>CM061045.1:65827429-66427429 GCA_030762985.1 Adelphocoris suturalis | reverse complement strand
GACTTTTGCGAAACCGTTTATTAATCAATTGATTCTTTCGACTCATTTCAAATATAAATACTATCCTTTTATAGACACGAGAAGTGTCCCCCTTCACCGAACTTGGCAGCTATTTTTTTCCGCCAGTGATATTTCGAATGAGTGAGCTTGAAGCTCATTCACATTCTGGAACACAGTGCACTAAACTCTATTGAAAATTATTTATGCATTAGCTAACACAATGAAATTGGCCTTTTGCGTGTTTCTTTCACTGGGATATTATGAAAGAGGTGCTAGTAGTAGTGGAGAATGTGCTGTTTGAAAACCCACTCTACGTTTAAACAAAAAGAAAATAAAACGAGATAAAAGACACCTGTGAATGAGAGCGTACTAAAACGCTCGGCAACAATTGAATTGAATTGCTATAACACTCTAGACGATTCAAAAGCCAAGGGAATTAAAAATTCAGTTAGTTCGATTCCATTTAAAACCATTCAGCCCAATTAAAGCCAATTCCCATGTCGCATTACACTCTCCATTGAAAGACCTGGTGGACAAGTTGGCTATTTCGGGACCTACTTGAATAGAGAGATCGAATTGGAAAATGCGACGGATATCACATACAAAACCTCGGGGTTTCACAGTTGGTAACTGAAATTATATTCAACTATTGGAAGAGCACCTTCATGAGAATTAATAAAAGTTCCAGTCATGCAGCATGATCGTATGAGTGATTTTTCGTAAATCATCGTATTATATATTTATATGTTACCATGTTTTGGACATTGTTGCACTGTTTTGAAATTTGAGTCCGAATAAATAGTAAACTCCCAATTTTATAGGAACAAAACTCATTCTAGATAATATTCTGCATGTCAAAAAAATTTGCATATTTTGAGCTTTTTCAGGGAGTTTTTACTGATTTTCAGTTAATTTTAATGAAATTTGAGTACATTTTTCTGCATATTTTTTGGCATAAACTTTATAATGTTCTAGTTCGTTAGTGATAAACTTTTTTTTTTTTTTTTTTTGCTGAAATGCTGTTAGGAAAAATATGAATCTAACGATTTTTAGACGTTTTTAGCTATGTTTAGTGATTTTTTTCAAGTAAATTTTCTGTTTGGAAAGCCTTATTAAAGAGCGCAAATTTCAGGAATCTTTCCAGAATGCCTCAAAATTAATTTTAATGTCGACATTTTTCAAATGTTTTGATTTTAAAATTTTCCGAGCCAATGTAATAGCTTCGTTTCAATGAAAATTTGTTGGCTCATCCAAGTTTGCGAAGCTTGGTGAATAATGGTATCTGACAGAATAATCGCGGACAAAATCCTAAAAAATTTAATGCAACATCACTATCTTCACGAATGCACCATTTACTTAGGTCAAGGAATTTTTGCGGCGGACAATAGCGGCAGAGCATGTTGTAATAATAATGAAAATAACCTACAGTATCGTGAAGCTGGACCTTATGAGCGTAATTTTCTCCTTCTTTCTTATATTTAACACAATCATTAATGATGTTCGATATTATGACAATCAAATGTTATAATATTCTGGAATAAAAACAATTTTCAGGATTTTATCCATTTTCGCCCCAATTTTAGATTTTACAGCATGTTTTATTAGAATTTGGGCATATTTTGGTAAGAAAAATGCCTAGTTCAAATTAATGGGGAAGAAACGTTTCTGAATACATTCAAATCAACTAAGTGGACTCAAAAACAAATGTTTCGAGTTTTAACCATTTTTTCTTATTTTAGCTATTTATGAAGATATTTTGTTGAAATTCAGGCACGTTTTTGTGGATACATTTTTTTAACGTTGATGTATATATTACTGCAAGCAAATAATTTCAATTTTTTAAAATTATAACAGACAATGATTTTACCTCTATGTGTTCAGAAGATGTGAAGACCTTGAGCTCCAGAAATATCTCTACGAAACTACTCTTGGCCATTCGAGTCAAGTAAGAAAAGTAAAATTAAACCTAATACTCGGATATGAATATCCCAACTGAAAAAATGATCTGATGGCAGTCTCCGAGTGAGATGGGATGATTCAACCGTTCATACAGCACTCGATGTGGGGATGGAGACGAATATATACTTATGTCCTATTTGTTGCAGATGTTCCCAGTATTGAGCTCAAGCTCGGCTCAAATCTCAACCCTCACGATATTGAAGAGGGAGACGATGTTTACTTCGACTGCAATATCGACGCCAACCCCAAGGCCTATAAAGTCGTCTGGAAACATAACGTGAGTATTTCAGTTTTAGTGGAGATTACGCGTTAAAGATGCTGTCCTGCATCCTTTTTTTTTTTACTGGTGGAATTTAAGACATAGCGGGTAATAACTGGAAAAAATTCTCATAGTGAACGCTCTTTTAAAGAAGTCAGGATCTTTATCAAAGGATAGAGACTGTTCGTCATGTTATTGCTGTTTCTAAGTAGCATAACATCGGCTTCTAGAAACCTCTATTATTTTATGGTGATTTCATAAATGACATATTCGTCAATATAGTACACATAACTTCGACTTTTTCGTAAGAAACCAGCTTTTTTATGAGCTTCTCAAGAAACTTACGGCAAACGAGCGAAAAATGGTCGTAAATCAGGAAAAATTAGAGTTTCTCAGATGCGTTGAACAACCGTAGAACGTGAAAATAGACTTATTGGATGACCGGAATAATGAATTTTTGATTGAATTTCTCCCCACCTCCAAACTTTATGATAACTCTCCAAAACAAAAAATCGTTGACCTCAAAATCGTAGGCAAAGTGGCGATGAGAGTCCGGAGGCGGGTTGGGATGTGAGGGTTTGGTTGATTAAATTCCCAGACATATACGCTCTTGGCGTGACGTCATCATAAAAGTTTCTCGATCGCTTTCCATACTGAAGTGATCTCATGTACGCAACCAACGTTAATTTTAGTAGCGATGAGAATTTTTACGCGGGAATGTTTCCATTTTGTAGAACCACATGTCTTCCTATTTTCTTTACGCAAGAACAACTTGTTGTGGGAGTAAGGCACGCAGTTTTTATTCACAACTAGCCGCTCCGGCTCGCTACGCTCGCCTCCACGTCCAGCCGGGGGGCAAGCCCCCCGGACCCCCCATTAAATTGCTCGCTTCGCTCGCAAAGTGTGGCATGTAGGGAGTATTGCTCGCTTCGCTCGCAAAGTGTGGCATGTAGGGAATGTTGCTCGCTTCGCTTGCAAGGTATACCTGTATATCCTTGAGGAAGTTATACTGCCCACCCAACTTGGCAGACGTTTTTTTCTGTTGGAAATTCTTACAAACAAATTAAATCTTATAAAACTATGTGGAACCACGAAAAGTTTATTAAGGGATGTTGCTTGCTTCGCTCGCAAGGTATACATGTATATGTGTAGGACAAAGTCCGTATTTATTCTGTTGAAATGGGTCTCGCTTCGGTCGCAAGGTAGGTACCTATGTATACCTGCTCGCCTCGCAACGTATTGCGTAGAAGTTCAAATGGGAACCCCTCTGTGAGGGTCCCTTCTGGTAAGCAACGTTGTGAAACGGGCGGCCCGGGTCGATTAAAAATGTCATATTAAACGGTTCCCCTCGCTTCCGCTGGCAATTCGACCGAGTTCTCGTCACTTTTTTCGATATCCGATTTCGGATTCAGATTCGGCGGACCCAAAGCTGTATTTCGCCCGCGAAAACCGTTCCGAAAAACGTACCTTTATGGGGTATATTTTAATCGGAAAAAACCAAGTTTTTCGGCGGACTTTTCGAGAAAACGGGTCCGTACTCTCGCATTTTTTTAACGCATTTCCCGATACTTTTTTCGCGATCCGATCGCGCCGTCGTCTTCCTCGTTCAAAAACCTACGAAACCCGTATTTTTCCGGAATTGTCAACGGCCGTTTAGAGGGGTAGGGGAAGCGGGGAAGTCCAAAAAGCGCACATTAATTCTTACTTCGACCCCCCTCCCGCCCTACGGCCCATGGTTCGGGTGGGATTAGAAAATTTTAAATTCGCTTATACACCCTATCGGAAAATCCCAAGAAGATCCCCCCACTCGTAGATCCGGCCCACTCAGCCGTTTGGCCGTGCATAGACACGACAAACGGACAAACGGACAAACGGACGGAGTTTCATTCTTATTAATAGTATAGATATGGTGCGTATTTTTAATACTCCTCATGTGTGTTACTCTAGTTACTAGCTTCATAACAGATAGTTATTTATTTATTTTTTTGCTGAATTCTCTTCAATAATTACTGAAAACTACCAGTGTTTTATGTTTGATTTGGTGATCTAGCTCAGCCAAATTACATACAATGGTTAGTTGAAGTTGGTTTCTCATGTGCGCAACCACTCACATGTGTTACTAACTCTAACTAATGTAACACACATGAGCCACTACTAACACACATGAGTAATTAATGGATATTTTTAATACTCCGTCTACTTAATATTATTCTAATAGTCTTTTTTCCAAAAATACGACTTTTCAAAATTGATTATTTTTATTGGTGTTGGCCACAAGAAAACGCCTGAGAAATGCCAGTCAATGGTATGGTTTTTCTTAAAACACGAAGCACATGTGTGTTACCGTGTCCATCCCCAAAAGTGTGATATTACAAATTCTGGAAGGGATTTTTTTACACCACCTTATCTGAATTATAGAAGGAATAATAGCTTATTGGAAGTATTGATAGGTTTTGAAATCATCAGAATGATTATTACAATATAAATAATAAAATTTAACACCAGGAAACGTTTTTGGGTAACAAACATGAGATTTATGGCATGAAATAACGCTTTTTGTGAACACTTGGCCATAAAACTTCATAGGACCAAATTTGAAATAGCTTTGGTAGTTTCTATAAAGCATAAATTTGTTCATTATATCGACTGGGGAGCTATGAATCGAATTATTATTACGGTAACACACATGAGATTAGGAGCCCGAAATTCTGCACATTTCATTTACAGAAATAACATTGACTGAACTGACAAAATCACAGTGGTGCAGCGTACCTGAGATACGGATGGAACTAGAAAAAATGCGTCTGGTGTAAAGAATTGAGTTTGGTAATTGACCAAACAGCTATCTCTGGAGCACTCAAATGTAACTTTTGAATGAGAATAACCCACATCACCAGAGTGTCCGACGCTCCAGGGGGCTTCGACGCTCCTGGCTGCTAAGCTCGGGACTCATATGCAACAATATTGAGACGCCCCAGGCCCCTCAGAAGGCTTCGTAAGTGGAATTCACTTCGGTGAACTCTAAAAATTCATTTATGTAGCCTTATAATCTCGTCATGTCACAGCTTTCTTATACTCGTATAAGAATCTTGAGTTTAGCAGCCGGAAGCATTCCTGTGCTGGTATATGTTCCCCTGGTGATCTCTCTTCCATGCAACTCTTAAAAATTTACCGCATCTGCATCCAGTTTAACTGGAAACCCCAGCTTTCCTGATGAAAATTTACGAGCTCGAACACTCGCCACCCGTCCCTACATTGGTTCCCCGAGTAAGACAATGCACCGTATATTCCAGAGGTAGCAAAGGCAACCTATAGGCAGAACGCAGACTGGGAGGTTTCACACCCTCCCTAGATATCTGTATTATAAGGGGAGACATTGCATGCGTTAAAAGGGCTTCAACCCTCCATACCCTACATAAATAAAATTCACTTTGATGAACTCTGATAGTTCAATCATGTCCTTCTCCTCATACCACGATTTTCTAGTATAACTATCCCGTGACTGGCTTCGAGGAAGGTCACTCAAGTGGTGATCTCACTGGTGGTCCCTACCCAAGGGAACGGTGAAAATTGATTATTTATGTTAGTCTGTCTAATTACTAGATATTTTCGTTATAATTATTTTAAAACACTAAGACGTGGTATCATCGCTTAACAACCAACCTCTAGGGCACTGAGATGATTGAAAATGTGACCTCATGATCGTTAGTAACGACTCTACCATCTCAAATAGGAAACTTAAATAATTTGAATTTAAATTAAATATAAAATTAAATCCTTCCAGAAACCGAAGTGTTCATAAGACGGATGGCAAAAAGTATGCCGATTTATTTTCGATTAAGAATTGAAAATATCAATAGACTTCGCGAGTACCGCTAACATTATCGGACTACCGGACGTTAAATTATTTGAAATCCCCAGTTTTTTACTTCGTTACAGAATAATTTGCATAAACACTGAAAGTGAATCAAAACCGTACTAAAATTTAGTACCCCATGCTCTGTACGGCCTGGGGTTTAGTGGCAGACTGAAACCAAAATTGTTCAATTTTGAAAAAACGCTTATTGAAACTGGAAATTTTTTATTGGAGGACAGCAAACGCCAATACGGTAACCTCCTTTTATTAGTGATTTTCTCGTGTTTGTCTTGAATTTGGCTAGATAAACAAAGTTGATTGCTAATGGGCACAAAATGTCAGTTGTTCAATCTTTGTTTCAGAACCACGTGGTCCAGTTGAACCAGAAGCTCGGCGTAATCGTGAGCAACGAGGCCCTCGTGCTACAAAACGTCAAGCGGGACCAGTCAGGAAACTACACGTGCATCGCTTCCAATGTGGAAGGTGACGGAGAAAGCAATGTTGTCAGCCTCAAAGTCATGTGTGAGTCTCATTATTGTTAATTGGAATAATGACTTCTGTAGTACTTATTCTGTATTAGTAGTCCAAATCAAATCTGGAACATTTTAGACTACTACAGTAAATCATTTAAAACTAATTCTATCTTTTCCCGAATTCTTTAGTAACTACTGGGTGAAAATAGATTTCGGATTCTATGAAGGAAATCAAATCAGCTGAGAATACCTATGAATTTTTTCAATGTCAACAACAGTTTTTATTTATTATTTCATAAATACATTGGGACAATTTTTGTGTGTGTGTGTGTGTGTGTGTGTGTGTGTGTGTGTGTGTGTGTGTGTGTGTGTGTGTGTGTGTGTGTGTGGTGTGTGTGTTTTGTGGCACTTAATATCTGAGCTAAAAGTAGTGGTAGGAAATAACATCAAGGCCATGGACGCGACCGTGACATGTCGCGTGTTTTGGTGCGGGAAAAGTGCCCCGGAGCTACTCGAGTTACTCGTACTTATATGTCACGACTGGTGGTCATTTTATCGTGTCACTTCCTTTCATTCCTCTCTCCCTCCTCCGTCCTCCTCAACTTCCTAAATCTGTAGGGCCAGCATCGGATAAACCTGGGCGCCCTTCCCACTTGTTAATTCGGTTTTTTCTTTTCTTATTATTTAATGGTGTGGCTCCTTCGCCTTAGAGGGAAATTTAGTTTTTAAAAAATCATTTTAATAAATGAATGATTGAAAGCGTGTGAAACAAATTTTCTTGACACTCCCCAAGGCACGAATCTCAACCGATTTTCGAGATTCTTATTTCGTCCTATATTAATTATCGTTCGATTGTGCAACATACCTTTGACATTCCAAATTTTTAGGTATGATGGGAGTGGAGGGGATTGCCAATTCATTCAAGTGCTCCCCATGCTGTAATTCTTGACAGATTTTCGTAATTCTTTTTTGACAAATACGAATTTGGTCTAGTTGTGGAACACATGTTAGGAGTTTCAGATTTCATTTTGAAAGGGGGTAAATTTCATTGTGAGATTTGTAATTCTCAACCGATTTTGATTATTCTCTTTTTTCAGCTATTTTAATGTTTGCTTGAAGTATTTGGTCTCTTGGTCAACCAGTTCGTAAAATCTGTTCACACATTATTTTGGTTGTGAGCCAAAAGTATGGGGGTGGGAGGGGATTAGTACCGTGCAGCACATCAATGTTAGGTTATATTGGAGGGGGTAGCTCCACTAAAATCATAATATATTCGCTTTTCCCACCAAAATCATGTAGGTCACCAGACATAGGGACGTACACTGGGGAAAACAGCCAATCTATGTGTACATTGCTTATAACTTCTAGAAAAATCGTCCAAACCACTTGAAATTTTGAGGAATGTTTGTATGATCATCTCAAGTACAAGGGTAAGGAGTGACGTGAAAACGGATGGCCGCAGTAGCCAGCTTGTGAACACCCTGATTTTGTCATCCTTGTCTATTTTATTTTGAGAGTGTCCTGTTCTGCTTCCTTCACAAGCTCCTCAAACTTTTCCTGCCTCCACAGGTTCATTCTTCGAATAAGAAGCCTCTTGATATCGCTTCCCGAAGATATGTCTTTCGATCTTTGAAGGCATGTTGCTCAAAGTACAAAGACTTTCTCTGATCCACAAGTGCCGTTCACTATTTCAGAAATTGCTTCGGTTACAAGGGAAACAAATTGTCGACCGACTGGGGCGAATGGAATGGTGTACTGCCTTCCTTTGAGTTTTATTGGGCGGCGCTACCACGTTTCCCACAACCCGTTTCTATCACTTTCTGTATTCTTATTAATCAGGGGAGCCCCGAATCCAGCAATGAATAGCTCCTGAAATGGTCCGCAATCATCGGATGATGCTGGTGAAGGTTGCACCTGGGTAGTTCTGGGATGAGATCGGGTAATGTGATTTTGCAGGCCTCTTCTGGTATATTCGACGGAACAGTGAGGACATGACACGCGATTTGCTTGTGAGGTTGCTGAGACATCCATGTTGTTGCCTATCAATCACTGACCATTTTGTAAACAATAACAATTCCAAAAAACTGAATTTCTACAAAGAAATCTACGAATAATGTAAGTAACAAAAACCAACTCTACACGGAAAGAAAGTTGACGAAACTTCGTCAACCCACCCCAGATGTATAACCACGTTTTAGGTGCTATTTTCAACTTGAAAACGGTATCAAACTCGGGTTTTTAACAAAATTTCAAAGAGCATAATTTCATAGCACGGTCCGAAAAATTAATCAATCCTTTATTGATTAATACAATCAGCACATGGGATAAAAGGTGGATAAATTTGGGCAAATAGTACTTCAGTAGAAACTGTTTATGAAGAGAGTAAAAAATCATACCATTTGTTAGGAACTGTAGTTCAAATTTCTCAACATAATATGTATATGGAATAGGTATTATCACATGAACTTCATGGTGAAATTAAAAAATATAAATAAAATCAAGTCGTCCAGAATTAAAATTTAAAAAAACCTTGGAATCTAGAAAAGAATATTGCTTCTCTTAGCAAAACTTACGTGGCGAATCACTTCAGCATCCCTTTGGCAATGGTCATGAGCAACCCACAAATCGAACAGCTCCTATTTTGAGAAAGCCTTTCGCCTGAAAAAATTCGTAACAATTCAAAAATTAAGACGTTATTATTCAATTTTTCTTAAAAAGTTGATTTTTTACGCTGTTGAAAATTTTCTAAATTCAAATGCCAAGCCGTATGGCTCTGTATGGTTATGAATTTTGTTTTGTATACTCTCTTCATGATATAATTTGAAACTAGACCACTCCAAAGGTAAACAAAGCCGATCAAAAAAAGTCACAGACCTTCAAAAATAGGTTTTTTACAAATTTTAGAGCCCAAAATCCTTAGGCTTCGAAATACTTACGAATTTATGTCTACTCTTTATTACTAGGCCCAAAATAAAGGTCCCTGTCAGGCAGAATGAGTTATGGTCGCAATTTTGTCATTTATTTCATAAATAATATCATGCAATAAAATAATTTGGGATTTAGTGTTCATACTAATTTTGAGCACATTTTCGGGCAACAAAATTTCCCAAGTTTCAATTGTTGGTACTCAAGCGGTTTTTTCAAAAACCTTTTTTGAAGCTTGAGAATAACCTATACATAGAAAGCGGTGACATACGACTTCATCCGTTCTTATGGAATGTTTGATTTTTAAGTAGAGTATTAGGTAGGTACCACCGTGATGGCTCATGTTACAAAGTACTATTGTAATAATACTTATCTAATTTAATAATATAATGCCCAGCTTTCAGAAACCCGAAAATTATGCTGGATTTTTTAGCGAAGGGAAGCAATTTTCAAAGTTCAATTTTGCAAATCTTCTGTCGTCCTGGAAGAGATTTTCAGAATAGTCATTTTCAAACATTTCAGATTTTCTTTTGAACAAAGTTGCTAAAATTAAATGTTTCTCGTTTAATTGTTTCTAACCTCCCCTTCCCCCACCCCTTGAATTTTAGTATAGTAGAAACTTAACTATAATGAAGGCTGTTTCTGTGTTTATTGATGAGTTTTTCGTTAGTCGCGGAACCTATCATGAAGATACGAGTATTTGCAGAAGTTGAGTGTATGTACACCGCATTCACCTTGTAGCAGTGACATCGGAATTAAATTTCCCGCCGCAAGGCCAATAACTGTTGCCCTGTTGTTTTTCCGTTACAGATAAGCCGATCTGCAAGGACAGCGGGAAAACGACGATAGGGGCCGGGAAAAACGAGGAAGCGAGGGTCCTCTGCGAAGTGGAATCTTATCCCAAGCCTGACGGCTTCCAGTGGTCTCTCAACAACACGGGTGGGCCAACGGATATACCTGCGGAAAGGTAAGTTTCTTTATCTTTGTATTCACACTAAGTATTTCCCATTTATATAGTTACTTATGAATTAGGAGTCAAAACATGCACGATCTTTATGAAATCTTATAAATTTTTATGTTCATCTCTATACTGTGTGTTTCCCACTTGTACAGACACTTACAAATTTAGTTCGAAGACGTACTTACGACCTAATTAACTTTTAACCTTACTTTACTTAACTTACTTTTAAAGGTTGGAAATCATGAACCCATGTCCCTAATGTAAGTTTTCGCGATATCGTCCAGATATAGTTCACTCCAAATTATATAATATCATGAAATAACCTAAGAATGGATATAACGAAATTCCGAATATAATGACCAAAATCCTTTACATCTAAAATTTATTTAACCTCATATGCTGAAATTTAAAGCTAAAAGGGAGATTGAAGTTATCAAAATTCGATGTAAGAAAATGTTATCAATGCTGTAGTACAAATGGCTCAATTTGAGAAAAAAATTATAATTAAGTTTTATAAATTGATATATCACAATTGCAAAGTATTTATATCGGAATCGTCTTGAATCGAATAAATAAATATAGAAATCACGATAGCAAATTATTTATGCCATAATCATCATCACTATCCTAACAATCGCTTTCATTTTCACTAAAATCAACCATTTGTTGTGGTTACATGAAAAGTGCCTTGACTTCTTTGGGTACTTCCTCCTCGTTCTTTGGGATGTCAAGATTTCCTATACTGGTTATGGTAAGGTCTGGTCTGTTGTGAGCAATAGTCATGGAAGCACATCTATAATTGTAGCTGTTTGAGAAATTGTTCAGATGGCTTCAAACATCTCTTTATATGTTACGGAGTTTCTGAGATTACATATTAAACTGTACCACAGATGAATCATTCCAATTAATTTGTGCTATGAACCTTTTAGATACCTTTTCTTGATAAACGTATGATGCGTTCTAAACGACAATCGTTTCTGGATATGTAAAACAACTAGTAACTAAAGGAATACATTGAAGAAGACGATAGCGACACTGCGGATCCCATGTTTGAACATCCTACTCGTAGCTCGTAACTTTGATAGCTGTTGTCTCATTCGAATCTGTTTTCATTTATCCATTAGCTACCTGTAGCTTACACTTCTTGTTCCTGACGAAAATAATCGGTACTTTATTTTTTAGGTTTTGGTCAGCTAGATTTGAGTTTCAAACCACAATGCGGCGGGCAGAAGGATTTTATTTTTTATTTTTTTCTAGAGTTTTGGATTTTACGAATCTTTAAACTTAAACCGATAAATTTTGAGAGAGGGTTCATTTTTTCTTAGTAAATTATAAAGAATCATTTTTGAAAATAGTAAACCAAAATTTGTGAGTGTGCCATGATTTTCGGATCCATAAACAGTCAGAAAGTGTGACACCAAATTCATTTAATAAGCGGTGAAACACTAAAAGTAAGAAAATATTTTCATTTGAATGACAGCGAGAATTTTTTTTTTTTTTTTTTTTTCCAAGTAATGATTGACTTGTTAGAATCATCATTATTGGTAAATAATATAGGTAAATATTTTGTAACCTATATCATACGCAGTGGAATAAGAAAAATATTCATTATAACCGTATTGTTCTTTTATTTATCTTCAGGTTTCAAAACTCTCTTCAACTATCGCTATCAACACTTTCCTACGTTCCTCAGTCCGAGCTAGACTATGGAACCGTCATGTGTTGGGCCACCAACACTGCTGGCCGGCAAGAGGAACCCTGTGTCTTCCAAATTATTCCTGCGGGTGAGTCACCGTTTTTAAAACAGATATGTTTATAAGTTTCCCATGGCGAAAAATAAATTTAACTTATAAGCTTTTGATACTGTAGGAAGACCCATTCCCATTCCTTGTCTCCCATCATTTGTTTCTTGTTTTTGGATCCCCTGGTGCTTTGTAAAATTAGCGTGGGTTGATGTTTTCCCCTCATCTACAATCTAATTTTTAAATGACAGCAGATTCGTTTTTGATAATTCTAAGATCACTTCTCACGATTACACACTTCTATTTGAGAACTAGTATTTCGCCATATTATTACATATTATTAGAGAGTAATTATTTCATACTGGGTATGGGGAATGGTCAGAGGCTGAAGCTTTGCATGAAAGTTTGTTGCTAAAACGCTGAAAACCCACTGAAAATAACTCAGAATTTGATCTACTTTTGGATATACATGTGAAATACACACGTGAGTATACATGCATCTACACAAAATTCGCGATTTCACCTGGCTTGTTTTATTCCATCAGCTAAAAGATCATTCCAAGCATTCCGAAAACGTCCCTTTATATTGGGTGTTTGATGGTTGGAATTGGTCAAAAGAGCGGTGTAAAGAAAGCAGAGTGAAATGAAAAAGAAAAATAGAAACAACAACCGTCCGCCCAAGGAGGAACTGAGCCCCATCCACAATTAATGGAGCAGGGTTTGCATCATCAGTAAGCTCTCAATAAATAGGTAGAACAGTGCGACAGCTACGATAAAAAAATAATTGGGCATTAATGTTTAATCAAAATTTCAAAATCGAATTTGGAATACTTGGACTCGATCCATTTTGACACGATTTGGACGATCAGAAATTGACAAAGACAGAGACAAAACAGAGAGAGACAGTAGACAAAGTGATACAAAAACAGAGACAGAGAAGACAGAGGCTTGAGAAAAATGCCAATTTTCCCAAGCTTTTGTTTCCTTCAATGTTTCACAAAACCGTTTTGCCTCATATTTTAAGAAGTGGGTTACCGTGCCCAACTTGCATAATACGTAGTTTGGTTAATAAAAAGAAGAGAATAGACCAAACTACACCCAGAAACTAGGAGAGTAAAAAATGAGCTGAAGGGCAACTGGTCTTAGAGTGGAAGATCGACAGGGTCACTCTTGTGTTCCAACTTCGTCTAGTTTTTTTCTCAACCAACATACCTATTTCAATCTACCTCTTATACCGGTGTCCATAGGGCTCCGGGTTTTCCATTTCTCATATGTAAACTTTCCAAGTTTTCATCCTTTCCCTAGGAGATGGCGGTGCCCTTTAGAGCTCCGGTGCATTGTCCATTACATCCAAGTACGACGGTACCCTGGTTGCTCTGGATTAATGTTCAACCTTGGTTACTCCGGGGAAATAATCAGGGTCCATCTCTCCCATGGTTCGTCTATTCTAGGGGCCCTGTTGGGGTTTTATCAGTTCAGGTTACAAAAGTAAGTTCGCATTTACTTTCTTAGTTTCAACTCGATAGATTCACTTGGCCATTTTCCAAACATTACTTCTACGCAGCCGCAACATGGTTCATTATTCGAAGTTCCTGGCTTTAATCGGCTTCTTGTTTTCCTATATTAAATTCATGTCATTTGTGATATACTTGGCTGTACGATATTCTGGATGTTCGTCTTCCCTATCAGGCTAAGAAATCGTTCATGGTGGAATTACCCACGTTCCACAAGACATTAACAACACGATTCATTGGAAAAACAGATTTATTAATTCGTTTTTCCACTCGTGAATTTTATGGGATTTTTATACCGGTTTCCCCTGAGCAAATTGGCTATTTGCTTGTGAAACGGATATGGGTGACAACAGGAGCAGTTAGTTTGAATACGATCTTCACTGTAGCCACCTCCCGAAACGCCGCGGTCGGTTTCTCGATATTTACAATTGGGAGCTCCAAGCAAAACGGTAGGCTTTATGACAGGTGGCACACGCAGAAACCCCGAGGGTTTTCTCTATTGTAATCCCCACCCTATTGAAAAACTGTTCTAAATCTGATGGAGTAACTGCGGTTATAGTGTTGTGGTGGGAGGAGGGGGGTTTGAGCACCCGTACGATGGGGAGTTGGGGGCTATGCACGTCGAGGCTTCGTAGCGAACGCGCCAGTCACTATCTCAGAACGAAGCAGATAACCTTGTTTCAAAGTTGGTTTTGTCTCCTCAGAGGCCAACAATGAATCAACCCGCTCGAACTGTTCTACGAGTAATAATCCAGATAGTAGTGGACGCACGCGTCAAACGTCGAACAACTGCATAGTAGGTAGCTGTTTAGGAGAAGGCGCTTGACGTGAGCTGACGCACGAATTGGGATTGACGGCTGATCAAAAATCTGATGATTTTTGAATACCTGAACGGTAAGTGCTTAATAAACGTTATGGAATAAAGTACTTCTATGGTTTTATAATGGTACAATTCGCATGTCGTATATTTTTTATTTTTGACTCAAGAATATGATTCGGTGCCCTAAAATACTCCCGACTGCACATTTTCTGCTCAGAATTCCAAATATTTTGAAAAAAAAGTTTCAGTCATGCAGTATGATCGTATGAACAAATTTTCGTTAATTATGGTTTCGAACAATGTTGAACTGTTTTGAAATTGGAGCTTTCTGAGTACATTTAAATTGTTAACTACTGATTTTATGTCAAAAAACACTGTGTGTGTGTGTGTGCGGGTTTTCAGGGTAGGGTACCGGAGGTGTTTCTATCTCTTCGGAGCTCCTCCATATCCCTACCCAAGTCATGGTCATACGTCCCCGTCGTGCAACCCGGCCACCCTCTGGTTTACCAAAGGGTGGCAGAATGACCCGCTGGTGTTTAGGGGGGAGGCTCGTGTCAACGGGTCCTCCGACCCTTAACCACGCTTCCCCCGTTATGGACCAAACAAATAGAGAGCCTCATAACCCCCGCCGGCCCATTAACCCGCAGGGTTCTGGGGGAGGCGCTCGGGGGCGCCCTAGGCAGGGGTGTTGGTCTTCCTCTCCCTCTTCTTCCTATCCATCTTCCTCTTCCAATGCCCCTGGAGATGTCCACTAGTGTGCCCACTGTGAGTGAGCTATCAGTTCCAAGCGTGGCTTCAGCGCCCACGTCTGGCTGAAGCATCCTGTACAGGCCAACGCTGCAATTGAAATATAGCGAGAGTGGCCCAGGTGTGCTTCTGAGGATTTGCGGCGAATGGCAGCAGAGGAGGCAGAAGCTGTGTGTAATGGGGTACGCAATATTAATGTATTCTTGCAAGCACGTTTCCCTATGCGTTCGCCTTCTGACATCCAATCTCTTCGCCTGAGGCCCCACTATAAGCAGCTTGTCCAGGATGCAATCCTGACAAATAGCAGTGGAGCCTCCCCCGCATCTCCAACAGGCGTGGGACCACAGCCCGCCTTTCAGCAATCCTCCCCCGTGCCCTCCTGTCTTCTTAAGGATTTGAAGACTGAAGTATTGAGGACAGGGAGCAGGTAGGCCGTATTGAAGGTTATGAGAGCTGTTGGCTTGGAAGACGAGGTTGCGGCTTATGTACAGAGGATATTCCCACAGGTTGGGGATGTGACCGTGGCGGG
Source organism: Adelphocoris suturalis (assembly GCA_030762985.1). NCBI lineage: Eukaryota > Metazoa > Arthropoda > Insecta > Hemiptera > Miridae > Adelphocoris > Adelphocoris suturalis. The sequence continues at coordinate 66,411,644 of CM061045.1, read as the reverse complement.
GCATCAGGGAGGACATCCTCCTGTGTTGGTGCCCCGTGGAGGTCGCAGAGCAGCTAAGCAAGCAAGGAGGTGGGAATATCAGCGGGTCCAGAAGTTGTGGAGGAAGCATCCGGCTTGTGTAGCTGTGGAGGTACTGGAGGGAGCAAGGGATGAACAAGTTTCGCCCCCTCATCAGGAGTTTGTGGAATTTTGGGAGCCACTCTTGAGTGCTCCCAGCCACAACCCTGATGAGCTGGTGGTACCCTTAGTCTTCACCAGGGATTCTTTACGCGGCATTATGTGCATGCTGGTGCTTTATGACGAGGCACACAAGTGCCGTGTCAAAAACTCTATGTCTGCTGGACCTGATGGTATTTCTGCCCAAAGTCCCGAAAAGTGTCAAGCTGCTCATCCTCAGCCTGTTACTTCTATGGGGAAGGCCCTCGAAAACGTTGACCCGTGCCCAAACCATCTTCATCTCAAAGAAAGGAAGAAGTGGGCCTGGAGGCTACCGTCCGATTTCATTATCATCCGTAGTTTTTTGCCACTTTCAGAAGATCCTGGCATCTCCCTTCCAAGTAGCTGGTGTCATAGGTGACGTCCAGAGTGCGGATGGCAGAGCAGAGAACCTCGCTTAATTGAGTATGTTGCCTGTCTGTATCATGAAGGCGTGACGGTCCTCGAGGCAGGAGGCGAGATGTCGGGAGCTGTTGTCATTGGGCGTGGGGTACGCCAGGAGGATCCTCTATCGCCACTCCTCTCAACCTGGTCGTGGATACAGCCTTGGGGAAGCTCCCATATGAAATAGGGTTTGATCTCGCCCCTGGGGTTCGAGTAGGTGCATTGGCTTTTGCAGATGATGTCGTCCTACTCGCAGAAATCCTACTTGCAGATCGCCCTCAACGCCTTTGCTGAGCAGCTAGCCAGGTGTAGTCTAGTCAACCCATCGAAGTGTGGGTAAGTCTCCTTGGTCCCATTGGGCCGCCAACATAAGGTGAAGGTGGTGGATGAGGACTGCTTTGTCTTAGAACAGACACCCATCCCCGCCCAATCCGTGTTGGAGGTCTGGCGGTACATTGGGGTCGACTTCATGGGTGTGGCCACTATAGCCGCAAGCCGTGTGGACCTTAGTGGAGCATTAGCTCGTGTCACCAAGTCTCCATTGAAGCCACTGCAGAAGTTGCGCCTCCTTCGCACATACTTACTGCCAAAGCTAACCTATGGGTTAGTATTTGGTAGGCTTACTACAGGGAGGCTGCTTGAGTTACATCGTGAAGTTCGCTCTGCTGTGCGCTCTTGGCTGAGCTTCCCACCTGGTGTCCCAAGTGCTTACATCCACGCACTCCTGTATCTGAGTGCTCCGTGGTATCACCACCCGCGACCTGAGGGTTTCTTGCTTAAACTGGTGGTCATTTTATAGGGGCACATTCTTTCATCCCATTTTGAACTTTAAAGGTGTGCCCCCTCCGCCTTTGAGGGGAGATTTATTTAAAACCAAAAACAAGCTTTCCAATTGAAAGGATGAGTTCGTTTGTGAGCATTTTTTTAGCACATTGAATTGATCAAATTTCAAAAAATCACTAAAAATGGCTAAAAACGGTTAAAAATTGTTTAAATTATCCATTTATTGTATTTTTTTCGTATAATATTGCTCAACTAAAGTGTATTAACTATTAAATAGAACATTCAAAAATTTATGTACAAAATTTATGCCGAAAAATGTACTTGAAATTCATTAAAATTTGCTGAAAAATCGATAAGAACTGGAAAAAAAAAAACTAAAAATTCAAAACTTCTATTTGAATAGGAGATTATTATTTAGAATACTTTTTTTTTTTTACATAAAATTAGTAGTTAACAATTTACATGCACTCAAAAAGCTTAAATGTCAAAACAGTTCAACATTATTCCAAACGATAATTTACGAAAATTCGTTCATACGATCATGCTGCTTGACTGAAACTTTTTTCAAAATATTTGGAGTTCTGAGCAGAAAATATGCAGTCGGGCGTATCTCAGGGCACCAAGTCATATTCTTGAGTCAAAAATAAAAAAATATACGACATGCGAATTGTACCATTATACGAATTCTCATTGGAAATTAACGCTTTTGGTGGTTTATGTATTCATATTCGTCATTCTCTAACATTCGGATTCGGTTGTGGGGTTCATATTTGGCACAAGAACAGTTTTTTTTTTTTTTTTCGATTCTTTAACCGGGTTTTTTCAACCAGCATAATGGATCGAGTCTATGTATTCCGAATTTGATTTTGAAATTTTTATTAATCATTAATGCACAATTATTTTTTTATCGTAGCTGTCGCACTCTTCTACCTATTTATTGAGGGCTTACTGATGATGAGAACCCTGCTTAATTAATTGGGTACGCTATACGGTAACACGAGCATGGTAGAATTTCGTGCTGGCTCAATATATAATTCAATATACTATTGAAATGTGTCGTTCCAGAAGGAAGACATCGCCCTGGGACTTCAGAAGAAACTTTCCATCTCTCTTCTTCCCATAAATTTACACTGGCTGATAAGGACTTTCCTAATTTTAAATTTCACTTGTTGTTATTTCCCATGATCCAATGTTTCAAGTTTATTAAAACGACATGCTGCTTTATTGAAAGGATCAACGATGGTGGGATTAGATAAGACCTGCTTAGATAAGAGCTGCTATTACCTACCAAAAAAGTGCTGTTTGGTACTTGGCGAAGCCCTTCTTTTGAATTAGATGGTAGACTGATCCGTGTCCCCACCTTTTCATGTTGAGAGCACCTGGACAGAAATGAAAACATTCAGAAAACGCGGCCCTGGTCTTATAAACCCTGTCCGAATATGACACCATTCGTGCTGAATAGAGAGAAACCTGCAAGTTGTGCGCGGAGCAAGTGTGTAGGCTCATTCAAGTTTCATTACACCAATTAAACGACGAGGGAAGGTAGAGAGCACCAGCCAGAAAACCGGGGACTCGAAAGAGAGGGAGACGAGCCGGCAAATCAACAAGTATCTCCTGATAAATATTTTATGAGGACGGTTTCCGGAAAAGGGGAAGCTGGAAGACCAACGTATGGACCGCTTGAAAGATGCAGGGAGAAGGGAAGGTCGAAATAGAAGAGAATAACTCGGGCGGTATTGGTCAGAATTGAGTAGGCCCCCAGTCTTTTCTGCCCAGCTGCCGCACCACCGAGAATAAGTTATGAGGAAGAATACACGGAATGGGGGGTGGGAAACCTGGTGGATCCGCACCACGAGTGGCGCAGAGTTTCTTTTGATGATGTCGATTCAAGAAGTTAAGCCCTCCAACGGCCCAATGATTCCCACAGAGCTTATCTCTTTCCCGGTAATAAATACGGGATGAGTTATCTTTTTTACTGGTAGGGGGTGCCTCTACAAAGTGACCGCCATTTCACCTTGGCTCATGGCTGATGGATCCAGAGCGACTGGTTTCACAACAAGTACCTGAACAGCAATCTTGTGCCACACCATTTTCTTAGTCCTTGTCAGTATTAAATAAACCCTATTTCTACTTACCACCTAACTTCTCTTAGAAACGAGGATAACTGTACTTACCTTAAGTCATGATCTTTGTGTTGATATGAGGTGTCTCTGAGAGAGAAAATAGTCCACCCATTTGGGTGGGTAGTGTAGCTTCCTCACCTACTGTGATAAAAGCATATCAGTCAATCGGCCGGAGTATGAAGGGTATGCTGAACAAAATCTTTAATATCATTTAAATATTTTGACATTATTTCATTAAAGTAATCAAAATTTGACTCCACTTCATGTATAAGCAACCACATTGGGATCATTCTTTTTCCAATTCGACCCACTAGTTTGTGACTAATAGGCGTTTCATTAAATTCACGTAAGCGCTTCTGGGGTAGCTACTAATAGTCTAACCCGCTCAGCCTTTGACTATTTCAATAATGCTGGCCTGATAGCCCCAGGCAACTGTCATAAAATCCATAAGTGATAACGATTTGAGAGCCTTGGCCCCTAAAATAATCCATCACACTACTGATTTATCTAGTATTTTTCTTCACCACTGCCTCACTCCAATCTTTTTGATGACATTCTCAACATCCCCCAACCATTTCTCCTATGCTCATAATCAAACACGACCCCCTCCAAAGTTAGGTTAAAAGATCTGACCTCAGTACTGTGGCCCCCAGACCACAAGGGAGGCAGAGTAGCTAGAACGGAGAAGGAGGAAGGGCAAGCCTGCAAGAGATGCAGAGGGAGGAGGGCAGTAGAACGTAACCGAACGATCGCCACACGGGCTATCGCTTCCTTGTTGGATGCTTCCAACCCGAGATCATCCTAAGTAGGGCGCTGCGAAACAACGTTAAAAGTTTTGTAGTAGTCCCACCTGTTGATAGAGGTATTCACCTCAACCACTCGGCCCCCGACCTGCAAATTATGGCACTATTCTCGCTACCACTGAAGTCATGAACTAAGTATAAATATCACGGAAGATTGAACTACCACACTTCATGTCTGTACCATCACAGCCTTGTGTTCTTAACGATGCGAAGTTTATGACTCTGGTTAGGCTCCAGCACTTTGTGATAGTTCCCGCGAGATCCAAGAGAATGCGCTGCGAGTCTGTCGCTTCGGCGCCAGGCGTCCATTCTCACGTTTTTGAATTGCTGTGGTTGGCGATAGATGAGGATCTGAGAACCGGAAAATCATCTTCTCCGAACATAGCACATATGCTATTAGTATGAGTTGTATCTCTTATGGTACTGTCACACCCCTCTCTCTCTCTCTCTCTCTCTCTCTCTCTCTCTCTCTCTCTCTCTCTCTCTCCTCTCTCTCTCTCTCTCTCTCTCTCTCTCTCTCTCTCTCTCTCTCTCTCTCTCTCTCTCTCTCTCTCTCTCTCTCTCTCTCTCTCTCTCTCTCTCTCTCTCTCTCTCTCTCTCTCTCTCTCTCTCTCTCTCTCTCTCTCTCTCTCTCTCTCTCTCTGCCTCTCTCTCTCTATGAGTGTGGATTTAGACCCCATTGCACATCTGGGGGCGACCTAAGTTCGTTATATGGTAGCAGAGCGTAAATAGGATTATGTACGGCTAACGCCTAGTAATCAGATCCACTATTTTTGGGGCGTTAATGTTTCAGAAGAAACATGGCCCAGGTATTCCAGAAGGAATACCCATTATACTCCCTTTAATACATAAATACTATCATTGGTTCTTGACTATTAATTTCTCTATTTTTCCCCTCATATTATTTATATTTAATATACTTAATTTTTTCCAAGGACATTGTACTCAAACCCCGGGCATCGATCCCTATTTCGGAAGTCCCCATAGTGGGCACCTTCCACTGTAAGTCTCCAAAGTTGAGCAAGTTATTTCCCCAGGGCATAGTTCCCATTTTCATAAGTCCCCAAAGCGGGCACCTCCCTACTGTAAGTCTCCTGGTTGAGCAAGTTATATTATTCCTGATTGTTCGAATTTTTGATTGGGGATTAATTACCTAATGAATACTTCTTATGAAGACTCATTGACAATCCATCCTGTTTTAATTTATCTTTTTTATCCTCAATCGCCAATGCAGCTATTTATTAGTGAGCATCAGTTCTCAACCAGTAAACTATTCCACCTAGTTTACATACTTGCTCTTCAATCAAGTATGTTTTTTTAAGGGGGGGGGGGGAGTGTGACAGTTCCCGCGAGATCCAAGAGAATGCACTGCGCGTCCGTCGCTTCGGCGCCAGGCGTCCATTCTCACGTTGTTGAATTGCTGTGGTTAGCGATAGATGAGGATCCGAGAACCGGAAAATCATCTTCTCAGAACATAGCACATTTGCTATTAGTACGAGTTGTATCTCTTATGGTACTGTCACACACCTCTCTCTCTCTATGAGTGCGGATTTAGGCCCCCATTGCACCTCTGGGGTGGCCTAAGTTCGTTACAACTTCCAAATTTTTTTTTAACCTCCGTATTCAGTAGTCAACCATAGGCCCAAACATCGTCCTGAGTTTTTTGTTCCTCCAACACTTTTTTTGGTAAGCTCCAAACACTTCGAACCGTATGTCACTTTAGTGAGTATGATTGTCTTATAATTCTTGATATTTCGATTTCTCGAGAGCACCTTTAATTTAATGAGGTTTTGGTGAGTAATGTGCGTCATTCTTCAAATACCTTCTAAAATTCAGTAAATTTGGGACATCAGTGCGTGAGCAATAGGAGTTTCATAAAATGCACGGTGAAGACAATGACACGTCAATAAAAATACAATAAAATTTAGAACTCCAAAAAGTATATTTTCCGTGGAATCCACGTTTGGGTGTGTACACTCTCCTATTAGTCCAACGCCAATATACTAACCTATAGGTAACCGTCAAGGAGTCAACCCGTACAATTCCTAAAACTTTTATCTTAATCGAATAGGACAAGACCACCGACAGACAGGCACAGATTTGAATTTGTTCTGAAAGTAGTGAAAATACACGAAACAAGTGGAAATTTTGTGTAGAAAGAAGGAAGTTCAACTTCCTTCACGAATACATACTTTCCGAACTTAGGTATTAAGGAACAAGCAACTTAATGAACTTTTAAACTATATCTTAGTGAAAAGCCCGGAAGCTGCTATTACTGCTGATGATACTGTATTATAACACTTTCAGTGCCCCTCATAATATGATATCAGTATAACAGAGGTTTTTTCTGGGGTTTTCGAGTGTGCTAAAGCCATAAATCACAATTTTTTTTTCATTTTTGAGGGGTGAGGGAGAATTTTTTTCTAAATATGTTAGCCTTCGGACTCCATACATTTTTCTAATCGTATGTGACACACCTCTAAATTACTTCTAAAGAAACTATTTTTGTAAAATGGATATTTCATGCTATATGATTTTTTTTCCGGGTCCTAACTCACAAAAACTTTTTCACACTTGCTTGACCGCTCCTTTTTCTTTCTCAACACATTTTTAGTCTTGAGGAAAATAGTGACCATTAGAAAGATTAGGGAGTCGTCTGTCGAATGATAGCGAGCAACTATATAATGCTCGTATGCCAGCTCCAATTTTAAGAGTGATATGATTTTTTTCACATAGTTAGGTACTTTTTTATAGTTCTAATTGATAAACTGTACTTCAAAAATATAGATACCTGAGAAAAATTGTAGTTATTTTTAGGATTCACGAGTTGCACACCATAAAAACTCCTACACCTCTTTAGTGATTTATTTGAGGAGAAAATCCATATAATCCTTGTTACTGAAATCGGAAAGTCGCGGCTGGTCTCAGTGACGCACAACAGTCCAACCTTTCTAAAACCATTTATAATTTTCATTCAAACTAATTATTTGTATTTAAAAAAAAACGAAGAAAAGAAAACCAAGTTGTACAGAGTTTTTTTTTTTTAAGCCGGTTCCACAAATACAATATGGGTGTTGTGAGGTCAAATAAATTTTTGATCAATAAATTTTAAATACAGTTTATGATTTTGAGTGTCATAATCGCGAACCTTCTATGATTCTGGGGATGATTCCTACTAATTTCTCTAACTCAATGAAGAGATGGCACTCGCAGAACTATGTAATAAACGAGTTCCTCATGTTTACTAACAAACTGTTTTCATCATGCTCGACGTTATGTTTTAAGAGTAAACGTATTTTTCTACATAATAATTAATTTTTTCACCGGGTATCTTGGAGAGTTTTGCATGTCTCAGCGAGACAAGGTTGGTAATGTGAAAGATGAGACACTTTTTGTCGAGGGTGATCTGTAGAATCGATGTCTAGGAAGGAGGTTATCAATCTCAAGTGCTGACACCCTGAATCCCTCCGAACGACACCAGACCCTGAATCAGGATAAAAGTTGTTCCTTTTGTCTAAAACTCAAGCATCCCACATTAAAATCGGTTAAAAAGACACCACATTTTGAGCACAGAAATGTGAAATATTCGTTATGAGTTTTCAAAATTCTTCCAAAAATCGTACGGCTCACGTTTTATAACGGAATATTATTGATAGGGTGTTTGTACACCATTCCTTTTCAATGATAGACATTTTTTGCTCAATCCAAAAAAAGAAAAAAAAATACTTAAATTTGTAAAAATAAAAGGTAAAAAAGTCGTTAACGTAAGACATGAAAAAGTTACATTCTTTTCACAATTCTCTCAAAATATCCTGATTCAAAGCTGTGAATTTTGGTATCATATTAGGTAGATAATCATTTAGATATAAAACCTTTTATGCAAAGCATTCCTACCTGAGGAAATAATAAAGCAAATACTGGGGGGACTAAGGGTAATTTAATTTTCTCGGAATATTTGTTTAAAAAAAAAAAAAAAAAATCTTACCGCTCCAACATTTGTCAATAATATGCCACTCGATGAATTCTCTAGTTTACTTTACCTTTAATGTGGAAACATTGCGTTAAGAATTACGAAAGATTTTTCCATTACAATCCTCCCTCAGCAAATGCAATTTCCCCCGGACATCCTCGATATCTCATTGAAGAGAAACGTAATTTCATTTTCTGTTTTCGCATCCACATCATGAATGGTTAAAAATGTTTGAAATCGCACAAACAGTTGATAATATCAGACCTTCTCACCATTCTTACCTAGAAAGGTGAATTCGGTCTCGACTGAAGGAAAATATTCGTCAGGGATTGTTAAATGACGCGTAATGCCTTTTTTCCATTTTCTTCTCTTCAATTGGCTGAACTTGTTGAATAATACATTTAAAAATTATCACGAATAGAGTCGGATTCACCATTATCACGCATAAAAAAAAAGAATTAAAGAAGTATTAAGGGGAGAAGCAGTACTAAAGAGTTCAAGAAAAACAAGTTTTGAAAATTTAGACTAAGCCTAATCTTGAATTATCTCCCACAGACACCCCCCCCCCCCCCCCACATATATCTCCCTGTTCATCAATCGTTTGTAACTTCTGATTTTTGCTAGTTTTTTACTGACGATTCGGAACTCGAACCGACACGGGACCGCTATAACTTGATTCCCCAGTCAAAGTAATGATTAGCATCCCGATTGCGATTTTGTCAATACCAATTTTAGAAAAGTGTTTTTTCACTCAGGTTAAAGCTTCTGAACACATTTTCGTTTTCTTGTGGATTCGTCATTGGGGCCACATTGTCCATTAACCCTTAACGCAAACATTTTCGTAAAATTTTGAATTCATACAATTTTCAAGAAAACAAACAGTCTTGGCTTGTACATATTTATAGATTTAAAAATAAGGCTAGTGTTATTCCCAACCGCCAGAAGAAAGAAAAAAAGAAGTTGTTCACGAAAATGAAAAAAGTTTTCTTTGCCAGTCCCGAAAATTGCTATACGTAGTACTTACTAGTCTTGAAAACGTATAGTTTATGGGGAATCTCTTCCTCCCAGCAAACAAGTTACACATGTACGTACATCTAGTGCGTTAAGGGTTAATTTGAAATAGGATGGTAATGGAGAAGTTTGGCCTACTTTTCAAGAGGGCATTGGTGAAAGAGCAATCTTGCTCACCTTTCAAAATTTTACTCAGAGGTATCTTTTATCTAGGTTCATCTTAATTCCGTGTGCAGTAGAGCTAGAGCTATAGACTTCCTTGTGAACAAAACTATTATGGTACCTACCTGTCCTGGGTTGAACCGAAGGGGTTTTATCAATTTTAAGGTCACTCCAAAGGCGCGTGAGCTTTGTAGTTTTAGCTACACCCTATCAATGTGACCCCAACCGGAAGGTAGATGCCAAGGTTCACTGTCCGGAACTGAGAGCTTCGTAGGTGTAATTTAATCACAGTAGTTCTCAGATTATTCTGTCAAAAGCACTCTCCAAGCTATATGCACCATAGTTTGAGGAAATTTGTACTTTAATTCATCAAATTAAGCTAAAAAATACATAAAAATTGTTTTTAAACCCCTAAAAGTTTTTGTAAAGCTGAGTAGTATTTCGGAAAAGTTTTTTTGCCTTAATATTTATTGTTAATAATTCAATTTTACACAAAGCAAATCATCTTCACACATGTTGCATGGCTGGAACGTTTTCAGTGTAGGCAAAACCCGCATGACGTGTGAGTCTTGAAGGTGGGGTTGACCTGCGCGCCGCATCCGACTTGACATTCCCCGTGTGAGCGCTCAAGGTGCGATTGTTTGATTGATTGATTGTGCGATTGGTGTGGATGAAAAGTTTCGGAAGATGAAAACATCTCCAATATCAAAGTTTTCACTCACATTTCAAGATTCAAGACTCAAAGTTTTATCGGTATATTACAAGAGACAATTCGAGAAGAGATCAAGTAGGTACCTACGTGAAAAAACAAATCTTAAATGACATTTGAATAATTATTATAAACTCTGAGTTTACTTTTGGTTGAATAGTTCGAGAACTAGGTGCTGTGATCACACGTTCCTACTAGTAGAAAGCGACAAATGTTCATCAGCATCAATCCCAGAAATAAATGTGGAGATATGAAAATTTGGATAACATTTTATCAATCAAATTTTTTATAGGTAAAGCAGTGAAGTAGAGTATCTACGGCACTTTTTCCATATGTTATACTTAGTAATCTATTCTGGATTATTTGAATTTTCATGACATTGGAAATAGGTATCTATTGTTATTATTGTTGTTGTTATGGCATCTAATGATTAGTTGCGATGAAAACATTATAAAGAAAACCTGCTCCAAATAATAAACTTAGCTTTTATGACTAGATGCATTCGACCTTTCTGGCTGGTCGGGCGTTATCAGATCGGTTCGGAGACTTCCGGATCCAATGTAGATGCAATCGAAGGCGCCAGCTGTCAATCTCCCCACATGTTTGTTGACCAAATGATTTGCGTTTAATAATAAAAGTTTATAAATGTTTTGTTCGTTCGAGAAAAACAACACGAGTATTTTTTCTGTCGTAGAAAATAATTATAAATAAGTAAAAAGGCACCATCCAGTTTAAAATACTATATATCCCCAACAAATTTTTGGTACCCCTGGTGGGACACATAAGTACGCACAAAGTAAGAAACTGGAACTGGAATGGAAGGCCTAATGAGAAGAAGGGATATTCTTCGATCGATGGTGATGGACTCAATAAGGAACGTGGAAGAAGCCATAGAGCGAGGCGATGGACCAACCGTTCATCGAAATTTCGGAGTACTAAGAGGGCAGGCAGAAAGAATGACAGAACTTGACAATGATATCACAACGAGAATAACAGAAGGGACGACATCAATGACATCTGAAGAAATGGACAAAGAGCTGCGGGATATAGAGGTGGCATATAGTAGTGTGCTGGATGTGAGGGTACAGTACGATTTATACATACAAAGTACAGCACCACAAGTGAGTGATAATGTAATAAATGATACAAGGCAGAAGAGGAATTTGAAACTTCCGAAAATAGAATTGAAAAAGTTTGACGGCAATATTAAAAATTGGTTGGCATTTTGGTCTCAATTTTCAAAGTTAGATGAGGATGACAGCTTGTCAGCTGTTGACAAGTTTGCCTACTTGCGTGAGGCAATGGTTACAGATTCCCCTGCTGCTGATCTAGTGAATAGTTACGTACCCTCAGAGCAAAGTTATCCTAAAGTAGTACAACATTTAAAAGCTAGATTCGCTAGAGATGGGTTACTGATTGAAACATACATGCGTGAGCTATTATCACTTGTCCTTCAAAATCAGAACGGGCAAAGCTTAGCGATAAGACCACTTTTCGATAAACTTGAAACTCAATTGAGAGCATTAGAATCGCTAGGAATATCATCAAATAAGTTTGCAGCAATGCTGAAACCATTAGTTGAGTCGGCACTTCCGGAAGAGATTCTTAGGGCGTGGGAAAGATCGCGAGCAACCCTTAAAATAGAAGAGGATCATCCGAATCGGGAAGGGGAAGAATTAGATGCACTCCTGAGATTTCTGCGAGCTGAAGTAGAGGGCGAGCAACGAATATTGTTAGCAAAAACGGCTTTCGGAGAATCCAAAATGCGAGAGGTACCTTACACAGCTTCGGCTCTTCATTCTGGTCATGGGGCGAAAAGGGATAACAGACCGGGGGGCGGTAGCTCTTATATCAAACCAGGGAGTAGTTCTTATTCTGAACGTACAAGCTTTCAAACAGACAGAAAGAGAGTCGGTAAAGAAAATAGCTGTGTGTGGTGTGAGCGCAACACGCATCATTCGTCAGAATGTTGCAAGGCACGAAGCTGGCTCCTGAGTGAAAGGAGAGATTGGATAAAGAAAAAGGGAGCATGCTTCGTATGCCTCAAGACAGGCGGACACACAGCATTGAATTGCAAAGCACTTGTTCAGTGTATGTTGTGTTCAGGTCGTCATTACACAATCTTGTGCTCCAAATTTGTTATAGCGAGAAATCAAAAGACCTCTACTTCGACACCAGCAGCTACAGGGCTGTTACAGCTAGAAAAGGATAGTGGAAATGATAGTTCAGCAGTCTTGCTATCATATGAGACAGGTCCTACTTTATTACAGACACTAAAAGTCACCATAAAAACGAGAAGGAAAGATAAAGTAGTCAGGGTTTTGCTAGATTCAGGCTCACAAAGGAGCTACATGACAAAAGAGTTAGCAAAGGAACTAAATCTTGATCCTGTGGGAGAAGAAAATTTGAGCCATAGTCTGTTCGGAGGGACAGAAACTAAAGTTAGATTCCATAAGAAGTATAGAATTTCTCTACAAGGTCTTTATAATTCAACCCAGTTCATATGTACAGTACTAGATCAAGATAAAATATGTAATTACGTGCCCAGATTAGCGAATAAGAAACTAATTGACCGTTTAAGACGAGCGAATATAATTTTGTCTGATGTTGGCCCAGACCCTCCTTTTATTGATATACTTCTCGGAGCTGATGTTATAGGAAGCTTGATGACCGGCATAACAATGAATTTGGATAATAATCTATTAGCTACTGAAACGTCTTTAGGTTGGACAATAATGGGCCCAACATACAAAAATGCAGCTGTAAATCAAACCTTGATAGGTTTGGCTAATCTCACATTTGAGTTACAGGATCTATGGCGTTTAGAAACACTTGGAATAAATGATATAAACGAAATAGATAAAGAGACTATGAGGAAAGAAGAGGCGGCTTGTCTACTCAAAATACACATAAATGAAGAGGGTCGATATGAAGTTGCATTGCCTTGGAAGGATCATAACCCAGGTCTAGTATGTAACAGATTAGCAGCGGAAAAGAGATTGTTGTCAACAACCAGGAATTTATTACAAGGAAGTAAGTTCCTAGAATATGATAAAGTTTTTAAGGAGTGGATCAATTTGGACATCATAGAAAGAGTACCAGACGTGGAGGATAAGCACGAAGGTTTTTATTTACCGCACAGAGCAGTAATTAAGGAGTCTAGTGAAACGACTAAAATTCGACCGGTTTTTGATGCATCAGCTAAAGACTATAATGGTGTTACGTTAAATTCACAACTTAATAAAGGGCCTAATTTAATTGAGGACATACTGAAACTTATATTTCAATTTCGTAGAGGAGCTATAGGCGTTACAGCTGACATTGCCAAAGCCTTCTTACAAATAAGTATCTTGCCGGAACACCGAAAATTTTTAAAATTCTTGTGGTGGGAGAATGAAAATAGGACTAGAATGATTGAGTATAGACATAAGAGGGTTGTTTTTGGAGTCACATCGAGTCCCTTCCTTCTGAACGCGACCATTGAGTATCATATCAAAAATTCTCCTAATGAATTCAAGGAAGTGGCTCAACAACTTCAAGGAACATTTTATATGGATAATGTTGTGACAAGTTTAAATAATAAGGAAGAACTCGTGAAATTCATAGACCAATCGAAAAGGCTCATGGAGCTGGGAAAATTCGAGTTAAGACAATGGGCAAGCGGTCCAATATTGATCGGTTCTACAAATTGTGAACCTTTGTCGATTTTAGGTGTTCATTGGGATCGAGTGAATGATGAGTTATTCATTAACCGTAATCCAACCACTGATCTAGGGGGTACTACGCGAAGTAGTGTCGATGATACATTCGTATTTTGATCCACTGGGTTTAATCTGTCCCTATACCTTGTGGCCTAGAAGAATGTTACAGGAAGCTTGGTCGACAAATGGTAACTGGGATGATAGTTTGGTACCAGCTTTAGAAAAGAAAGTAACCTCTTGGGTTCAAGGGGCAGAATTGATTCCACAGTGTAGGATAAGAAGGAGACTTACTACTGAAAACTGGAAACTAGCAAGGGTGAGTCTACATGTTTTTTGTGATGCGAGTCAGTTTGCATTTGCAGCTTGCATTTTCGTGAGAGAGGTGGTTAAGGATTCCGTACAAATACAGTTTCTACAGGCTAAGGCTAGAATTGCACCTAAGAAGCAAGCTTTATCTATCCCTAGGTTGGAGCTTATGGCAGCACTAATAGGAGTCAGAATGTGTCGCAATGCTCAACAAGCGTTAGGGTTTTCACATGTTACTACCTTTTTTTGGAGCGATTCGAGGGTAGTATTGCATTGGATAAAAGGAGCTGGGGATTGGTCGGTGTTTGTTAGAAATCGATGTGCGGAGATCAATAGATTGACAAATCCAAACCAATGGTTTCACGTTCCTGGGGCAATGAATCCAGCGGATTTGCCCTCCAGAGGTTGCACAGCAAGAGTTTTGTTGGAGTCGAGATGGTGGGAAGGTCCAAAATGGCTAATGAGGGAAGAGGAGTGGCCGAAGGAGAAGGTAGAGCTTGGCGAGGAAGAACAAAATGAGGTCATTAAGGAAGCCTGTAAGGGAAAAGCTAATGTTTTGGTAGAAGTGTGTCAAAGAAGAGAATATGGATTACCGGTTTTTTCAAAATTCGTCAGAATCGTCACGACAGTTGTAAGAATGATAAGGTGGAAAACTCATAGGAAAGGAACAAGAACCGAGCTGTTCACAAGTGAGGAGTTGAGGAAGGCAGAAAAACGAATTTTCCGAGTAGTTCAGAATGTTAGTGTGGGAGGAGGAAAGAAATTTACAAAAGAATTGGAAACGTTTTGGGACGCAGACGGATTACTCAGGCTGAAAACAAGGCTATCGTTCAGTGAAGAGCCAGAAGATTTTAAAAATCCTGTTTTACTACCTGGGGGAAGTAGCGTAATTCAGGCATTTGTTCGAGAGCAGCATTTTGCGCTCAACCATGCGGGAGTTCGGACAATGATGTCAATATTACGGGAAAGATTTTGGATCACTGGTATACGCAGAGTGCTCAAGCGAGTTATCCGGAGCTGCAAGGAATGTAAAAGGCAAAGTGCTAAACCAATAGAGACCCCCTTTGCACCATTACCTAGAGACAGAGTACGACAGTCAGCAGTTTTTGAGATATCAGGGATTGACTATGCAGGACCTCTGTATTTGAAAGGAGGTGGAAAAGCTTGGATAGTGCTTTTTACGTGTGCTGTGTATCGGGCGGTGCACTTGGAAGCAGTGACTAGTCTATCTACTGAAGGTTTTTTCGAAGCATTGAGGCGATTTATTGCACGCCGAGGACGACCGTCCGTGATATACACTGATAACGGGACGCAGTTTTCAGGCGCAAGTAATGCACTGAATAAAATCGAATGGGAAACGGTGATAACTAGGGCAGCTGTGAGAGCCATTAAATGGAATTTTATTCCTCCAGCCGCACCATGGTGGGGTGGTTTTTGGGAGAGGATGGTCAGGATGGTGAAACAACTGCTGAGACGCAACTTAGGAAGAGCTAACGTGACCTACGAAGAGGCTGTAACAATTCTGTGTGACGTGGAAGCTACAGTTAATGCTAGGCCACTAACTTACGTAGTAGGAGATGAGACAAGGCCGCTCACCCCAACTTTATTCATACAGGGAGTTCAGGCTGCAGGTGTTCAAGATTTGGACCAACTTTTGAAACACAGTTTGAATAGTCGCCTGAAATATCTTCTGAAACTGAGAGAGGGACTGAGGGAAAGATTCAGAAATGAATATCTGGCCTTGCTAATAAATCGTGGGAATCGCCGGCCTATAGAAATAAAATCAGGAGATGTAGTGTTAGTAGGAGCTGAGGGCAAGAAGCGTCAAGATTGGCCTTTGGGACTGGTGCTTGAAGTAAAACCTGGTGCGGATGGGCATGGTCGGGTCGCGAAACTGCGGGTGATGGGGGGACGAGAAATTGTTCGTCCCATTCATGGTCTGATTCCTATGGAGGTGGATGCAGAAGGAGAGACATGGCCAGGGAATGATGGAACAGGAGACATCAAGGAGACCCAGAAGTCCACCGAAGCTCAAGTCCAGACAACTAGGATAGGAAGAAGGGTTCAGAAGCCAGAACGCATGCCACCAGCGTGGGATCTTGGGGGTGCAATTCACTATAAATACTCAACTTACTTCATGCATTCTTAAGAAAAATTCTGTTTAGAAATGATCTCTCAAACAACCTTCACCTTTCCACTTTATTCCAACCTGGTTCCGCACTCCGGATCTAAAGATCCTCCTATCCTCTGTCCGACGGGGCCTCGGCACCGTGTCAGAACCTCCTACGTGCTCCATGGAGTATTGCATTCCGGTGCACAAACCCTTCAACTTTCAACTGGGCGAAAGCACTGGGCTGTCTCTCTGAATTTTGCTCCACGGAGTTCTATATTCCGGTGTAAAATTGAGTTCTCCATCCTTTCATCATCCAAAGTCAACCAGGGTCTTTTTAGTCAAGGTTCATAACAAGCCAAAGCCTATTTCAATTTTAAAATTCAGACTCACATAGCTCACTCGCAACGCAACCACAACCATGTGTTACTTTAGGAGCCTGTCTTCTCTTTGAAAAAAAAAAAAAAAAAAAAAAAAAAAAAGTTTACATATCCCTTTCTACATTAATCGCTACAATATATAATATTCATATGGGAAGCATACACATATAAAATGTGTAGACCGGTTATCTATGCTGTATGGTTACCTGATATGGTAATAAATACCTTTCTGTAATAATTTTTTGCAATGTTTGTCATTCCACAGAAGTGATAATGGAGTTTACTGTTGAACTAATTCATTGATCAGTAGTGGAAAGAGAGTAGGGGATGGGGGGAGTGGGTTCGTAATACTGAGGGGTTGTTAAAATGTGGGCTCCATTGGAAATTCATCTGATAGGAAAACTTTCTATTGTTCTGTTCAGGTAAACCCGATCAACCTAGTAACTGTACTCTCGTGAACCAGACGATGTCTTCTGTAGAGGTGGACTGTGCAGAGGGCTATGATGGAGGTCAACAGCAGTTCTTCCAGCTAGAGGTAAAATATACCTAGTATGATAAATCATCCATTTGGAATTATGGGCAAGCCTAGAACTACGCAACGCACCTGCTGGGACACCAATGTTGAACAGTTGAGATCAGTTTCCAAACTAAATGGCTCTCCTCATCTTTTAGGTGTACGACTATGGCTCGGACTTCCTGTCCTACAATCAGAGCTCTCCAAGAGCCAGCTTCGCCGTCCACGGACTCCTTCCGGGTGCCCTCCTCCGCCTCCGGATCTACGCCTACAACGGCAAGGGAAGGAGCGACTCAGTCTTCCTTGAGGCCTACACTCTAAAAGTAGCCGAGAAACAAACAGGTCAGTCGAGTTTGCATTGTTTATTGTTATGTAGACAGGCAAACAGCTCAATCACCGTTCATTATAGTAATATGTGATTTAGTATGTAATATAAAATTGATAAATATGTAATGAAAGGCTACGGAATACGAGTTACAGAAGGGTAACGAACGAGCAAGCTTCTGGTAAAGATTAAGTTATAGGTAAGCAACGAAAAAACTATATATGCGTTTTTAATCAATTGATCTTAAAACATAGATGAACAAATTAATATGTATAAAGTACACCGGAGTTTGCGATGATCGCTTATGGTAGCAAAAAGTGTGTAGCTTAAGTGTGGCAAAAAGAGTGTAGCTTAAATGTAAACCAAAAGAGTGTAGCTCAAGTGAAAACAAAAATGCTAAAAGCCCAAGCAACAGTTTACAGACAAACAACAAAAGTAGAGGGATCTATGAATAAAACATGATATTTCAGCATCCATTAAAACTTAGATTAGCTTCTCAGGCAATGTGTTACGCGATATAACTTAATTTCCCAATGCTGTGCGTAACAATACTATTTATTAAAAACTAGCTGGTTCACCCGTGCGTTGCACCGGTTGACTTAAATATACGCAAGCCCTCCCTCACCCATCATATTTTGGGACACCCCTATGGATCTGATTCAAAAAAGTACTTACTTGAAGTACTTACTTATAAATAACCTATTAGGACCAAACTACTGATATCAATCCCCACTCCCTCTTCACAGACACCCTCCATATTTCAGATTAAAAATATAGATAACCCAAAAATTGGTAAGTAACCCAAATGAACGTTCAAACGTGTCCAATTTCATTCGTCCGAACATCAGTTCACCAGTTCGTTCGGTGATGACCAAATTATTCCATTAAACCAACCCTCCCCCCAACTTTTTTTTTTCCTTACCACAAACACCTGCCTATGTTTGAGGCTGATCTCCTGTTTGTTCAGTGATGTCGAAGATACCCCTTTCCAAACCCCTTCGCCCCAAAACACCCCGATAGGTCGGAATTGAAAATTTCCAAGTAGGCTGTGGTTTTTCAGTGTTATCCAAACATATTTTACCAATCAGGTCCTCAGTCTATTCAGTGATGTTCAAGATACCCCCATTCCGCCCCGACCCCTCCCTCAAAATACTCGTAATGGTTCAGATTTGAAAATTTCAAGTGGTTTGTGATTCAAATTAGAGGATTCCAAACATATTTAATCAATCAGGTTCTCAGTTTATATAGTGATGTCCAAGTACCTCATTTCAACCCCCCCCCCCCCCCCCCTCCTCTTCCTCATTTCAACCCCCCTCCCCCCACTACCCTCCTCTAAGAAAACACTCTCTTTGGGTCAGATTTGGAAAAATTCAAGTAGCTGTGATTTGATTTAGTGTAATTCAAACATATTTTAGCAATCAGGTCCCCAGTTTATTCAGTGATATCCATGATACCCCGTCTCCCCGCCCCCCCTCCCACAAAACACCTCCTATTGGTTAGATTGGAAAACTTGAAGTAGTCAGCGATCCAAGCAAGAGTATTTCAAACATTTCTTCTGGACCAATCAGTACCAGTTTATTTAGTGATGTCCAAGATAATTCCATTTTACCCCCACCCCAAACCCTAACGTTTGGGTTTGAAAATTTAAAGTACCTAGTCTGATTCATGTTGGAGTAACCCGAACATATTTCAACAATCACGTCTCCAGTTTATTTACTTATGTCCATGATACCCCATTTCACCCTCCTCCACTCCCAAAACACCCCGGTCGGATTTAGGAAATTTCAAGTAGCCTGTGATTTAAGTTAGAATAATCCGAACATATTCGCCCAAGCTGATTCCCAGTTCGTTCAATGGTGTCCGAGATACCCCATTAACCCCTTCCCACTCCCCTAAAACTCCCCCTCTGGCTTAAATTTTAAAAACTTCAAATAGCTTATAATTTAAGTTGGACTGATAAAGACATTTCCTCCCACTCATATCAGTTGTCCAATGACCCCTGTAACCGTGAAAAGCGGACAAACATAAGGACAGACAGAGACAGACAGACAGAAAAAAAAATTGAGGAAATGGTACCAATCGTCTACAAAAAGCACGAAACGGAAAAGAAACGCAAAATTTCATGATTCTATTCGATGTACAGACAGACATACTCACGATTTTATTAATATAGATGACCGTATCTTCGCCTCATATACCGATAGATGAAACCATTTTTCCGTTTAGTTAATTTTCGTTAAAAATTTAGCTTTTTTAATCGATCGAAAATTTAAGAAAAAATCCTAAATTATCTTCATTGAAATCTGTTTTAGTGCATTGAACAATCCTTGAATTATACCAATTTTTCTAGAATGTATGTACAGGGTGTCCCAGCTGTTACGCTCATCTCCTTGGACTCCCTGTTACCGGAAATCTAGAAAACTTCAAATGCAAATCCCGTTTATTTGTTCGTGTATATGCATAAATCATATTTTGAATGCGCTAATCGTGCGCTACTCTCGCTAACTTACTTTTTCCAATATAGGAACTCCAAATTTTCATTTCAGATGTGAATTCCACGTATAATTTCATGAAAATATTCTCTTTTGATCCATTTTTTAGTGCCCGAATACGCATGCGCAATACGAATGCGCATGTCGTGAGCAAAAATAAGAGATCATTTTC
Source organism: Adelphocoris suturalis (assembly GCA_030762985.1). Classification (NCBI taxonomy): domain Eukaryota; kingdom Metazoa; phylum Arthropoda; class Insecta; order Hemiptera; family Miridae; genus Adelphocoris; species Adelphocoris suturalis. The sequence continues at coordinate 66,391,483 of CM061045.1, read as the reverse complement.
TAACGTATTCAATAGCTACGTGTGAAACATGATTTTGGAATATTTAGTTGAGCTGAATCACTTGGAATCCCAACTTAACATAACAGTACATTGCGCACTCTACTAGGTTTCAATTCATAGACGGCCCACAATTTTATTGAATTCTGTAAAATAATCGTGATATTGGTTAAAGTGAAACGATTGGTATCCTCGAGTTATTCGTTACCTCACAATATGATACTCTGCACTCCACATGGCGAAACCGCAGTGTTGCTCTCCAAATTTCATCATAATATCTACTCGTATTTACTCTATGTTAGTATTTATTCAACGAGTAAGCATTATAGGTTTTTATGTTTCCCGTCAAAAATTCAAAAAGTGGTGGGTTCAAAGAACATCCACTAATTACTAGAGTGGAAAAGAAAAACCTTTTTCGGAGAAGGTCGGGTGGGGGGGGGGGGGGGAGATTATTGACAGGTTGAAAGCTGACAGCTCCTTCTCAAACTCCTATTCCTAGCAACAATTCCAAAAGGTGTCCCTAACCTCTCTGCAACACCAGGCCGTTAGATCTCAGTGTCATCCTCATTATGACCGTCATATCAGTTTGAGAAGACAGCTACTCCTCTCGATCCTCCGATCCTTCTTCCCTTCTCGTCACTCTATATTGTGAGACCATTTTGAGCCTTTCATTTTTAACGATATTATTGAAAATTGTAAAATAAGAAGAATAAGAGGGAAAATTATTTATTCAAGGAACTTGAAAGAATTTGAAGAAAAAAAATATATTGGTAAGTAATACTTCCCTCACAGGGAAGCCACAATGTCTAATTTGTAGTAGTAAATCTAAAGTATCCTCACTTTACTGTTTACTGGCTTTGCTGGATGCTTTGTGATTAATAATGTTCAATCATGTGGATTATAAAATCCAACAAAGAAATATTAGATTAGAATTGAGAATATTAGCGTTGTTGATATGCCCCGAACCCACCACAACTACCCACCATCGCTATGAGTTTTGTTTTTTCTGCGAATGGTTTCACTGGAGACAAAGTACTACGTGCAAAATAATGAAATAGGTAATCTAACGATGAAATAATAACGAATAGGTATTGGTTGAGATTGTAGCCTTGGCAGCTCTAAAAACATTAGTGATTACCCCTCCCAAACGCAAATTCTTCATTCCTGAGGTTTCTTGTAGACTGGTATAATAAATAACTAAATAAACGTACTGGTTGTAAGGTCTTGATAACGAGATCATGGACACATGGAATAAGGGTCTTCAAATATACATGGAAGGGACTTTCAATCTTCAAAGGTTTTTGTGGTAGTCAGTTAGAGGAAGAATATTTATTACTCTCATTACATGAAATATGAACTACTTAATTGAAAATTAATATGAGAGCATGTCAGCTTCGCACTACATTTCTAACAGTAATCTTGTCTGGAACCATGAAGGGGCTCGAATGCCATTGTAGAAATCCAGCGCGGTCATGTTTAATGAACTACCATCCCTGTTTCAGTGCTCTAATAGTACAATATATTTTATTGGAGAACAACACTTACTTTGGCGTCACTCGAAAAAAGTGGTGGACGTAATTTTAATTCTAGTAACCCTTCATTTACCGTGTGTCCCCATTGGCTCATACGAGAGAATCTGGCCGATCCATCTGAATTATTCCCATCAATAGTACGTCGTCAACATTTGTAGGCATTCGATATTGCGATGTCTCATACATCACTCAAGGTGCGCCCCAATTTAATTTTTATTCAATGAAAATATTTATGGAAAGGAAAATCAAGAGAGCGAAAATCATCAGACGTAGAAAACACACTTTTCAAGTGGCGAGCAACAACTGTGATATTAAACATGACCGCGCCCAATCTCTTCAAAGGTGCTTAAGTCCGGAGCAGAGAGGTGGAGGATTGGTCTTTGGCGAGACTTGCGGCTTTGCGGCGAGGTGCCCTCACTACCATTTCCCTGGAATTCGCCCAAAACCTGCCGTTTTCCCTGATAATGCGGTTGTGTACTCCATTTATATTTCATTGAAACGGTCGACATGGGATAGTCCTCATGCCCTTTTCTTTTGTTGTCACACCGCATGAACAGGATCTTGTTGGGAGAGTCATAAAATCTAAAACATAACTTCCTCAACGTGTTGCAGTATTTTATTTTGTTGATTTATGAGGGAGAAATTCCTAAAAGTACAATCGCCTGATGTTCTCTGACATCGCTTCCCCATTTCTCGACAGCAAAATTCTTCTGGATCTGCAGCTATTAACGGGGGAAGAATCGTTCCGTTACCACACAAGGATACCAGAAGATTTTCCATCAATACTTTCCGTGTATCATAAAGTAATGTCCTTTGTTAGAGTATCTATGCTTTGATATTTCATGACTGCTTTTGTAATGATCATTAGCTCTGTCTACAAGACATTACTTGCTTCATTTCTTTACCTGATCTTCATTCAAGACCAACAAAAATACAAAACGTGCGAAATCATAAAATACTATGAAGATATATTTCTAATATCAGAATGCTATAACGAATTTAATGCGAATGGACAGGGCTCCCATCGTGAAATTCGATATCAAGAACGTTAAAGGAGCGTGAATGCTTCGTTTACACTTGACAGTGCATTATAGGCTATCGGGGATTCCTGTCCTCGGATTTTCGAGTTAGGGATCTCCTCAACCGCAACCTATAGGTAATAATCGGAAATAGCGCGTTCGACACACACAGAGTAAACTTACTCTCCTGGTTGAGACGGGAACAGTCAAAACGCGCAGGCCATACTTTCATGAGAATCACTGTTTCACAATATGGGCAAACATGTGTAACTATACTAAACGGATGATGTACAAATTGTTAACATCAGAACAGCATTGGGTGAAAAAATCGCGTTTTTAATTTTTGTCTTCAATTTTGTGTAAAAATTCATATTTGCAAGTCTGAAATTGAAATTTGAACAGCGTGTCTCCTTGTTGTAGAAAGAAGTAACGTTTCTCTATGATGTTTTTGTTGTAGGGCCGCCAGCTCCTTTCGCTGTAACGCCCGTCGTCGTCGTCCTAATGGTGACGACCGTTGTCTTGGTTACGTGCACGATCGCCGTTTTCGCGGCGCTCAAAGTACGCGGCAGCGCTCGTAGTGGCTCCCCGTCCACCTGCCGCCCGCCCAAGAAAAAGACGAAGGGAGCCGTACGAGCTGATGTAAGGGAGGTCTACGAATCCGACGACCCCAACCCGGATGTCATCCCCTGCAATAAAGGTCAGTAAACACTTCTCACATACAGTAAAACTCTAGGCCAAGTCCCACGAGGTCGTGGACGTGGATGGCAAATTCGTGCGTACGCTGTGGATGACGACGAACATCGCGCGACTTGCATGCGGTGCCCAATCAAGTGTGCGACGTAAACGGCGATTTTCCGTTTCATTTATTGTTTTTGGGCACTCGGCTATTTTTCGGGCGCAACTTTTATCGAATATTTGCTTATGGAATCATCAGCAATGATGATGAAGTGCATTCAGGACAAAGAAACTAAAATAATAAATAAATAGAAAATCCAATCAATCACATTTATTTGGAACGAGAAAAACACGGTACACCGTACCTACGAGTATGTGACGAATGGCACGATTACTCTCCCTTAAATGATCCTCAATGCCTCAAGCTCAAATCCCATGTACATTTTAGCAGCCGGCAACGGAAAATTGATCAGCTGAGCTGCCTTTTCACACTCGTATTCTATATTGCTGGTCCATTGCGGGATTCAAAGATCACACACATAGACCTAAGCCAATAAAAAAACTCGAGTCTTTTGCCCAACAAATAAATATCCAAGTCACGGCTGATTCTCCTTCGTGCAATGCGCAATACTTATGTCTTGCTTGGGTAATATGCCAAGCTATGCTCCCCAGATCACTTCTTCATCAAATAAAGGGCCGAGTTTGTACGTCTCACCAGCTCCTATACATTTTTGACTGTAAGAAACAGACGCAAATCATCTGCACATGCGAACAAGTCAACCTTGGGAGTCCATATGGACAATAGGTTAAATTGGGAGACTCACATCATCCACCTTCGAAAAAATCATAATAAAATAAATTAATCATTGCATTTTTTGGCACCGATTACAAATATTGAAACCCGATCGAGAATCTTGAAAACAATTTATATTCCCAAATTATGTTACGGAATTATTCATAATGGAGGAACATTTACAACTGATATTAAACTATTACATGCAACTTTTAACGGTACCATCAACCTGGTATACCTAGGGAAACGCATAACCCTTAGCGAAAAACTAAAAGAGATGAAGTGCTTAGGCCTGCAACACCAATATTACAATCCCGCATTTTTGTATGTTGTCAAGCATTTCTCTCATTTTGACCTTAAGATCTATGACCGAACCATCCTTGCGACACGAAGATCATTCCATGTCGAAATTAAAACAAGAAACTTTAAGCATAAACATAGTCGGCACCAATCCTCTTACCTACTACCTAAAATGTATAATATGCTAATCAGCAAGATTTACCCCATATCATACAGTCATGTTTGTGATAAATACGAAAAAACTAAAAAGAAAAGCAAGAAATATTTTTTTATGCATATCAATGAAGAATTGGCCTTGAATTAAACGTGAATTATTTATTGTATTATTTATATGTATGTAACTGAACGAAACATGTATCTATTATATTATCCATATTATCTAAGCCTATTTAAATCATTATAACTAACAGCGTTTGAGTTATAAATGTCATTAAGATACATGAAAAGTATTCACTTTATTTGTAAATTGTAAATGTAACAAACATCGTGCCCGCGCGACTTTCCTGAAAGTCTTGGGCAGTTGCTGTAAATTGTATATATATTCCGAAGTAAATATGATAATAAATCTGCAAATCTGTGTGTGTGTGTGTGTGTGTGTGTGTGTGTGTGTGTGTGTGTGTGTGTGTGTGTGTGGCGATGTGTGTGTGTGTGTCGGGGGCGCCCCAGGCAGGGGCGTCGTGTGTGTGTGTGTGAGAGAGCCTTCAGTGTGTGTGTGTGTGTGTGTGTGTGTGTGTGTGTGTGTGTGTGTGTGTGTGTGTGTGTGTGTGTGTGTGTGTGTGTGTGTGTGTGTGTGTGTGTGTGTGTGTGTGTGTGTGTGTGTGTGTGTGTGTGTGTGTGTGTGGTGTGTGTGCTCCCAGCCACAACCCTGGCGAGCCGTCTTCCTCCAGGGATTCCTTGCGCGGCATCATGTGCACGCCGGTGTGTGTCAAGGACTGTGTTGGAACAAAACACCAAAAACGGTTAAGCTGTGCTGCTGGGAAGACCCCCGAAAGCGTTGACCCGCGCCCGGACAATTTTCATCCCAAAAAAAGGGTGTGGGCCTGGAGGCTGCCCGATATCTATATCGTCTGTAGTGTGTGTGTGTGTGTGTGTGTGTGTGTGTGTGTGTGCAGATTGCCCTGTGCTGAGCAGCTAGCCAGGTGTGTGGTGGTGTGTGTGGGTCATAATAAATCTGCAAATCTGTGTGCTGGAGGTGTGTGTTCATGGGTGTGTTGTGTGTGTGTGCTGTGTCCATTGAAGCCACAGCAGAAGCTGCGCCTCCTTCGTGTGTGTGTGGCAGGCTTACTGTGTAGAGTTAGATCGTGAAGTTCGTTCTGCTGTGCGCTGTGTGTGTCCCAAGTGCCTATGTCCATGCACCGGTGTGTGTGTCTCTCTCTCAGTCCCATCTTTACGCCGCCAGCGCCTGTGTGTGGGAAGTCGCCCGCACTGCTGTGTTGACTGTGTGTTGTGGTGCGACCGAGCAACACCAACTGCTGTGTGAGTTCGTGTGTGTGAGTCAGTAGATGGTAAAGAACTCCGTGTGAATCCCCAATTTCTTCCTAGTGGGTGTGGGCTTCAGAGGGCATTGGGGCCCGCGACTATCGTGCCGTGGGTGGCAACATTGGCCACTTCGGTGAGGTGTTCGAGGAGTAGTGGGACTGTGTCTGCCGTGTGTCGTGAGAATCTGTGTGGTGCAGCAGTGTGTGTGGCCGCATTCTCCGTGATGTTGTAGCAGGCGCTTTGTGTTGGGCTGTTGTGTGTATCGTTGCTGTCAAGTGGGTGTGGATGTGTGTGTGTGTGTGTGTGATCTGCGGCGAGCGATATCTGAGCTAAAAGGAGTGGCACCTAATAACATCAAGGTTATGGCTGCGACCTTGTCATGGCGCGGGTGTGTGTGGGTGTGTGGAGTTACTGAGTGGGCATGTGCAGTGTGTGTGTGTCACCACCCGCGTCCTGAGGGGTTCTGTGGTGTGTTTTATAGTGTGTTTCATGTGTGTGTGTGTTCCCTTATGTGTGGGTGTGGGCGTGTGTTTTTGTGTGTGTGTGTGTGTGTGTGTGTGTGTGTGTGAGGGGAGTGTTAAAAAAAAAAAAAAAAAAAAGTGTGTGTGTGTGTGTGTGTGTGTGTGTGTGTGTGTGTGTGTGTGTGTGTGTGTGTGTGTGTGTGTGTGTGTGTGTGTGTGTGTGTGTGTGTGTGTGTGTGTGTGTGTGTGTGTGGGTGTGTGTGTGTGTGTGTGTGTGTGTGTGTGTGTGTGTGTGTGTGTGTGTGTGTGTGTGTGTGTGTGTGTGTGTGTGTGTGTGTGTGTGTGTGTGTGTGTGTGTGTGTGTGTGTGTAAGTGTGTGTGTGTGTGTGTGTGTGTGTGTGTGTGTGTGTGTGTGTGTGTGTGTGTGTGTGTGTGTGTGTGTGTGTGTGTGTGTGTGTGTGTGTGTGTGTGTGTGTGTGTGTGTGTGTGTGTGTGTGTGTGTGTGTGTGTGTGTGTGTGTGTGTGTGTGTGTGTGTGTGTGTGTGTGTGTGTGTGTGTGAGCTGCGCCTCCTTCGCACGTACTTACTGCCAAAGCTAACCTATGGGTTAGTCTTTGGCAGGCTTACTGCGGGGAGGCTGCTTGAGTTAGATCGTGAAGTTCGCTCTGCTGTGCGCTCTTGGCTAGGCTTTCCACCTGGTGTCCCAAGTGCTTACATCCACGCACCGGTCAAGGCCGGTGGGCTCGGTATTGTCTCTCTTTCTGCCAGCATCCCATCTTTACGCCGCCAGCGCCTGCTTGCCCTTAGGGGCTCGAGCTGGGAGGTCGCCCGCACTGCTGCTGACCTGGACTTTGTCCGGCAGCAGTTGTTGTGGTGCGATCGAGCAACACCAACTGCTCCAAAACCCAGCTCATCTGCTGAGTTCGCTGCTGCACTGCATGAGTCAGTAGATGGTAAAGAACTCCGACAGTGCTCTGAATCCCCCATTTCTACCCAGTGGGTGGAATGGGCTTCAGAGGGCATTGGGGCCCGCGACTATCGCCATTTTCACGCCGTCCGGGTGGCTACACTAGCCACCTCGGTGAGGTGTTCGAGGAGTAGTCGCGGGACAGTTGACACCCTTTGCCGTGCCTGTCGGGGTAAAAATGAGAATCTGTATCATGTAGTGCAGCAGTGTCCTCGTACTCACGGTGGCCGCATTTTACGTCACGATGCGGTTGCCAAGCAGATAGCAGGTGCTTTGTCATCTAGCGGTTGGGATGTCGAAAGGGAGAGACTATACCACATACCGAGTGACGGGGGTAAGAAGTCAGATATCGTTGCGATCAAGCCCGATGGGTCTGCCATAATCCTGGATGTCCAGGTTGTCAGTGGCAGCGTGGACATGGAGCAGACCTGGCAGGCTAAGAAAAGCAAATATGATAGAAATGATCTGCGCCAAGCGATATCTGAGCTAAAAGGAGTGGCACCTAATAATATCAAGGTCATTGCCGCGACCGTGTCATGGCGCGGGGTGTGGTGCGGGAAAAGCGCCACGGAGTTACTCGAGTTGGGCATCTCGGCAGGAGTACTCCGTGGTATCACCACCCGCGTCCTGAGGGGTTCTTACTTGAACTGGTGGTCATTCTATAGGGGCACTTCCTTTCATCCCATTCTTCCTCCTCGTCCTGCAACTTCCCTTATCCCTAGAGCCGGCGTCGGGTAAACCTGGGCGTCCTCCTCACTTTTTTATTTTATTTGTTTATTTTTCAATTTAATGGTGTGCCCCCTCCGCCTTTGAGGGGAGGTTTTGTAAAAAAAAAAAAAAAAAAAAAAAAAAAAAAAAAAAAAAATGTGTGTGTGTGTGTGTGTGTGTGTGTGTGTGTGTGTGTGTGTGTGTGTGTGTGTGTGTGTGTGTGTGTGTGTGTGTGTGTGTGTGTGTGTGTGTGTGTGTGTGTTTTTTACGTCCAGAGAGCATTTCGGCCAGCGGATGGCACAGCAGAGAACCTAACAGTTCTCCAAACTGTCATTTCGCTGGCCCGCATCAAGAAACGGCAGCTCCATCTTGCCGCTCTGGACGTCGCTAAGGCCTTTGACACTGTAAGCCATTTCGCCCTGACCGATTGTCTTCGTGGTGTCGGGGCACCTGCTCGTTTAATAGAGTATGTTGCCTGTCTGTACCACAAAGGCGTGACGGTCCTCGAGGCAGGAGGCGAGATGTCCGGGGATGTTGTCATTGGGCGCGGGGTACGCCAGGGGGATCCTCTGTCGCCACTCCTCTTCAACCTGGTCGTGGATACAGCCTTGGGTAAGCTGCCAGATGAAATAGGGTTTGATCTCGCCCCTGGGGTGCGAGTAGGTGCATTGGCTTTTGCCGATGATGTCATCCTACTCGCAGAAACCCGCGAGGGCTTGCAGGTCGCCCTTAATGCCTTTGCTGAGCAGCTAGCCAGGTGTGGTCTAGTGGTCAACCCTTCTAAGTGTGGGTCGGTCTCCTTGGTCCCGTCGGGCCGCCAACATAAGGTGAAGGTGGTGGATGAGGAGTGCTTTGTCTTAGGACAGACACCCATCCCCGCCCGATCCGTGTTGGAGGTCTGGCGGTACCTTGGGGTCGACTTCATGGGTGTGGCCACTATAGCCGCAAGCCGTGTGGACCTTGGTGGAGCATTAGCTCGTGTCACCAAGGCTGTGTGTGTGTGTGTGTGTGTGTGTGTGTGTGTGTGTGTGTGTGTGTGTGTGTGTGTGTGTGTGTGTGTGTGTGTGTGTGTGTGTGTGTGTGTGTGTGTGTGTGTGTGTGTGTGTGTGTGTGTGTGTGTGTGTGTGTGTGTGTGTGTGTGTGTGTGTGTGTGTGTGTGTGTGTGTGTGTGTGTGTGTGTGTGTGTGTGTGTGTGTGTGTGTGTGTGTGTGAATCAAGCATATAAAAAAATGAAGAGTTCGGATATAAACGGATAAACATAATTGATTTTCGTGGAATTAATCAGCGTTCTTCTTTCACTTCCATTTATCATTGAAATGGGTTTCCAAAACTTCGTCAGGAGTGATTTAGTTCATTCCCAACAATGTTGTGCAAAGAACTGCAGGTAATTGGGTAAATGGCTTCGCGTTCATTCATCCTTAATTAATTTATGAGCTGTAGTTCAAAATGTAGGGAAATTCGAATTTCTGATATTTCGAAGCCATTGTAATAACTTATTTTTCTGTGAGAATTCTCTATTGGTAAGGAAGTGGGAGGACTTATAGACTGTATCTTACTCAATTTAAGGGAAATCAGAAATCATTTATTGTTGGAAATGATTACCCTAAAAGGAGTACGATTGAACCGTATTTTCATTTATTTATGTTCCATTCATGCACGCTGCACCAATCCAACCTACACTTTGGATTTATGATACAGGTTTGATTATATTTATGAGTGGAAAATTCACGCACGTATTGTTGCTATACGTTTGACAGTAACTACGGCTAATGTCTTCCTTTTCCCACAACATTATTCGCATTCATTCCTTTGGTTGCTGGTAGAGCAAAGTCGTCTCAGAAGCACCTCGCTTGGTTCAGTAGTTGCCGGGAAAATCACGTCGGGTAAGCCTTCCCACCGCCTTCCGCCATGAGGGATTCGTCTTAATTTTAGCTCCCACCCCTCGTCGCCAACAACCCACTCTGAAATCTTCTGAAAGGCTCTCGGCTCATCATGTAGATGAACTGACGGCGGCCTTTGAGCCAATGTGATGGTGCTGATTACCAGCCAAGTTCCTCGTGTTTGCACCTTGCTCAAAGCTACCCCCCGCGGCACCTTTTCCATACACAAGCTTTACCCCCCTACCCGACGAAATCGGCGTGCGATATCAACTCCTTAACTAATCTGCCTTTTGGGAACATTATTCGTCAACTTTTGTCCCGCTTTGAATATTTCATTCAGGCGCTCTATTGAACGATGAGTATAAAGGTGAGTGAGTGGCATTGAGGTTTTATCTTCAGCAATAAACCCTCGAACTTCATACTTTGGGCGTCAAACATCTTACAACTTGGTTGAGGTTTGGGCGGAAAATACCGACAAATAAGATGTCCTTGTGTCCCTTCTTTTCTGTAATAAGCAGCGAATTAAAATAACAGGCTCTGAATTTTCTTCGTCGATTGTGTCAATTGTCTACTAGCTGGATCGGGCCGTTGGACCGTGCGTGGAAAGATGCTGGATCGTTACGCCAGACCAAATTGGCCCGACGTAGTTGCATCAGTAATCCATCTCTCCATCTCTTTGTTTTTCTTCTCCTTCATCTTCTTCCTTTCTCTCTGTTATAAACAGGAAATACTCGAGCCATTAGGTGTGAAATAAAATAAAAAAGCAAATGGACAAGAAGGTTCTGTAACGTTATTAAATAGCGGATGATTAGGGTATATGTTATTATATGAGAACACAAACGTATATCACCACTATTTAACGTTATTTATTTGAGTACAAGAATGTACCATCACAAACATGGGAGGCGTGGGGGAACCGGAAAAATCAGGTCGCGCTGTATTAGCACATCGCGTCACTTCTGGTCAATGCCCGTAACATCACTCCATCCTCCAGAAATACATTCCCAGGTATATGGTTAAGACGGGAAGGAAGTTCCATGTGGGGTATTCTCCCTACTCCGATGGACAAATTAATTTTACAATTTTGAACGAATTTCCAAAAATACGCCAATTTACAAGTTTGTGGTGGAGTGTATAAAAAATATACAACAAGAGGTTGAAAGTTTATATCATCATATTGTTCATTATTGAGCAGTATCATTATTTATATTTATATATTATATCCAATTATCACTGTCTCACAGCACAATATAAACAATGCGTCCGGAGGAAAAATTATCCCGTAGATTCATTCCACAGTGCTTTCTTGTAGCTAGTCCACCTCCTTGCCGTATAGATCCTAGGTTTGAACTCACCACCCCACCCTTGCAGTCCTGACCTCGGGCAAACAAAGATTGATATCTGGAGAAAGTGATACCGAACCTTGTTGGGAAACCGGATTTAGTGTATGTGAAGTTGTCATTTTTGAATTTGATTTTTGATTCGGAGGAACTTCTGCAAGTAGCTGGTCAATAGCATTAGAACAATCCTCACAACAAAACAACAATCCGTTAGAACAATCCTCACGTCTTTTAAATGGCTGGTCCTCATGCGGTTCATATGTATAAATTGATATTGGAAGTTCTGAGTTTTCACGATCAAGATGGAGGTCTGATGATGAATGGGAAGGTTCTGAAGCATGTATGACTGAATGAATGAATGTACCTGAACCTAAAGGGAGTGGCAAACGATGCTCCTTAACATTTATTTCATGATGATCGTGAATCGTAGCTTACAATACATATATACATTCTGCGACGGGCACATATCTGAATTGTATTCTGGAGATAAGCAATTCTTGCATAGGCCATACAAGGGAACAAAGATCCATCGTTCAGTATTAAATAAGTTTCAAAAATTGAGGACATTTCCTTGCTCCATGTGGCTTCTCACAAAAGGGACATGGATATTTGAGAGTAGAATATCAACTTAATCTATCAGCTTCTGGTTTTTCGTTTTTGTATTTCAGTTTTTCGGTTGATGGAGGAATTCGTGATGATTTAAGTACATTCGACTCTCTTGGTCAAACAATTTCTGGTCAAGCTTGACGGAGATAACAGTGATACAGGCTTGGCATTGTTAATTGAAAGATTAACTTTCTGCACAGTATTTTGAATGTGTGTTAGAAAGTTAATTTGGTCGTTTTGAGAAGTTGAAACTATTTATGGTTGATCTAATCGGTTGGTGCTGAAGCTTCGACAACCATGACCGACCTAGAAATAGATGAACCTTATTTATGAGTGCATGAGCTTCGGACTGGCACATTAGTATTTTGTTTACTAAAGTTTTAATTTCAAAAGACATTTACGGAGGAGAAAATGTTTTCCATTCCTTGATCTAGTACATGCAAGTTGCGAATGTAATGATGAGCTAGAGATTGAGTCGATGGAAGGGGAAAAATTCCGTAATCTAAGAACCAAGTATTCCCACGAAAGTTCATTTTACCTAGATAATGCGTGGGTGGTCCATGGAATCCTTGTCCCCGGCGTGAAAGTACGAACTTTTTTGATCGCCAGTGTAACGTTAATAAATAGTGGGTGATTAGGGTATATGCTGTTGTATGATATATTACACACGCCTGTTTTCCTTTTTATTTGTTGACAGTTTATTTTACTCACTTTTGATTATTCAAGTTTTGTTATTACTATGATTCTGTCTAGTTTTTGTTTTCAGTCATGCTTGCTCATTGATTTTTTTTTTTTTTTTTTTTTTTTTTTTTTTTTATATTTTATCTATTTTGTTTCCTTTTCCTTCTCTCGGCTTATTGTAAAATTCGGAAAGTGGAAAGAGTGTAGTTCGCCAAGAGGAGCACTCTGAAAAAAATAAATTTGACTTTTAATTTAAAAAAAAAACACCCGTCAACAGTTCAACGCCTGTAACAGTTCACTTGAGGAGGTAGGCATGATGCACAAGTTCCTTAATTTGGAATGCTGATACCCTCACCTGAAAATGTTCCTCTACGCTGCACTACTCTCCAAATTAAGTTTTTTTTTTTTTTTACGTATGCTCTGGCAGTGAGGTGGAGGGGCAGGGAAGTAAGCGTACTTAAAGAATACCCTGTGAATATGAGTACTGCCGAAATTCGAGTCTACTCAAAAAAAGATTTCTAAGGAAGTACCTGCTTTTAAATAGGTGGCATCACAAAGTTGTGAACCCATTGCAATAGTTTCATCTCGTACGAGGATTAACAAAAAATCTGCTTAAAACACTATGGCTGCCGGAAGTCAGATATGTCTGAAGTTTCTATTGAAATCAGGGAATCAGTGGTAGAACGCTTCGTAACTGTCATGAGGAGAAGAGGGATATGAAATCGAACCAGCTAATGAAAAACAACAGTGGGTCTAATGTGCGATAAGCGACCTTGATAATCACCTTATTAGATGATGTTATTATTCGAATGTTTCATTATATTATCACTAACATCCACCATCAAAGAAATGTGAAACCAGTGAAACTCGCCGGAAAAGAGGCAAATTTAATTTATAGGACACCACCGTCCCTGCGAAAGGTACCAAGCCTAAAAACGTGGGGCTTTCAAGATGAATAAACTCCCGCAATATTGAGAGGACTTCAAGGGGAACGTCGGTGATGGCGAAGGGAGGGGGTTTAGGACAATCGAATGGTGAAGGCCTGGGAAATTAAAGGGAGCCGCTATCTTGAAAGGAACATTGTAGTGCCGCGGGAAACCCGAGCCGAGTTCAATAACTAAAATATGGTTCATCCCTTGTCACCCCGGAAGCCTTAACCCGCGAGGCCCCTTAAACCCTACTCCGACGACATGGAATTAATGTCCCTTTTGTCTTAAGTTAATTAGTCTGTGAAAATCATACCCGACCGCAATATTCCTCCTGCCCGAAAAGGAGAATTTCTCCCCTCAAAATGGGCGCCCTTTTTTCTGTTTATTATTTAGGTTTGTTTCAAATATTCGCTCTCGGTCGCAAAATAGGCCATTCGAACGCGCCATCTTGAACGCGCACTTCAAAAATAAATTTAGAGTTGGAGGGATTGAGGTTTCTAATTTTTTGAATGACTCCCATTTTAGAAAGTTCTAAATTACATAAGTTACCTCATGATTCTGAGTTGGAAGAATAATTAAAATAATTTTCAACCTAACATCAAGATAACAGGGAAAGAGATCTGAGCAATGAACGTCCAAAAGTTAGTCTTCGAGGGTAATGAGTCTGTGTCTGTCGCTGACTCAATATTATCATAATATTGATCGAACAATTGATTGAGTGTTCACTCAATTTCTAGTTCTTTGTAAGTAAGAGGGATAAATTACATTTTGAAGAGGCATTCTTGTTCTCCTGAGGAATTCATAAATGTTTTATAGCGTTGATATTAGATGTTGTTATTTACAACGACATTTCGCATTATTACCATCACGTACCTTACCATTTGTTTTTGGAAATTAGATTGAACTGTAACAAAATATTGGCAATAAATTCTGCTACACACAAAATGACTTTGGAAAAACGCTCACTTTCTTTAGTGCCATAAGAACTAATACCATATCACATATTTTGGAACCTAATGATAATAGTAGCATCAAAATGAAAGGCAAATATAATACGAACAAAATATGCATAATAAAACAATGTTTCCTGTAGATCGGATTTTTAATCAAGGTTGTATTTTGCTTGCAAGTGGAGCCACGCTATTAGACGTTTTTAGGCATTGGTTTTGCTGCTGGCAATACAAACCAAATCAATCAATCAATCAAAATCAATTTGCTGTGGATTGTTGGCCACATGACAAGAACAAACCGCTGTTATGATCAGACTGGCTTCAAGGGAACAAAAAGGTAGCTAGACGAATGATTATAATCCTTACCGGTCATAATACAAATTTAAAATTTTACACCTTCTAGTATCTGCCAGATACGCGCGTTCCCAAGGGTCAATTTACCACTCGCTGAAATCTCTAGAGAAATAATAATTATTTCCTTATCTAACTCCATCGTCCTCATGGTAGGACGATGGAGTTAGATAAGGAAATAATTATCTGTATACATATGAAAAAGCGTTTCAATCCAGGAATCATTTTAGAATGCCACGAAACGGATTTCAATGATGACAATTTTCAAAAATGCAATATCTTTATATCCTACAAAAATTCGCTAAAACTAAAACATTCACATTTACCTAAAAAGCCGAAACCCGGGCTATTTGATTTTCAGGTCCATAAAAAAATTAATGTGATGTAAAAGTTCCAGTCATGCTGCTTGATCTTATGTACGATTTTTCATAAATTATCGTTATATATTATGTAACTTTAGGGGTAAAACGAACGGAGAAATACTTTTGAAACCAAAGAGATGGTTCGAGCTTACCATACAAAATTTCGATGAGCTTACCCCGGCCGGGGTGTAAAACGCAGCTGACGATCGAAATGCAGTATGAAGGCTCGTGAAGAGGGAAATTACGGGAAAACACTCCGTTCGACTATAAGTTTTTCATTACAAGGTTAAGGGATTGGCTGTACTTTGATACTGTAGGTATTATAATTACATGTGACTGCTTGTGACATTGTAGTCTTTGACTTTATATAAACCACGCTAATGATCATAATTAAGAGGTGAGGGAAGAATGGAAAGTACCAACTAATCAAATCTCATCCCCTCAAACCACCCCTACCATGGAGTATATATTTATATACATATAATTAATATCATGAATAAGTTTTACGTTGTCAAGAAATCTTGCTGAAAAAATGGGGTTATTGTTGTGGGAACCAATGTTACTGTGATTGGGAACATTTTCAACTTCTGATATTGAGTCCCGAGCTCTCAAGAGGTTGCTGTGAGCCTTTTCGGATTGCAGTTACTTCGTCTTATTCTCACTAGGCTCCATTTTACTTCATTTCACTTCTTTTATCTCATAGCACTCGTGAAATGAAGTGCTATGAGAAACTGCAAATGACGCCTTACTGGGGGATTCTCATCTTGTGCCACCACCGTGTGCCTGTGGTTGTTGACTTTCAAATTCAGCCCTGTTCACGATTCTTCTACACAGAAGGTTGAACAATTTTTACATAGTGGCTCGTATACGCACATTGGTACCTTGCACAGGTGCATGCTGAGGAGTTTTAGGTAAAGTAAAGCTCTCTTCTTCTAATACCAGTACACTGAATTTCACCTTCGTTTCAGGCAAAGATGCAATCCTCTAGACGATGTTGAGATCTCAATGTTTAGATATTCATGAAAGCTCCGTTAACCGAGGTCCGATTAACCGACCGCTCCAACATCCAAGGTTGTTTCCCCCGAAATCGGTGCTCCAACATCCGAGCTCGCTGACCCAATTCATTCCCCAGCGCTCCATTAACGGACCATACGGACCAAGATATCTCGAGTTGACGACAGTAGACATTTTGACACTAGACCCTAAAACGATGAATATTTCTGTGTATATGTAGATCTCGTCTCCATCAGATTTGGTGGCCATGTTACCCAGTCAAGAAGGCTATTTCCGCTAGTAGTAATAGTAAAATAATCATTTACATACCTTTCAGAGGAGTCTTCTTCACTCGTCCCTGGTACTATCAATACGTGGAGTAGTTCGATGCAACTATTACTATGACAATTGCTATCTCGGAGATAGTAGCATTGAGGAAGTGGCGAAATCATGCTACTCTCCTTCGTCTTTTAGCCCCGATCCAGCCGAAAATGACAATCCTATTATCCGAGTATTCCGATTAACCGAGGTGGGTCCCCCCTTCATCGACCTCAAGACGGATGGTGAGATCTCAATGGATAAATATATGTATTCATTTAACAGAACTAAGATAGATTCAAAGTGTCAAATGATTTATTTTGAAAATTCATTAATTTAGGAAAAATTATTAGAGTTGGCCAAATATAACCAACAAATTTCGAAATGGTTCTTTTGTGTCGTGGTTCAGTATTGTAATAATCTCATTCATATGAAAGAGGTAGTACAGTACAAGGTGGGAGACGTCTTAACGATTCTGGATAGAATGTGGTCTACGGTTGATTCTCATTGTTTCACTCGTTATAATAGCGTCTTTCCCAACAAAAATTTCTCATAAGAGAAAGAGGTCAAATAACTAGTTACTTATATTTAGTATTCTCCAGAGCTGTTTGGACGTTTCTCTCTACTAAGTATCTTGCAGGAAGCGAAATATCACTTCACGCAAGAATGCCCGTCGGGATTCTCTCAGTTCCGGAACAAAATGTCGGGAAAAGCAGTAAATGACTGTGAAGTCGGTGGCCTGGTAGGGGGGAAGTAGGGGAGGGTTGGTTTGAGAAACGACAGCGACCCAAGGAAATGCACAGATGCACACTTGGGCTTCGCCGCGGGGCCGAGAGAAGCAGGCACTCAGGGAAACAAGAATTTTCCTCGCCGTCCGCCGACGATAGTGGGGCGCTATTGTGTCCTCCGGCTCTAATTATCACACTCGGCTGCTACTACAACCACCACCACCACCTACCCTGCAGCCTTACCTGAAAATGGGCGTTACATTAGTGGACTCAACTCCGTGTTCTCGCAATTAAGCTCGCATTTCCTATGTGGAACCCCCTGACCTGGAGTCGCGTCATTTTGATTCGAGGAAGGAAAAAATAGCCTTTGAGAGCCTCACGTCAGAGAGATTGTAGTGTTGGTTGAATTCTGTTGTCTGCAACCGAACTTGCGTACCTTATGTTGAGCTTCTTGCCGATCCCCGCAGCCTGTAAAATTCCAGTCATGCAGCATGACCGTATGAGCAAATTTTCGTAAATTATCGTATTGTATCATGATGAATTGTTTTGAAATGTGAGCTTTTTGAGAGCAAGGAAATTGTTAAGTATTAATTTCATTACAAAAAACCTATTCTAAATAATAATCTACTTTCAAATAGAGGTTTTGAATTTTTAGCTTTTTTTCAGTTTTATCTTATTTTTAGCAAATTTTAATAAAATTTAAATTCATTTTCATCATAATTTTGTACATACATTTTTTAGTGTTCTATTTCTAGTTGATAAACTTTATTTGAGCAATATTCTGCCAAAAAATATGTATATATATTTAAAGATTTTTAGCTGTTTTTAGCCATTTTTAGTGATTTTTTAAGCAAATTTTTTGCAATTTTACCAATTTAATGTGCTCAAAAAGTGCTGGCCAACAAACTCATCTTTTCCTTTGGATAGTTTGATTTTTTGGCGCAAGAACAGATTTTTTTTTCTCAATCCTAAGGAGAGTTATCGTCTGGAATGACATATACTTATGAAAAAGCATTAAACTCTAGGATTCGTTTCAGAATGCCCCAAAACGGATTTCTATGAAGACATTTTTATAAAATTTTGATTTTGAAATTTCCCGAGCCATTACAATAGCTTCATTTTCTACGAAAATTTGCTAAAACCGGACCTGCTCTCCAAGTTGAACCTCAAAGTTCCTCAAGTCTCCACTCGCCTCTCTCACCCTTTTTTCGTCTCATTTTCCCCTTACAATTATCTTCAAAATCGTCCTTTGTACAGAATACCACGATCCGTTAATCACATTGTAAGCATTTTTCAAGACCTCGATATTTTCTCTAGCACGTTTTATGAATTCAAAGCCTGTATTCTCTCACCCCTTATTTAGCTTCCCCCCAAATTTTGTGTTCAGTTTTTGCTTCCCTTTTCTAATTTACTTTCCTGCAAAAGTGACCTGCCAATTTACTTTCCTGCCTACTTAAGATGATATACTTTCTTTTTTTGTTCTCTTCTTATTTTGTATTATTGCTTCCGATTAAATACTTATTCTTTTTTACATTGTAATTGGGCTCGCCCGTTTGTAAAATAAATAAATAATAAATAAAACGTGTTTGAATAATAATTGTTGAGCAAAATATATATACAAAATATTACTAACTACTATTACAATAATGGAAAGTTGAAAAAGTTCCAGTCATGCTGCAAGACCATGTAGAAAGCGAATTTTCCAATGGTATTTCGTTAAATTATTTAAAATTTGAACACTTTGTGTGCTCACATTTGATCAAATGTCATATTGTAAGGCAAAACACGTTTTCTATGTGATATTTTGCCATGCTAAAAAAAAATCGATTTTGAATTTCTGCAATTCTTATGCAGTTTTAATCGATTTTTTTGGCCCATTTTGATGGAATTTAATACTATTTTCAGCATGACGGTGAGCGAAGAATCTGAATGTTCTAGTTTACAGTAAAAAAACTTGTTCTAAATAATTTTTTTTATATAAATTTACGATTTTTAGCCGATTTTTGCCATTTTTAGTGATTTGTTTACTCATCTTTTAAAATCTGAGCCTGCTGGCTACGGCACGAAAAATTGCGCCTGTACTTTCTCCCGCAAAATCTGGAGGGAAATGTGATGAGACAACGCCATCTTCATGACGGCACAATTGGAGCTGTCTCCTTCATCATCCATATATATTGATCTGCCGCTGTCATTAGCTAATAATATTTTAATAAGCAGGCGCCTATAAAAGGCGACCAATTTTATAAACAAATTATCATTTCTTCTTCACTGCATTTCGACAAGTCTACTTCTTCTCTCCTCAACCACTACTAAACTTTTTTTTCCTTTTTTATTCTTCAGAGTAATGAATTCGGACAAACGCTATGTCAGAGCATGGACTAGAGAGTGTGTAGATTGCACAGAACATAGAATAGAATAGGAGAGGCAAGGGCGCCGAACGCTTCGTAAGTGGGTGGCACCAGCCCGCCCGACCCGACCCCCACTCTAACACACCCTAGTCACTCCGTTCAAGCTATCCCACTGCTGTGCTTTTGACCGTTTGAGGGCAAGAATAAATAATACACCACTTCTTTTTTGTAATAATTGGTATAATACCTTACTTGGGTAATATAGTATTGTGGCTGATACAAAATACAAAACAATATTTCAAACAGAATGAAGTTATTGTCCTTTGAATAAAACAATTTTGTTATTTTTCGCTCAAATCCGTTCTCTGTGCAGATCCTCAGCAAGCGTTTTCAAATTATGGCGTTATTTTCAAATACAGCTGTCCAATTGCTCTAATTAGTGACATATAACGAGTTTCTTCTTCCGAAAAATGAGCAGACTTATCGAAAAAAATTCTTCCCAACGCACTGTTTTAGTAAAAGGACCCTAAAAGCCACCGAGTCCGCCGTTAGTTCTCTTCAGTCCTTTTTGCTCCTGAAAATTTTTTCACAAATCGTACAAGTACTAACTACATCTTCATCTGGCAAAATCAATCCTCCACGGTCCTTTATTGCAAGTAGGCCTTTCCCATTAGCAGTGACGTTATTCTCAATAGCTTCCAAACAGCCTTCACATTTTAGCATCAAGTTTAGTTTTCTTACAACGAATCCTGCAATTTAAGAAAATGCTTTACTTTAAACAAGTAAATGGTACTAGGACATGGAATAAATAATTAACTTGTAATGTAATTTTCTACATAACTTTGAGAGTAGTTATCATTTTATTATCAGTTTATATTGTGCCCCTACATTTTTTACCTGATATGCATTCGACAATATCTTGCGTCACGTTCGATATATTCGTATCTTCGATAGATATGTATTGTGCAATATCTTCCACAGCCAGCCAGCACTTTTTTGAGAAAAATTCCGATATATCTGTTTCTATATCTTGCTGTCCTGTATGAAAATAAATAAACAATGCGTGAGTTCCGAATCAAAGAAAAATAATGATTTTGATGGATTAATTGTCAATTTTGACGATATCGTTCTTTTAGTTGGGTAGGTACGTGAAAATTTACCTGGTTCACTCGCGTCTTCATCCAACATTCTGTTTCTTGAGAAAGTCGAATTGATTTCATTTATAGGGCATGATGGTGGATAGAGAAGGTCGAAACAATAATCCCAGCTGCAAGGAATTCATGTTTACTATAAGAGCTATCCTCGTGCATAAACAACTACACGAGTCATCGGCCTCAAGCTCAAATGCAATACCCCTTGATAAAATCAATATTCTGGGAGTAGGATCGAAGCCATCATGCCCTATAAATGAAATCAATTCGACTTTCTCAAGAAACAGAATGTTAGATGAAGACACGAGTGAACCAGGTAAATTTTCACGTACCTACCTACCTAACTAACAGAACGATATCGTCAAAATTGACAATTAATCCATCAAAATCATTATTTTTCCTTGATTTGGAACTCACGCATTATTTATTTATTTTCATACAGGACACCAAGATATAGAAACAGATATATCGGAATTTTTCTCAAAAAAGTGCTGGCTGGCTGTGGAAGATATTGCACAATACATATCTATCGAAGATACGAATATATCGAACGTGACGCAAGATATTGTCGAATACATATCAGGTAAAAAATGAAGGGGCACAATACAAACTGATAATAAAATGATAACCACTCTCGAAGTTATGTAGAGGATTACATTAAAAGTTAATTTTTTATTCCATGTCCTAGTACCATTTACTTGTTTAAAGTAAAGCATTTTCTTAAATTGCAGGATTCGTTGTAAGAAAACTGAACTTGATGCATAAATCTGAAGCCTGTTTGGAAGCTATTGGGGAAAACGTCACTGCTAATGGGAAAGGCCTACTTGCAATAAAGGACCGTGGAGGATTGATTTTGCCAGATGAAGATGTAGTTAATACCTATTTGTACGATTTGTGAAAAAAATTTCAGGAGCAAAAAGGACAGAAAAGAACTAACGGCGGACTCGGCGACTTTTAGGGTCCTTTTACTAAAACAGTGCGTTGGGAAGAACTTTTTCGATAAGTCTGCTCATTTTTCAGAAGAAGAAACTCATTATACGTCACTTATTAGAGCAATTGGACAGCTGTATTTGAAAATTCGAATGCACCACCATTTTAAAACTCTTAATGACGATCTGCACAGAGGACGGATTCGAGCGAAAAATAACAAAATCGTTCTATTCAAAGGACAATAACTTTAATTCTGTTCAAAATATTGTTTTGTATTTTGTATCAGCAACAGTACTGTATTACCCCAGTAAGGTATTATACCAATTATTACAAAAAAGAAGTGGTGTATTATTTATTCTTGCCCGCAAACGTTGGAAAATCTCGGTCAAAAGCACAGCAGTGGGATAGCTTGAACGGAGTGACTAGGGTGTGTTAGAGTGGGGGTCGGGTCGGGCGGGCTGGTGCCACCGCCCTCCCGTCGCGTGCCGCTTCTATTCTATTCTATGTTCTGTGGTAGATTGTCAAAGAAGCAAGATAGTTAGGCACACTAAAAGCCACAGTGGGAAGTTCCCAGAAGCTACTTCAAAGTTCGTCCACATTCATATCGGTATCGTAGGGCCACTGCCACCAGTCCGAGGAAAACGTTACTGCCTGACATTCATTGATAGATTCTCAAGGTGGCCAGAAGCTTTTTCCCATTTCTAACATTTGAGCCGAGGCTTTTGCAAATCTGGTCCGAGATGTATGGGTTCCAAGATACGGCGTTCCATTGACAATCGCCACTGATCAAGGAGCCCAGTTTGAGAGCCAGCTGATGAATAACCTTCTCGAACGGCTGGGATAAAAAAAAAGAATGACTACCTACCGTCCACAATGGGTCATTTCTTCATGAAATTTCACGTAGGATTCGAATCTGCAATAAAAAATAATATCGAATGCAATAACTGGAATAATTGGATAAATTGAACAATACCTTAAAAACCCTAATGAGATGGAAAGAAACGGGCTTCAGATTCGTGTTCAGGACACTACAGAAAGCTTAAATTCAATGTTGAGATCTCCGTCACGAAACATGAATTTTAAATGGTAACATTCCACTTATAATCAAATGTGTTTTATTGCTCTATCTGTGTGATATTGGATTAACTTTGAGTGTCGACTCAGACCCATATTTTGGAATATTTTTAGAACATATTTTTAAGGCCGATTACATAGCTTTTTCTTAATCATTCAAAGTGTAGGGAAGAAACTAGAAATGAAAAGAGACGAAAAGTAAAATGCTGCATATTATTCATATATAGGTTTATTATTGCTTTACTAGATAGTTTTTTTTTTTTTTTTTTTTTTTTTTTTTTTTTTCACTTTTAGAATTTTACGCATTTGTTATTATTTGTGGATTACAAAGGATCACTATTGAAAATAATAAACCAAAACTAGCCCTAATAAACTCTCAATTTGCGTGTTTCACTTTTCCACTAAATTTAAGAATTTCAGATTGAAAAAACATGCTTTGAAATTTCCTCAATAGCTGTCTATTTTTTCGTTTCACAGAATCGGATTACCAGTTGGTGTTTAATGGAGGCACAAAGGAGGACCTCATAGAGTCTACCAAGGACCGCAGCAGCTCGATGTACGTCTCCCTGCAACCAAAAATCAGCAGCAACCTGCAAAACGGCGACTTATTCAAGTCTTGCAGCAAACGGAAGGTGACTGAATGATACATCTATGAATTGGTAGAAAATTCAGCCGACTGTCAAGTTGGTTTTTAATTTACGAGTACTTTGAATAAAAATAGAATACTCGTGACCTAAGTTCACTGCGAATTGACAATAAACCCAATAGGCAGACTTTTATAATTAGTATTTTGTAACCCATTTTCCACTCTAATTATTTAAACACCGCCTGAGAAGAACTAACCGTTGCTGAGATAGGTGCCAAGTAGTGTCGTTATGATAAATAGAGATTTTTTTACACCGTAAATCACACAGGTGGTGCAATTTATGAATTCAAGGACGCCAATCATCTTCTTTATTCCAGCGAATTTGAAGAAGTATCTACAAGTAGAGTTCCCAGGATTCAGAGGGATTAGGACCATCTCGACCCCATATGTGATTTTTGACTTTAGTGTCATAAACTTTGGTCCAGTAGTTTCGGAGATGAGCACTACACGGCGGACGGCATAGGGAAGGGCTTTTTTCCTTCTTGTCACCTAATTATTATTATAGTTTTAGGTAGCGGAAGCATTTTTTCACTTTCGGAAGATGAAAATAAAATTGTTGATACATTTTTTTAATTCTACGCATCTTGAAACGTCAACCAACAAATTTTGAGAGGGGGTTAAAATTATTTTTGTTGGTCCTTTACAACGGTCCATTATTGAATACAATAAACCAAAAAATTTTATCTCATTTATTCCACAATAATTAATGTAGCAGCACTGAGTGCTGCCTACCAGAAGATTAATGTATAAAGTTAGTATCCGATTAAATTAAAGCCTTGCCCTCGGATTCCTACTATCGGATGTTTTTGAGTTATTCTATCATATTTATTTTACAATTTACAGTTATTTATTATACTGGTTAGCACCTGCTGTCTTCAAAGATTCCATCATAGTAATTCGTACCTATAAACGCTAATATGTGACCCTTAATTATGAGTTTCAATTTATGGTTTCAGAGCGACGAGTACCATGACGACGTCCATACAGGAAGAGGGCCTGGTGGTGGCGGGATAGATCTAAGGACGAAGTCCAGTGACGGCCCGCTCAGCTACTGCCACATAGACGAAAGTCTGCAAGGGCTGCCATCAACTGGTGTACAGCTCCCACATCGAGAGATCATATCAGTCAGAACTCCTCTGATGGGCAACCAACCCGAAAGCTGCGTCTAAAATCCAGCTAAGCGGACCAAGGTACCTATGGACGAGCTGCAAGTCTTCTTTTGATTAACAAACAACCAGCAGGTTGCTTTTGCTCCCGCACACCGACAACCCATGTCTGGGATGTGACGAGAGACTCCAACATTTTTCTCTGACCAACCTAGAATTATGTCACTAATTATGTGATTATGTCACTATAACTTGCAATATAGTTTATGTATAGTGAATATAATGACTGTAGGTGTACGAAGAAAATGGTTTTTATAAAAACTAACCAAATGATAGAAACAAGACAAAAGAAAATGCCAAGTTTTCTTTTATTTGGAAATGGATTTTTAGAACTTCAACGTAAGTGTACCGTTAATATTTCTCATATCCTTCCATCCAAAGCCCAAACAATACCCTCAGTCATTCAGATAAGAGTCGGTTGCCAAACATTAAAGAGGTTGACCCATTTCAACTATGTATAAAAACTATCTAGTTCGTATCTAGGTGGTAAAAACTTGTTCAGTCAATTTGACATAGTCAACACTTTCTGTTGGATCCAAGTGGCTAATTGACGTGTGAAGTGCTATCACATAAAAAGGTCTGCGATGGCATAGAACACCCCGAGACTCAATAAGATTATATTTATAAGCACAGATGTTTCATATGTTAACTTCCACAATTTAGGAAGTGATGTACTTTTGTCTAAATTTCTGAATAGTTTATTCAAATAGTGAAACCTGTTTCACTCAGGAAACTCTGGAAACATCAAATATCGGTTGATTAATTTTTGTATCAAGGAATTTCCCAACGGAAGAAACGCATTAGTTATCGTTCATTGGTTTAAAATCCTGTCCATTTGAACATAAATCCCTACTTTAACCCTTTTAGGTGTTTCCCTGCATGACTGTTCATGATTACTGTCATTAATCAGGAATACTACGAGGCACAAATTTTAGAAAACAGTACTTTCTTGAAGATTTGGCTCTCAGCTTCAGACATACTTATATTTTTATCCATAATCTCATGTTCTTTGTGGTTCCCTTCCATATTTTTAAATGTAGATTTGTGCTTGAAGGCGAGAAAACCTTCTGGAATACAAGGCTAAAGAACTTCCGCCATGTTGGGTGGGATGTATAGCTTCCTCACTCGTTGTAACGTGGACGTATTGAAATACATAATAGAACCAAAACGACTAAACCGACCAAATTGACGTTATAAGAAATTCAATATTGCGCATGCGCACACGCTACCTAATATTGATCCGACGGCAATGAAATTTACAGGGAACCATCTGGGAGCTAACTTACCCAATTCCAGAAAATTTAATGAAAATCGGCCCATTAGTCTCGGAGTTTCACGTGCGTCTGGCAACTAATTTTGCGCAAGTGCAATAATTACACAGCCAATCGCGATAAAATTCATGGTCATCTATATCCAAATACCCTTTGAGCTTGAACGAAATCGGACCGATAGATCGTAAAAAATCACCGTTATAAGAAATTCACGTATGCGCATGCGCAAACACCATTATTGAGCCAGCGTCAATGGTATTTAAAGGTAAACTATCTTATTCATAACATCTTATGTAGGTAACCCAAACAAAACCAGAAAATGCCATCAAAATTGGTCAATCAGTCTCGAATTTGAATCTGTCAACCAACTAGTTTTGCGCATGCGCGATAGTTATTGCCCAACCGATCGAAATAAAAAGCATAGGACACTTTCCTGAAACCTAAAACTAACTACCTTCCAAGTTTGAACGAAACCGGGCAGAATGATCGTAAGAAATCAACTTCATAATAAGTACACGTTCAATCATGCGATAAAACGCCATTACGGTCCAACGGCAATAGAATGCACATGGAACCATCTAGGAGCTAACCCGCACAATCCCTGAAATCAAAATCAGACTAAAATTTTGAATAGTTTTGGGTGTGTCAATGAATTGGAACAGACAAACAGACATCAGAATTACAAACAGACAGACATTGATTCAAATTGACAAGTAAGCTGTGAAACGCAAAAAGCAAGAGAAAATTTCAATTTTAGAAGACATAATTTTTTTCGAATTCTTGCACGAACGCAAAGCTTTCCTACCTTCGGTAGTGAGGAAGCAAAAGTACCTAAATTGAGCCTGTCTTTCAAAATGGCCGGTCCAATTAGTGAGGAAGTTCCCTTTTCCCCAATCGGTAACTCCCATTTCCAATCGCCGAGGTCACGGAGGACCAAAGTGGTAATCGACGTCACAGAGAATTTTTTGTGACACTCCCTAAACATTATTGATCTGATAAAGAATATCATGTAACATTATCACAATCAAAAAGTATGAAGTAGCGAGCCAATACCTTCTGGAAATGCTTGCGTGAAGAAATGTGTAGATACTTTCCATCGTTGTCGTCTACCCCCCCCCCCCCCCCCTCTACTATTAATATCACATTAATATATTTTCGTATGAAGGGATCTCCGAAGTTTCCCCTTGGCTCTTTCATAGTACTGAATTAAGAGCAACCCAGCTGATTTTGCCAAAATCGAACTTGAAATTGTATTTGAGTGTTAAATATAATACATTCTAAAACGAACAAATATAATAACGAAAAACACAATAGTCTCCCTCGTTACAAACTCTAAATGTATCAATGTGTCATGAAAGTTAGTGGACTCGAAAGCATGAGAGAGTTATCTGATGAAGTTAATATTGTTTCATATTTCTGTTCCAGGAACGATTGAGACTCATTACTGTTATCTCTATGTCCAGTTAATCAAATTACAAGATATTGATGTTAGTTCTTTCTGTGCCCTATATCAGACTTCTTGTTCATTTGTTTAAGAAATTACAAACAAATTCTTTTTTGAAGAAATCGATGTTTGCAACTTTTCGCGCCTTGTTGAAAACTGTTAACTCATTTGTACGAGGACAGTTCTTTGTATTCACCAGGCGATGCGAAATAAGTATAACTTGTACAGAACCTATACTTGTAATGTTACAATAAGTAGCTAAAAACATCATTGGTGTAATTATTTGTCATTACACATTTCAATGTAATTAATAATGTTGTAAATATTATGATGTGATGTTAAATAAAGTATATTTTCAAAATATTACATTTTCTTTTTTTATCGTAATGTCTGTTCAATAGTTTGAGTTTTAATTTATATAGTGATAGATTAATTATGATAATATATACCTTTAACTAAATTCAGATCATATTAACTAGGATATGGGTTTAAAAGTATACAGAAATCACAAAGAAAATGAAAGGCAAGTTGGGTAGCTTTATATCCCTTCAACAGAGCATCTTCGCTGAATGAAGAAAGGAAACTTTGATAACTTTCAAAACTAACTTTACCTACTAGGTTCTTACTTTCCTGTATTCACGGCTACAGGCATCAACATTACTGTCATAACTCTGAATTTCTCTTCAAACGACAACAAAACAAATTATACCATCTTGATAGGCTGTATTTCTCGCTAATTGTTATCAACGAAATCGCTTAAAATTATGAAAATATCTATCTTTCAATAATTTAATAGATGGGTATGAATCAGTACCTACCAATAATTTTTATTTCTTTGTCATAGTATTGAAAGAAATTGCACATTTGCCCCAATATGTATCTAACCAATTGTTGATACTCTTTTCGCTGCTACTTTTTTTTTAATGAACGCAAATTCTGTTTTGAGGAGTTTGACAAAAATGATTTTACCTAATAGGTGCTTTCTATGAATTCTGATTTTTACCATCCATACGATCCCCGTCTCCATTCGATTGTTGATATAGGATGAACGCGAACACACTTATTCGTTCTTAATGTTCATTGAGTTCACGGGCCAAAATAAGCCACTCTATGCAGCTCAAGTCTCAAGTCAAGTCTCTTATTATACTTTGTAATAGCCTGAAATTTCTAATATGATATATTTTACCGATAAAACATATGAGCCAGAGCAGTCCTCGTAAGTCGCCCGCAAGTAACCGTTGTAGTGGCATGGCGCCAACTTCAGACACGCCATGCCCAACAGATGGGCCCAGTAACCCCTCAATGGGTACCCTTCAAGTATAAATATCGTAGACTGGTCCAGCTTATAATTTCTATTCCAATTCTCACCTATAATCTATCTTATACACCTTACCTTTCCTTTCTTTTCCTACGGGATTTTGCATTCCAGGTTAAGAGCATTCAAAAGTACTTCGTGTGATTTCGCATTTGGGGGTACTTCCCTTACCTTCGACCGACAGGACCTAGGTACCTGGTTGAGCTTGCTCATGTATGCCATGGGATTTCGCATTCTGGGGTACTTTCCTATCTACATCCAGTGGAAAGTAAGTACCGGGATGACATCCTGATTTTACACAATAGGACTGCTTGTGATGGGATAAAGTCTTCCTTCTTTTTCCTTCGGTATATAAAGTTCAACTTGGGTTTTTATTAGCCAAGGGGTCACAGTCATACTCGCAACTTTTCAATTTCGAATTCAAATAGTCAATTGCAACATACTTCTTGAGAAAATATTCTATAGAGTACACATGAAGCCCAAAAAATCGGATATTTTCTTTGAAATTTCACTGAAATAGTGAATCTCTTTTTCTTATTCTTAATACTCATGATTATATTAATGTGCCTTATTCTAACCGATCAAAGCCCTGAGTAAAATGATTATAGCAAGTGTACCCCATCAAGTTTTTACGTAAGGATTTGTCAAGCTCGAGTTTTAATTAAAATCGCGGACACTTTGTCAAACATATTTCTTCTAGTTTGAACCTACCGAAAATAGCCACCCCAGGCGAATTTATGGAAGCTGATGGAGTCCGATCAGCAGAGGGATCTTAATATGCTTTATTACCAATACAAATATTATATGATGTGCCGATTCAAATCTCTCTTAAATTAGACTCATGCATCTATTTTCTTCTCAGTTTGATTTTGACTTCTAGCATTGTGGCATTGTCTCCGGAGTTAGTACGACTAATGTGCAACCCTTAATTCCTTGTTCGAACCATAACTCTCACACTTCTCCTCCGTCTACCATTGAATTCAAAGTTGAATCCAAAGTTGAATTCAGAGTTGATGTGTAGAACTATTATTCTTATTATTATTAAAAAAATGAAATTAATAATTTTTAGTCCGAACAAGTTCATCACAGTTGTCTTTGAGAAAAAATGACGATAGTCAATATTAAAGCCCGAACCTGCACACACACACATACACAGGCACAGACAGACAGACACACACACACACACACACACACACACACACACACACACACACACACACACACACACACACTGAATATAATGACAAAAAATTGAATATGACATAATATATATACCTATTCACTCAGTACAAGATACTAACAATAAATACGAACAGTAAGAATATAATTAGGGTTATAGAATATAGGTTCTTCATGTAATTTGATACAAACCATGCTTAAAAGTTCCAGTCATGCACCTGTCGTATTATACTTATTGTGTATGTTAAATTGTAAGGAAATTTGAGCAATTTGAGTGAAAAGAACTTGTTAACAACCAATTTATTCATTTACTTAATTTATTTATTTCATTTCATATTTATTAGTCCTGTGCGAAACTCCGAAGGAGAAGAATCGTGCAGAAATCACTTCAAATACCCACTCCAAGTGAGGACAAAAGGCCAAAAGAAAAGCAAGGAGAAACTGGTACAAGTTCCGCTCTGCTGAAAAAAAGAAGCTAAACACAATATGTGATGAGTTGTAAGCCCTAAAGAGAAAAATCTAAAAGGAAACACTCGCTATCAATTTGCAGAGCCTTGCTGCCGAAAAAAACGGATTATTCTTTGTACACAGCCACGAAAGATCTAAAGCGGCCAAAAATACCTATACCCCCAATCAAGTGAGAAGATTGATATTGGGCAAGGAGTGCTGAGGAAAAAGCAGTATTGCTTGCAAACCACCGAGAAAACATTCTTCCCATTCCCAAATCTCAGTCCAAAAAAAGCTCCAGGTTACGATCCCATAAGAGAAAATCCGGCTGAAAAAGGATTGAAGAAACCGCTATACCTAATTAATGCACCATCTAGACTGCGTTATATTCCGCAACAGTGGAAAGTAGCAGAGGTCATAATGGTAGGTAAACCAGGCAAACCCATACATGAAAAAATTCATACCGTCCTATCTCCCGTTTACCCATTATCTATAAGCAATTCGAGAAGCTCCACTTAAAGAGATTAAAACAAATAATTGAAGAAAGGCATCTAATACCTGATCACGAATTCGGATTCAGAGTGCAACACTCTATAGTAGATCAGGTACACCGGATCACCAACTTGATAGAAAAATGTATTGAAGAGATGACAATTTGTTCAGCAGTATTCTTGGATGTATCATAGGCATTTGAGAAAATATGGCAGAAGGGACTTCAAGCAAAGTTACAAAAGGATACACAGAAGGGCATTACAGAATCCTAGTATCATATTTAACAGATAGGCATTATAGGGTAAAACATGAAGATGAATACTCCAATTTACGGGAAATAAAGCAGGCGTGCTCCAGGGAAGCGTGCTCGGGCCAGTTCTTTACCTGCCGTACACAAGATATTCCGAAACCTTCAGAAGCTGTCACAGCAATGTTTGCAGATGACACAGTAATCCTGACTGTTGGTTGTTCAACTGAGGAAGCCACAAGTAAGCTACAAGAAGCAGTGAACAGTATCCATCAGTGGACCGAAAAAATGGACAATGAAACTCAACAAAACAAAGTCAACGCTCATAAATTCCACTAACAGAAAGATTACCCCAATACCCGCAGTAATAAAATCCCAGATCATCCCATATGCAGATACAGCCAAGTAACTCGGCATGACTCTGGATGCCATGCTTCGGTGGAAGGAGCACATAAAAAAAAGCGAAGGAAATAAATTTCAAATTCAAGAAAATGTACAGGCTCATTGGAAGAAAATATAAATTGTCCATTAACAACAAAGTGTTACTGTTCGAACAAGAGATTAAACCTGTTTGGACTAATGACTGCCTCTCATGGGGTCGCATCAAGAAGAGCAACCTGAAAATCATTCAAACAGCACAGAACAAAATTCTCTAGAGCATATTTAATACTCCTTGGTGTATCAAAACGAATGATTTCCATCGTGAACTTTAAGTCAATATGGTAAAAGAAATCATTAAAAATCGAGCTACGGATCATGAAATCCGTCTCCACAAACACATAAATGTCTAAGCACTGAACCTCCTGGACAATAGCCTAGATTTTCGGAACTGAAAAGGACAAAACCCTGGACCTGGTCACAGCCCACAGAAGTGATGTGATGAGTGGTAGGCTATGGACCACAAAATGCTAAAAGTGAAGTTACTACAGTGTGCTCAGTTGTAACAATAAAAATTATTTAAAAAAATAATAATAATTTTCAATGGAGCTCCGAACTAGCAAAGTCCACCGCTAGAAGCGGAACATGGTGGAAGGAACATCGTGGTTGACATGGTTTTCCCTCTTGTTGATACCTACCTCGCCTCACCCAGCACCATCGATCTCATAAATACTGGTAAAAAATGTTAATTCTATGTTACTAATAAATAGAATTATCATAATAAAGAAATACCTACATAATGAAAACTAAAACCGGTAAAAAAAATAACTTCTGTCCGTCACGACTAACCTTATGAGCAACAAAAGTACAGCGAATCGGTGAGGTCCATGTTTACGTGCTGCGCTCTACCTTGAGATTCTCATGTTAGGAGCCTCATTTGAGAAAGATTTGGGGTTTTTAGATTTTTGGCAGCTTTCATCTATTTTTCAGCAAATATTAATAAAATTTAGGTACATTTTTCAGCATAATTTTTTTGCAAACATTTTCAATATCCTAGTCAATTGTTATAATTTTGTTTTGACTAAAATTCTGATAAAATGTTTAGATTTTGCCGTTTTTAGCAATTTTTAATGTTTTTTCTTTTTTTTTTCTTTAAAGCAAATTTTTGGAAATTTGACCAATTGAATATGCTCAAAAACTACTGGTCAACGAACTCATCCTTTCATTTGAAAAACTTGAGAGAACGAGATTTTTCTCAATCCTAAGGAGGTTATCTTCTGGAAGGTCATTCTCCCATTTCGTACGAAATAGAATTATATATGTACCTATATATAGGTATAAACTTTTTTTTAACACAGAATGTGTTTTAGCCATGGACTAACTAGCCGAAAATGGAACGCGGGATGGGAACGAAATGTGTGACGGATGATTTCCGCTTACAACCGAGTCGTTGCTAGGGAAATGGTACTTCGCCGTTTTTCATCCCACAAAATTCGTTGACCATTCGTTTGAAAGCTCTCGATTTATCCAACCATATTATGTTAACTACTGCGAAGTGCGTGGCCAACAAGCTGAGTTATGAGCATGGTTATTTGAATAATTGTTTACACACAGGTGATCATTCTCAATTATTGATATTGTGAACATGATTGCAACCGCTTGTTTGGTTGTCACTTGGTTGCGCGACAACGCAAACACATTCTGTGTTTCAATAATTTCGTCCGAAGTATGTAAATAGAGGTAACCGGGGGTCCAGGGGGCTTGCCCCCTGGCGAGGCGCGGAGCGCCGAGTTTTTTTTTTTTTTTTTTTTTTTTTTTTTTTTTTTTTTTTTTTTTTTTTTTTTTTTTTTTTTTTTTTTTACTTTTCTACTTAGGCTATTGATCATGCTGAAGAAAACATAGCATTGTTATCCAGGAGATACATGGTCATGTTTGAAATCATAGTAGTGAGAGAATTAGCTAACGAGCGAGTGAATTACTTAACAGTACAATTCAACTCATAAAACGTTAAATTATCACAGGAAGTCACAAAATGAGTATTTGAGCTCGTAATATTAAGATAAATCTAACTACCAGTATACTCGGTTTGGTATAATTAATTTGAAATGTAAGAAATTTAAAAACAATAAAAACTCTGCCTATGCCATCTACTGCACCTTTGCCAACATGGCAATTCAAAGTTTTGGGGCAAGAACTTCGAGAGCTTGGGATAGGAGATTTAAAAAATTTATCGGGCCCGAAATTATTTTCGTATTGGATATTAAGCAAAAATCAATTGAAAAAATACCCTTTTTATTCTGAAAGTTTTCAAAATCTCCATGTTTTAATATTTCAACCCTCAATTGTCATTCCTTGGGATGGGTCAAAAGTAAAGCCAAGATTACAGGGACAGCCCCGGCTGATGTACTGTGATTTTTGAGCCGAATATCATAAACTTTGGTCCTGTAGTTCCGGACAAAAGCTACGGGAGGATTTTTTAAATCGATTTTTCGAAGCGTAACCAAGTAATTTTGAGGAAGGGTTATTATTATCTTATAACGATTGATTACAAAGTTTCATTCTTGAAAATAATGGACCAAAAGTTCATAGTGCACCATGGACATCAGTTAACCACGTTCTTTCTGATTCCCTTACTATAGGGGAAGTGAGAGAATTATTTGTGAGGAGATTAGGTTTAGGCAGATTATCAGGAGTTTACCCCTTAAAGAAAAAACAACAACGAAACAAATATCTCCCTATGATAATACTTAAATTAACGCAAAAAGAGTCTCCTGAGTCTATAATCGTGTGAGGGAATTAGGCTTTCGATTTGACAAGGGCAGTCTTGCTCTGCAAAATTTTCTCACAAACTGAAGAAAGAGAAGGATACTGTGCAAAACGTTACCCTCAGTTTGGCGGAAACTTTATCAATATTTCCAACCCTTCAAAACATGAAAAAGATGCTCTGGGAACATGTGGCGCTATGTTGAAAAAAAAGTGTGAGGGAATTAGGAAAAACCTTATGGACATAGGTGTTTAATGTTGCACACAGCTAGGAAACATTATGGGGCACTACTAATCACACTAATCGTTAGCTTATAATATACAAAATCCACCGGAAAAAGAAGAAGAACGATACTTCATGTAAAATGGGTTTTATTGACCACCAAAGTTAGCAACTTCGGCTGATGGACAGGTGAGGGAATTAGGTTTTGAAGTTTTGAACTTAAATTTAGATAAGATATCAGGAACGAATGAGAAAAATGCTTGAGGTTACAATTTGTTTCATTGCTAACAGTGAGGGAGTGGCAGTTCATGTTACAATTCGTAATGAAGGCTTTTTCTCTTTTTTTTTCCTATTTTTTATCACACAATAAATTTTATTAAATGACGGTTTCTATAACGGCGTCGTGGGTGACATCATGAGAGGAAGGGATTGGGATTCAGTTACTGAAATCTAGAATGCGAAAAGAGGAAGTGGAGCACCTTCCTCCTGACCCTCGACAGCAATGTAGGAGTTTAAAATATGCACCCAGCTCAATAATGGCTGCCTGGAGATGCAAATTATAAAGGACGGTCGCACACTGCAACTAACGATTCTATAACAAACGTTTTTGTTTGAGGCAGGCAGAGACGTGCGGAAGTGTTGAAGTACGCAGTTGAGGAACTCGTTTCCAATCGCTTCACACGCCTGTCATTGCCTGTCAGTGTTAGGTTCCTTCCTACTTGCTCATCATTTGGTTGCAACCATTTTGTATAGATTGCAAATGTTCTGTTTGCTACAGTATGCGGCCGGCCTAACAGAAATGACACGTCTGATGGTGAACTGAAGCTTCACTCTGATCCATCCTGCTACTTGAGATCTTGGTTCGTTCCCTATTTCACCGACTAGAATCAACCAATCTCTACTATAATGCCTGGAATTTTTGATGAATCATACCCTCACACTGGCGAACAAGTGGTGTGAATGATCCTCGACAAACCTCGTTATACTTTCGATGTTTGACTCGTGCTGATTATTCTACGGTGGGATAGAAAGAGGCATCAAAAGAAGCTACCCCCTCCCTATCCCATACCTCTCGTCCTAACCACATCAGCAATCGGCAAGCCAGGCCCGTCTACGCTTTCCTGAATGGCGAGCTCTACTTCCACCCCTCTCCATATGAATTTGGCTTTCTGACCTTGTCATGACCTTGTTTTAAGAAGCCACCTCGCATGCAATTTAGGGCAGCGTGATGGATTAAACTGTTAGCATATCCGTTGCATCAAGTTGGAGTACCTGGCAGTTCTTTACAGTATCGCATAGCTAATGATTCTCTGAATTTTGTGGGAGTCATATCTAGGTTATCATCTGCAAAAGAGATGACTGAGAACAAATAGGACGCATTATCTTTGACAATGCTTGATTGTAGGTCTTGGGCATCAATTGTTTGATGGCTGCTTTCAGTGTTCACTGCTGCATTTTGCTTCTTTTTCAACCTTCGATTCTCTCCTCTCATTTTTTTGGAAGGTCTTCTCCCACCAAGTCATTACCTGTTACACTATGCTTCTTGCTGAAATTGAAGTTGCTCTTCTCGATGTTTCATGAGAGGTCCATGCTGAGGATACAGGGTGTTTCAGGACCAGACATCAAGCTTCACAAGTAAGGAAAGCAGCTTTTGCTCGACTTTTATCAGCTTTTGTCTCTGCAATGAAATTGGTCGAGTAACGCACCACAAATACACCGGTTTTATCTTGGATGATGAACTAACCTGAAAACCTCACATCGATTATAAGTACAATATACTCAAACAATTTGTATGTTTCTTCTATAAAATATGAGATATGTGCTTCCATATGACAAGATAATGTTAGTGTACTACAACATGTTACGATCAGTACTACAGTATGGATTTATAGCTTGGCGAGGTACTTATTCTTCCCACTTAAAAAACTTCATGTACGCTATAAAATTATTGTCAAAATAATGGTAGCATTACAACGTAGAACAACTATCGTTAATTTATTTTATATAGCTAAGATATTCACTCTTAGGCAATTGTATATTTAAAAAATAAAAAGCTGCGATTCCATAAACACCCACACATATTGGTTACTCAGCGTATGCCTACGTATGTATATCAAACTCGGCATGTAGCTGCAGAAAATGCGATTGCCCCCAGACATAGACTATAATTGTTAACTCATTGCTATAAGTATACTGCTCATATCATTAACAGAATCCTTCAACGTCACATGAACATGCCACAGAGAAAATACCATTCTAGACGGAACTGCAACAAATTCATTTTAAGTTGGTTAATAAAAAAGGAGTTCCTGAATTCGATTCACAGATATAATCAGCATCTATGTGTAAAGTGTAATATAATCGAATATAAATTCTTGGATTGTAGGTATTCACACCTGTTTATGAAGTAGGAGCTGCATTGATAATAAATTATGTTTCACAAAATGCCTCACGAAATCAGAGAATATAAAGCATGACACGATGGAAATTGTCTCATTGCCTTCCAACACAGGCCAAGCAAAAAAAAATTATATTTATTGTGCTCACCTTAAATTTTGCATCTTTACTTTTCAAATATCATGTAAATAAATTATATTCTATTCTGCTTCCCTTACTTTCCGAACCGGTAGTGCAGGGGTTAATCTTTGGTTCGTACTTCTTTGGACAACTCTTTGAAAGAACACCCATTCTCTCTGCAGCGATAGTGTGAATGTAGAATGAACAGCGAGTGTACTTCTCGCACAATCACCGAAATCTGAGTCACATTCTACCCATTTTTCAACTTTCGCACTTACTAATTGTTCGCTTGTATCGGGAGCGCCAAGGACTCCACCTAGATATCTGAGTGAACTTACCAGCGGGAAAGAGATTTTGTGCAGCAACAGAGTTTGTTCGAACCCTAGTTTCATAACATACAACTTTTTCAAACTAAGCATCGTAGCTGCATATTGGCCCTTAGTTTTGGGTAAGAGTTAAGTATTCCCTCAAACGTTGGAGGTCACCTGCGCAGGCAGCATCACCTTCGTGCTAGTTAATCATAACGACGTAATGCTTGTACGTAGGTCAAGAGCAGAAAAACTGATTGATTTACTCAAACCAATCCAAATCGATGTTCCTTTAAGTAATAGAAGAAGATGAAATAAGGGTAACAAACAGCATGCAAGAAGGATCAGCACCTGGACCAGATGGCTTCACTCTCTTAGTGTTAAAGGAGAATATTACATCCATAGCGAACCGCTAACCTTTATATATAACTTGAGTATAAAAATAATAACTTTTCCACAAAGCTTCAAAAAGGCAAAAGTAATCCCCATTTTCAAGAAAAAGACTGACCCGCCCTATTACCGACCAATATCTCTATTGAATGTGATTGCAAACATTTATGAAAAAATTATCAAATCAAGATTGTTTTCTTTCCAAACGGTTAACCAAATAATATATCCACAACAATACGGCTTCCAAAAGGACACAAGCACTCAAGACGCTCTTTTTGAGATCACAGATAACCTATACAGGCTTCTATATAAAGAAGAAAAAGTGCAAATGACATGCCTCGACGCAGCTAAAGCGTTCGATTCAGTGTCCAAAAAGATGGTCTGCAACGAATTACAGCATTATGGTACCCGAGGCCTACCATTCAAGCTTTTTGACTCCTATCTTGCAAATGGAGAAAAAGCTGTCCACAAAAATGGGACAAAAAACGATGATTCTACAATGAAGCACTATGGAATTTCTCAAGGAACGGCGCTTGGGCCCATATTATTCCTGCTACACATAAATGGGCTGGCATCTCGGTTGTGTTCCCCATGCGTCCCACCGAGCGAGAGGAAATTATCTGATATACCCGATGCGGGCCGATGGTGTTTGGAAAACGTAACCGATGTCTCATGCGATAGAAGTAGAGCGTACCCTGTCGAACCTTTTGATATCAAATTTTAACATTTGCAAGATTGTTGTAAGATTGAAGGTGGGAGATTGAAGAACAACTAGGTAATTAAACTAGGTTGTTGAGGTTCCCCAGTTTCGTTTCATCGGATATACCATTAGTTCGACGTCATGTCCGAGGAAGTCTCAACCCGTATATGCCGATTTGGTGTTGAGTTGCTGACCAGGCACGGTGAATACTTCTCGCATCAGTGCCACACAGCAGCAACCCCACAAGCAGCACACCGCCAGTCCAACGTTTTTGTGACTACTTGTTGAAAACGTTCATTGATTCCTCATGCGCATTATTTCCACCATCATTTTGGGCTGAAATGTCTTACAGCCGAACCCGAACTACCAACACAAGTGAGGGATTTCATAGAAAATTCAAAAAAAATGTTTTACGCGGACCACCCTGATGTTTTTCAAGTTTCTGGGTGCCTTGCAACATGTACAATTTGACACGGAGGTCAAAATCCGTTCGGCGACGACTTCAAAGCAAGTGAAGGACCCACCAAAAGCTACATTCATCTGCGAGCAGATCGAAGCCTTCAAAAATAAAACGATTTCCCGTTGGACCTACTCCACACTTGTTTCAATTCAAGAACTGCCTCAATTGGATAAATCAGAGGAGTGACCGGGGCAAACCGAAGCACACATTTTGACGGCGTGTTAAATACACTGCCAAGGAAATGGCACATGAGCTTCCTCGTGACCTTCACAGTACGTCACCATTAAATTCCAGAAAACTAAAAACGACCGGTTCTGGCATCAGGGAATTAATAAGGTGGGAAATTGGAAGCTGAATGGTACTGAAGCTGAATGGTAATCACTGGTAGTACCGTACGATTCGTATGGCACCTCGAGGGACTCTACCGGGATCATCTCTGAAAATTTGAACAAAATCCGATAAAATTAACTAAGTTGTGACCGTAACAAAAACATCACTTTCGCGCATGCGCCTAGCGCACCGCTGCTGATGATCGCGAAGAATGTGATACGGGACCTCAAGAAACCTTGCCCGCATCATCCCTGAAAATCTGACCGAAATCCGTTCACTATTGCCTGAGTTATGACCGAAACAGGAAAATTTTGTTTGCGCCTGCGCAGAGGCTACCATTGATTCGATCATGACCGAACTGATAGGGGACCATGTAGAGCTATACCCGCACGATCCCTAAAAATTTGAAGAAAATCGCATCAAAATTGTGGAAATTACGGCTGTTGCAAGGACCGTAACAAGAATATTTCGTTCACGCATGCGCAGAGCGTACCGCTAATGCAATTATGATAATTGTCTTATGGGACCTCAAGAGACCTTACCCACATCATCCCTGAAAATCTGACCGAAATCCGTTCAACATTAACCGAGTTATGACCGTCACAAGGAATTCACGTTAGCGCCTGCACAGAAGCTACCGTTGATTCGATCATGATGAAGTTGATAGGGGACCATCTAGAGCTTAACTTGCACGATCCCTGAAAATTTGGTTAAAATCGGATCAAAATTGAGGAAGTTATGGCTGTTATAAGGAAATGTGGACGGACAGACAGAGAGACACGGAACCAAATTTGTTCAGGAGGCTCTGAAACGCAAAATGCGAGTGGAAATTTTGATTTTATAGCAAAAAATTTTTTTTCATTTCGAAAGTGAAAACAAAGCTTCCGCTGCCTTGCAGTCTCGGAAGCGAAAATGACATTCAAGGGTGCGGTCAAGTTTGCCTCCACG
Source organism: Adelphocoris suturalis (assembly GCA_030762985.1). NCBI lineage: Eukaryota > Metazoa > Arthropoda > Insecta > Hemiptera > Miridae > Adelphocoris > Adelphocoris suturalis. Next base: position 66,351,688 of record CM061045.1, on the reverse strand, counting down.
CGGTGCACCCTGGCTAACGCAAAACGAACTGGAGAGCATCGGGAATTTAATTTTCCATGACCGGGACGCATGGGGTATTTATTCTTTCCCTTACCACGACGCATGGGGTATTCATTCTTCCCCTTACCGCGACGCATGGGATATTATTGAGCTGCCGCGGGACGCATGGGGTAAACCCCAGATATCTCAAGGCTTTGATGACAAACTCTATCTTTTCGCAGTCTGTATCGCCCTGGTCAACTCAGGTAAAAACGGGGAAGAAACAGCGCAGAATCCGATTTGAAAATCATAAAGAAGTGGATGAATGCAAACTTACTGATGGCAAATGCTGACAAATTGTCGTACATTGAAATAGCGAAGAGAGAGGATACATCAAAAATTATGATGCAAAGAAGACTGCAGTACCACGATTGTGATCAAAATACCCAAAATGCCCATTTATCGATAAAACTAAAGAATTGAAATATTTAATAATAATCTTCGGTAGTGAGCTAAAATGGTATAGTTATAATACGATCGTATAAAATACCTGTGCCAAAAATTATGAAAATGCACATACATGCATTACCCCATAAAATAAGATTGTTGATTCGGGTATACCAGGCGTTATTTGAATCAGTAATGCTGTATGCAGTCGTAATATGGGATGGAACCTATAAATATCTGATAACAAAAATATACAAAGTGCAAAAAAAACATTGGAATTACTATTTGGAAAAAATATGAAACACAGATCTGAACGATTACTTAAGGAATCGGATCTTATAACATCCATCAAATATGTATATGCAAGAAATATGATAACTTCTATCCTGATAAAAGTATCTGTTCTATGATAATTTGAGAAAATCAAAAAATATTAATACAGATAAAATTACCCAAAATTTTGAATTCGACAAAGAATTCAAAACAATAACAGAAATAATGCTAATGAACAATAAAAACTTGTATAGAGAAGAAATCAGCAAACTCATCAACGACAAGCCATTCAATTACTTTATGAAGTCATTAATGCATAACATTGAACTAAAATTTGTATATCCACCCATGTACTCGTATGTGAGTATAGTAACCAAAACTTGATAGGGATATCAATTGTCGATTGCATGCATCATGGTTTCGTATACATCATTACAGGATAATGATAAGAAGTATTATAATTATTAATTAATATTGTGACTAAAAATAGTAAAAATGTTAATTTCTCAACTCTGTGCTAGAGCACATCATCACTGATCGATTATTTTCTTTATTTAAATATTGATTATGATAACAAGCGATTTGAAGTTGATACAAGATAATATATGTAAAGAAGAATAATTTATGATGTATCCTGAAGGGATAATGAACGGCTTATTCATTTATTTTAGGACATTGAAGGAACACTTAAGAAAAAGATCAGGGGCTCGACACTACAAGTTGTTTGGAGGTGAGAAACAGTCCCGTTGTCGACTTGTGCTGTGTTTTCTTGGATGCTCCAAAGATTTGGAAATGGGGCATCAAATTTACGTGGATCATGTGTTAATTAGGTTAAAATTGAGGAAAAGGTGTGAATCTCAAGAGAACAATTTACCTCTTTAGCCAAAGAAACATGGAAGGTGGGGTTTAAGAATAGTTATTTAGAACAAATAGACTGCGAAATCGTTACCTACCATGGTAGCAACGGAAAATTTCGACCTTGAATGTTTGAAAATTACACTGAAATTCTGTGTAAAGCGAAAGACTTAAAAACGGAACTGAACAACATTTTCAATTTTAAAAAAGTCTATGGTTTTATTGAGATTATTTTTCCTCCAGGATTAAAATGTTTAAGCTGGGACCATAATCTAACAATCCTATCTGAATTTTTTAAAGTAGCTTCTGCCATCTTTCTGATTATTCTGTTAGATTTATAGTTATTACTTTGAAGGTAGCAGGTGGAAAAATGGCTTTCTGGGATCAATTGAACTGTGGAACCAAGTGAAAAGAACGAAAAAATACACTGCCAAGGAAATGGCACATGAGCTTCCTCGTGACCTTCACAGTACGTCACCATTAAATTCCAGAAAACTAAAAACGACCGGTTCTGGCATCGGGGAATTAATGAGGTGGGAAATTGGAAGCTGAATGGTACATATAATAAATGAAATTAATAAGGAAACCCTGAAAATCTGACCGAAATCCGTTCACAATTGCCTGAGTTATGACCGAAACAAGAAAATTTTGTTTGCGCCTGCGCAGAGGCTACCGTTGATTCGATCATGACGGAACTGATAGGGGACCATGTAGAGCTATACCCGCACGATCCCTAAAAATTTGAAGAAAATCGCATCAAAATTGTGGAAATTACGGCTGTTGCAAGGACCGTAACAAGAATATTTCGTTCACGCATGCGCAGAGCGTACCGCTAATGCAATTATGATGGTTGTCTTATGGGACCTCAAGGGACCTTACCCACATCATCCCTGAAAATCTGACTGAAATTCGTTCAACATTGACCGAGTTATGACCGTCACAAGGAATTCACGTTAGCGCCTGCGCAGAAGCTACCGTTGATTCGATCATGATGAAATTGATAGGGGACTATTTAGAGCTTAACCCGCGCAATCTCTGAAAATGTGGTCAAAATCGGATCAAAATTGTGGAAGTTATGGCTGTTACAAGGAAATGTGGACGGACAGATAGACACGGAACCAAATTTGTTCAGGAGGCTCTGAAACGCAAAATGCGAGTGGAAATTTTGATTTTGGAGCAAAAAAAATTCTTTCATTTCGAAAGTGAAAACAAAGCTTCCGCTGCCTTGCAGTCTCGGAAGCAATATGCCAGAGATGCAGATTTTACCAGGGAACGTTTGTAAACAGGGCGTTAAAGACACATAAACCACCTTTTTACCAGAAAGATTAACCGGTCTGGTGCAAAATAAGATTGTATATTACGAAGGGCAAGCAGCTTTTCCGAAGTCTTAAAATCGATTCAGTAATATTTTTATTCTATTTAACTTAGCGTCATTAAAATTCCATCACAGCTGGCAAATTTTTCCATTTTTCGTTGATCTAAGCTAGTCAGGACTAGTCGCTAGTAGCCTAGCTGTAAATACACACAGTAGCGCTCAGTAGGCCATTTGTGCACTTCAAGGTACGCGGAATGAAGGAATCTCCACATAACCGAGAGCAAACAATTAATGCCGAGCATGCGCGAATCGGACCTCGTTATCCTCGGTAACAATCGTCTTGGTTATTATGCATTGGGGAGTTTTCGCAGATTTCCATCTGAGTCGTTCAGCTGAGTCGTTGTACGAATAGAGGGTTTTCTACAGCAAGCAAACCAGAAGCTAACCACTGAGTTGTACTGTACGAATAGGGAATCGTTGTACGATTGAATGAAACGATTCAAAAGTCACACTAAGGTGACTACAGTACTCCAAAACTCCATAATTAAGCCCGAGTCATAGATTACCTAACGTGTAATGTATTATTTTTCTTTCATCTACCTATGTTGTTTAATTTTTTTACGAGAAATAGATGTGGTAGAAGAAGGAAGGGAACTTGAAAGGGTAGTTGTTTAGGCAACAGTGAAATTCGCCTTGGGTTAGGAGAATCTCTTTTGGGAACATCAGCATGATCGAAGATCAAGATGTACCAATATTATAAATATGGACCTACCTGTACTTATTACCTACATATGTACGATATTTTAGACTTTTTTCCCTTGGACAATTACTTTTTATTTTTAAAAGTCCAGTCATGCAGCATGACCCCATGAGCGAATTTTTTAAGAAATCTTCGACATTTCAGTCGCTATTAATCGTGTAGAGAATTTTTAGTTTATGATTTTGATAGACAAACATCGAATCAAATTATTAAAAATAATTAGGCCTTGGGTCTGCGTGCTAGTACGTACATAAATAGAACTTCTTCATAATTTCATGGCTGATATTTTCTAAGCCACAGTCAGTAATAAAGCTACATCAAGTCCTAAAACAGTTGAGCGTAAAACATTAAAGAGAGCGACCGAGAGAATCGGAGAACGGAATATATATTTCACAGAGTAAACTCATCAGTTGTGATTACCTTTTCTTTTTTTTTTTTTTTAACAAGCACCTACTACCTACGTTTTAAACAGCATGGTTCTAGGATTGGTTATACAGAGATAATTCCATAAGAGTAGTTCAATCTGAATTTGGACAATGTTTCATGCAAATATTACCGATTTTTACAACTAGCGAACGGCATTATTTCGATTTTTGACTGATTTTTCAACTTTGAAATTTTTGAAAACTTGATACATATTCTTATAGGAAATTTTACGCTGATTCCGAATATACCACATGTTAGTATGCTGAAAAAATTATTCGCACAACAAATCGCAAAAAACAGGCTATTTTGACATTTTTGACTACATTTTTGAAAATTTCAACTCGAAGATGTCATCCGATCATGCCGGCCAACAAACTTGAACTTTCGTTTTGTGTCCTTAACATTTTAAAATTTGTTTGAAGTTTCTAGCACAATTCTACGGACAGTTATCGTCTGGAATGACACATACATTTTGCCATCTATAAAAAAGCCTTGCTCATACCCCTTTTCAAAAAGGGGGATCCAGAAGATATGACAAATTATCGACCGATTTCTCTCTTATCTGTCTTTGCTAAAATCATTGAGCGTTTGGCTAAAGTGTATTTTGTGCAGTATTTGGAGAGTCAGGGGAAGATCAGTGATAGGCAGTTTGGGTTTCGAAAAGGTAGGAGCACTGATGATGCAATTTGTTTTATGACGAAGACTATATTGCGTGCATTAGATGCAGGAGAGAAGGTAATGTGTATATATCAGGATTTAGCCAAGGCCTTCGATACTGTTGCACATTCAAAACTAATCTCCGCAGTAGAACAAACTGGTGTCAACCGAGGTTTTATCAAGTGGACTGCAAGTTATCTGGAGGATAGATCACACTTTACTGAAGTTGATGATGTTATTAGTAACCATGAATTTTGCAACTGTGGAATCCCTCAAGGAACTGTCCTCGGGCCGATTTACTTTATAGTATTCATGAACAGACTTCTTAACATGGAGTCTGAAGGAGAGTCAGTGTCTTTTGCTGATGACAGAGCAACTTAACTCCTGGGAACAAGTCATCATAAAAGCTGAATCATGTCTGACCAAAATCCTTCATTGTTTTAAAAGTATGGGAATGAAGATCAATTTTTCTAAAACTAATTTCTTAACTTTCGCGTTTAGAGAAAGTGATATCCCGCAGATAAGGAACAAAAAATGCCATGTACCGGAATGTACAGATAACTTTCAGTGCTACTGTGAAGTAATACAGCAAGTTGCTTCTGTTCGATACCTAGGCGTGGAAGTTGATCAGAACCTAAGATGGGACAACACCTGAAAAAAGTGACATCCTCGATGAGAAAGATGATCCATGTGTGTAGGGAGCTGAGGAACTTTTTAGATATTGATAGACGTAGAATGGTATACTATGCGCTCATTCAGTCGCTCATGATCTATGGTGCATCTGGTTGGGGAGGATGTAGCGCTTCCCTTCTTGATTCGTTATTCCTGACTCAGAAGCTCTTAATCAAAGTCTTACTTAAAAAAAAGGACAAGATATTCAACAGAAGCTCTCTTTAAAGAGTTCGCGGTACTCAAATTGGGAGAGCTAATTGACAAGATAACTATAATTAAAATATATAAAGATTTACATAGGAACCAACTGAAATTAAATTAGCTGAATATAGGAAACTTATCAGAATAGCAAAAAGGGAAGCATGGAGGAGGTTCTGTGAAGAGGTAGAAAGTGCCTCTGAATGTGCCAGACTCCAGCGAATCCTTGCTAAAGATCCTATCAATCCAATTGGAACACTCGTGAAACCAAATGGAGAATATACCTCAACAGCTGGGGATACCCTGGCACTCATGCTGGAGACCCACTTCCCTGGCTGCTTAGTAACAAATGCTCCAGGTACAGACTCTGACCCACCAGCCCGCACTAATGGCGGGAAATCCTCTCCCTTAGACTGGGAAGTGGCAAAGAGCGTAGTCACCAAAGAGCGAGTGATGTGGGCCATCAACTCATTTGACCCCTATAAATCACCTGGCCCGGACGGCATCATCCCGAAACTTCTACAAGAAGGGGGGGACAATGTCGTTAGGATACTAGGTGCTCTCTTTAGGGCGAGCCTGGCAACAGGCACGATCCCCAGAAGATGGTGTCAAGCAAGGGTCATATTCTTGCCAAAGCCAGGGAAACCTTGGTACAACCAGGCAAAAGCATTTAGACCCATCTGTCTGACATCCTTCAATTTGAAGGCGTTGGAAAAACTTGTAGATAGACACTTGAGGGAAACCTCCTTAACAGAGAGGCCCATTCACCCCAACCAATTTGCCTATCAACAAGGCAAATCCTGTGAAGCCGCATTGCACCACCTAGTCACCAGGGTGGAAACTGTGCTGGCTGACAAGGAATTTGCAATAGGAATATTTTTGGACATAGAGGGGGCATTTGATGCAACCTCAGTAACCTCCATTATAAGGGCTACTCAAAGGCATAACATAAACAACACCATATGTAGGTGGATAAAAACTATGCTTACGAGTAGAACAGTAAATGCTGAGCTCCTTGGGGAATCAGTGGAGGTGTCTGTGGCAAGGGGCTGCCCGCAGGGGGGGGTACTATCCCCACTGTTGTGGAACCTTGTTGTGGACTCTTTACTTGAACGACTCAACACACTCGGCTTTTATGCTCAAGGCTATGCCGACGATGTGGTCATCCTGATTAGGGGACCATTCGTTGGAGTAGTCTCAGATCTGGCTCAGTCAGCTCTGAAAGTGGTGGAAGACTGGTGTGGCACTGAGGGCCTAAATGTAAACCCCAGCAAAACCACACTTGTAACCTTCACCAGGAAAAGAAATTTGAGGGGCCTCTCAGAACCTCTTCTCTTTAATTCAAAGGTGCCCTTCCAACGTGAGGTCAAATATCTGGGTGTATACCTGGATACAAAACTCACCTGGAATAAACACCTAGGATACATTGCAAACAGATGCAAAGGAGCCCTCATGTGCGCTAAGCGTACATGTGGGAAAGTATGGGGGCTACAACCGCGGATGGTCCTGTGGATTTACACCGCCATTGTTAGACCCATAATAACGTACTGTTGCGTTGTATGGTGGCACAAGGCAGGTCAGGTGGGAGCTCGGCAAACTCTCACCAGCATCCAGCGACTGGCCTGTCTAGCCATCACTGGAGCGATGCATGGTACACCCACAGCAACCATGGAGGTTCTACTGGGTCTACCCCCAGTGGATATCTTCATAAAAGGTGAGGCCATGATGGCCTCCCTGAGGCTGAAATGGAATGGCTCTTGGCGGATAACTCCTCACCGAGGTCATACCAACATATTGGAACTGATACAAGAACCACTACTCGACATGGTGGCCGATATCATGCCCAAAACTCTCTCCCAGCCCCATCTCTACACATCAATCATTACAAGAGAGGGGCAATGGGAGAACAAATGCTGCTCCAATGACATCATCTGGTTCACAGATGGGTCAAAAATGGAAGCAGGAACTGGCGCAGGAATACATGGGGCCAAACCCAGGTGGAACACTTCGTTTCCACTCGGGCAACACACCTCTGTATTCCAGGCAGAAATTGTGGCAATCGAGGCAGCAGCTGCGGAGAGTCTTAGGAGGGGGCATAAAAATGCCCACGTCCGCATCCTCTCTGACAGTCAAGCGTCGATAAAAGCACTAACGGCTCCAACCATCTCGTCCCGAGTGGTATGGTGCTGCATGCAAACCCTCAACAACCTAGCCAAACACAACCGGGTTCGCCTGGAGTGGGTGCCGGGGCATAGAGGCATTATTGGCAACGAAAAGGCTGACGAGCTCGCGAGAAGGGGCTCCCAAACCCCATTCGTAGGGCCTGAGCCAGCAGTCGGTTTACCAAAAACCACCTTCAGAAAAACCATCAACACGTGGGTCAACCAACAAACCGCTAAAAGATGGGTCAATATTGAAGGACACACCCACAGTAAACTCATGGTGGCTGAACTCAACACCAAAATTACTGAGGGGCTACTTAGGAAAAACCGTAGGGAACTAAAAACACTGGTTAGCCTCATAACCGGTTTTGCACCCCTACGATTTCACCTACATCGCATAGGGGTCACACAAAACTCAACCCTCTGCAGATTATGTGAGGAGACTGACGAAACGGCATCCCACATAATCTTCGAGTGCCCTGCACTCACCCATCGCAGAATTGAGCTCTTTGGGGCCCAAACCCCGATGAGCTCCATTCCGAGCGAACAATTAATCAAGAGCCTACCACCCCTCATCAGGGGGCTGAGTCTCTTTGATTAAACAAAAAACTCTCAGGAAAGTACAATAAGCCAACAGGCTTCCGTGCTGGGGGCTCAAAACCCCCGCCCTGAGAGTTTTTCTCTACATCTACATCTACATCTACCAACTGAAATTTTTAGATGAGGGAAAAACAAGAACTTGTGGGCAATTTCTTTCGAAACTGCCTTTCCGTAGGACTCAACACGGCCAACGGGCGTACGATTACCGGGGAGTAAAACTGTTCAATGCCCTACCCCATGAGCTCCGCTCTATTTCTAAAATTGAAAAGTTCAAAAAAGAACTGAAAAAACATATAATAATGAGGCAATCTGAGACCCATTAGATAATATTAAAACTTTAAGATGGTAACTGAATAATTCCTATGTATTCTGATTTACCCGATGTATATGTACCTATTGATTCTAATTTACCTATATTTACTTACAAGATGATTATTGAATAAGGTATTGAATGAGTGTGCTGATTATGTATTACTCCTCCCCACAGCACAAGTCTACGACTTATAGTGGAGAGTAGCATTTATTGATTTGTGTAACTTTTTTTTTTTTTTTTTTTTTGTATTGCAATACCTATCTAAATAAATGCGTTTTTTTTTTTTTTTTTTTTTTTTTTTTTTTTTTTTCAAAAAAAAAATGCATATATACATACATACATATATACGTACATATATTCATACATACATTAAAAAAATGCGTTAAACTTCAGAAAATGATTCAGAATAGCCTGAAACGGATTTCTGCATAAATTTTTTTCAAAAATTCACATTCTACAAATTTTGAGGCGAGAGCAATAGCTTATTTTTCTTCAAAAATTCGCTAATAACCTATTTCAACAAAATTAGTAGGATGCCATCCTACCCAAATACCCTCGAGCGAAATCGGACTGATGGTAGATCGTGAAGTTTTACAATCCACAATAAGGTATCAGCTTAATTTAAGTGAGGATGAATCCTGCAAACCAATAATGTTTTTTGAAAATCACGAATATCACGATGTCCATGTCATGCCACCTTGAAATATGAACACAAAATTGATTGTAGGTTATCTTAATGGAAGGTTACATGCGTATTCGGAGCTTCCCTTCAGCCGAATAGGATTTTTCTATTCGTACAATGAATAGACCCTAACCGTTAGCATTTTGCGCGCATGCGTAATGCACAATTTCTATTCGTAGTTCTGCCCACTAGACTACGACTCAGCACTGCAGAAACTTCCTATTGCTCACTGCTACCGTCCCGGCCGCCTTGTGCTACCAGGCGCCATTGTGTGCGTGCTAGTAAGGATCAATGCTACTATACGGAAAGCGGGTATGCAACCAGCCAGACAACCATCCCGGCTCCGCTTTGTTTTTACCCTAAGCCGCCCTTGTTAGAAAGGTACATCACTTGGTAGTGGATGAGAGCAAAAGATGGATCATTGGCTACGGATCCGCTTCAAAAGACCCTCGAAGCTGCTAACTCTCCCTCAGCCTCCGTCCTTACTTGGGAAAAACTTGTGTATTATGCTGAAAGGGTCGGATAGAATGTTTTGACCTGGAAGAAGCCTATAGGTGGGTGGGGGTAGAGGGGGAGGGGTTGGTATCACACATGTTGGTGACGGAAGAAAGGAGCAAGGGGGTTGAAGGGGAGGGGTGGAACTTGGGGGTCATTGGGGAGGGGGGATCACGGGGGATTCAGCTGGTGAGGATCCGTTTTTTGGTCGGCGGATCCCTTACAATGGCGATAAATAAATGAGCCTCTTCTCATGGAAAGCCACTTTTTCTCTTGGCATATATCGGCAAACGGGTCAAGGGGTCCTCTCGTCCCCCGTACTTATACTCTCTCAGCTCACACAAGAAAAAAATGAATATATAAAAAAAGGCGAATATCAGAAGGAGAAAAAAGAAGAAAAGAAAAGAAGTGGGTATCTCAAACTCCGCATACAGTGAAAATTCAATATCCACAAATATGAAACAGTGACCGTTCACGAGTTTCGGCGAAGGGACAGACAGGGAAGGTAACAGAAAGGAGACGGAGGAGGAAGGTAACAAAAACTATTGGTCGTGAGGTAAAAGGGTATTGTAGCTGTGAGGGAGTGTTGTAGCTGTGAGTTGGGGTGTTGTAGCCGAGAGAGAGCAAGCGCGGTGGGAGGGGAGGGGGAGCTATCTTGTTGGGTGCCTACAATAAATAAAGGTCGGAAAAGTCGGCAGGACGGAAGCGGAGGGACGCGTAATGTCTTTCGAATGGGGATCCCCGGTGTGAGTGCGTGAGTGAGGGCGCGGGCGTGAGTTACTGTTAGTGCGGAGGTAAGTCAGTGGCGGGAAAGCGGATTCACCGCCGCCGTGCAGTTGTGACTGTGTTTGGACGGGACGCTGGCCGTCACTAAATGCGAGAGAGTAAAAGTGAGAAGAGAAAGAGAGAGAGATAGAATGATGATGCTGTACTTTAAAGTAAGTCCTCCCTTGCAAAAGGGCACTGAAATTAACGTAATAGATCAATTAAATTAACATTCAGGTTATTCTGTTATATTTATGTGTAAGCGTACAAACTTGCTTATAGATTTTAAAATTATAATATGGTATGGCATGAAATAAAGTGCTCTTAATTTATTGAGTTTAATCATAGTTTTGCAATAATTTTTTTTTTTTTTTTTTTTTTTTTTTTTTTTTTTTTTTCTTGAAGTTAAAAAATGTTGAAACACTATTTAAGAAAGAGAGAGGTTGAGAGGGAGAGAGAGAGAGAGAGAGAGAGAGAGAGAGAGAGAGAGAGAGAGAGAGAGAGAGAGAGAGAGAGAGAGAGAGAGAGAGAGAGAGAGTGAGAGAGAGACTATTCATTTAAACTGACAAAATTATGACCTACAAGCTCTCCCATTTTTACAGAACTTTAAAATAAGCAAAAAAAATGAAATGAAGAATGAAAAATAATGAAAAATGAATAATGAAGAATGAAAAATAATGAAAAATGAATAATGAAGAATGAAAAATAATGAAAAATGAATAATGAAGAATGAAAAATAAGACTGAATAAGAAAATGAAATAAGACTAAATGAAAAGCATGATTCATTACTCAAACGGCATAAAACAAAACAACATAATGCTTATGAGATTAACTGTGGTAATCATAAATCTAAATAATTTATTCTTAAGTGAGAATCTTAAAATAACCAACACTTGCACAATCAAGAGAGAGGAAGAGAGACGGAGAAAGAGAGATATTGATTGATTGATAAGTTTATTAATCTGTACAATTTTGGGCTATAAAGTCCACTCTTACAACTATACGGAAAAATATATAAATTAATGCAATAAATTGTAAGTCAAGTTAAGATAATTACAGCATAGATATAACGTTATGGTATCGCCTCGGGTTTCGCAATAATTTCTCTAAATTGTTTCTTAAATGATGCCACAGTAGTCAGTTTGAATAATTCAGGGTGTTCATTCAGCAATTGGACACTTTGAATGAGGAAACTCTCTGAATAAATTGTGGTCCTGTGTTGAGGTATTTGGTATAGGTTTCTTACATTTCTTGTTTCAACATCATGGATGGTAGTTCGATTTATATATATTTTTGCTAAATATTTTGATCTAGAAAACTTTACAATTTTATAAGTAAGTACGGCTAAATTGAATTTCCATCTTTCCTTTATTTTTTGCCATTTTAATTGTTTATAGTATGGTGTGACGTGATCATCAAGACGCAATTTGAAAATAAAACGAATTGTGGCATTTTGGCATTGTGGCAAATAAAACGAATTTGGCATTGTGGATAACGTGTAGATATCTTCTTCATTTACATCGCAAATTACACATGAAGAATAGTTAAAATAAGGCATAATTAAGCTCATAATAAGTTATGATTTTATAGTTACCTACTGGAAAGTTAAATGCAATACGCCTAAGCTGATAAAGAGCACTTTTTTACATGTCATTTGAACTTGGTTAGACCATGATAAGTTTTCATTAACATGTATCCCGAGATTATGTACATTTCGTTCAAAATCTATGCTCTCCGAGTTCAGTATTACAGAGTGTAACATACTACGATCTAAATTATTTAGTATACGTTTATTTCCAACTATAATAGTTTTACTTTTGGACGAATTAATTCTTAAACAGTGTTTTGAACAACAATCTACTAAGCTCTCTAATTTTAGGTTAAGTTTCGCTATAGTTTCGTTAATGAGATGAGCTTTTGTAGATACATAAATTTGAAGATCATCAGCATACAACATATATGAAAGAGAACAAAATCGACCTAAACATTTTCCAATTGAATTAATGAATAAAATGAACAGAATTGCGGACATTACAGACCCTTCGGGAACGCCACTATAATTAAATTTCTATTGAGAAAACATTCCTTCTGGTGTTTTAACTTTTTGCATTCTATGTGTTAAGTACGATTGAAACCATGATAATTCACTCCCAGCAAAACCAATTGAATGGAGTACACTCAACAGGTCATGTCTTACTGAGCTGAAAGCTCGAGAAAAATCAACTAGAGTTGAAATTGTAACTTCACGATCATCAATATTTTTTCTGATGTCATCGGTCACACGTATTAGAGCAGTTTCTGTGCAACAATATCGTCTGTAAGCGGACTGGTATTTGTTAATCGGATTATGCTCCTCTACATATTCAGACATCATTTCATACACAATTCTATCCAATATCTTACCAGGTACCGACAATGTATTGATTGCACGATATTCATCTAATGATTTAGGAATTGGCACGATTATGGCTAATCGAGAGAGAATTGAATTGAATTGAATAACGTTTTATTTTACAAATCTCGCAAATTTTTGTCTATATTAGACCACTCTTCCAATTAACGAGATGATAATAAAATTCACTATGATAATTACAAAAAATCTACACACTACATGTAATCCATTTAAATTAACAAACGAACAAAATATAGAAATGCATTAAAAAGATTATAAATTATTAGGCTAAATTGCGCAAAATGTGATGTACACTTTTGTACTTTATAGAATGAAAAGAAAATTCACTTATAGATACATTTCTATCAACATATTTTTCAGCTTGTTTTTGAAGCTTATATACGTTTCTGCTGATTTAAGATCAATTGAAAGCCCATTGTAGAACTTGATGCTTTGAAATAGGAACGACTTATAGTAAACAGCTGTTCCACACCTGGGTAACCTGAAAGTACATTGACTATTCCGAGTACCTGTAGGTTCATTTATCTCCGAAAATGTTTGATATTTTTCGAGCATATACTCTGGTTTCCTATTTTTAATTATTCTGTATGTAATAGTAATTATTGAATATTGTAGATATTCATTAATTTTCAACATTCTTAACTTCTTAAATTTATCATATATTCTCTCATCATAGTTAAGATTCAAGATAGATCTTACACATTCATTTAATTCTTTTTGTAATTTCATACGCTGCTCATAATTCAAATCGCACATCACTGGCAAACTGTACAATAGATGCGGAATCACTAGTGCTTGATATGACCTTCTTTTCACATCAACAGTTTTCATTTTCAATAACTTATTAAATGAATAATGGTATGAATGAAATTTACTGACAATCGCATTAGTCTGTTCAATCCAAGACAAGTTATTTATGATAATCCCAAGACATTTGATGCTCCTTGCATACCCTACAATTACCCCATTTACCACAATTCTAGGGCAATCATCTACCCGAATATCTGACAATAGCTTAGAATGTCCCATTATCATGCATGCACATTTATTGGGATTAATCACTAACCCATGTCTCTTTAACCATTTACACAAATTCTGAAGATCATCATTAACCCTTTGAATATTTACTTCTAAGTCCTGCTTTAGAAGTAAAGAGAGAGAGAGAGAGAGAGGGAGAGAGTGAGTGAGTGAGTGATTGAAGAATTGATCGATTGAATGAAGGTGTTTATTTATGTAAACAGGGAAAGAAGAGGACGGTGTTAGACTATGAGAACGGGGAGGAAGGAGAGGGTGAGAAAGGGAGTGAGAGAGGGTGGGAGGGAGAGAGAAGGAGATAGTGATGGGTCGTGGGGGGGAGGGAGAGAGAGAGTGGCAGTGCAGGCGTAGAGACGAAAAGTAGAGTAGGAACAGCAGAGGTTCGAGAAGTATTCGAGCGGTTGTTGTGATAATCCTCCTTGTTGTCACCCCTCCCTCCGTTCTTACCCCTTACCAATAATGCTTCCCCTCCCTTCACCGCTACTCCTCAACTGACAACCTTACCAAATCATTACCCCCTCCACCACCTCATTACGCCGCCCTGTAACGCCTCTGTTCTTCCCTCTTTTTTGTTCCTTTTATCCTCTTTCCTTTCCTTCGTTCCTTAAAATATAAACTCCCTCGTCGATTTTTTTCTTAATTCACTTTTTTCTCCTTTTTTTCCGCCCTAAGAAGAAAATAAAAGAGGAATTCGGGGGCAGGAGGGGGGGGGGGGGTCGTGAGGCCGGAGTGGGGAGTTTCCGGGGGAAATGAGTGGATTATTGGGAAAACGTCGGCAAATAGCTCGTTCCTGCGGGGAGCTGAACCTCGTCATTTCCCTCCGCGTTCCAGGTCTAGCGCCTACCCCTTCGTACCCGTCACTTCGCTGACCCGCAATACTCAGCAACGTGGATTTGATCATTCAAAATGTTGCAGGCGCCAGCGTAGGAAGTAATTAAGTGCTGATATTACTTGAGTGGAAAAATACATGAATGATCGAATTCAGGAATATCAGTAATGAAAGGACAGCAACGTACAGGCGTAAAATTAATTAGCGAGCTTGTACCTAATAAAACTTCCATCAACAGTGAATACGAACAAATGTACTTTATAAGGAAGGAAGTATTTACAATGATCTTGAGCCTTTAGTGTCAAAACACGCAGCTGTAAATATTATCACTAGATGTTTAGTCCTAAATAATTGGTCGGGAGCAATATTGTTCTGAAAATATATATGAATTTAACGCTTATTTCTAGATGTTACCGTCAAGCCGTCAACAATGAAACCACAGAGCTTAGGTAGCTGAAGCTTAGCTGATCCTAATCTGCGCAAAGGAGAGAATATCACTGAAATTTCAGGTATGAGCATCCGCAGTTTAACCAAATTAAACTGATCCGGTAGAGACGAAATTCAGATAAAATTAAAATGAAATGGAATGAAAATAAATTTCATTTCGCCAGAACGAAAGAATACATACTTATTGTTACGCGTGCATAGTATTAATTTGACTGATTTAAAATGAGCTACCGTGGAATTCGCCCACTTGTTTGGACAGATGTTCAGTGTAGAGCCTGTGTTCCCGCATCAAGAAGGGACATGAGAAGATGAGTTTCTGTCCTGTTGTGTTGCGTATACTGTTAAAGTACAGGCGTAGAATTTTGCAGCAGAAGTGACAGGCCGAAATAATTGTGTATATTGAGGCTGATTTGACGGCAAGGAACACTGGGGATTTCGTAGACGTGTGCATAGAATATGAATGTTGCAGCTTTGGTATGAAAAAATAATCGAGGTGCTTGCGATGCAAAGTAACACAATCTCCTAAAAAAAGATAATAATCTTGTAATAAATAAATACTTAACGTTATGTCTGTGCCGGTTGATCTTAGCTCAGTTGCATGTAAGACAGGCACGACAACTTGTGGATGTGGTTTATATATTGAGATCACTCTAATTGATCTCATCAAGTATCATCTTGTTATAATGTGACTCGTTAGAAACGTTTGTTTCTATACACAATAAAAAGTTCATTCGTGTCTTAAAGTTCTACAACAGTGTTTTCAATTATTATTACTATTTCTAGAATCCATCTTAAATACCTATAGGTACATAAATATCAATTGGTTATGAGCATGTGATGCTGAAATTGCGCACCTGATTCCATTGTGTGTTATTAAAAAGTTGTTTTTTTTCCTCGAAATTAATCTTTTTTCATTTTGTCCTTTTCATTTTAATCCTTTCCATTTGTTCCAATGGATTTGTTCAAGTGTAGATTCGGACTCCTTGAAGGGAAAACAAACTGGGCAACATAAATACAAAGCTCTTGCTGTACTAAAAGTTATAAAACACAGATCGGATATAATCTCTTCCAGGGTTGGTCGGAGCTTTCAATTCACCATTGACTATATCCTGATTTTTTTGGACTGGTACCTATCCTTTTGTATAATGCTGCCCAATTCATAGATTGCTGTATTATAAATCCCAAAGTCCAGTGATCTGTAACAATCATATTATGGAGACATAGGCTTTGTGCCTCACCCAACTTGACGTACTTTTTTCCACTTCGACAGAGTTTTGACGGGGGAGATTCGTCCAGTGACTATGTACAAGTTGGATGTACAGTATACGATGAGTAAACTGCCCGTGAAGAAAATCCTATCTATGAAGCGCCGCACATAACCTAGCACTTTATGAGCCTACTCGGACCAGGTTTTGAACAAGCCAGAGTCAATACTTCCGCTGAAACAATAGCCAATAAAAAATGTAATGGGTTCCAATCCACTCGTTATATCAAGGGTTTGGATCTGTCTAAAGCTGTGACGATGTATTGTGGTTACTGCTCGAGTGCTAAGAATACTACGTTCTACACGAGATTTGATTTATATAGCTCTGAAGAACATCGCCTATGAGACCCCATTTTATCAGCGGTGATATCTCGGTCGTTTCGCTAATACTTGAAAAATGGAAGTATGGAGGGCTATCTGAGTCATAAAACCATACTGGTCTATTATATCTTCGATGATAGTAATAACTGCAATCGTCTTTATAATTTATATTGTCATCTTTATAAAAGAATCGTTCAATTAAATTTAGTGTAGATAATTATATGTATTACCTACTCCTTTCTAACTACAAGGAAGGGAAGGATTGGGCTCAGCCACTTGGTCATAACTACAGCGCATATCTCATCCAATAAAAAAATTAGTTGACTTCCGATCGGTTCACGCGTTAAGTTTCGCCTAGACCGCGCTCAGTAGTCCAAAATCGAAAACAAAGTGAACTTGGTTCAATTTTAACCGAAAAAAAAGAGAATAAAAAAACACTAATTTTTGGCATCATGCTTGTGAGAATGTCTTTGGTAACTGGCGGTATTGGTCTTGGGAGTAGTATTCAGAACACCCTACTTTTAGCGAATTTTTGAAGAAAATTAAGATGTTTACCTTCTTAAATGAAAACTCAAATAACTTATTAACTGCCTAACAATAGAAAGCGGTTTAATTTGGACTGCTGTATAATTTTTTATAACATAGTATTGGAATTAATAAATAATAGAAAAAAATCCATGAACTGGAAAACGATAAAGCGGGTAGGTAGGTACAACGTTTTCTCAGATTTTTGAATGCTGGGTAGCAAAATAAGATTATTATAGCAACAAACAACAAGTCTTATTCAGCATGAGTTATTGAACAAATTTTAACAAAGCTATATTACCAATTTTTAGCAATTTATTAATTACGGAAATTTTTGTATATTTAGAAGATATTCTTCAGGAAATTGTACGCGGATTCCGAATATACCGTGAGTTCTGTGACAGTTCCCGCGAGATCCAAGGGAAAGCGCTGCCGTCGCTCCGTTGTTACTCAACGAGCGTCGGGGGCCTCTTCCCGTGTTTTCAAAAGGCAGCGTTTGGCGATGGATGGGTGATCCTAGAACTGGAAAACCAATCTACTCCGAACGTAGCATTTATACCATTAGTACGAGTTGTATCTCTTATGGTACTGTCATACCCCTCTCTATCCATGAGTGTGGATTTAGGCCCCCATTGCACCTCTGGGGCGGCCTAAGTCTATTACATGGTAGCAGAGCGTGGTTAGGATTATGCACAGCTGACGCCTAGTAATCCGATCCACTATTTTTGGGGCGTTAATTTTTCAGAAGAAACATGGCCCGGGTTTCTAGACGGAATAGGTACCCATTATACTCCCTTGGATACATAAATACTTTCATTGTTTCTTGATTATTAATTTCTCAATTGTTCCCCTCATATTATTTCTATTTAACATACTAGATTTCCAAGGGCATTGTTCCCAAACCCAGGGCATCATTCCCTATTTCATAAGTCCCTATAGTGGGCACCTTCCACTGTAAGTCTCCAAAGTTGAGCAAGTTCCCCCAGGGCATAGTTGCCATTTTCGTAAGTCCCCAAAGTGGGCAGCTCCCTACTGTAAGTCTCCTGGTTGAGCAAGTTATATTATTCCCGATTGTTCCAATCTTTGATTGGGGGTTAACTAAATAATGAATACTTCATATAAAGATTCATTGACAATCCATCCTGTTTTAATTTCACCTTTTTAGCCTCAATCGCCAATGCAGCTATTTATTAGTGAGCATCAGTTCTCAACCAGTAAACTATTCCACCTAGTTTACATACTTGCTCTTCAATCAAGTAGGTTTTTTAAGGGGGGGAGTGTGACAGTTCCCGCGAGACCCAAGAGAATGCGCTGCCGTCGCTCCTTTGTTACCCAATGGGCGTCGGGCGCCTCTTCCCGTGTTTTCGAAAGGCTGCGTTTGGCGATGGATGGGTGATCCTAGAACTGGAAAACCAATCTACTCCGAAGGTAGCATATATACTATTAGTACGAGTTGTATCTCTTAAGGTCTATTAGTCTATTACAGCTCATAGGTATGGAATGGTAATTTTCACTAAAACCTTGACCTTTTTTGAGATGTTTAATAGCAGATTATCAAATAACCCCTGGTTCGATTTTCTAAAGTTAGAAAATGAAGATTAGAAGAACAGGAATCTTCCCTACCATCATTATCGTAACAACTAAATAAATCGAGCTCATGACATGGCAAACTGCGACCCAACGAAAATATTGTGGAATTCTTTTCTCCTCGCCTAGATCAACACCTCTAAACCAATTATTTCCAAGAGAGTATCCGATTGTGTCAGATTTTTTTGTTTTTTTCTTTTTTCTTCTAACTCATTACGAGGCTGGTACTTTTAGTGAATTTTCGCAGAAAATGAAGCAATTGCAATGGTTTTCCAAAAATATTATTATCATATTCGGGGATTGTGCAAGTTATCACCTAGTTAATTTACTATAAATTTAATTGCCGTTGGATTGATAGTAGTTTGTACGCATGCGCAAACGTAAATTTCTTGAAACGTCGATTTCTTATCATCTAAGGTTCGATTTCGTTCAAACTCTTTTCAATTAAGCTCACATTTTTCTTTCTTTTTTTCGATTTCGGACCACTGTGTGGAGGACAAACGGATAGTTTTCTAATACGATATTTGGATTCTACGTGACTTGAATCGTAGAAAATTACATTTTGATATGGAGGGAGATTAAAATAGTAATGTCGAGGGAGGAACAAAAAGGTTCATTATTAGAAATGATGAACCAAATATAGAAAGCCTAACACTAGATTATGTATGATACTATCATGCATTTAATAATTATTTAGACCACACAGTATTTTCGATGAACACGAAAACAAGATATATTTTTACAAGAGAGTAATATCTGCTACTTACAATATATGTTGCTTTGTACAGTATGGAAGGTATTTACATTATTCAAGCAGCAACTTCAGTTTTGTATTCCAAGATATTGCCATATTTATATTAATTAATATTTATTTACGTATACAGATATAACAGATCATCATGCATTTTCATATACCTATTATTCTAAGCTAGAAGTTGATATTGACAAATATATTTTAAGCAAATTATTACACAACGGTTTATTCTCTCTTCATTAGATAGCCCTTCAGCGCAGATCACTTGTCTATAGATAATTATTAAAAAGAATCTACGGTGCATTCTCTTATTGTAACTACTAACTACATGGACGAAGGCACCTACTAAAGAAAATAAATTGGAGCTAACTAGGTACCAAAAAAACATTATAAATTATTGTGGCTGAAGAAGGTAAAAAACCTCCCTCGTAATGGCGAATACGATATCCTCTGCGCTATCGAATTGCTTCATGATTAAGGAAAGATTTGCGTTGTATGCCTTTAATCGGTCTTTCTACTTTTCGTAATTGGTCTTTCTCCCTAATGGCTCAAATCGTATCCTAGATTGATCTCTTTATGGGGAACGAACGGATGTACGAACTTCAACCCCAGTGGTCTTATTCAATTCGTAAAAATAATAGTTATTAAGATCTGCAAAAAAATTGTTATGCGATTCAGATTCGCATTTACGATGTTTTCCCTTTCTATACTTGAACCGACATGGACCGTGAGCAGTTAGTCATACAATGCTCCAAATAGTCTTATTCGGTTCATTCGATTGCGTTCTATCAAAATCAAATAAAAAAACTACCCTTTTGATTCGAAAGTTTTCGAGATTTCTATTTTTTAATATTTCAACCCTCAAATTTCTCTCCTAGGGGTTGATTGAAATTAATGCCGGGATTACAGGCCCTTCCCTGGCTGGTGTATGATTTTTGTCCCGATTATTATATTTTGGTCTTGTAGTTTCGGAGAAAAACTTTAAAGCGGCTTTTGTTTTAATCTACGTATTTTGAAACGTAAATTAACAAATTTTGAAACGTAAAAGTAACAAATTAGAAACAAATAATTATTTAAAAAATATATATATTAGAATTATAAAACGAGAGGCGCTAAAAACGCAAACTTTCTGCAATTTTGAAAAAAAAAAAAAAAAACTTTTTTTTTTTTTACAGTGAGTTTGTAGATTTTCAAACATTTTGGTGAAAATAAAATAGATTAGTTGGATAAATAGATTCAAATATATGGTTGGAATTGAGTGTTAAAAATCCCTCAGACCCTCTTGAGATGGAACAAAGTAGAGCCAACAGTCATTACCTGACAGGATTGCTTGAAGGGGAGTTTTTCAAATATTGTTCAAATGTAAGCCCTGGGGGCAGTGGTAAAGTTTTTTCCATAATTAATAAATGTTAATCATACTTGGGCTGTTTAAATTATAACAGTAAAAAAGCGAGTTTTGAAGAGTCCAAATCGCATTTTCAAAATGGGAAAGCGGTGTTTTGAATGGGTGAACTCTCCCGTTGAAATCGGGGGGGTATTAGTAAAGAACACCCCATTCATCTATTGTATTAGAAGATTCTATGTGCAAGAACCAACATAGTTTCAAATCAATTCACAGTCTGCAACCCTTCTACAAGATGGGAAGATGACTTTGTCATATAGGGTTTGGTTTATTAACATTTACTAAAAAGCGTAAAATCAAAAGCGCCTTGGCGCTCTGAAGGCGCAATGCGTCGAGTTTAGATAATTATAATGTATTAAAAACAGGGTTTAATATTGATAGACCAATGATCTGAGTGGGAGAGCTACCTAATAAACAAATAATAAACTTTCGTGTAATCATTTGAAGATTTCTTATTTTTTTCCAACTGTATTAAAATCCCCTTTTTTCTACTTGGATGATGATAACGACTTGATAGGCAGGTATAGGGAGCTAAAACATTTTCAGCAGACCCACGCTTCGTGACCTCTCTTTTTTGTCGATCTAAAAAATGAGAAAGTACGTGATTTATTTGCAACATTTTAGAAGGAAGTATGAGGCAGAATCATTCGAATTTTTTTTCTTCTTCTTCTTTTTTTTTCAACTCAAAAAATCTGATCGAAGACCTTTTTATGTCCTTTGAAGAGAGAGAGAGAGATTTGTTATGTTCAAAGGGGAGTGCGAAAAATCGGGGAACATATCATTAGAAACAGCGAAATGTAAGAAAAAACTGAAAAAAAGAAGTTTAAATAGATTTTACTCTTACCACATTTTATTTTATATTTATAAGGGATTAGATAACAAATTTTTTGGATCAATTGGAGATTATTAATTTTGGGGTTTTTTGCCGGTGTTTTTCGTCATCGGCGGCGGCGATCCGTGGTGAATCACCGGCGGCGTGGGTCACAATCTGGACGGTGGACTGGCCACTGAACCATTCAATGGGACAGGCAGATTTTTGAGCTCTATAATTGGATTCTACATATATTTGGGAGGACACTAAATTTTGGAACATCAAATTTTGAGGGGAGTTGAGAAAAAATAGTCTATTTTGGAATAAGGAGTGGAGTTCCTAGATATCTATCAGTCGGTTACCTCAGGGAGGGCATTTCAACTCATTTGATCCCTCCCATCTGTTTCACCGGAAGTTGGTAGACCAAGTAGTAGGTTCAGCTCATATGAGACCCAAACGTTCGGATGTTTACCTCCAGCAACTTAGAGGAATGACAACTTCCAATAGCGCCCAGCGAAATTCGAGTTGGATGACTTATGGAAGGGAGGAGCACGGTTTTACATAAGCGTCATTTAGAGAGTTGGCAAATTCAGTACAAAACACCCAACTCTTCGAGGTGACTTGAGCAGGAGGGATGAATAAAACATGGGAAGGCTCAACGGCATCGCCCACCCCCATAGTGATTGCCCTTCTCCGCCCCTACTCTCCTTTCACTTGGTGATGTGGCAAGAACTCTATCAACTAGGGAAAAGAACAGCTGTGAAAGAGGAAACTCGGCTTAATTGGGCTTCGTACACTAGTGCTGCTGTCTGGAGAGCAGCACATGAATGAAACCAAGATACACACAGCAGAAACTCGTTCTACATGCGTATGTATATTTAATAGGTACCCCATTATCCTAAGCCGGGGTAATTCAGATCCGCACAGTTTTGCATATTTTTTGGCGCTTTCAATAGGAATTTTGAACGTGTAGAATGATTTTGATTTTTGACTACTGAAGATAAAAAAGCTTTGCACTAGTGCTAAAGTTGAAATATTTTTTGTTGCCTTAACTGTCAGTTTGCTTATTATTGGCAATTTTTCTGAGTAAAAATGTACTTCCAAATCATTGTCCAATTCCAAAATTTTTTCAGAGATGGCGCGGATTAGCGTCTTATTGGTCTCTTATCAGTTTCATTACCAATGGACCAATACAACCCAACGCGCTCAAAAGTGAATTTACTTAAGCAACAATTTCTCATGACCTAACTTCCCGAGTCCGCTCAAATTTGGAAGATAGTTGAGGAATGAACTCATATTTTCTGGAAACCCCCATTAGACATTTTTTTAATTAATACTATACAACGTCTAATATTATTTATCAAACCCATACCTAATATTATTTAGGGCGTAGCAAACCTTTTAGTTGATGAATCCGTTTTCCAGGTGATAGCCCACGGCGGATCTCCTTTCAGCCAAGCCCACAGTAATTGTTGAAATACAGCTCAAAGACCATGGGAATTGAAAGCATTATAGTTCAGTTGTAATTTCTTTCACTTGCCCCACGACGAATCTATAGTCTTTGCTTTAAAGATGAACGTAAACTACTAACAAATGACGTTTCGATTTGTCCACACTCTCACAATGTTCAAATATATACTTGTCGGGTAACTCCCATCTGTTCAACACATTTAGTAGATCACAATTCGAACTATAATGGTTAGGAGAATATATTGCAAATGATGGCATCGTTCGTTGCAACCTTTCGTTGTAACATGCCGAGTATTAGTACGATATATCAGACCTTGGTACCTACTTCATGTGATTTTTCATCATTTGGCATTCCATTCTCCTCACTAATTTCAACTGGGAGCTCGTTTCGCTGTGAAGCCGATGAAGAAACTGCTCGCTTATTCAATGATCCAGTTGCAGCCACTGATCCATAGAAATAATACAGTGATTAGGACATGGGTAAGTGATGTCTCGAGAAAAAAACGGTTCTTTTTGGCGAATTTTCGTAGAAAATGAAGCTATTGTTGTTTTGAAATCAGAATTTTTGAAAATTTTCATCATTAAAATCTGTTTTGAGGCATTCTGAAACGAATCCTATAGTTGAACAATTATATATATGTATATATATATATATATATATATATATATATATATATAAATTAAATTTAATAGAAATTTCACAAATAGAAAGAGAAAAAAATGTTCTGATATTTCGATTAATCTTTGTCAAAGTTAGAAGAATAAGTAATGGTTTTTTTTTTAATTCAGGGACCTGGGATAGTATCATGGAAGCGAGTAACCACATAAACATGTATGGCTTCGATACTAATACTTGTACGAGTCAATCATTTAGGTTGAGGCTAGGAGGTTGCATGGATCCCAATACCCATCAATGAGCCCGTTCAAATTGCTGCAATAATCAGTCGTTAGTAGGCTGTGGCATCTTCTTCAATACCTTCACCCCGAAGCATTCGTTGAATGTGACTGTGGGATCATGTGATCTCCCATGCTGCTTTAAAGGTAGGGGCTGATCTTGGTTCAATGAAGCTCTATCGTTATTGATCTGCAAATTTAATTGGGTTGCTTTTCCAACATAGAAGCCTCTGTTGTGATCAGCTGCACACCGCTTGCAGATCGGCTGATACACACCCATTCGTGACTGACACTCCGCTGATCCTTGGCAATTGTAGTAGTGTGAAGTATTTGGAGAGGTGCAGTGAGAGGTGAACTATATAATGCATAGTTCAGTAGAACAATAACCAATACAGTGTATATATATATATATATATATATATATATATATATATATATATATATATATATACATATGTATATATATATATGTATATATATGTGCGTGCGTGTGTGTGTGTGTGTGTGTGTGTGTGTGTGTGTGTGTGTGTGTGTGTGTCTGTGTGTGTGTGTGTGTGTGTGTGTGTGTGTGCGCGCACCACAATTTGATCATATTTATCATATTTCAGAAAATGTGCTCAAAAAATCACTAAAAATTGCTTTAAAAAACGGCTAAAAATCGTTAAATGCATATCTTTTAGCAGTATTTTGCTCAAATATAGTTTATTAACTGTAAATTGAACATCCAAAAATGTATGAACAAAATTATGCTGATAAATTTACATAAATTTCATTAAAATTTGCTAACAAATCGATAAAAACTGCAAAGAAAAGCTTAAAATTCATAACCTTTTTTGAATAGCAGATTATTATTTAGAATACGTTTTTTTGAGATAAAATAACAGTTTGAAATTGCCTTGCAGTCAAAAAGCTTAAATTTCAGAACAATTTAACATTATACAATACGATAACTTACGAAAACTCGCTCATGCAATCATGCTGCATGGCTGGAACTTTTATTAATATGACAGTAGACAAATTTGGATTATTCTAGGTGTATCAGTTCTCGGTAGTAGAGGCATATGTATATTGTTCTAGCTTCTGAAAATTGGGGAAATTCATTTGAATAAACCGAGGATCCCGTCTCCCCTTACTACTGTATCTGGCAGGAAGTGCAAAGATCGTTGTTGGCTGAACTGTCGTGAAAATTCAAGTTTTTCAAACATTCAAACGGAAATGTAAAACAATTATCGATGAAATGCTGTTGGTTTCTTTCAAATAATGTTTTTACTAACGGAGATTTTGATCTGAGGGGTTCACACTTTTGGGAGAACTGTATTAATTTATTTTCACTTAATCGCTTGTCAGAAATTCCATCTTCCTTCATTCTTCAGAATGTATTGTTCCTTACCTACTCCCCTGTTTGATGGCAGTAACATTTTGAATAGCCAAAGACTCGCAGGGCTCTGGGAACTCACACACTCCAATATTCAACCAACTTGAGTAGACTTACTTGAATAGAGTCCTCCGTGCCTGGAGTGTGTATGATATTGACAGCGGTGAATTATTGCTCCCGCTTCTCCGACCTCGGGGCACCATTTTTACAGGGAGAGACTGGGGCTGGGGTTAGGCGTAACATTTTTCAACGAATTCAACCGACTAGACGCAACGTAAGAAAGCCGGAAGGAAATGCATAAAATTAAATACCCGATGAAATTCCGTTCTTGCCATCATTCCACACCGGGCGATGAGCAACGTTTTTATAGCAAAACATTTTAAATATTTCGCTGTGTTAACGCTGCCCCATGGCACGCAATACTCTAAAATATCCGTATTAGTACCTACATGGTTAATATAAAGGTATGTATAATAATTGTTCGGTCTTTTGCATAGAAAATATTGTTGATAACAGTAAGCAACTTGCCATCACCAAGAAAAACAAAGCCTGTAAATCGTAGATATATTTGATACCAATCTTAATGGAGGAAGTCGTGGAAATGGACCTAAAAATTACTCTTTTTCAACGTCTTAGATGAAAATGATTACTACAAATTTGATAAAGTTTTCATTGTTCGCTTTAGGCGTACGAAATTAAACAGTATCCAGCTTATAATTTGGTAGGGAGGTGTCAGGAGCAGGATTAAGAGAGGAGAAATTCTTCGGAGCTGGCAACCTGCCATAACGACCATGTGTTGCCTATTGCTAGTGGTTGGGGACCTCTCAGGACCACCACCAACATTCATTAGAGTTACGGAGGCCGAATAAGAACTCGCTACCTGCAACCAATTGGCATGCCAGAACCATTCATAGTTAGGGCCCGAGAACCCCACACCCTCAACGATTCTCCTCCTGTAATTATCATTGCTGATTTAATAGAGGCCATTCGGAATCAAAGAAACCTAACTTATCGTGCAGAGGACAGCAGCTAGATTATCTTCATCATGAAGTGCTTGACGAAACCTAAACTTAACAATCAAGAAGGATGTATCCGTTTGATTTCCTTCAGGTCGATTTTTCGATTTTGCTTCCAGCCAACCAAAAAAGGAAGATGATTTTGTATTCGAGCAGAACGTCTATATTATCTTTGTCATACAAAATCGAAATTTCCACTTCCTTTTTGCGTTTCAAAGCTTTCTGATCGATTTTGTTTCCCTGCCTGTCAGTTTATCTGTCTTTCATACAGGCAATACGATACTAAATTACAGTCCGATTTTGATGAAATTTTCAGGAAAATGCGGATCAGCTCCTTGACCCCTACAGGTTTCGCTACCGTCGGTCGGACCAATAGGAGCATATACGCATGCGCATACATGCATTGCTAATACCTACCTAATAGGCCTCACGATCTAACTAGCTCAAGGACCGTTGGTAGGTTGGTTCATGGTGATTGGTATAGTCTAAAAATTTCAATCTCAAAAGTCTGAGCCAACCTTCGTGATTGAATCAGCAATAGCTACTTCGCATAGGTACACAGATACAGACATTACATGCCAGTGAGAAAAATATGAATCAATTTTGCCAATTTTAAAGAAATTTTCACATTAGCTCATAGGAGATTCCCTGTGAGTAAGATTGTCGTCAGTAAGATCTAATTCAGCGTATATGTATGTAAGCATGTTCATTACGAAACGCTGAACATTTTAGTCAATTCCGATGAAATATTTAGAAATCGAATGGGTTAGCTGCAATTGTTTCGTCAGTACTGCGATATCTAACTCGGAAATCCCAAAATAATTTCCACAGTGCGTTGTGCGTTCATTCGAACGTTTGGTTAGACATATGACAATATGCCTACCGTCCTAGATTTAAAAAAAAAAACGTAGTGAAGACTTCATCGATTTGGATGAAAATAATTTTTTAATGAGTTACCTACGGAGAGCCAAAACATACAGTTTCCAAAATTCTAGATCACACAAAAGGCCAACTATACTTCTCGACAATGAGGTAAGTTATGTACCTACCGATATATAAAATTATAGTTTGAACAAAATATAACAGTGGTGAACAGAATTATCAGGTTTATTGTGAAACACAAAATTATTAATAGAGCGACAACTGCTCATTGAAAACAAAAATTTTCAAAACGCATGATTAATGTTTTTAAATGTAACACTAAGTATAACTTTTCAGAGTTCATTTTGCCCCAATTTCAGTCTTGTTCACTCAAAGATGTGTCTAAATGTCTATGTCTATGTCTAAATTACTTATCTAAATCCACCCTGTATAACTATATAGAGCAATTTTATAGAATTATAAAAAGTCTAAAGCCGCGTTTACACTAGCGAAACTTTCTCGCGAAACTCCCGCGCGAAACTTCCTCGCTGCGAGAGAAATTTCGCACCTTCCAAAACAGAGCGCAACTCAGAGCGAGACGTTGCGCGAGTAGGGTGAGCCGCCTTCGACAAGCCTCAGTTCTGGTTTCGTTCGTCGTAGGCATTTTCACTCGTATATCTGGACCATGCCTGGAAAAATTAGTTATAGGACGTTTAATAAACAATAATGAAGTACATTCTTAATACAAAACCTACCTATCCTTACTATTGCAACATGCGAATAAGTACCTCAATTAACTGCCATAGAGAAGAAGTCTAAGTCAAGGTTAAAATTTAGCTCACCAGAAAATAAACATTCTGCCGACAAAAAATTTTAAACAACAAATTGACATGCCATCAAAATTTGGATGTCTTCGCAATAAGTAACCCTAGAATGCTTCAAAATAAATAGGTTCAAAAAACTAATGAAATTATACTAACTTGCCTATATGCACGAACCATTCTGCTTACCTGATCCAGTGACTCTGCTCTTATTTTCTCCTGATTTTTCACTTCGGTATGATTCCAGTAGGGCTTTCTTCTTCGTTTTCAAAGCAGAAATAGGAAAGTTTACTTTGGTACTAATTTCTATCCACGCATCTTCTCTTTTGTTTCGATTGAAATAGAACCTGTTCTTCGGATTCCACACAAAATCGTAGGTTTTGTAAAGCTCGATGAGCTTCAAGCAATCCTCCTGGTTCATTACTCGCGGAACGTTTACGCTGGTGAGTATGTTGCGGGCGAAACACTTTGATGCGCGGAAGAAAACTGACTGACCTCCGACTCGCAGCGAGCAGGAAATGTTTAGCGAGTGGATGGGCGTCTACATGGGCGAGTCTCCCTCCCGCAACGCCCTCGCGCAACTTTTTCGCGAGGAAGTTTCGCTAGTGTAAAGGCGGCTTAATACACCCTCACATTAGATGTTTCCACGATGTGCAACTGAGACAGGTGTGTCCTTCAAGATGGCCGTCTCGAGGAATGACAATTACCTACCACGGCGGCTCATTGATCGTCCTATTCGTACGCCATTCCATTGCTTAAAGAGTCGACTGTCCATACAAATAGGTAAATAATGAATGACGGAATATACGTGAATGGGAATCGACTGTATTCCAAGATATGAAGACATTTATGTTGTGAGAATCAATGCCCCGCACCACCTTTATCTTCCTCTGTGACTGTGGGTTTTCTCACGGATCCGGTCTTAGAGTGGTCTGAAACGGATTTGAAACGGAAAATGAACTATTGCAATGGCTCGGAAAATTTGAAAATCAAAATTTTCGAAGATTTTCTTCATTGAAATCCGTTTTGAGGCATTCTGAAACAAATCCTAGAGTTAAAATTTTTTTCATATATACATATATATATATATATGTGTGTGTGTGTGTGTGTGTGTGTGTGTATGTGTCATTCCAGACGATAACTCTCCTTAGGATTGAGATTAAAATTCCGTTATTGCGTCAAAAAATCAAGCTTTCCAAACGAAAGGATGAGTTTGTTGGCCAATACTTTTTGAGCACTCATTTTTCCTTTCTTAAAAGAAAATGCGCTAAAAATAAAATCCAAATACAAATAAGATCAGATATAGATCAATAAGGACTGATTATATAATTTTGATAGTACGTAATCAGATTCACAGTATTTGACCGGGGGATACCAACGGATTCTGCCTCAGGTTTGTTATCATTAATGGAAAATGATAAACCTTTGTGTCAAGGATTTACAGTGTTTTGACTTCATCTTCACCAGTAAGCCAGTGACGCTTTGATGGCAGACGTGTATTTCTAAGTAACCTATCAAACCAATTAACATTGGCCGTAATTTGAGTTATATGTATACGAGTTTCTTTTTGACCCCAATCCAATTCAGTGTTTTTGAACGGCGTCTAAATTGGCGAACCAGCGATATTCGAGTGGCAGATTTGCATTACTACAGTACATCTACTATCTGTGCGTTTGCGCGTCCGTGCGTTTGCGCTTCCAAAAATATAGTAAATCAGGAGTAGTTGCATCTCGTTCCTGACTCAATTCTTCACTCTGCTCATGCGAAAACGTAGATTCTCCGTTATTCTAAATGCGTTCGTGCGTTTGCGCGTGCGTGCGTTTGCGCGACCGTGCTTTTGCGCATCAAAAATATCTCTATCTCTATCTCTATCTCTATCTCTATCTCTATCTCTATCTCTATTATTAATAAGAATGAAACTCCGTCTGTTTGTCTGTCTGTTTGTCTGTCTGTCGTGTCTATGCACGGCCAAACGGCTGAGTGGGGGGAGTGTACGAGTGGGGGGATCTTCTTGAGATTTTCCAAAAGTGGGAGCGAGCGAATTTAAAATTGTTTAATCCCACCCGAACCATGGGCCGTAGGGCGGGAGGGGGGTCGAAGTAAGAATTAATGTGCGCTTTTTGGACTTCCCCGCTTCCCCTACCCCTCTAAACGGCCGTTGACAATTCCGGAAAAATACGGGTTTCGTAGGTTTTCCTACGAGGAAGACGACGGCGCGATCGGATCGCGAAAAAAGTATCGGGAAATGCGTTAAAAAAATGCGAGAGTACGGACCCGTTTTCTCGAAAAGTCCGCCGAAAAACTTGGTTTTTTCCGATTAAAATATACCCCATAAAGGTACGTTTTTCGGAACGGTTTTCGCGGGCGAAATACAGCTTTGGGTCCGCCGAATCTGAATCCGAAATCGGATATCGAAAAAAGTGACGGGCAGTCGGTCAAATTGCGAGCAGAAGCGAGCAAAGCGATTAAAATGATTCTGCCGTGGACGAGAGAAGGCTCAAGAATTGACGTGAAGGGTTCGATGTCACAACATTGCGAGGCGAGCAGGTATGCCTACATAGGTACCTACCTACCTTGCGAGCGAAGCGAGAGCCATTTCAAATAATAAATACGGACTTTGTCCTACACATATACAGGTATACCTTGCGAGCGAAGCGAGCAACATCCCCGAATAAACTTTTCGTGGTTCCACGTAGTTTTATAAGATTTAATTTGTTTGTAATAATTCCCAACTGAAAAAAACGTCTGCCAAGTTGGGTGGGCAGTATAACTTCCTCAAGCGAGCGAAGCGAGCAGCATCCCCTACAGAAGTTAAGCCTACCCTTAGAGATCTACCGTTTGCGAGCGAAGCGAGCAGCATCCCCTACAGAAGTTAAACCTACCCTTAGAGATCTACCGTTTGCGAGCGAACCGAGCAACATCCCCTAAATGCCATACTTTTCTACATGCCAGACTTTGCGAGCGAAGCGAGCAAAATATCCTACATGCCAGACTTTGCGAGCGAAGCGAGCAATATTCCCTACATGCCACACGTTGCGAGCGAAGCGAGCAACTTAATGGGGGGTCCGGGGGGCTTGCCCCCCGGCTGGACGTGGAGGCGAGCGTAGCGAGCCGGAGCGGCTAGTTAATAAGAATGAAACTCCGTTTGTCTGTCTGTTTATTTGTTTGTCTGTCTGTAGTGGGGGGATCTTCTTGAGATTTTCCGATAGGGGGAGCGAGCGAATTTCACATTTTCTAATCCCACCCGAACCATGGGCCGTAGGGCGGGAGGGGGGTCGAAGTAAGAATTAATGTGCGCTTTTTGGACTTCCCCGCTTCCCCTAAACCTCTAAACGGCCGTTGAAAATTCCGGAAAAATACCGGTTTCGTAGGTTTTCCCACGAGGAAGACGACGGCGCGATCGGATCACGAAAAAAGTATCGGGAAATGCGTCAAAAAAATGCGAGAGTACGGACCCGTTTTCTCGAAAAGTCCGACGAAAAACTCGTTTTTTCCAATTAAAATATACCCCATAAAGGTACGTTTTTCGGAACGGTTTTCGCGGGCAAAATACAGCTTTGATACCTCCGAATCTGAATCCGAAATCGGATATCGAAAAAGGTGACGGGAAGTTGGTCAAATTGCGAGCGGAAGCGAGGGAAGCGTTTAATATGAGAAATTATTTGTGCCCCGGACGCGACTGCCAAGTTGGGTGGGCAGTATAACTTCCTCAAGCGAGCAAAGCGTGTCGATGCAGACAGAAGTTAAACCTATCCTTAGAGATCTAGCGTTTGCGAGCGAAGCGAGCAACATCCCCTACATGTTTCAATTGAAATACATCGCATGTATACAGCCACACTTTGCGAGCGAAGCGAGCAACATTCCCTACATACCACACTTTGCGAGCGAAGCGAGCAACATTTCCTATATGCCACACTTCGCGAGCGAAGCGAGCAATTTAATGGGGGTCCGGGGGGCTTGCCCCCCGGCTGGACGTGGAGGCGAGCGTAGCGAGCCGGAGCGGCTAGTAGTAAATCAGGAGTAGTTGCATCTCGTTACTGACTCAATACTTCACTCTGCGTTTGCCCGTGCGTGCGTTTGCCCGTGCGTGCGTTTGCACGGACGTGCGTTTGCGCGTCCTTGTGTTTGCGCGTCCATGCTTTTGCGCGTCCAAAAATATAGTAAATCAGGGGTAGTTGCATCTCGTTCCTGACTCAATACTTCAGGTTGCTCATGCGAAAACGTCGATTCTACGTTCTTCTAAGTTCTAAATGCGTCCGTGCGTTGGCGCGTCCGTGCTTCTGCACTTCCAAAAATATATTAAATCAGGAGTAGTTGCATCTCGTTCCTGACTCAATACTTCACTCTGCTCATGCGAAAACGTAGATTCTACGTTCTTGTAAATTCTAAATGCGTGCATGCATTTTAGATTCTACGTTCTTCTAAATTCTAGAAGCGTGCGTGCGTTTGGGCGTCTGTGCGTTTGCGCATCCGTGCTTTTGCGCGTCCAAAAATATAGTAAATCAGGAGTAGTTGCATCTAGATAGGTCCATCACTCCTCAGGACCTGGAGACTCCAACCCCTGGAAGTGCGGCGTGGCATGGCTGACCTGTCATTTCTCCACAAGCTCGTAAATGGCGGTATGGACTGTCCTCTGTTGCTGGCGGAAATTCGACTCTCCATCCCTCGCATCTCAAGTCGTCAGCCTGAAATTTTCCACGTCCCTTTCTTTCCGACAAACTATCTTCTAAATCGACCACTGCACTGCATCCCCCATTCTGCAAACCTCTTCTTAAATTTGTACCCTGATTTTGACTTTTTCAATAGTCCCCTTTCATCTCTGAAATCGCTAGTGCTCTCTTCTTCCGCTTTGTTTTGACTATTATATCCAAACTGCGCTACTGACTTCATAAGTTACTGTTATGCTATATCACTGTTATATTATTATGTTATATTATTACTGTTTTCTTCTAAAAACAAGTGTGTGACCCTTATTACCCAAACTCAAGGGTAATAAGGATCACACTATAAAAACATATATATATATATATATCCCACCATTCATGGGGGTCTAAAGTTAGGTTATGGATTCTTCTCTACAGCCCAAGACTCTGAGGGGGAAACAAAAAGAAATTTTTTAAATCATTGTTTATTGTTAGAAAATTTGACCCTTATTACCCTATTTTACGGTATGGGGACCGGGAGAACGGAAGCGGAATTTCAGCTCTGGGTTTCAGAATACCACCAATGGCAATGGCAATGAGCAACGTGTGAACGATTACAATTCCAACACACCACAGGAGCTGGAGTGGGGGAATTATTGTCCCTTTTGGAATTAGGCTCAACAGCTGGATTAACCACAACTTTGTTGTTCCCAGACTGAGAAGAATCATAGGGAATTTTCTTGTATGAATTGACGTTATATAATTCAACCACTCTGGAACCTTTGTTTTGTTTTTTATCCTTGGAAGTGGGGAAATTTCCTTTCTGAATGCCCTTGAAATGTATTTTAGTCCCAAAAGAATCCTTATCTTATTTTCAGATGCTATTAACTCTTCCCTGCGCTCACGGTCATTAACGAAATAGACAAGCTGGTCTTATGTGGGAAAGTTGTCACCAGAATTTATGTCCTCAGAACCTCAACGAGTAACAGGCCTCAAAGCAATTTGGAGTGTAACAAAATCAATTGCATTGACGAGATTGTGGGAGGTGAGGGAGTAGAAGTTATATTGGCGAACACTTGGATAGTGCTGAAGCTCAAAGACTGACTGATCCCGAATAGGTTTGAAAACAAGGTAGGTAACTCTAGCAAGCTGGCGTTTGTTGTCATACTGCGCTTTGAGAGTGTCAAAGGCAACCTGATAGTTACGGCCTTTCAAGGGGAAACTTGCAACTACCGCAAATGCATCACCACAAAGACTAGATCTGAGATATTCAAGTTTTTGACAGGAGGTATATGGTCATCAAGATGAACGAGGGACTTGAAAAGTGCCGAGTAGCTTAGCCACTCTTCTATTTTACCAGAAAATACGTTTAGATTTATATGGAGGGAACTGCAAGGAAAAGGACGTGCTAACTTCACTATTCACGGAGGATTAGCAGACCCAAGGTTTACATTTGCTACCTTAAGATAGTTAATCAAGAACACTAACAAACACTTGAGTAACTTCAATTTTCATCTTATAAGAGGAACATTTTATATTGTAAGACGTAATGCGGGTAGGTTCATAAATCATTGCAGACAATCGGTCATATTTAGGGAGAAATAAACGAAATTTTCAGTCGCAAAATTTTGACTGAGGTCTTTGATATGTTGGAGACTAGCAAATAATTGCTTGTGTTCAGCTACGAGCTCTAGGAGGTATGATCCCTCATTGAGAAGATGGGTCAGGCATATTTCAAAAATGTACCTAAGTACCTGAACGGTCAAGATATTCAGATGTTAAAATTCAGATACGTATTACCTCTATACGTTGAGCGCCATACAGCTAAATTTGAAGCAAAATGGGGATGAACCCATAAAATATTAGGGGAATGGGAAATACTTCCCATAGTAGGTGTTACTTGGTTCCGACGGCTGTGGATATTCGGAATTATACATAGATACATACAAGGAAGAATTATTTATTGTGGTGAAAACCACCCCCTCTTTTCAACAGCCCTTTTCAGGGCTACCAAAAAGAGGTAGACATGGCACACAAATATTTATAAGACGTCGAGTTATAACTCCGTCAAACAAAATATTTCACCAGAGAGAAAATACGAAATTCTCTCTCAAAAGTGAAATATTAACAAATAACATACAAGGCGACCTCCCTAAACACTTACTGGGCGAGAGAGACCCGACAAGTATCTCGAACCAAGTCGCCTTGAATGAGAAAACTCAAACAGACAATCAAACGTCCTCTAAAACTAACAAGGACAGTTCTAGCAAGCCTACTCGCCAATCAGAAACAATGATTACACGAGAGACAATAGGCGAACCAACCAGGAGGCGGCAAGCAACCACCTCTGGTCCAGCAGCCACCCCGGGGATCCCGTCTGAACAACGGACGCAGGGAAGCCACCCGAGGACCCCGTCTAAACGACGGACGCAGGGAAGACACCTCGAGGTCCTTGCCTCCGCAACGGACGCACGGAAGCCACCTCCGGGGACCCCGTCGCAACGACGGACGCGGGGAAGCCACCCCGGAGGACCAACTCAGCTATCATACTCGCAGATTCTGAGAAAACAATGTGCGAGCCAATGAGATAACACAGTTGAATTAATGAAATTAAGCGGACCAATCAGGAGGCGGCAGGAGGCGGCCACCTCCCTATAATTACCCCGCTCGGAGCCCTCCGAAATTCATTCCACTCTCCGCTCTCGACGACTACACTCTGCAGTACGAAGATTCTACACGCTCTACGCTGACGACCCTTCTGCTCACGAGTTCATCTCAGAACGGCTTCCTACTGCTTTCTACAAGGCATACCTTCTCTCCACACAGATCTCGCATTGGCATCTACGAGTCCAGTGATTATTTATCCTGCTCATTGCCCAACGTAGTTCTTCTGTCAGGACGCCACCCGGTACATCTATTGATATTCTCATTAGATCGTACGCCCGCTGGGACGTTCCGAGACGTGTCGCCCGGGTTTCGTAGCACTAAGCTCGTCACCGACCGCTGGGGCACGCCGATAAATTACTCAGCTCATCCGCTCTAATTTATCGTCCAAGGAAGTCTTTTTCAAGGCTACAAGGTAGGACCCTGACATCCGAGCAAAGGAAAGAAGCTCTGTCAAGCGAGTCCACCTTCTAAACCCTCTGTCCTATACGTAGAGGTATCGAAAACGAGTTAACAAACTCGGGTATATCGATGGAGCGCCGCCCGTCCTACTTCCTCATGCAAGAGGAAGCAGAACACGGCGCGGCCGGGGGCCTTAGCCCACGCAGCGCTCCCTACCCGCTACTCGACTCGTCCGCTGTTCCTAGCGACGGCCAAAGGCTCGATCCTCGCGAAGAGATCGCCTTCTCACCTAACGTATTCATGAAGGAAACGTTAGATCAAGCCTCACACACACAAAAGTTCGAGGATACCTTTCAGACCCGCTCTGAAGTCAATCATCATGATTCGACAAAGATTTCCGAATATCCACGATATTCTACACAAGGCTACCCGGCCGATCCGAGTGTCAAATACACTCCAAACGTGCTAAAAACAAAGGATACTTTTCAGTACCTCAACCAAGCCCAGTATATTCCCCCTACAGATATAAATCTTAGGCCGGAATATTACAC
Organism: Adelphocoris suturalis; assembly: GCA_030762985.1. Taxonomy (NCBI): domain Eukaryota; kingdom Metazoa; phylum Arthropoda; class Insecta; order Hemiptera; family Miridae; genus Adelphocoris; species Adelphocoris suturalis. The sequence continues at coordinate 66,315,003 of CM061045.1, read as the reverse complement.
AACGGCTCAGCACCAAACTGATCGAACCCAGCACCCACTATGCGAGCCCAGTGCTCCACGCGGCTGCGACACGAACTATCCTTCAGTTCCTCCCGCCAAGCAAGCTGACCTTGGCGATTTCGCTCACATTCCTTACAGGAATACCTCAGGGACTAACCCGCATAACCAGAATATAAATGTCCCACTTGGTCTACCTACACCAAGTAAAACATATATAAATCCACTACAAATGGTGACCCCGCCTTTGAACAGGCTTAACACGGAGCATTTCGTTCCCTCTTATGAAGCTAGTGGATTTCAGGGAACCACTGCGGGCGTGCGACCCCCGCCGGGCCTATACGCCCCACATCTCACACAACAACCCTCTACACAAAGTGGCTTTCGAGCACTTTTGGAGGAAATGGGAGATTATCAAAGACCTATCTTCCAAAAGAAGAATATCGATCGTGCACTCGCCGAGTTCGATCAATACTGCGTGCGAAAAAACCTGAGAACGCAGAACGAATGTTTCTCAGCTATCTACAAGTGGGTACCGGAGGAAATGCGGGAAGCTATTGACTCAGCTTACCTCACGGCACCCCACGCACCTTATGAAGAGGCCAAACAGCGCCTACAACGAGAATACGGGTTGTCCTTACAGGACAGGCTCCTCGCGCTCGAGGACCCCGCATCTCTCGCCAAAAAACCCAGCACCAAGTACCATGAAATGTACTCTAAGGCTGTTGGGTACTTCTCAGAGGCTCTGATCACTCAAAAGTGGATCGAAACTCTGCCTATCGAAGCCCGAGGCATGGTCGCAGCACAGCCTACCACGACCGCCCGGCTCGACCTAGCTGATACGCTACACGCGTACAAAACAGCGAACCCCTCTCTCAACATACGAGGAGTAGAATCTACTGCGAAACCCACGAATACTGGTTTCAAAAAGGCCCTCTCACAAAAAGCTGAGTTCAAACCTCAGCAAGTAGAGAGTAAGCCTCACAAACCGACGGCCTATGTCTGCCGAAACCACACACGTTTCGGTAGCGAAACTCGCAAGTGTGCAGACCCAGAATACTGCACTTGGAAGGCAAATACCGCCTCCAAACCTATCAAAAAGGCAGCGCCTATCAGCCAGCCTAAAACCTTGGTTTCAAGCGAGAATACTCATAGATCGGTACAAGAAAGTACCGTTCCAACCTCCGACGTAGAGAGTTCGGAAAACGAATAACTGCCAGTGTATCTGAGCCTATACACCGGCAGACTAATCAGTATAAAAGGCTTTTTTTCAAGTGCAAACTAAATGGCACTGAATTTCTCATTGACACGGGAGCAGAAGTGAACATTCTGCCCCACAATGTCACCAAAAAATTGGGCTTAAAAATTCGTAAGTCCAACGTCAAGCTCACAGCAGCTAACGGCGCCCCTATAGACACACTAGGGCGTGCTGACACGACAATTAACATCGGCCTCGGAGACATGACCACCGATTTCATGATCACGAAAGTTGATCTAGCGATCCTCAGTATACCATTCCTCGAGTCTTGGGATATCGGAATACGGGTCAAACACAAATATATATACAAAGACAAAGTAAAGAGCTATGCCGATCAAAAAATCGCTGCAGTCATGAACAAAAAATTTACTGACGAACAAATAGCAGCTACTATTCCTCATCGTGACAACGGCCCTCAACCAGAGGACACACAGCTCACAGAGGACGAAAACATACGCTCTATCATTGAAAAATACAATGATAAAATGAACAAACTTCAAGGAAAATGGAAAAACAACGGTGTTTACCACCGTATAACCACGGAAGGAACACCAGTACACTTCCGTGCAAGGCCCATGACAGGCGAAAAACGGGCTCAAGTCAAAAGTACTTTTGACAAAATGCTCTCCGATGGCATAATTGCACCATCAGATTCCGAATGGGCGTCCCCGTTACACTGTGTGCCAAAAAAAGACGGGTCATGGAGGATCACCGGCGACTACCGTTTCCTGAACGCGAAAACGAAGAAAGACGCCTACCCTCCTCCTCACATTCGCTCTTTCCAAGCGAATTTACATAATACACAAATCTATTCGACAATAGATTTAAAATCGGCATATTACCATATCCCGATGCACCCAGATGACGCTCATAAAACAGCAATTATTACCCCTTTCGGGCTCTATGAGTTTAAAAAAATGAGCATGGGTTTGGCCGGAGCGGCTCAAACATGGCAAAGGTACATGGACAGCATCATGCGAAAATTCGATTTCGCATTTGTCTACCTAGATGACATATTGGTGGCTTCTAAAAATTATAAAGAACACATGAACCACCTCAAACAAATTTTCGACAAACTAGGAGAACACGGACTTCGAGTAGGTTTTGATAAATGCATTTTTTCAAAACCTACCGTCGATTTCCTAGGTTTCACTATCTCGAAAGAAGGGATAATTCCTAAACGAGATAAAATAGAAGCCATAGAGCAATTCCCTCGGCCAATAGACGTACGAAGCCTACGCAGATTCCTAGGTATGTGTGGTTTCTACCGAGCTTGCTCAAATAAATTCGCTCACACAGCGCAACCTCTGTATGACTCCATTCAGTCAAACAAAAAAAATGACAAAACACCTATCGAATGGACATCAGAGAGAGAAAAAGCTTTCAACAGCTTAAAACAAGCAATGATAAAAGCTACATTGCACAATATTGCTCATCCACACCCTACAGCAGAGTGGAGAATAGTTTGCGATGCATCCGATACACACATCGGAGCGGCACTGGAGCAGGAAATTACAGACAAACACGGCTCGAAATCTTACCAACCATTGGGATTTTTCAGTAAAGAAATTCCGGAACAATGGAAGAATAAAGCCTCGTTCGACAAAGAGATGTTCGCCGCTTACCAAGCTTGCATTCATTGGCACAATGACTTGGACGGCCGCTCTTTTCATATTTGCTCAGATCACAAGCCTCTGCTAGGCACGATGCTTAAGAAAAACGCACATTTTTCTAAAATGCGATTGAGATGGCTAACATACATCTCCCAAATGACAAGTGACATTCGACATATACCCGGAGAAGACAACGTCGTCGCCGACGCACTCTCCAGACCCTTCGATCCAGTTGAAATTCAAACAAAGTCAATTTCAACCCAAACTGACGAGGGTCCGTCCACAGCCGAAATTTCACAAATTACGGCCGCAATAGAGTGCAATCTTCTACTGCACATCTCAAATGCACAGATTCATTCTCCTCCTAACGCAGAGGACAAATTAAAACTCACACGAGTTGAATTCCCTCAAGGAGAGATTTGGTGTAACCTAGACCTAGGACACCCAAGACCTTATATTCCAAACGAAATAAGGCACGAAATAATCAGCCAAATTCACAATTTGGGACACCCAGGCATACACTCTACAGTGTATAAAGTAAAACAAAGATATTTTTGGCACGGCCTTCGTGCAGATGTCTCCAACTGGGTCCGAGCATGCGAGACTTGCCAACGAGCAAAAATCACTCGCGCCGTGAAGCTCCCTTACTCCGAATTTGAAACGGCTAACAAATTTTCACATGTACACGTTGACATTACCGGACCCTTACCTTTAGCTAAAGGAGGGAAACGTTACATTCTAATGATGGTCGATAGAGCAACGGGTTGGCTACAGGCAGTCCCTCTTAACAACATCGAAACATCCACGATCACAAACGCCTTTATCAATATTTGGGTAGCCTCAAAAGGCGTACCTAAATACATCACAAGTGACCAGGGCACACAATTCGAATCAGATCTATTTCATTCCATTATGGAACGTCTCGGAGTAAAACATACTCACACGTTACCATACAAACCGTCAACAAACGGAATGGTGGAACGCAGAAATAGATCCTTGAAAGAGGCTCTCAAAGCACAAAACGAAAATTGGCTCGACGCCCTTCCAAAAGTACTACTCGCCATGCGTACGGCAGTAGACCCAGCAACGGAAACTACACCCTTCCAAAAAGTTTACGGAATTGACGTGCCGCTCCCAGGCGACATTTTCGTAACTTCTACAAACCTTTCTGAGCCTCTCTTCTTCCGACCTACGCATATTAAACATAATAATACGAAATATGCCGTCAACATGCCCAAAAATTTGGATACATGTACACATGTCTATATCAGAGTGCCCACACAGCTCTCCTCTTTGCAATGTCCTTACACGGGACCATTCAAAGTTGTTAAAAGAGATAAGTTTTCGGTTACAGTACAAAGTGGCGAACACACAAAAAAAGTTCCCAAACAGCAAATCAAACCAGCTTACACTCTAAACACAGACGAAGAGAAATAAACGAAATTTTCAGTCGCAAAATTTTGACTGAGGTCTTTGATATGTTGGAGACTAGCAAATAATTGCTTGTGTTCAGCTACGAGCTCTAGGAGGTATGATCCCTCATTGAGAAGATGGGTCAGGCATATTTCAAAAATGTACCTAAGTACCTGAACGGTCAAGATATTCAGATGTTAAAATTCAGATACGTATTACCTCTATACGTTGAGCGCCATACAGCTAAATTTGAAGCAAAATGGGGATGAACCCATAAAATATTAGGGGAATGGGAAATACTTCCCATAGTAGGTGTTACTTGGTTCCGACGGCTGTGGATATTTGGAATTATACATAGATACATACAAGGAAGAATTATTTATTGTGGTGAAAACCACCCCCTCTTTTCAACAGCCCTTTTCAGGGCTACCAAAAAGAGGTAGACATGGCACACAAATATTTATAAGACGTCGAGTTATAACTCCGTCAAACAAAATATTTCACCAGAGAGAAAATACGAAATTCTCTCTCAAAAGTGAAATATTAACAAATAACATACAAGGCGACCTCCCTAAACACTTACTGGGCGAGAGAGACCCGACAAGTATCTCGAACCAAGTCGCCTTGAATGAGAAAACTCAAACAGACAATCAAACGTCCTCTAAAACTAACAAGGACAGTTCTAGCAAGCCTACTCGCCAATCAGAAACAATGATTACACGAGAGACAATAGGCGAACCAACCAGGAGGCGGCAAGCAACCACCTCTGGTCCAGCAGCCACCCCGGGGATCCCGTCTGAACAACGGACGCAGGGAAGCCACCCGAGGACCCCGTCTAAACGACGGACGCAGGGAAGACACCTCGAGGTCCTTGTCTCCGCAACGGACGCACGGAAGCCACCTCCAGGGACCCCGTCGCAACGACGGACGCGGGGAAGCCACCCCGGAGGACCAACTCAGCTATCATACTCGCAGATTCTGAGAAAACAATGTGCGAGCCAATGAGATAACACAGTTGAATTAATGAAATTAAGCGGACCAATCAGGAGGCGGCAGGAGACGGCCACCTCCCTATAATTACCCCGCTCGGAGCCCTCCGAAATTCATTCCACTCTCCGCTCTCGACGACTACACTCTGCAGTACGAAGATTCTACACGCTCTACGCTGACGACCCTTCTGCTCACGAGTTCATCTCAGAACGGCTTCCTACTGCTTTCTACAAGGCATACCTTCTCTCCACACAGATCTCGCATTGGCATCTACGAGTCCAGTGATTATTTATCCTGCTCATTGCCCAACGTAGTTCTTCTGTCAGGACGCCACCCGGTACATCTATTGATATTCTCATTAGATCGTACGCCCGCTGGGACGTTCCGAGACGTGTCGCCCGGGTTTCGTAGCACTAAGCTCGTCACCGACCGCTGGGGCACGCCGATAAATTACTCAGCTCATCCGCTCTAATTTATCGTCCAAGGAAGTCTTTTTCAAGGCTACAAGGTAGGACCCTGACATCCGAGCAAAGGAAAGAAGCTCTGTCAAGCGAGTCCACCTTCCAAACCCTCTATCCTATACGTAGAGGTATCGAAAACGAGTTAACAAACTCGGGTATATCGATGGAGCGCCGCCCGTCCTACTTCCTCATGCAAGAGGAAGCAGAACACGGCGCGGCCGGGGGCCTTAGCCCACGCAGCGCTCCCTACCCGCTACTCGACTCGTCCGCTGTTCCTAGCGACGGCCAAAGGCTCGATCCTCGCGAAGAGATCGCCTTCTCACCTAACGTATTCATGAAGGAAACGTTAGATCAAGCCTCACACACACAAAAGTTCGAGGATACCTTTCAGACCCGCTCTGAAGTCAATCATCATGATTCGACAAAGATTTCCGAATATCCACGATATTCTACACAAGGCTACCCGGCCGATCCGAGTGTCAAATACACTCCAAACGTGCTAAAAACAAAGGATACTTTTCAGTACCTCAACCAAGCCCAGTATATTCCCCCTACAGATATAAATCTTAGGCCGGAATATTACACAACGGCTCAGCACCAAACTGATCGAACCCAGCACCCACTATGCGAGCCCAGTGCTCCACGCGGCTGCGACACGAACTATCCTTCAGTTCCTCCCGCCAAGCAAGCTGACCTTGGCGATTTCGCTCACATTCCTTACAGGAATACCTCAGGGACTAACCCGCATAACCAGAATATAAATGTCCCACTTGGTCTACCTACACCAAGTAAAACATATATAAATCCACTACATTTATCTATAACTATAATGAAATTATTTTTTTTTAATTGTAAAATCCTTCTGGCGATACAAAAGTTTATTTGTATAGGTAACTATAACAAGGTACCAACTTGATGACAGTTTGATTTCGGTAGTGACTAGCTCCCCAACGATTTTTAGTTTTCAAAACTTCCGCTATTGTGGCGCTTCAGTCGGTGCGCTATTCGTCCAAATAATCTGAATTTTCACTAAGGGATTGACTACTTGATGTTATGCAGGGGTGCCCACAGGGGGGGGGGGGGTCACGACGCAAACTGCGTTGTTAAAATTTTTGGGGGGGAGGGTTAGAAAAATGAGTATTTTTTAAATTTTTTTATGAACAAGTAATAAGATTTATACTAACAATTTGCTAGCGTCAGCTGTTTTCAATTCGAATTACTTTATTGGATAATATGTTGTAGAAACAGGTATTTTGCGCATGCGTTGTGAGTGCCATAATGACAGCGGTAATGCCTTTGAAACTGCCTTGCCGCACTGGGTGTGCGTGGTGAGAGTGGTGTCAATTAAAAATTAATTACTTACATTTGCAAAACAAGGAATACAACATTCTTTATCACATCAGTGAATCATTTACATTACCTATTTAATAAATATTTTAGTTGGGGCGGGGGGGCTCGAGTCATTGCGCTTGGGGGGGTGGGCACCCCTGTGTTATGTATTTTTGAGATGCGAGCTTGCGAGCATCCAGACCACCAAACTACACAAATCATTCTGATCTATTTGTCACACTAATCTATATTTTAGCAGCGGACATAGATTACTAAAAATTCAGGCGCCGCTGTAGCGGAAGTTTCGAAAACTAAAAATTGTTGGGGTGCCAGTCACTGCCTTTGATTTCAGCTTTACCAGAGGCGATAGTAGCGGCACGTATGACTCCCACAAACTGTCTCACTCCTACGATGACGAAAGAAAAATAATTTGTGGAGACTTTCAAGTCTGACCACACCCTTATGATCACATGGATACTATAAAGCCGTCTTACGGCTGATGGCAATACTTTATTTCTCTTCTTATTTTCAATTCATGTTCACCGGTGAGTCGTTTTACCTTCAACACTGTTTAGGCGCTCAACTTACCTATTGCTACTGCGTTTCTACAGCTATCACTTAGCACATGCACATGGGCCGACATTGTAGAGGATAGAACTGTAGTGCCATATCAGGTATGTGTTCTCCAAGTTCTTTCGCAAGCTTTTATCTACCTATAATTCGAACTCATTGTAGAAGTTATTAGAACATCACAGGCAATCCTTCTTTCTAAAGGTGTCTTATTAAAGTTTCGGCTTGAGGCTATCGCCACCAAAGCTACGTGAGCCCTTGCCTTCTCATTGTCGTTGATGTAGGTGATGTTCCTTTGTTTTAGGGAACTTTACGTGAATAGTTCGCATTCGGCTTCTGAAACTCTTACAGTAAAGTAATAAAATCCGTGAGAAGTTCTTATATATCTGCTTGAAATAATGTTGGTGTCTACTAAAACCGTAGAAGAACGTTCGTCCCTTGGTAAAGAATTAATAATAGGTAGGTAGTTGTTTATCATTTGCGTCGAGGTTTCCCGGCCCTGATGTTAACTCTTTCCATTGCCAAAATCCATCTAATTCTTTGCCGGATTAACTTAGGATATAGGCATATTACCTATATATAGATGTGCATGGTCTGGGTAACCCAAGTTACAAACTCGAAACAGTTTTTATAAGGCATTTCTTGCTTATATGTAGTCTTTACCTACTTGTATGTTTGTCTATACTTATTCATTCCACCATGTACATTGCTAAATTCTAAAAACATCTCCAATAAGTAGTGGCATGTGTTTTCCAATAGTGGTAGTTGGTTATGGGTGCCCACCATCTAGGTAGGTCCATCACGATTATTTGCTTTGTGGTGTCCCGGCTCTGATGTTAACACTTAACATAATGAAAACCCTTCTAATTCATTGGAATATGTATACCTACCTAAATATAGAAACACATGGCCCGGGTAACTCGAGTAACCAACTCAAATCTGTTTTCATAATGCATTTCTTGCTAATATGTGGTCGGTCATACTTCTATGCTTGTCTATACTCGTCATATTTTATCATGTACCTAGGTAAATTATGAAACAACCTCCAATATTATAAGCAGCGTGACATGCATTTAACGATCGTGCTAGTTGTGTGTGGGAGCCTACCACCAATGTAGGTTGTTACGCTCCAGGAAAATATCTCTCACAGTCGAAGAGGTTTGGTCACCCTGGCCTCATGGCTCTGATCGTTAGAGTGTCGCAACTCCGGGAAATTAATAATAATTTCTCGTAGTTGTGACGACGCGAGTTCGAACTCCTGTCGAGGTATCAAATATTTTTGGGCCGTTACAGTGGCGCAGCCGAAATAGGACCCGAAAATCATACGAAACAATAATTAATTAAATCCCTCTCGAGCCAAAAGACTGTAAACATCACATTTCCTGTTGTTATGCCTTCTTTCCTGTCAAAACACACCGTGACAATGACCTCGCTCGACTGCTGACTTGTTCCAGCGAGCATCTGCTGAGCCAGCGGCCTGCAGTTTCACTCGTCATTCGTCCGACCCCAAACCAGCCGAGACGGCTGGTATTTGACTCCGGGGAAATGTTACGCTCCAGGAAAATAAATCTCACAGTCGAAGAGGTTTGGTCACCCTGGCCTCTTAGCTCTGGTCGTTAGAGCGTTGCAACTCCGGGAAATTAATAATAATTTCTCGTAGTTGTGACGACGCGAGTTCGAACTCCTGTCGAGGTATCAAATATTTTTGGGCCGTTACAAGGTCTAGTTGCATTATGATATTGTTTTATCTCAATAACAAACTCTGAAGACAACGGCACCTACCGCCTGGCTTGTTTGTGGTATACCATTCTACAGTTTGTTACTGTGAATATTTCTTTTCCCTATGCGCAAGGTAATGTGAAGTGGTTAAGTCAATCTTTTCCCTAGCTCTTCATAGCAAAGTGGCTCCTACCAATGAGCGTTTCCCATGGGTGTGAAATAGGTGCCTTCCCTGTTTTGATAAGATTCCACCCTAAAGGTGGGTGTCCACGTGAGAGTACTCGCAGCTTGTGCTCTCGAGAGTTACTATCATAGCCCTTTAAACGAGAGAGAAAAATCCCCGCGAGCTCACTCTCGGCGAGCAACTCTCGTAGCCAACTCTCGAGAGTTCGTTGAAACTGTTTACACCATGCGATGCGAGGTCAGTCTCGAGAGTCAGCAAGTGAAGATGCCGTTGACCCGACACAGAGAAGTAGCTGCAGCATGCTTAATTCTGTGCTTGTCAAAAAGAAATATTATTTAAAAAAAAAAAAAGGAAATGGGTGAAGGATTGGATTGCGAAGAGAAATCATTTAGGCTCGTACCACCATCTAGTGCGCGAATTGCATGTAGAAGACGCCCAACAATTTAAAAATTTAAATAAAAATATTGTATTTGGCTTTTGTGAAATATTCTATTTTTTTTATTTAGTCCCTCACATTTCAGTCCGTTCAGTATTACGTGAGGTCGTATAATGTAAAAGAACCATTCTCTCAATTACTTATTTGCAAAATAACGATTTCAACTTTTCTATGGCGTCAATTTATTTTAGGTACCTCATAGTTGTTATTATTCTAATCCCTGATAACAATAATCAGTCTAGAATTTTAATCGAATACGTCATAATACTTTAAAATATTGTTTCGTAATACTGGTTCTGCCCTTTTAGTGAATTTTCATAAAAAATGAAGCTATTGCCATGGCTCCAAGAATTTGAAAATCAAAAATTTCGAAAATTTTCTCCATTGAAATCTGCTTTGAGACATTCTGAAATGAATCCCAAAGTTAAACGCATTGTCATATCCTTAGGATTGAGATAAAAGTTCCGTTCTTGTGCCAACAAATCAAGCTTTCCAAACAAAAGGATGAGTTTCTTGGCCAGCATTTTTTGAGCACATTAAGCTGGCCAAATTTCGAAACATGTGCTACAAAAAACACAAAATCTTCAAATTAAGTATATTTTTATCAGAATTTTAAGCAAAAGAAGTTTATTAACAATGGATTAGGGCATTAAAAAATCTATGCAGAAATTTATGCTGAAATGTGTTCTTACATTTCATGAATATTTGCCAAAAAATGAAAAAAAAAAATAAAATCCAAGATCTTTTTCGAATTGCCGAAAATTTTTTAGAACTAGTTTTTTGCCATAAAATTCGTTGTTAACAATTTTTTTTTACTTGAAGTTCTGAAATTTCAATACAATTTAACATAATTGTTGAATTATACGATAATTTAAATTAAAAAATCAAATTTTGTTTATTTGAGTAAACCCATAATCGGGGAACTCAATTTGTTAAGCCACAAACTAAATCTCGCGCTTGCCTATGGACCCCAGACCTGGTAAATTTCGTTACCCCCCGGGAATGTTTTTTTTTTTTTTTTTTTTTTTTTTTTTTTTTTTTTTTTTTCTTGTTGCGGTCCCTGTAATCGAGGTGTTGAAATCCCATAGGATTTTGTTCGCTTCATACTTTTCAATGAGTAGGCAAACCTACTCATGCGTCCACTTTTATTTGGCCTGGCCATGACGAAAACTCGCCAGTTCTACTCTCAGTAAATTCAAACTGTCTTGAATTGTGGCGAGAACTCGCGGAAAGCGACGAGAAAGCGTTTACACTAGCGAGGATGATGCAACCTCCCGAATCTCGGAGAGCTCCCCCTCCACTCACGGCGAGTACTCTCGGTGGACTTTACACTTGCGAGTTTTACTCTCGATAGTGAATTTGCCGCTCTCGAGAGGGGAACACTCTCACGTGGACACCCACCATAAGATGTTGATATCACCCCCCCATCATCGTGTGACGTCACTAGCGCGGGAAACTGAAAAATCGTGGGTATCACTCATTTTCATTGTGGCCACCAGCTAGAAAATTCCGCAAAACACTGGGGATTAATCTGAAAAATGTGCCTAAATTCCAATAACCGGCACCAATATGCAAAAGAATCGATTTAATACTGCAATAAAATCTAAAAGCCCAAAATCTATTTTTTAATAGCAGGCTATTACCTATTTAGGATAAGTTTTCTGCCATAAAATCGAAAGTGCACAAATTAAGAAACAATTTAACATACCTAATTTACAAAAACGTATTATTAAATCTAATCTCTAAATTTCTTTCTAATTGTCGGAATTGTACAAAACTGGTGTTATGTGAAATAATGGACCTGAAGTGCTCACCTGAAAATTTCACAGCAATTGGATGACCTATGGCTACTGTGCTTGCCATAATTTAAAATTCGTTTTCACTGGCAATTCCTTGAACCTACTCAGCCAAATCGGAAAAACTTCGGGCCATTTAATTCATTATTTAGAAAATTTCAACTAAATTTGAAAGTGTGTATGGATGTTCAAACCTCAAAATTTGACAATGAATTCAAGATGCTTCAAGAATACATGAAATTTGTTGTCAGAGACAAAACGCTGGACGTTGTGAACAATTTTTATGACGTTTTCAGGAAATTTGGTTACTCAGTGGTATGAAAACTATGCGTTAACTTTTTTTTAATGAAATTAAATTCCATCCTGAGAAATTTCGCACAAAATTGCCTATGGTGTGTGGTTTGCTTGTCATAGCTTTTTTAAATTTCGGAAAATTTGACGTCCCACTGGACAGAACAGTCAGTCCTTCCCTGGTGAGATGGGTGTGATGACGTAACTTTTCCTAACTCTGAATAATCATAAAAAGAAAACTACCTATTTTAGAATAGTATGGCTTTATAGTGTATATATATTCTTGTAATTTGATCTGCTTCCGTTTACATGTGTATATAAAACAAACATGTGGTTATCCCTCATTGAGTTGGTGTTAAGTGCTATAAGCTCCCCTGTGAACTTAATTGCCATAGGACCATTAGTATTATTTATAGAGCAGGTATGGATTACTGTGAAATTGGTGAAGTTTCCTTTGAAATTCTTCTTATTTTATCATCATCTTATCCTATAATATATGTCCATGTTAAAAGTTAGTGAGCTCTACTGCTTACCCATCTTTACAGCTATGGATTTTTTTATCTCTTATTTGGTGGCAGCTAGCCTGTTTTCAAGAATTTCTGTTCTGTCCACCCTTCTCCATGTTACACCAAGTTTTCTTTCACTTTAAGCAGTTCATTAAATATGTCTTGTTTTTTTCAGGTTCATAATGTCGAAGTTTTCCTCACCTGACTCTGACAGCTCCAAGAACGGTTCAAGTGAGTCAAATACGAACGAAGTTTATTCCAAAGGTGATGGAAAAGGGGGAATGTCTAACCATCCAGCGCAGATGTACAAGGTACTTTTTAAAATGTTTTTAGATAAAGAACGTAGTATCTTTTGGCTATTATGCATTAGAATATTATACTTTCTAAATGGGTGAAGCATAATGGGGAAGTTTTGCAATCTGTATGAAAACAATTTTCAAGAACCACCCCGAACCCTAGTGTGGCCTCTGGAGTCAAACTTAATAAATATCTTGGGGTCCTGCAATAATCGATTTTTCCAATGCACATTCAAGACATTTACTACACTTAACAGCAAAAAAACCGGCGCACCCTATATTTTGTTATTTTTTCACCTTAGCTTCAATTGGTTAATTTTTTTTTGCATGTGCCAAGTAAAGTCGGTATCTTATGAGAGAACAGCAAGAAACAGAGTGGCAAATAAAAAATAGCCGTTTGAAAAAATCAGCTTTATTCACAAAACTTCGATGTTTGGGCAAAAGTAACAAAACATTCTTCTGTAGTTATCGTGTAAAAAAAAAAAAAAAAATGAAAAATGATTTTTTTTTTTTTTTTTTTTTTTTTTTTTTTAATAAATTTTTTTATTATCGGGTGGTACCTTCCCTTGCTTGTACCACCGCCTGTATTCTTCTCGGCATGCTGTTGATCAAATTTGAAACCCTTTCTTGTCTGATGAGGTCCCATTATGCGAGGACCACTGTCTTGGAGGTTTACAGGAGGGTTCGGTCGCTTTCGGATGCACCTCTCTAGCTCGTCCCATAGATGTTCTATGGGATTGAGGTCGGGGCTGCGAGCTGGCCATTGAAGGGTGCGCATGCCAACCTCTTCGAGATAGACAGTAACCACGTTTGCTACGTGTGACCGCGCGTTATTGTCCATAAAAATAAAATTATCCCTGGTGTAAGGGGCGAATGGCACTACATAATCTTCCAGGATGTCAGAAATGTACCTCAGTGTGGTTAGACTCCCTCGGGGGTACACATGGAGTTCCGTATTCGCCTCTGAAGTGATTCCACCACAAACCATTTCAGAACCTCCCGCGTAAGGCACCCTTTCAGAAATATTGCACTGAGCGAAATGCTGCCCTCGTCTCCTCCACCCTCTAACACGACGATCTGAAGCGAATAGTGAGAACCTGGACTCATCGGAAAACATTAAGAGTGCTGAAAGTGTGCCTTACGGGAGTGGGTTTGAAATGGTTTGAGGTGGAATCACTTCAGAGGCGAAAACGGAACTCCATGTGTATCCCCGAGGGAGTCTAACCACACTGAGGTACATTTCTAACATCCTGGAAGATTATGTAGTGCCATTCGCCCCTTACACCGGCGGTAATTTTATTTTTATGGACGATAACACGCGGTCACACGTAGCAAACGTGGTTACTGACTACCTCGAAGAGGTAGGCATGCGCACCCTACAATGGCCAGCTCGCAGCCCCGACCTCAATCCCATAGAACATCTATGGGACGAGCTAGATAGGGCATCCGAAAGAGACCGTACCCTCCTGTAAACCTCCAAGACCTCAGGACAGCGGTCCTCGCAGAATGGGACCTCATCAGACAAGAAAGGGTGTCAAATTTGATCAACAGCATGCCGAGAAGAATACAGGCGGTGGTACAAGCAAGAGAAGGTACCACCCGATAATAAAAAAATTTGTTTTCCAAAAAAAAATTCATTTTTCAATTTTTTTTCACACGATAACTACAGAAGAATGTTTTGTTACTTTTGTCCAAACATCGAAGTTTTGTGAATAAAGCTGATTTTTTCAAACGGCTATTTTTTATTTGCCACTCTGTTCCTTGCTGTTCTCTCATAAGATACCGACTTTACTTGGCACATGCAAAAAAAAATAATAATAATAATAAAATAACCAATTGAAGCTAAGGTGAAAAAATAACAAAATATAGGGTGCGCCGTTTTTTTTTTTTTTTTTTTTTTTTTTTTTTTTTTTTTTTTTTTTTTTTTTTTTTTTTTTTTTTTTTTTTTTTTTTTTGCTGTTAAGTTTAGATACTGTTGTTACATATCTCATTCACACACCAGAAATCCGACCTGTGTTAAAATGATCATTTACATAATTGAAGGAGTCCGTCGTCACTAGCAAGTCTAGTACTGGGGATGTGCATTTTCGATGTAAAGACATCATCATTAGGCTATCGAAACAGTATGGACTCCTCCAAAAGGTATGTAAATGATAATTTTACTATTACTACTAGCGGAAATAACCCTGTAGATATTATACCGACCTACCTATATTAGGTGTATATGGTGTCACACATTGAAGAGGGAAGGTGGTTACACACAGAAACAGCTGGTCTATCTTCCCCAAACATTCACTAGTTTTATAAAGCTCCAAAATTGTCTTTGACGGAGACAGTTTTGAGCAATGCGATTGCTTCATTTTCTATTACCATTCACTGAAGGTGGCAGTTTCTTATTTATTTCACGGTTAACTCGACAAACTTTAGTGTGAGATTTGTTGTATCTTTGATATTGCATACTCAATTTAGTAATTAGGAATCTAATGTCATGTGTTTGTTGCTTCCATGACACCTTCTGTTTGTATGTTTATTATTCATTTGTTGATTGTAATATTGAGCAAAAACCAAAATACACATTAATATAAAATCAATTCTAGCGTGCATAATTATATAAAAGAGAATTATATCCAGACTTTTTTTTTTTTTTTTTTTTTTTTTTTTTTTTTTTTTTTTTTTTTTCATTTTTAACTGAATCTATGATTTGTGTTTAACCACTGGGGTTGACCAATTCCCAATTATGTGGTTCTGTGGCCAAAATACTGGTGCTCGGATTAGCCCATTTCATGTTTCCTGGCAACTTCTCTTTGATACAACGGACTTTTTTGTTTACTGCACCTCTATGTTGCAAGTTATTTTGTGTTTTGAATCATTTTCATTCCACTAACAATTATGTTTTCCTTTTCAGGTTCTTCCTCCACAGATTCGAAGGAGAATTAAAGCTTTAAAGAAACTTCAGGTTGAGTCAGTTAACATTGAAGCTGAGTTTTTTGCTGAAGTCCACAAACTCGAATGCAAATATAATCAACTGTATTCCGGATTGTACCAAAAAGTGAGTTTTTCTTGGAGATAATAAAGAGTTTTTGGTGAACACTAACTTGCCCTTAACGTACCCAAGAGAACGTGACCTTGAGAGGGGACGTCAGCAATGTTGAACGTTAGAATGGCTCATTAAACGTCACCGGTTAGGGGTCCTCAAGGCCCATGACACCAGCCTAACCTTCCTGTAAATATTACACTACTGGTTACCTCAAAATTATTTGAATACGGGTAAAGTAAATAATAGTTTTTTTTTCTTTCAAATGCCCCATTACCTACTTACTAATTATGTTGATATAGCGGGTATAAGTTTTTTGAACACCCCTCAAACTTACTTTCAAGTTGCGTAGAAACCGATGAGCTATCTGAAGTCCGCCTCCGCCATCTAGCTTTACTAGCTTTCAACTCAATAAAAAAAAAGAAAAAAAAAATCCGTTCTTTTGCGCACAGGCTCCATTTGGTCAATTAGAGCCTTGTTTTTATTATTATTTCACATATTTTAAATGAGAAACCTGAGTTTTAAGACACTTCTTCTTCGCAGTATTGTTCTTAGTTTGCCTGATCTCTCAGCTGTTTTCTTGTGAACATTGTGTGAAGTGCTGCATCCACTTATGATTATCAGGTAAAATCCTGGTTCATTGCCATAGAGATTAATACTTTTTCATACTTGTTGATAATTTATCCAACAGAAAACCAAAAAACATTAAGTTCGTAACGACTAATGACCTACAAGTGCAGCTAAACCGTGGTGTTCCCCACTTGAAGCTTACTATCTTTGCATTAAATCCATACCCTGTTTACGAATTTAAAACTAAAAATGAGAAATTAATTATTGTACTTGAAGCTAACATGAAATTCGAATTTAGGAATGAAAATCGGTGTTTCATATCAAAATAAAGAAGTTGATCAGACAGCCAGTAGACAACAAGACAGCTGGGGGAAAAATATCGCGTTGCCCAACCACTGTTGACGTGACATCAAAATTAAGGCAACCGTGCCCCAGGTTCCATTTGGGTTAGCATCATCATTTGCTCCCATACATTGGTGCCGGGTGACGTTAAATTGAAGTCGCCAATAACTCTCTAATTAATCTAATTTTAAAAAACGTTTCATACATTTGTCTGACCCATCATGTATTCGGTTTTTAGAGACGGGCTTTTGTGACTGGTGAAAAAGAACCCACCGATCAAGAGTGTGATTTCACCCTGGATGCGTTTCTGGATAATTCAGAAGGAGATAATGAAGATGGGTGAGTTTCATTATTGTTCTAAATGGTTCTAAGAAAGGTGCAAAATGTATAAATGTCTCCATCTATACAGTAATGTAGGTATTGCATTGGATTTTTCCTAATTTGTTTGCTTATTTGGGCAAATGAAATATTGAATAAAAGTTTTTACTTAGGTATGTAGTGCTAAGGTAGCTAGTCTTGAAATAGGGAGATTCTATCAACGAAATATATCGATGAGGTAGTTATAAGTTTATTGTAGTTTAATTCCATGTATAATTTAATTTATCGTATCATTTAATAACATTTGGGAGAGGATGTTGATGATTAAGCAAATATGGTCATTATCAAGGCTGGCTGAGGAAAAGTTTGCAGCTCCCATCGTCAAGACTACACTGGCTTGAGTCAATAATTTTTGGACAGTCACTTCGCAAATTATTGAATGAAACTATTTCAGGATTTTGACTTTATATCTTCTTACTTTCTTAACCTTCCGGCGCTCGAGCCTCCTCAAGTTATTCTAGTGCTCACAATATAGCAGTTAGCCTTTGTTTTATGTGTGTTTAATCAGGGCTTGGTCGCTTTTTTCTTTAGTGCTTTGATGAGAAAGAGTACACGAACATCCTGCAAACGATTCAACTTCTAAATAGTTTTTTGACTGCATTAGAAGCATACGAATTAACATTTTTAAAATAAAGGAACAGTCCAATCTTTTAGGCATTCATAAAATTGGTAGATATCCGAATAATAGTTGTTTAATCTCTTTTATTATAGCCTCTGGTTAACATAACTAGTATCAGTACTAAATCGAGTCATAACCACTTATGAAACAGTGTTAAAAAAAAAATACCCCAACAACTTCAAAAAACAATGTCTTTATTGCGTATAAAGTCCGGCCCTAAAATACATTCAGACTCAACAGAGGGACTGCTGAAAGAATGCTCAACTTGAACTTTCCAGCACATACACGCCCTAACAATCCAATCTTGATTCACAATTTACTGAATCCGTCTCAACATTATGACTGAAAACTAAAAATAGCTCCGATTGGGAAAGAAAAAACACAAAATATAACTATGTTGGACAAAATCGAAACAAGGCAATGGAATAGGTATTGCGTTAGTATTTGAGAATTTTGTGTTAGTGTTTTTTGCCGACATGAAGTTCCAGTTTGAAGAATAAACGTGAATGTGCTAGGCAGATACACGGTAGGAACCGATTGGCGATCCATTTGGCGTCGTGTTATGCAGAGAGGGAATACCTAGAGGGGGGGACTTGCTTGATTACCCAAATTTTCAAATGGCGAGCATTTTCCAAAAAAATGTGGCCACACTGCTTAAAGTTATCAGTCTATGAGAACTGACCTTGCTCTCACATGGTTCAATCAGTCTTTAACGGACTCTCCAGAGTTGGCTCAGAGAGTGACTCTCTGAGATTGAGCTCGCGAGAAATTTGACCCGTTCGGCACTCTCCTACTATGAGAAGTTTTCCGTCGACGAATTTTCAAAGTTTCCTGCACTGGAAGTCACACTGCGCAAGAAGGTCCTGCCCCGTTGGAAGCGGTGATCTGATGTACCAGTGCGCAAAACTTTGAAATATTAGAAAGAAAACTACTCTTCATACAAGAGGGTGGTTGATATAAGACTATTAACCCCTTCGCGACGGGCGTCGTTCAGCCACTGCAACGTTCCTGGCCTGGCTGCCTCGGAGCCCTCCAACAACCTGAATAATTGGCCCTCCAACCCCCTGAATAATTGGCCCTCCACGTGCGGTGAACCACCTCTTCATCCGTCCACCTGCGGTGGTCCATGATGAGGAATAAAAACGGAAAAGAATGTACAAGTATGGAAACAGTTATGAGTATTTTTGTAGAGCTTTCAAAATTTGATACACAAAATTATGCTAAAAATTTACCTGTTTAATAAATTTCGTTGAAATATGCTTAAAAAATCGATTGAAACTGTCAACAACAAAAAATGCATGATACAATTTTATTAAATTTTAAACTCTTATTTTGGATAGCAGAATGTTTTCAGAATATTTGGAGTACAATAAATTGGTTACATGTGCTAAAAAAAAAATCATTGAAGAATTACAAAATAGGTACGGCCAAAAATCGTTAACAATAATTTAAATCATCCCATATCAATTTCAACATGATTGTTTCAATAATGGTTGCTGTGCATGTTTTTATTTTATTTGATGAACTATCTTTTATTGTTTTCAAATTAATATTTCACCCTGCACACGCGCAAATGCAAATTCCATCTGGCATCAAGTTTTCATGGCCTATTTATCAGATCTGGCTCAGATTTGGAGGGAAAATGAGGATTTATTTATTACCCCAAATGAGTTGTATTACGAGTGTATCACTAGCGGCTGATTAACAGCTGCTGTGCAAATGCCAAAATGAAAGCGTTGAATCAATTATCAATTAGGTATGACCAACTCCATTACTCTCAACTCATTGATAGCTTTTCCGTATGCGCTAATGTAACCCTAATGTCTATCAACCATCATTTTCTCTTTGCCGAATTGGCTGACATTGAGGTTTTACTCTACATCTTTATAAATTTACTGTTTCCCCCAACCATATGGACTCAGTCATCATCGGATTATTCAAAAAATTGCACTGATCTATACATTCATGTATAAATATATGTTGCGAATACGAGAGAAACTACATGCCACATCCAACTTGATAGAATTTTTTTTTTTTCCCCATATTTAAATTACAAGATTTTTGCTTAAGAAGGTTGAAGTATCACATTAAACATTAAAATTTAGAATATCTATTTTTGTGTCAGAGAATTATGGAATTTGTTCAGGGAAACGTCTGGCAAATTTAAAATTCCCATTCGGGGGCCATCCTGTGTTAGAAACAAACCATTTCATTTTTAGTCTATTGTGTGCCATTCAGGTTGCTCCTAACCTTGCTGGTTATGGCAGTCATGATTCTTGGTGTACCTAGGTTTTTTGATTTTTGTCTTGAGAATTAAGGGGAAATATGAAATGTGAGAAAGCTGGAATGTGTAATGTGAAGGTCTCATCCAATATATTTTTTAGATTCTCACCCTTTGGTGCTGTGGATGCTAATACAAAGGGTATTCCATACTTTTGGCTTACCATCTTCAAAAACACTGAACTGCTCAATGACATGGTTGAACCTCATGATGAACCAGTTCTGAAGCATCTTACTGACATTGAAGTGGAGTTTTTAGAAAAAAATCCAATGGTAAGTTTAATTTCCCTTAAATCTTGCCAGTTTATGATAGTGTACAGTTGTTAATTCATGTAGATAATTGGTGGGCAAAAAAATTGTGCTTCAAGTTATTCTCATGAAGCAGTGAACATGTGTATTACTTATCACTAATTCTTTCATTGATTTACTTATTTTAATATTATTTCGTTCATTCATTTTTTTCTTTTATTTTTTTCTTTTTTTTTCTTTTCAAAATTAATCAAAATGGCATATGTAATGTATTAATCAAAATGTAATGTAATTGATCAAAATGCATATTATATTCAACATCGATGATGACGACGATTGCTTGATTACGAAGGTTCATTATTCAAAATAACTAGGGAATCGGCTGACCATAAACCTCACACAACTTTTTGAGGGACCATAGTAACGTTCATTGGCTGGAAGTATTCAATATTACCCAACATGAAATGCTTGGAAAGGATCAAAAATTTATGTCATTCAAATGCATCAATTGGTAATGAATCAATGAAGTCCGAAAACAAGTTGCGCTTTTCCATACAATTTTTCGGAATGACCACTACGAATTATGGGACGTTTGGGAACAATAGCTACGATTCATCAGGATTCACACTCTACAGTTTCTTACGAATCAGTGAGGTGACTGAAATCCATGTTTTCTTGCAATTTTCTCAAGGGACTCACTGTTCACAGGGAATTACCGGGATTCCACTGTAGTAGGAATAATGCAGCTGTCACTTATACCTAGTTCACAGTATATATCAAAATAGATCTCATGTGATCTCAGTGACAAGGGGCTCGTCCCCATCCTATAATGAATAATTAAATATTTTGACAATCACATATCCCTCCGCTGCGAGGCTGTTGATTTCATTCCTATTTTATTTTCATAGAAACTTTTCATTGCTGTTTCAGGGTTTCGTCCTCAAGTTCGTATTCTCTTCCAATGAATATTTCAGCAACCCAGTGCTTACTAAGTACTATGAAATGCGATGTAAGCCTGATGAAGATGATCCTTTTAGTTTTGAAGGACCCGAAATCATCAAGTGCAAGGTAATTTAGTTTTCATTTATAAAAGTTGCTCCTAATCACTGTAGAAAACGTATACTTAGATATACTCGTACTTACAAATTTGTAATTATTCAGGGTGATAGAAAAAGATGAATATCCCATGAAAAAACTCAAACTTCATTTAATCTTTGACTGCACTCAATTTTTTGTTGTTGTTCTCACAAATATCATGAACATAGGTAGATAATACAGATATATTCCAAAGAATCGAGATATTTAAGAATAGAGAAAAGCCATTGAAGAGGGCAAATTTGAACTGACGATAAATGATATCAATCTAGCCATAAAAAACGTATTGATCGATACAGGCCCACATTTTGAGAACAATACTATTGTGACTTCTATGCTAATCACAATACCTAAGGCTAGGGTATTTTCTCTATTGAAGGTAAATGTAATCAAGATCAGTTACATTTACAAACATGGGTCAAATATAAACGAGAAATAATTATTTTTCTAATTTTTTTTCTTTTTTTTACAAGATGAAATTTTTTTAAATTTTATTTTATTATTATTCTTCCACATAATTACCTAGCTTTGTAACACATTTTCCCCAGCATTCGAGGAGCTTTTCAATCCCGCCATCATTGAAGGGGTCTGAAACCAATTGTGCATAAATGTTTCCACTGCATTGTCATCTATTTTCAATTTTACACCCATGGATCGCTTTTCCCAAATACGCTAAGGATAAGTTTCCTGGTGGTGTGAGAGATTCGTTAGAATTTTTTTCAACTTCAAATCTGTCATTCACCAACTTAGAGTGAAAAATTCCTCAAAACTATCTTCTATCTCATCTCTCATACCTTCTGAGCGAAACACCAAAAATTATGTAAATCGGATACTACTGAGAAAAATGCACGAGTTTATTGAAAAAGTTTGTTTTACAGGAAAAGCAAAAAAAGAAAGAGGGTGTCCTTTTTTCTCTCGCCACCCTGCGAATTTCATCACCTTTTGCTTTCCCAGCAATATTTTCTTCTACCTGTGTCTAATTTGTGTCTATTTTCATAGAGCTAGAAGTTTCTTTCATAATTGGAGCTTTCCATTTTAGGAATGAAGAAGAAGAAATGAGTTTTGTTTTGATTCTGCTTTGTTTTGGTTTTCAGTCAGTTGGCCGTTTCGTTTTTGTGCACCACGTGACTATAATATTCAGTTCTTCCCAATATTTTCTTGTTCCATACATACTTAAGTATTACTTTTTTTCCAATTTTTGGGTGTGTAAGGAATGGGTGGTGCTCATCATTCAACAGTGGCTTTCTTACTTTCAAGAGTATAGTGATGAACCCATGTTTCATCACATGTGTTTTTGTTCTACTGTCAGAAGGGGCAAGACCCAATGAGCTTAGACATTGCTGAACCTTAGCTCATCACAGATGATTTTCTGAGCGCTCCCATGCATAGCTGATTGCAAGGTCAGGAATTTTGAGACACTGATCACCTTCAATTATGTCACATGCTGCACAAATGTTTTCTTCCGTGACACTCGAATCAAATTTTTAATTGCCACAGAACTCATGGTGCATACACAAGCATTAGTCAAATAAAACAATGTGCCTACAATAGATAAATTTAAATAAGGTTTACTATATAAGCAATGTACTGCCATACTGGAAATGTATTAAGGTTCGTCATAGATGTATAATAATATTGGGCTGCCAGGTTCCAAACACGAACTTGCCTTCGTGTTCAGGAGCTCACTAGGTGGTATAGTATCGAGAGATACCCTCTGGTTCCATATGAGGTGCCCAATGCCCCTTCCTGGACCTTGCTTGGGATGCATGTTGACCTTTGCATGAGGGGCGGGGTCAAGCGAAATACCGCCCCACACATCCTCAAATTCCGCTGCAATGAAGCCATCCAGCGATATGCTGGATACACTCTCCTGTTCACTGATGGCTCAAAGACAACTGATTGTGTTGGCCTTGCTCTATGGAGCTCCGACTTCCTAGTCCGTAGACGCTAACCACCTGTTGCGTCTGTGTTCACAGCAGAACTGTGGGCAGTGACACTGGCTGTTGACACTGCCAGTTGTTGGGAATTTTGTGATCTGTCGCGACTCACTAAGTACCATCAAGGCGATTAGGGACACATATTCTGATGATCCTCTAATACAAAGCCTACGTGTATCGCTACATCAGGCTCAACCATTACTTTTATGTGGGTGCCAAGCCATGTGGGTATTCATGGCGACGAGTGTGCTGATGCCCTCACAAGGAGACTCATTCACATGGGAGAGATATCACTGAAAACTTGGAATCTGACCTCCAAGTCCAGCATTGGCCTCAGTGGGTTGTCGTTTTATCTGGACCAGACAAGATCCAGATCTTGTTGTCGTAACTGAGAGCCGCTGAGCTCTACTAAAAACTGTGATATCTGATCTGTGATATATTTTTGTAGAATCTAGTCATAGTTTCATTTCACTTTGCTAATTATATATAGTGACGAATATTTAGTTATTAGTCTATTATTGATCTAGCCTTAGTTGTATTATTTTGTTTTTGAGGTTTTTTTTTTTTTTTCGCTTTAGGGGCTAAACAGTGGACATCTCAAGTACTTCCATCTTTTTTTGGATGATACTCAAGTTATAAACTTAAATTCTACTTGCCGTTTTTTGTCACAGAAAGGGTTTAGTTATGATTTTATTCAGTCACGTTCTCGCATATTAGCCCTAGGAAGAAAAGAACAGTAAAACTAAAATCTTCTTCGTGATCTCCAATTTTTCCCTTCATTTTTAAAGGTTTGACCAAAATATTCAACTTTACATTCAAAATTTATGAAGAAAGAAAGCGTAGAAGATTCAAATCAGGGGTGAAAAATTAAAGTGGTTTAGAGAAAAGTGAGAGATTTCCTGGGTTTACCACCCCCAATACAATGTGCTCTATCCGCATTATCATCAATATGGTTTGAACGTGAAAATATCCAGTTCTAGTATAGTTTTCTAATCATCTAAGTTAAGTTCACTGCACCATGGGATTTTTTTTTTTTTATTCAGCTAATCTTTGGATTTCTTGCAGGGCTGCACCATTGATTGGCATAAAAACAAGAATGTCACTAAAAAGACCGTTAAAAAGAAGCAGAAACATAAGACTCAAGGGACCGTTAGGACAGTGTCAAAAACAGTTAAAAACGATTCTTTCTTCAACTTCTTTGATCCACCACAAGGTTAGTAAATCAAAGTTTCTCATAATTACGTATTTGATGGTTTTAGCACATTTGTGTGAAAGTTAGCCATTAGACAGAGAGAAATTTCTACTAAAAAGTTTATTTTGATTAGGTTGATCCCGGTTGAGCTTAGGTTGATTTATATTGAACTCTCTCGATTTGTTGTACTTGACTCTACCCCCACTCCTCTTCTCCTTCCACTGGAAGCAGACCAGGCATGTTTAGGCGATCGTCTAACTCAAACTTACTGTACTCAAGTATTTCTGATCTTGACTGTGAATTTAAAATTCGTGATTTTCGTTCTCACCACGGTTATGAGTTTAATTTTGACCAGACTAAAATAATTTGAAAATAGCTTTGAAGGTTGGCCAACATGTTTCATCTCATTTTTACTAATAAAGTTGTTTTTTAAATAAGTAGCCAGATTTTTCATGAAATATATGACTTGAATTTATCGTTTGTGTGCTTAAAATTTGTTGATTCTGTTTATGAAACTAAAGATTTCTATAGTTCGTTAGATTAACCGACTCAACGGTAAAGCATTGATGCCCAGCTGGTTTTCCCCACTGAAGGAGGGCACCGCATTGGCGCCCTGCTGCGTAAAATGCCGGCCCACTCTCGAAAAATTACCCTCCCCTCTGGTTTTGAATTCAGCGGTAAATCCTGTAGTTTATGCTGATGCCCGCCGTTTTTTTTTGTAGAGGGCGCTAAAGTTACCTAGTTTGAATTTATAATGAGATAGGTAGCCGTGGTGTGATAGGCACCCAGAAAAAGTTCCGCCAGGGGCAAATGTCTCAGTTTTTGGTCCTGATTTGAGTCGGTTAAACTATAATATATTTTATAACCAGCTTTTAAGCAATATATAGCTGAAGATTTTTGTGTATTTTTATACGTTTTATCGTTGGTTATTTCACATTTTTAACTGCTAAATGATTGATCTGTAGTACCTGAAGATGAAAATGAAGAGGTTGATGCTGAGATCCAAGCTATTTTAACCAGTGACTTCGAGATAGGACATTATATTAGAGAGCGTATCGTCCCTCATGCTGTTCTATATTTCACAGGTATAAACCTTACTTATACGTATTATATTGCTATTTATATTATAATTTGTCACTAGAATGTCATGTTTCAATGTTTTCTAAATGTTGGAGCACCATGTCAGGTGGACAAAGTGATCAAGTCCAATAAATGGAGTTGATGACTTTTTTCATTAAGGTGTCGTCTAAGCCACTCAAATTCCTCAGTGAAAAATGATCAACTGTCAAAGGAAACGTGAAGAGCTTAGCTGCCACAGTTCCCCAATATTCCCACAATCCAAAGGTCCAACAATATTCTCTATTTTCTGTTTCTAGAGGTTGGTAGAACTACAGATTAATCATGAATTGAGGTACAGCTAGGGATTAATTCAATATTCAGATAAAGCTATGGATTAGTTCAAAATCGTCAAAATATAGGTAGGTGCAACTACATAACCAATGGTGATGATGCCAGGGGAACCCTTCTATCTCGATCTAATTCACGTTTGGCACATTGGAGAATATCATGAATTCTTTGTGTTTGGTTGACATTGATGCTATACATGAAGTAAAAATATGAATTCAGGCAGGGCAGTTGCACTGAAAGTCTGTCACAGTTGCCGTGGGCGCCTCGATCTGGTGTTAAGAGGGGGGGGGGGGGGGGGGGTCGTGTGCTTAAAAAAATGCGTTTCTTATCTAATTATATTTAAAAGCACTTAGAAATACTGTATTGGTATCTTTGTTATACAATGGATACATGACTGATATAAATTCTCTCTATGCATAATGTGCTGTTGTAGAGTACTATTGAACTTAGCAGTGTCATGGTAGCAGTTAACAAGGGACCCCCATTCTCTGTGCCTGTGAGAAAATGGAGTTTTACTACTTAAAATTCATACAGTATGAAGGGACAACATGACTCAAAAATCGGGAGGAGATGAAAATTATCAATGATATTTTCACTCTACAGCTCTCAAGGAAACTTAGTTTATGACCTAGTAAAAATAATTATGTGGCGATAATTTAAACACCAACCCGTGTACTGGTTAAAAGGATCAAGAACTTGTGTATCCCTGGTAACAATGATCAAGTGGTACTAGGTCATTGTTATGGTTGCATGTGAAGTAAATTCAGAATATTAGGAAAGTTAGTCAGTCTAGAGAACTGCAAACTTGTGCTAATTGAATCTAAAGAGTTGAAATTGGAAGTTGGATGTGAATATTCTCTTGCTCAAACCTTAACTGATAAAACCTCAATAGGACTTTCAAAATGTACAGATCATGAAGAAATCGGATCTGATTATCTCCCTTGAGTAACCATGATACTTTCGGATGAAATCAGTTGAGTATAGGATAGGTTCTGAACGTTGATCTGAAGCAATCAGGACACCGTTCTACTAGTGTTTGGTTAAGAAAAGGTATGAGTCCAGAGCCTGATGGGTAGATGTACTCTCAGGGCGGGGGTTTTGAGCCTCCAGCACGGAAGCCTGTTGGCTTATTGTACTTTCCTGAGAGGTTTTTGTTTAATCGAAGAGACTCAGCCCCCTGATGATGGGTGGGAGGCCCTGGATTAATTGTTCACTCTGAATAGAGCTCATAGGGGTTTGGCCCCCAAAGAGTTCAATTCTGCGATGGGTGAGTGCAGGGCACTCGAAGATTATGTGGGATGCCGTTTCATCAGTCTCCTCACATAGTCTGCACAGGGTTGAGCTTTGTGTGACCCCCCCCTATGCGATGTAGGTGAAATCGTAGGGGTGCAAAGCCGGTTATGAGGCCAACCATTGTTTTTAGTTCCCTACAGTTTTTCCTAAGTAGCCCTTCAGTGATTTTGGTGTTGGGTTCAGCCACCATAAGTTTACTGTGGGCGTGTCCTTCAATATTGGACCATCTTTAAGTGGTTTGTTGGTTGACCCACGTGTTGATGATTCTTCTGAAGGTAGTTTTTGGTAAACTGACTGCTGGCTCAGGCCCTACAAATGGGGTTTGGGAGCCCCTTCTCGCGAGCTCGTCAGCCGGTTATGTTTGGCTAGGTTGTTGAGGGTTTGCATGCAGCACGATACCACTCGAGATGAGATGGTTGGAGCCGTTAGTGCTTTTATCGATGCTTGGACTGTCAGAGAGGATGCGGACATGGGCTTTTTTATGCCACCTCCTAAGACTCTCCGCAGCTGCTGCCTCGATTGCCACAGTTTCTGCCTGGAATACAGAGGTGTGATGCCCAAGTGGAAGCGAAATGTTCCACCTGGGTTTGGCCTCATGTGTTCCTGCGCCAGTTCCTGCTTCCATTTTTGACCCATCTGTGAACCAGATGATGTCGTTGGAGCAGCATTTGTTCTCCCATAGCCCCTCTCTTGTGATGATTGACAAGTAGAGATGGGGTTGGGAGAGAGGTTTGGGCATTATATCGGCCACCATGTCGAGTAGTGGTTCTTGTATCAATTCCAATATATTGGTATGACCTCCTCGGTGGGGAGTTGCCCGCCAAGAGCCATTCCATTTCAGCCTCAGGGATGCCATCATGGCCTCTCCTTTTATGAAGATATCCACCGGGTGTAGGCCCAGTAGAACTTCCATGGTTGCTGTGGGTGCACCATGCTTTGCTCCGGTGATGGTTCGATAGGCGAGACTGGAGCTGGATGCTGGTGAGAGTTTGTCGAGCAGCTTGAAGGTTCTGTTGTACTCAAATGGACAGGACTATGCACCGGAGCCCTATGGGCACCATCTTCTCCCTGGTGATTGGAAGAATAGGAATTGGAAGAGCTGGAGCCTGAAGGGCGCTGTCACATCATGAGGAAAGTTTATGTAGGTAGGTTGGTTTGTTGAGAAAGCAGGCAGAATTCAAATGCTAGTGTGGGAACGGATCCTTTCCTGGCTTCTCAAAGTAGCTTGGTCGGTGCTCTTCTGTTTATTATTTTTTAAGTATATTAGGTACCTTAACTCTGTAGGGATCCAAGAGTGAACTGTTTTATCTTCTATATTATCGTTTAGGTTAGAATTTGACAAACTCAGTGGTACCGAAAACTCATTTTTCCAAGAAAATGGACTTGATCACTTTTTCCATGCAACCAACAAAATGAAGTATTTTGTGGGAAAACATTACTAGAAATTTTTTCTACTGCATGCATTTTTCTAGGTGAAGCTCTTGAGGAAGAAGAGGATTTGGAAGAAGAAGAAGAGGAGGATGAGGATGAAATTTCAGAAGACAGTGATGAAAATGAATCAGTAGTTATTAGTGAGGATGCAATAAATAACCAACAAGGTACTCCCGATTGTAAGCAACAATAAGACTTCCGGTGTTGACTCAAACACAGTCATTAGGGGGGCACAGACCCTTAGGCTCTAACCTACTTTGGGAAGCGAAACAATGAAAATCATGCATTTCCATCAGGTATGAATCCTAGGATTTTGAAGATAACTTTTCTTTTAGAGGCAAGGTGCTTCCTCATTTGTCACTGCCATTGGAACTGTTTCCAGTCCATATGTGGCAATAATGAGGGTTTTGTGTATATATTCTTACCTTCGTTCTTCACAATATCAATCAGCTTCCTAATTGTATCTGCAGTGTATAATAGAATTGGCTCGCTATTTTATTTTCTGAAATTTGTGGTTACAGTGTGTGTGGACAAGCTGGTTAATCAAAATCCTCACATGTATAATCCACTTCGGAAATTGACTGGAATAACAATAATATTCTTGGAAAAATTATAATGGTCAATATATGATTGCATAACAATCATGCAAAAGAATATATTTAATATTGTATTCAGACGCTTCCCAAGAGGTGATTGGGTCCAAGAGTCTGCACACTCTTAGGGCGTCGTCATTTAATTTCTTTGTATCTTAATTTGTTTTTATAATGTTGAAATTTTTTAATTACTTTGATCATGAGTCTGTCGTTACTTTAAATTTATCATTAACATCAACTGATGACTCATGTTGATCAGGTCTGTTTACATATTTGTAAATTGAAGTATCCATTGTGTTGTCGCATCACTATTGTAAACATCCACTGTTGTCTTTATTATCATATCATCTGAAAGGGGGATCTAATTCTTCAAAAGAACCGAAGAATCCGGTTCCTCCGTTTTGCATTTCAGTCTGTAAGATTACTTCATCATATATAACTATGAGCAGAGAAAATCCTAGGTTATGTTTATTCTAACATAGAGTAAGGGGATCCATGATATACTTCTTTTTATTTAGTTTGTGTTCATTAATGTTTTTTTTATGTGTAATAATGGGGTTTTTTGCATGGGTCAACTCTCCCCTCCTTGGGAGTTAAGCTCCCTTTTCCCTTGCACGGTCACATTTGATGATGTTATAAAACTCCTTCTCTCTCTGTCATCACTTAAAGCTTTGAGTTTTAATTAACGAAATTTTTCTTATACCTGTGAAGTCATAAAATATAACATCATCGTGTGTTATCATGGGAAGCCATTGGAATTATTATCCAGGAAATGAAAAATAGAATGTTCTTTGTGATCTTGGGTTCCTATTTGGTAGTGGATTAGCTTGGATGTTTGTGAAGAAACTGTGGGAAGAGTAAGAAAAGTGCTGGAAAGGTTAGATTGTTAGGTATTGGATTGGATTGTAAGTAATTATCTTCTTTCTTTTTAACCATGTTAATAATTATTACTGCAGACTGTCCAACTGTTTATCATCATATATGTACGGAAAAAAGGGATACATTAAAAGTTCTTATAGCTTAGTCAACTTTCGACCCATGGATATCACTCTTTGATGATTATTGTTGTTCATTACCTATTCTTTAAATGGAGGATTCACATTATTCCATGACCCTAAAAGGTTATAGATATTCTAACCTGCACACTACCCCAATATTTTAAATATGCTAATGGAAAATTTTGAACGAGGTTTCTTTCCTGTGTTGAAATGGGCTGCCCATTCATTGTCTCTCTGTCAATCATGTAGGTATGATGTTTGTGATACTTCGGCTACTGTTATCATGCCAGACAGTGTCAAAAGTTTGTGCTGAAATTGGGTAATATTCCGTGAATTCATTCACGTTCTTCGTGAAATGTAAATAATAATAAGTTATTTTGCATCGACAGTTTGGTTATTCAATCCCATTACCATTCTCTTTATTTTATTTCATTTGTTATGCATTCTTGACTGGTCTATTTGTTAACTTTCAGCAGGTACCTACAAACTGCAATATTGGTACAGTTTTCAATCTGCAGCGTTTCTGATACACTCAGTTATATAGCTATTTGAACAATTTTTGGGATTGGGTTTCTGTTTCCGAGAGCAAAGTATTATAATTGAAGGGGTGGCAAAACCCGTGTGAGTCATAGGGGACTATTTAGGGAGTGTAAAAATGCCAACAATTGTGTAAACTAGTTTTGTCAATGACAAGGATTAGCTGACAAGTCATGAAACCAAAATAATTCTGGATGGTCTAAGACATTGAATGCAGGTCAAGTTATTGTGGGTATACATGCATCAATGTGGCTTGTCAAATGGTGATCCAGAACGAACATGGGATGGGATATGTGGTGCCTAAAGACGTAACAAGTGTTTGGGGTTAAAATTTGTAGAAAGAAATAGAAATTGGCATAGAAGAACAAGAGGCTTGCAATTATGAAGTTCACGAAAATATGCATGTTGATCCAAAATTGTTCGAAAAAGTGGCTAAAAATCGTTAAATTTACATTATTCTTAAAGTTACTCTGAAAAATTGTATCAACCAACATCAAAACATGTCCTGAAAAATTTACTACAATGTTATTGGAATGAGATAATAAAAATACACAGGCACTGGTTGCCATAAAATAGATCATCAACAATGTCGTGCTCAAATTACATAACTGTTATATAAGCTGATACGAAATTTATTTATATTGCCATACTGAATTACTGGAACTTTTTGTTTTTTAACTTGGAACCTAGCTGATTGAAAACTTGAAGCAGTTCCTAGTGAAACAAATTTAAAGTTCAATTGCTTCACTCTCTGAACCAATTTCCCACCAAGCTTGGTGTTGTTGAACCTTACTCCTACAACATGCAGAACTAGAACACGTTATGTTGGACTCATGTTATAGACTGAGAGCCAGTAACTCAAAAAATCATCGAAAAATGGTTTTTCGGTCTCAAAGCCTTCTAGCAGCCGTGTAGGAGATGAAAAAACGATTCAGAATTTTTTTTTTTTTTTTTTTTTTTTTTGTGTTAAAGATGAAATGTTCTGATGTACGGAAATGACAAAAGCAGACAATTCCAAGATGACGAAAGAGAGGCAGACGGCTCCCAAAAGTTGGAATAATTGTCCAAAAATTAAACAATGGTATAAGTGTGATAGAAAATCCAAGTTTTTCCAGTGGTATCTCTTCCCAAAGCATGAAATACTATTTTTTATCCAGTTTAAACGAGTTTTAATCCTCTACCGATAACAGGAGGGGGTTTGAGAATAATCAACGTTTGAATATTTGGCGCTTGAAAGTAGTGGTGCAAGGGATCGCCACCGTGTATGCTAGGGATTTTCGGCGTCCAAGGTTGGCTAAGCTGAACTCTGTTCAAAATTATGAATGGCCAATTTGTTCACTCAACTTTTATCATCCTTCCACTTCTATTAGCTTACCTATCCTAATCTATGTTCTAAGCCTTCTACTTTTATTTATTTTTTTGCATTGTTTGTGGTATGGGGATCAGGAAAAATTAGATCTCAGCAACTGGGAAGTGTCGGTTTTTAAATAGGCTGACCAGAGATGGTTTGCATCCCGACACGCCCTATGCGGCAGAAATGTGAACTACTCATTGCAGCAACTTTTGGAAAACAGCTCTGTTGAGTAAAATTAAAGAAAAGAGAAATTTCGCATTTGTGGGTTGGCTCCACTGCTTTCGATGAATGCGAGATAGCTCCTATAATTTTGTGACAACTGTTCTCTAATTCCAGTGATTCATTCTTACTTAACTATTTCAACGTTTTCTACCTTTTATTTTGCTAGTTATATTTATCTTATTTAATTTCATTGGATCATTATGAACAACACCCCTAAAACAGGACGTTCTTTGTCCTTTCACTTTGGAAAAGCACTTCGGCGGTAAGCTCGGGAGATCGTTTACAATGTTCTACCAAGAGAAAACTGAAGAGCATTCTAAGGTGATATTTGTCACTTGACGAGTGATGCAACGAGAATTTCCAGTAGAACAGTTGGTTCGATTATAAGTGAAGGCAGGCGTATGATGGAGACGACTGGCCAGACTTCCTTCATCACTCCAACAAGAAATAGGCAGGAGGTAGAATACAAAAAAGGTAAATAATTAGTAATGTAATTAACTTATCATTTCAATTAATGGTACACCTATATGTATATTAATTGAATAAACACGAAGTATACATTTAGTAACTAAGTAGGAATTCATTATTCGTTGACTACAATCGAGAAGTATATTTTTTCTTAGCTTTGAGTTCCGAGAATGTTTGTCGGTGCCTGATGTAACAACAATATATCCGCTTGAATAGTGTGAATCAAACGTCATTCCTAGAATGTGAATGTTTTAAGTTCTCTTATTAGGTAGGTACTTATTGATTCACAGGTGAGTATTCTTAGAAAAAAAGGAGCGATAGATGTTATTTCCCTTCTCATAACCTTCTGGGAAGGCTCTGCACCACAAAATACCTATATAAGTAAGGAAGAGTCTACTGTATTGAAATAAAGTAAGAAACAGGAACGCATCATTTCATTTAAAAACATAGAAGTTTGAGGGCAGATGATCCTGCAGAGGAATGAAGGGAAATAGACACTCGTGTGGGAAAAAAGTTTGAAAAAAAAAATCGTACGCCAACAATTTTTAAATGATAGATGAGTAGTTTTTTTTCTCCAGTAGAATTCGCCCTAGGAATGCTGACAATCTCTGGTCGACCTATAGTACTGTCATTGAGACATATCAGGCATGGTTCATAGTGGTTGAGTGTCTGATTCGAGCGTGGAAGGTCTATGGCTCGATTCCAGAGTGTGGGAACATTTTTTTTCTTCAAAGCTTTGAAGTAAATTTTTAAACATCTGATCAATTTTTCCAACTAGTTTATAATTTACTGAAAGGATTGATTTCTTCCTCTCCATATCACTGTACCAAAATGAAAACATGGTGTCCCAAAGGTAACCACTCCCCCCTCCCCAATTTCGTTCCACAATGAATGAAGAAGCACAACTGCTTTCTAAAAGTAGGTACATGAATATTATTTTTAGGATAAATCGCGCTTCTTCGTGGTTCATCAGCTCTAATTCGAGAGAGGAATAAGATATTGCAATTCTGGTTTCAACATCGTGTTCAGAAAAGAAAAAAATCTTTATAATGAGGTGTCACTCGGCCATAAAATAGAAAATGTTATTAAGTAAATAAAAATAAATATTAATTTTCATTTACTTATTTATTTTTTCCCCCCAAGTACCCAATACTTCACCCCTTTTGGTAGTCCAAAAACTTTAGTATTTTAGTCTGATTTTTATTTGCTTAAAACTTAATATTGGCCACCCCAAAAACGCTCTCCAAGCTTCACTTCAATATCTTAAAAGTTGTGAGAAAAGGTTTGGGGGGGTTGCTTTTGGTTGGGACACCCTGCCCTGAATACCTAATAAAAAAGTTCCAGTCATACAGCATGATCGTATGAGCGAATTTTATTAAATTGCCTATCTTATTGTAATATGTTAAATGTTATCGCAATTTGAGTTCAAAGAAATTGTTGAACATTTTGGTAAGTAAATTATTACAGAGACGACGAACGGTTTATATACAACTTTGGCGAGAATTTAACATGTTGAACGCGGATCGCCCACCGGTAAGCAAACAGAATTCTTTCATCAGAGCGTCGTTTTACCAGTTGATAAACAAAATTTCACCCTCTACAGGGCTGACGCACAGTGCTTCGAGTAATGGACATAAAAGACAAAATCGACATTTTATTTAACCAAAACTACCTATGTGGTCTTATTCAGAGAAGTCTAAAGGTGAGAAAAATGTCACTAGTTGAACTTATATTGGAAATGTAATCACGATGATACCTGTAAGCAAAAGGATGCTAAGGGAGAGCAAGATACAGTCGAAAGACAGTAGTGAGTTCTCTCACATGGGGTACGGTTCTCCGTTTTAAAAAACGATGGCGTCTGAGAGGTATGAACAAACATATTTGATGAAATTTGAGGCGGTACCATTAATTTTTTTTAGTTTTTTAAATGTGCAATAAGTAGATGTCAAACTAGCTTACGAAAACACGATTAGTCAACAAAAAAGCTAAAATCGTTCCTGGGATATGTACGTTGAACTCTCCTAAATCAAAAGAAAACAATTTTTTTTTTTTTTTTTTTTTTTCAAAACTTTTCCGAAAGGCCCTTTTTTAATTTTTTTTGTAGAAGACAACTCAAAAATCCCCTTGATGTAAGCATTTTCAATTTGAATTCGTCCTTCATAAAGAGGGACCGAATCTTGAAGGTATCTTAGTAAAGGCGGAGTCTGGGGCTCGAAAAAACTGTGGCGGTCGGAATGCTGCCTTTATCAAGTAGGTACTCGAAAATCTTCTCTCCTATCCTACCATCTACGCACATCAGACACAAATTACTGTAGGCACCAACTACAGAGACGACGAACGGTCATGCCTAGAGCAGCATCTGGGTACCTCTGCATTGAGGAAAAAAGAAAAAAACGCTGCAAATTATTACACAGAGGTTCATTATTTCTGTATTATACAGCTCTCCTACGCAGAACACCTGTATATATTATTAAACGAATCATCTAATGTGTCTGCATAGGTGTAGATTACTACTGAACAAAAATTAATAAAATTGAATAGCACAACAATCTTTCCTTACACGAGCTGATAATGCAGATCCATGAATTCGCAAGACTCGCTTGCTGCAAGCCAAACACTATCTAGCAGTCTTTGATGAAAGTTAGTTCCCCCAACACAAAGCAGATTGTGATCTTTATGGAAAGGCTAATAGCTATTCCAAGTCAATGATCACGAGTATGGTTTCTGATTCAGTCTATCAGAAGATCATGGATAAAGATACTGCACATGAAGCATGCTCAGCTTTGAGGGATCAGTTCGAAGCTACTTCACAGGATCAGCTGTTCAAGGTTTGTGCGGAATTTTTCGCTTTTGTTTGGACATTGAGGGGCGACGTTTCCACTGATGTAGCTAAACTGAGTATGCTTTGGAATAAGCTTAATAATGGTTTAAAATAGAAAAACCTAAATACACTCCCAGACTTTATTTTGGTATGTAGGATTTGACACATTTTACTAAGTAGTTTCGACACATTCAAGTCTGGTTGGATGCTGCTTGCAAAAGATGATGCTAAGACTTATGAAGAGTTAAGTTTGCAGCTTACAGTGTATGAGAGAAATTCAGGTCAGCAGAAATTGAGTGACAATACAGATCAAGAAGCTTTATATGCTAAGTCTAATAAGCAGAAGGAAAGTTGTAATAATGACAGAGATTTAACAAACCACCTCCACAGTTTAAACCAAGAAATGAGTGTCATTATTGTCATAAGCCAGGTCATTGGGTTCGTCAGTGCAGGAAGTGGATAGCAGATGATCGACCTGCTCTTCCTGGACGAGATGGCGCTAATAGTGTTCAGAGTAATGTAGCAGACAGCAACATTGCTCTAGTTTCGATTCACAATGAAGCTTTAGCTGCTGAGCAAAATGCAGAAGACTGGTGGGTGGATAATAGTGCTACTAGGCATGCTAGGAGTCAGTCTGGTTGGTTTACGTCATTCACTGAATTCCAAAGCCCGTGTAGTATAAAAGCAGCCGGAGAAGAACGTCTGAATGCCTTAGGAAGTGGCGTTATTGACGTGCTTTCAGTGTTCAATGGTAGAAGTCAGCTTGTGCAGCTGAAGGATGTTTGGTTGGTTCCCAAAATTTCCAAAAATTTACTCTCTCCACTAGCTGCACATGATAAGAATCCCAACAGCAAGTTTGAGTCTACAGTCATCTCCTGTGCATTTTCTGTCAACAATGTTCCAGTACTGACAGGTATTAGAGAGCAGGGTGGGTCGCTGTTTAAAGCAAATATAAAGGCTGTAAGTTCAAAAAACAGTTGTTCTGTCAACCTTGCAGAATCCAGAGATTTATTGCAGCTGTACCACGAGAGAATGGGTCACCAAGATTATCGCCACGTTAAAGAGAAGCTTGGACAAGAGCTAGACACCAAGGTCAGGCTGGAAAGAAAGATATGTGAACCATACGTTTATGGTAAAGCTCATCGACTGCCATTTGACACAAGAAGAAAAGCATCAAAGCCTGGTGAGCCCATTTTGACTGTGGTACCTTCCGAAACTAGACCGAATTCATAGTTGAAAAAAATGAATCGTTTATTTCAGAAACCACCTAAGTGCGCTTTTTTCAACTTTTGGAAAACTAAAAAAAACTGTTTTCAGCTTAAGTATAGGTCTTGTCTCCTTCAAATATTTTTTTTACCAAATCAAGAACATGCAATTGGAATTATATATTTTCTTAATTTTTTTTTCCTTCAAGTTTTTGAGTTATAAATTTTTGAAAATTTTGCACTTAAATGGTTTTTGCAATAAATGAATAACTCCAGTGATTTTTTAAAAATTATTATTGAAATTAAGTCAAACGATTAATTTTTATCTGTTTTGGTATCAAAGATAAGTAAGAGACACACTCAAGTATAAACAAGAGTGGTTTTTACTAGGCATTAAACGGAAAATACTCGGACAAGTAGACTACACGCTTCAGTGCGCTTAGGCTACAGCGACGGCGCTTGGGTTCTTTCTGAAATAAACGGATTCTTTTCAAGGCTGTCCAATAGCATTGGTGATATGGAAACCCTTGGTACTTTGGTACCTTTGGTTTTTAGTTCATAGAAATATTTGTGGAATTGAGATCTATTAGATTTCACTCCCCCCTCCCCCCCCCCCCCCCCCCCCCCCCCCACAGTTTCCAGTGAGTTCATGCTCAAGATGTTCATTAACAACAAGATATTTCACATTGTAGCAACTAAAAATTCAATGCACATGCTTTCTGGTCTTCAACTCGAAATAAATTTTTGTCATTCATATTCATAAACAAAGTTCAATATTTTCTCACCATCTGCATTGAGCTCTAATTATAATAGGTACATGGGCTCAACAAGCTTCCACTGCATTAAACTATATGATAAAATCATATAGTATTATAATAATAGAGTTCGAACAAGTAAGCCAGAAAACTGGCAATTGATTGTTGATTGATTGTCCATTTATTTTATTATTATTATTACCCTTTACGTCTGACGTTTCATCATATCCATAACATGATTCTAAAGGCCATTAAGATTTATTAATAGAGAGGATTTGAGGATTAATAAAAAGGAATGTATTGATTTATGATTTTATTTTTTATTATAAACCTCTACTTGGGAAAATACCGGAAAGTTGACCAGAATTGCACTTTTCTTACACATTTCCATAAAGCGAACTAAAATGTAGGTTTTTCAGTGTTTTCCCAAGTTGGTGTTGCAAATATCAATAAATGGACATCATTACGAGGTTCAGCACGAAAAAATACTCCAAAATCATGTATCATATGTGGCAATTGAGTATCTTAAAATACTCTGATATTGCACTTTTAGAGTGGAATTGTGCTCTTTGGAGCAGAATGGCGCCTGTTTGCGCGCACCTAAAAAATCGAGTAATAGGTCATTTCTTCATGAAATTTCACGTATAAATTGAGTCTGGAATAAAAAATCGGGGTTACCATTTGAAAAAACAAAGTTTATGTCATTTACGCCACTTCTGGCGCAAGTGGAGCGCGCTAAAGTATTTTTCCTGAGATCTACGTAACTATGAAGAATGGCGTTGGTCCCAATTTTTTATGCTGAATCCACGGGAAATGAAGGGAGTTGTAACTTTTCCGAGGGACACCAATTATATATACATACAAAAGATCTCACGAATGTGGGAGCTTAAGTTTTTAAAAAACTTTATTTGAAAATTACAAAAGTAACTGATTGAGTAAACTACGAAGTAACGTGTGGGCTTGAGTGGTGTCGAGACGAGAGTGACGGGTCTGGAAGAGAAGGGGTTATATATACCCTTCGTATCCGGCTGCAGGAAAGCTGAGTCTGCTTTACTTCTCTGAGACGCAATAGTTTTTGTGTCGACTCGGCGGTTCCCAGGGTCTGGACGTGACGATATACTGCTGAGGTGTCAGGTTGAGGGTCTGTCATCTGAGATAATTCCTCCCCCTCAAGATCGGAGAACATAATTCGTAGAAATAGGAATTATGTTCGCAGCAGGTTGCGCAGGCTGTGAGGATGGTTGCAAGTCTTCCATTACAATTGGTCTGGAACTCAAACGTTCGGCATTAATAATGGAGTAAAGTTGCTTCACCCTAGGCCATGTTACATAGGCTATTACGCTCGTTATCAACACATATATAATAATTGAATTATATGGTGACGGTTGGGGTTCATTTGGGATATTACCAGAGTAGTGCCATTTTGGAGGATCTTTTATGAAGGACTTATAATCCTCTAATACTATATTGTCATTGTCTGTTTGTATTGTAGGCAATTTGGTCTCTGAAATCTGGAGAAATATGGGTTTTCCCCAGGACATCCCTTGATTATTGAGTATTGATTTGTTAAAATATATCTCATCATTTTGGGAGTCTATTAAATATGTCCCGTTTAAATTTATCATTTCAGTTTTGGACTCGTCTTTTATTTCAATCTGTTCAGCCTTTAATGTTACTATTAGAAATTGGTTTATTTCTTTTAATTTCTCAACTATAGGCTTCTTCATTGATATTTTAGAGAATGTGCAATTATCAATTTTATTTTGAGTTATTACGTTTTCCTCGCATTGCGTCACATCTCTAGATAATATGTCCCAATTACAATAAAATTTGTCGCTTATTTTAGCACAAGGTTCTTTAAAACCGTACATTTGAGTATTTTGGGTACTGTACAAGTAGTATTTATATTTTGGGATTATGGCTACATAGTCGTCACCTTTAAGTATTGGTATAGGCCTTAAAGTATAAGTATTATATTCTTCCACGTTATACAGGGGAAGTGATAGTAAAAATACAAGATTATTTCCTAACCAAATACAATTTGGACTAATTAAAGTTTCATACTCTAATATATTGCTAAATACCTTAAACGAATTAGGGGCCGTTTTATTTACAATTTTATTAATTTCCTCTTTTAATATTGAGGTTGGTACTATACTGGGATGTAATTTTCCCATCTTGCAAAAGGTATAAGCAGTTTCAATTTCGCTTATTTGGTGATCAATTATGTTCAATACTAATTGCATGTGATTTAAAGCGTCTTTGAGAACGGCTGCTGAAGATTCGATTGAATTAAATACTTGGTTCATTGAATCTAATTTTTCTTTTAGTTGTTTGTTGTTGAAATTTAATTTTTCAATTGTTTTATTATATTCCATGATAATTTGTTCCACGAGGGTATATTGGTTTTTAATTTGGTTTTCCATCGAAACATCTTTTTGTTTAAGATTTTTAATTATTTTTTCGTATCGCACTCTATCTTCTTCGTCTAAATTTCCAGTAATTGCTTTAACTATTGAACCTAATCCATTGATTAAACCTCTTTTCCGTCTGTTAGTGTTCTCTAGTAGTTTAGGGCAAAGGTTTCTGAATTTTGTCAGTACTCTGTCATAAGTATGGGCAAATACGGATAAGTATTCGTCTACTTTGTCTTCTAGTCGTTTATACCTATTGGCATATTTAGTACAATTGGTGTAACTACGGTCAAGGTTCGTTAGTTGCTTGTATAACGTCTTGAGTTCATAGCTGTGGACTAAGGTATGTTCTGAGTTTTCGACGAAGGCTCCCTCGAGTTGGATCGGTAAAATACCACCGGTTCCTTGAAGGTTTTTAATTTCGGCCGCCCAGCTGGCAGCTGTTAAGATCCTGGAAAAATATTACTGAGGTTCATCTTCTAGTCTCCCAAGTAAGATTTCTCCTATCATGGTTTCTCTAATTTTTGGTATTTCCATTACGGATGATAGTTTTCTTCCTATTGTTAAATTTTTAGCGTATTGGCAAAGGTATACTCCACAGTCATCATTGTTAGTTTGGATTGGAATATCCTTTACATTGATTAGTTCCCATTTTAATGGCTCTGATGATTTTACTTTTTGTTTGAATTCTTCATTCAGGTATTGTTTAATTAAGTTCATTATAGGAGTTCCATTTTTCAATAATGAATCATAGTATTCTATTCTTTTTAATTTAGGTCTCACTACAATGAGTCGCCAATGACTATTTTCAAATATTGGGAAGAGTACTATATCTTTTTCGAAAATATTTAATCTTTTCGCATAAGTTTTAACTCTTTCATATCCTCCTGCTTTGAGAGATATGTATAGGAAGGTGTCAAATGTGTGTATTTTCGGTGCATCTGATAGATTATTATTTCTGTCATTTATTAGCTTTAGGTAGAAGTTAATTATCATGTCATTTAACCAGCTTTTTCCTTTAAGGGTCAATAGGTCTTGTCTACGTATAGTCATATTAAATTGTTTCGCTACTATTTCTAGCGGGTCTTTGTCTTCCCTAACGGCTTCGTCTATGTTTGTCGACTGTTTTTCCGTTATTATTTTTCGGGGTCTTTTGACGTTTGAAGGATGAATTTTAGTTTTCTGGTTATGATGTCTTCTATCTATTTCAATAGTTCCTGTCTTTTCATTTTTATCAGTTACCTTTTCCTTGTTATATTTTGCTTTAGTTTTGTCTTGAATTTGCCTAGTTTTAACGTAAATTTCTTCCGGTAATTCTGGAATGTTTTCTCTAGTTTTATTTTTCGATTCTATAGTTGTTTCCTTCTTATTTTGTGATTTATTGAGGATGATTTCATACAACGTTTTGACTTTTTGTTTATGTTCAGTTGTGTAATTGTTTATCATTCTTTCCTCGAACTCTAGTTCTATTGGAGGGTTATTGTTAATATGACCATTAATTATTTCAAATGGTGTCATTTTTTAATCCAAATGGCATTTTTCGGAACTCGTATCTACCTTGATTTACAGTAAATGCTGTTTTTGACATACTATTAGGGTCTAGTTCAATTTGGTGGAATCCTGAGTAAAGATCGATTGTTGAGAAATAACAAGAGTTTCCTAGATTGTTTAATACGTCTTCGATTAGTGGAAGTTCGTATTTTTCGTCCACTGTTTTTTGATTCAAATTTCTAAAATCAACAACTATTCGGAATTTTTGTTTCCCACTAGCATCTAACTTTTTTGGTACTATCCAAATTGGACTGTTCCAAGGTGAATCAGATTCTTGAATTATTTTTTGAGCTAACATTTTATTGATTTGAGTTTCCACTTCTTTTTTGTATATTTCGGGGTATCTGTAGGGTCTAGTATATACTGGTACTTCGTCAGTTGTATTTATTAAGTGTTTAGTGGTTACTGTCGTACTAAGTTCTTCTCCTTCATTATAAATTAAGTCAGAGAACTCTTTTAGTAAGTTAGTAAGTTTTTCTTTCTCTTCGTTGTTAAGGTGTTCAGTCCTTATCAAACTTTCATTGAGTTTGGGCTTTAATTTTTTTACTTTTTGCATTGAGATATTGTGATAGTTAGAATTTTGATCGGTTAATGTTTTTTCGTCAATTTTTTCAGCTTTTAATTTAATGGGATTAATTTTTATTTGTTTATCATTATTATTATTCACCATCAAATAAGCTTCATGATTTTTCACTTGAACAATACAGTTCGGAATCTCAACTTTATTATGTTCTTTATGTTGAATTAACGCAGGACCGTTAGTTATGTTGGGGACCTTTATTTTTATTTGATGAATTTTTCGGGGTTCTAAAGTCATCGTTTGAGGTGTGTCACAATCATGATAATACAATGGTATCGATCGTTGTTCTAGTACAAATAAATTTTTATCAAATAGACATCGGGCACCGACTTTTCTGGCTAAGTCCGTACCAATTAACATATCAAAATCTTTATGGAAATTGAATACATGAAATTCGTTATTATGGTTATTCTTACATTTAAGTATCTTAGACAGTGGAAGTATTACACATTGTTTACCCTTTGTTTCTCCATGAGGAGTTACTACTTTAAAATTTGATTTTCTTTTATATTCCTTGAAAAGATTATCAGCTATAATTTCATTTACAAAGCTACGGGTACTTCCAGTGTCGATCATAATTCTTAAATTATGCTTATCCGATACGATGTAAGGCAACGAATTTCCGACTGTTATGTTAAGGTAGAAAACTCGTCCTCCTCCTCGTCTCCTAAAAAAGGACTCTCATCAATCGAGTCGATTTCCATGTTAGGATCGTTTTCGGGGGGATCATTGCCTTCCATCATATTCATTGGATATGTGGTGGTAGTAGTTCTAGCACTCATTGGTGTTGGGTGCTGTTTGTTATTGTTATTAGGCGATTGTGCCTGTTGCGGAGGTTTTGGTTTAAAATTATTCTGTTGTATTACTTGTTTTCCTTGCTGTATAAACTGTTTCTTTTGAAACTGGTTTGATTGGTGCTTTGAGTTCTGTTGCGAGCTGTTCTTATTTTTATCGAAACCTTGTTGACCGGAGGGTCCACTAAAGTGTTTCTTCTGATTATTATGATCAGAATTATTTTTACTGGGGTTATTCCTATAAGAAGGAATAAATTGAAAGTCATTAATAAGGATACTCGCAGCAGCACCCATGCTTGTTGGATTTTTGGTTCGCATT
Organism: Adelphocoris suturalis; assembly: GCA_030762985.1. NCBI lineage: Eukaryota > Metazoa > Arthropoda > Insecta > Hemiptera > Miridae > Adelphocoris > Adelphocoris suturalis. The sequence continues at coordinate 66,271,706 of CM061045.1, read as the reverse complement.
AGTGAACCAAGGGGTTCGTTTAGCCCTTTTAATAGGCACCTAAGTCCTAGTTTTTTAACGAAAGGAACGACAGCGTTCGGGTCTAGCTCTTGTCTAACTTGAACATATGCTATCGCAAGGTTTAATTGTTTGTTAACTTTCTCATAGAATTTGAAAGCGTCTTCATGGGAATTTTGCTTAAAACCGCACATTTCTTGTACTAATGTCCAAACATCTCTTTTATCCGAGAAATTGTCCAAAAGCGCTGCTCTTAAGTCAACCCATGTTCCTACTTCATGAGAACATAATGTTTCGGCCGCTGGCCCTTTAATTTTTGACAAGATGCAATTCAAAAGATATTCATTTTGGAAATCGTTAGGATCATTTGCATTGATGAATTTGTTTAATAATTTGTCGCTAATGGTTATAAACCTATCTAGCAATTCCGGTTCACCTGAGAATTCAGGGACCATGGAGAGGTACTCCTTCTTAAATTGTGGAGGTTGTACTTGTTGTTGCTGCATGGTTGTCGATATATCGTTAAGTTCTGTTAATAATTGAGATAAATCGAATGATGAAATTGGACTTACAGGACCAAGGTCAGCATCTGCTTGGCTGCGTCCAGGTTGTGCCACTTTCGTCCTTGTAGTTTCTCGTGACTGCTCGCTCGTTGCCGTCTTCTTCAGGTTTTCGGCTCCCTCAATGGGTCGATTCCGACGATTCCTGAAGTAGAGACTGGAAGTTGTAGGTGTCTACCCAAATTGCCGTAGATACGACGCTGGACCTCACGATGAGTCGATTCCAGTGGGTAGTCCTCTCTTGACTGCGCCAAAGATCTCACGAATGTGGGAGCTTAAGTTTTTAAAAAACTTTATTTGAAAATTACAAAAGTAACTGATTGAGTAAACTACGAAGTAACGTGTGGGCTTGAGTGGTGTCGAGACGAGAGTGACGGGTCTGGAAGAGAAGGGGTTATATATACCCTTCGTATCCGGCTGCAGGAAAGCTGAGTCTGCTTTACTTCTCTGAGACGCAATAGTTTTTGTGTCGACTCGGCGGTTCCCAGGGTCTGGACGTGACGATATACTGCTGAGGTGTCAGGTTGAGGGTCTGTCATCTGAGATAATTTACATATATATAGAATGTCTCAAAACAGATTTCAATGGAGAAAATTTTCGAAAATTATGATTTTAAAATGCTTGGAGCCAATAGCTTAATTTTTTCAAAAAATCGCTAAAACAGTTTTTCAGGGATGAACTTGGACATTACAAATTTTTTACAAAAAATTATGCTGAAAGATGTAACATTAATTTATGCTGAAAGAACGATAAAGATGGCCAAAAATAGCTAAAACCCCAAAATCTTCTTTGTCTTAGAGAATATTAGTTAGAACAAGTTTTTTGCCATAAAACTGGTTCTTAGCGACTTCTTTGTGCTCAAAGTACTTTTGGAACACCCCAAATGAATAGGAATACATAAGCACACAAATAAGGTTCAAAATCCAGGAAGCTTTCAAAATGCCTCAGAACGGATTTCCTTAAATGAAATGCAAGAAAATTATATTATTAAAATAGAATTATTTGTAGAGCCATTGCAATTTTTGTGAAAGTTCGCTAACATATTCTGCATCGTCCAAACCTAACATCAAGTAAATACGGAACAATCTGACTAGATCTGTATCTGACCGGACATACGGATTCCCATCGCAATACGGATTCCTTGGTGTAAGGAACTCCGTAGCCGGATACTCCTCAATCCAGTCCGCACCAGGAGGCAACAATAATTGTTGCCTCCTGGTGCGGACGGCGCCCTAGGCCTACCTCACCTTCAAGACTGAGCAGTCTTGCGGGTTTTGCCTATCAGCGCCTGTTGAAATGTCGCTAATTATTAGAGACATTTCAACAGGCGCTGATAGGCAAAACCCGCAAGACTGCTCAGTCTTGAAGGTGAGGTAGGCCTAGGGCGCCGTACCGCGCCGACCCCAGGCATCCATGCATTGGATACAGTAAAATACAGATCTGTCTGGACACAGCTTAGTGAGATGTGTTCATGTTTCTACAAAATGTATTACCACTCTAGTCAGGATTTAATCTGAGATTTGATAGTAGGGAGGAAGGTATTAAAGGAGTCTGAATACACATTGAAATTCAAAATGGTTTTGCACCATAATTTTCAGTTTATTACTAGGATTTCCGAATATCTAATACCAAATACCTAACTTTAAATTTGTATTGTCTTAATCTACAAAATCCTTAGTGGAATTGTATTTTAATTGATTCATGTTTTGCAGATTGCACTATCACTGCTCATCAAAATTCTTGCAAAGACAACTTAGCGGAATGCAGAGGAAAAATTAATAAGGTACCTATTATTTCATCTGTATTTTAACTCACATTTCATTTTGAGATTTTCTCAATATTTCGTCCTGCAAAAGTAGTTTATCTTTTTCTCAAGTACTCAATAGGTACCTATTGGATGAAATTTTTTATAGGACAGTAGAACTACTGCTCATTGGTATATTAATGGTTAGTGTTATGAAAATGGGCCAAGATTTTGTAACTAAGGCTTTGTAATTTCCCAAAAACAGTCTCTTAAACTTCAAAAATAAGCCTAAATTATGCTTTAAAAAAAGAAAAATCTATTCTTTATGGTTAGTGGGGCAGGATAATGGATAAACAATTCAAATAGAATCACGAATATCTGACGACATTAGTTTAAACATCATGATTTATTACTATTACCCCCTCCATAATGAAATTTTAAACTCCTGATATACCTTCCGAAACTAGACCCAATTTATAATTGAGCAAAAAAAGAATCACGTAAATCTGACAAGATTAGTTAAAACATCATGATTTATTACTATTACCCCTTTCATTCACTCCCTTCCATAATGAAATTTTATTACTATTACCCCTTTCATTCACGCCCTTCCATAATTAAATTTGGAACTCCCGATATACATTCCAAAACTAAACAGAATTCATAGTTGAACAAAAAAGAATCACGAAAATTGGAGGAGAATTGTTAAAACGTCATGATTTATCAGTGTTACACCCTCTATTCACCTCCTCCTATCATGAAATTTGAAACTCCTGACATACATTCCGAAACTATATTGATTTCATAATGGAACAACATGAGGATCACAAAAATCGGTCGAGATATGTCACATGGGCAGCGCTTGAAAATCGGTAATTATCCCCTCCAACCCCCCCCCCCCCCCCCCCCCCCACTGCGATAGAAAATCCGAAATCCCCAAGGGGAATCAAACCAAATAAGAATAATTAAAATCAGTTAAAAATTGTAGCCTGGGCAGCGTCGACAAACTATGTCGTAAAAACCACGTTTTTTCGGCTTTACCTCCTCTATTTTCTCCTTTCCGTCACGAAAGCAAAAATTCCCAAAGTTTGTTGCACAACTAGAATAAAATTTGAATCAAACAAACAAAGAATCTCGGATATCGGTTGAGAATTGTGGCCTGATCAGCATCAACGAAATTTTTTATACACACACATACAAGAGTGCGCACACACACACACAATACACCTATCTTTTTTTCACGGAATCGGTCTTAGAATGGTCTGAAACGGATTTGTATGTGGTTTTTTTTCTCATGCTTGGGTTGTCCCCTACCCCTTGGATCAATTCCAGTAGGTTGTCCTTCTTAAATAAGAAGCCTTGCCTGTATGATCTAGCTTCTGAGGGACGTCCCAAAAATCTATATGAACTGCAAAAACAAAACAAAAAATCCAAAGTCTACCAGAATATTATTTAGAACGAATTTTTTGCCATATAAAATTGGTAGTTAACAATTTCTTTGTACTCAAAGTGCTCAAATCTGAAAACAATGTAACATATTGAAAATCTGCTCTTACAAGCATGCTGCATGACTGGTTTTTTATTCTCTTGACTGTGAACAGCCATTCCAAGAGCTGAAGCAATGAAACTCGGTAACACCGTAAGTCATGGTAACCTACGAACTTCTTAGGCAGGGTTACCAATGCGGCTTATGAAGTCTTTAGGTGTAATCGCCACTTCAAACCTCCGAACTTCTCTAAGCTCCTGACGGAAAAAACGGGATTTTTTCCGCAGAATGATTGCATTTTTGGTCTTTTTGAGACTCCAGCTTGCAATAGAAAAAAATGTTTAAAAGTCGATTTCATAGCCCATAGCAGCAATCAGGGAGAAATCAATAAATCATACAGATTTCCCGTTCTAGTGTAATTAGTGTACAACTAAAGCAATAAATCATGAACCACTGATCAGAACACAATGAAATTCTCTGCGTATACGCTTGAGGGTTATTAGAAAATGCTGTCAAAATGTGATTAAAAGTGGTCTATGGGCATGAGCACAGCGATCATTCGGAGGAAGCGCTATGCAATCAGAATTGAGAAGCTGAAATAATTCAGGCTCTGGCGCCCAGATACACGCTCTCAAAAATTCTGACGCTAAAGGGCTAAGACCAACTGTAATCCGTTGAGCCTAAATAGCTTTGAATTTATTGTATTCACTAGCAATTTTGTTTTTACATCAGTTTAACAGACCGTCCCTCAAGGCAAACACCATATATTGTGCGTGTTGTCGTAAATTATTCAAAATCAACAGAAAAATCTAATTCTGCACTTTCAATCCTCATATGCGGTCACGCCTTTGAATTCGTTTGCTACCAATATGCTATCTTGCTGCTGGCTATGAAGCAAATATCTGGAAAATCTCTTTCCAGATATTTTCTGGAAATCTGAAAATCTCTTTCCAAGTCCAGCAAAATCAGGTCATTGTACTTTGCATTATTCTTTGCAACATCAAACTACCACATTACTACTGTTGGAGCCATTCACAGACTGTTCTATGGTGTTAAAAACTCTTCGTTCTACAGAAGTAATTTTTTCTTATTTTATTGATTCAATGGGCACCACAGTGTATTACAATAATAACTAATTTGAGTAAAATAACCTTTATATCCTTTAAAAAAATAACCTTTACATCGGTTAATAGAAGGAGCTCCTTTAAACAACAGCAAATAGTTGTGTGTACATTTATCAAAATTCCATCTATCAAGGTACTTGCATGAATTCATATTTCCTCCCACTCATAATAGAGTTCTTGAAATTCTGCCTTATTTTTAAATTCACTTATCAGAACGATAAATTTGCCAAAACCACTACATTGAACCTCTTGCTTGCATGAGCAAACATTCTCAACTTTCTAGCACCAGTGTAACCAGCTGTGCTGGTCAGAAGTTACAGATAGATACTTCGGCAGAATTCCAATTCTCACCATTTCTTAGGAAGAAGCACTGGGGAAAAAACACCACCTAAACCAATAATGTCTGAGGCCAATAATTTAAACTAAATACCTTACGTTGTCCAGCATGTAACACTGAGAAAAGGCTCAATTTCTTCCATTTCGAGGCAACTGAATTTGTAACAATCATGCCAATGCGAGGTTTGGAAGAGTAAAATGATGTATGTGTCATGTTTCATCGGTTTAATGTAGTAACTTACATTTTCTTAATTCGTAATTCAAAAAAGTGTTTTCTTCCTTCAATCGAATCCTTGCTGAATAAGTATTTAACCATGTATATAATTACACATTAGTAGTGTAGAACTACCTATTTACCAACCAGTATCAACGGTTTTTAGATTATCCCCAAATTTCAGAAACAATTCAATCATCACTCACGAAGAAAGTTTTCGAGGAAGAAAAACATGTTTTCATGAAGAGAAATGGTTGAATAAATAGGCTTCGACTCAAATGCAGTAAGAAAGTAAGTACTTTATTTTAGGCACTAATTTCCAGCATTATCAAATATATTAAACATATTTTTGACGTCCGAATGAGAATAAATAACAAGACAGCCTTCCCCGTGATATTTAATGGAACACTATCATTTTTCAAGAGGAACATAACACAATATTGCTGAAGAGATTAAGGCACACGCCACCATTTAATGAAAGATGCGAAATTATCTTGGCGATCTCATTAAATTGGAAGACATCTGGTAAGAGAACGGATTGTATGATTAATAATGATTGCTTAGTTATCAGTAGAACTATGAATACAGGAAGAAAATAAATTTTGCAACAAACCGTAGGCTAATCTATATGAAGATGTCTAGAATTAATCACAGCCATGTGTCTTTCTAACACAAACATAGATACTCTTTTAACCCATAACATTTTCAAGAAATACATCCACAATATACAAAAGTAAGTGATCATTCAACAATTACAAATAAGTAACTGAGATTGATGGCTATTAATATTCTGTTACACACATAAAAACCAATGAACAAACGGGTAAGTAGATACCTAACTGAACAAGTAAAGAGCTGACAGCGATTTAGAAGTCAAAACCAAGGACATTGATAACCAATAATAAGGATAACAGTTCAGTATTCTATGTATCAGTAACCATGTTCTAAATCCATAGTAATACTTCAGTTGAGAGAAATAAATCTGAGTGGAGAACTCTTAAGGTGAAGCAATGAAAGGTAAGAGAAATACTTGTACCTTTGTTAAGTATAAAATTTAAAAACGATTGAGAAATCATCATTGAGAAAATTTGGTTCGGGTAGCTCATAATACCCATTGGATGGTATTAATGGATTGGGGGGGAAAAAAACTAACGGAGAAAAAAGTTCCAAGGTTCAAACACTTTCTCTGCTATAGCACTAATAGTGGAATACTTCTTCTTTTCATGATTGTTTACGAGGATATAATATTATTGGAAGCGCTTATACAAGTAAGTATGTGTCATGAGCAAAATACGTAACAAGAATTGGTAATCATCTTGAAAGTTTCTTTAATCAGTTTGACCGAGTCCTTCTAAGTCGTTTGCCATTAAAATTTTCAATTGCCAAATTATTTTAAAACCAATGTGTTTATAATATAGCACGACCCTGCCTTGATTAAGTTGTAGATGAGTAACCCTATAGTCACAACCAAATCTGAACCTTTGTTATTACATAACAAGACACGATTTCATAAAGTTTCCCTTAGGCGATTTTAGAGAACGAACCAGTTACATCATAAAACTCAGGACAATCAAATATTCTAAGCTTAGTAAGAATACTACTATTTAGACAAGTAGTGCCTATGTTCTGCTGATAGGATACGGATATTTCTCAATAATAATAGGTCGGCACTAAACACCAAATGAATCAATGGGAGAACTCTTGTAGATGCCATTCAATCAAAAATTAAATTTTCCAATAAGAGAAAGAGGTAAGGAGGATTACTTAGCTGACGAATCGCTTATCTTTTTAGTCCTGCTTGTTAATGATTACTCATTTCATAGCTAACAATCACTAAGGGAAAGGCCAATATTCAACAGACTAACTATACCTCCAAACTCGGACCTACAGGATCGATATAAACATTGTTCTTAGGGCCATTCATTAGAAATTGAATGTTACAGGCCAATCTTTGGTACTAAAAACTTCATTGAGACCTTCTACAGGTCACCTTCACAGGACTATGATTAAATTTGGAGCGTTATTCAATCATTGTGAAAATGGTAATGTTTTAAGAATTAAACGTCTGTACAATGACAGTAGCTTGTATTGATTTAAAAGTGATGCAATTAATAGAAAACCATCTTCTAAAGCCTAATCCATAAAATGTCTTGAATTATCATTGAAGAGGTCTTACAAATTGCCATAGGTAAGAACTCCAAAGGAGCAAAATACTAATAAAAACCATGAGTGTTAATGAATTTTAAGAGACAACATTAGTGAAGTACCTAGTTACAATTAGTTGACTTCAAGTTTTCCATTATATCTAAGGGCTCACTACATCAAAAATATAATTTCTATCAAAGGATTTTGTCCCATCTATGTAGCAACACTTGATCACTGTCATAAATAATAATTCCTTTGAAAATTTTACCTGTTCAGTCAAACTCGAGGGTTCCATGAAATGTTCAACTATTTTTATTTAATATATACTAGAATTAATCTGGTCAATGTAATTTGAAACATACACGATTACTTATAAAACAAGAATTTCTATATTGATGCTGCTACCTATGCAAAATATGTCATCTGTTGAAATCACTCTAGGATCAGGATGTCCCAAGTCAATCAGGAGGACAACGGCATTTCTTACGGTAGAAATCAATTCCATTATCCCATAGAGAAGAACATGAAAGCATAAAATGTAAACTAGCTCTTCAATCAAAAAGTAGGTACCTATGTAACAAATGAAAAATTACGAATTTAGAATTGGAAAAATAAATGCTACCAATAACATTATTTTTAGGTGACACCATAAGTTTAAAATAGTTATTTCAAAAAGTGAAATTAACAATGCTTAATTTAATGATAACATTAATAAACAAAAGAAAACAAAAGGACCCACAATAATCACTGCTTATTGGTAAACCTACCACCTAATGAAAACAAAAATTGTATTTATAGAATATAGGTTACCAAACAATATCTGCTAAACTAATTTTTGAAATGGCTACAAACTAAAAAATTTCCAAATAAGAATAGGCTAAATTAACAACTAGCACAAACCTTATTGTATGAAATATTAAAAATATTTTATGAAATAGAAGGTGGTATTGATGATGATCACAAAACGTCACAACTAATTTAGTAATAATATATTCGAAAACAGAAAGTTGGTTTACAAATATTTGGAGAATGATCAGTCCCATGAAATTAACATGAATAATTTCAGTAACAAGCAATGAATACAAAGATAAAAAGAACCAAATTTCAACAGTCCAAGAAAAAAACTAATACTTTCAAAACTAATATATTTTATATGAAAGCTATGTGAAAGTAAAAAATAAATATGTATTGAATCAGGCAGGATCATGCAACCAAAAGATTCTTGCTGTTGTCATAATAACCCATATATAGATGACAAAAAAAAAAAAAAAAATTAACCAACTACATAACTGGTGGACATGACTCGGACCAGGAGTAATCGCAATGTAATAAGTTACTATATAAATAAACAAATAAATAAATACAGCCAGACCACCGTCACTTGCGAGGTAGCAGGTCAAGTATGTCACTAATTACAAGAAGGTTCATGTTACGAACAGGAAAACTCCAATGGTCGGAGATACTTTATTAAAGAGCCTTCGTATTCAAGTGGTTTAATAGGAAAACATCCCCCGAAGTCCTGGTGAAAAGGTATGAGCTCGAAGTTATTGGAAACCAAGTCTTCTGATCTAACCGTTTCAACTCTTTATATCCTGCAAGCTTTGAATCAGGGGCGGCTACTGATAGGAGCATAGGCGCATGTGCACCCCCAGTCAAACCAAAATAATAATAATGTTTCAAAATTTCTCCACTCTCATTTGAAGTTAGCTAGTGACAGAAGACGGGAAATCTAAATCTACACGCAAAACAGAGAAGGTTGCGGTAGGGAGGGGCTGAAGGGGGAAGCTCACCCAACCTGACCAATCAGAAGCAAACTGGAGCAACAACACGTAAGTGCTCAACCTGAGACTTGACCACATATCTCCGGACTGAGGATTTTCATTTGAATTGAGGCGGGCATGTGAGATTGACCAATCAGAGAGCTCGTGACATCCCGAGAGGAGCAGACTTAGGGGCATGCTCCTCCGCTAGGTACCGACACCGAGTACTTTCCTTTCTTCCTTATTATCCCTTCTCGTCCTCGTGATCATTTTTATCAGTCACACTTCTTCTATTTTTCCCGGTGATATTTCATTTAGTGTTTCGATTTTTTGAAGTTATTGAGTGTTGAGTAGATACTTTTACAATGAACAATTCAGTTGAGTTTATAAAGTTGAACTGGTCCCCTTTGTCAATCGAAGAAAAGTACAGGATTCGCAATGCTGGCCAACCCTTGTCATCACTACCGGGACTAACGCAAACATTGAAAATCAAAAATCGTTCTGATTCGGTCCGTAAGCTCAACCCTGAGTATTACCAAAAAGTAGATTGGCTTTGCGGATGTGAATTAACTAATGAATTATTTTGCTTTGTTTGCCTACTTTGCTGTAGTAAACGAAATGAGGCTTGGGTTAAAGACGGTATTAGTGATCTGGCCCATTTAGCTAAAAAAATCGAAAAGCACGCATTGACCGTCTCCCACAAGAACGCTCTGGTGGACTTGCGTTTATTGGGCCAGTAAAATATAATTCAACAACTTGACAGTGCATATTGTCTTAATCTGATACAAAAAACGAAACGGTCAAGAACAATAGGTACATTCTGTCTAGAATCATTTTTGTTCCTGGGGTAGACACCCGATTAGTGATATTTTTGTTCCTAGGGTAGACACCTACAATGTGATAGATTTTATTTTTATATTTCCCATTATATATCTTGATGATGACTAACCCTTCTCTTTCCCCATGAACCTCTCCTCTCCCTTTCCTTCCCCTCCATGGCAAGATTTGCTTCCACCTCCATGATGGTTCTTGCTGGGCGAATATACATTTCAGCTATTGCAATCATTCCTTGGGTTAACTCCTTTGATGGTTAAGTATTTCAGAATTTCTGTCTTCTATTGAGAACATTTCTCGTGTCTGGTGTACGTATTTAGTATAAAAGCACCTCTACCGTCCCCGCGATAGCCCTTGCTGATCTCTGTGCACCCCCTGAGTTTCAAGACAGGAGCCGCCACTGCTTTGAATCAACTTTCATTCAGATTTGAAAGCACAACAGTTTCCAAATATAGAAGATAACTTGACAGAATTTAAACTCATACATTTTCCCCAAAGCTTTCCCAAAAACCACATGGCAACTAAGGCCAATCAATCACCCTCTATGGCTTTGGAAGTTTCTTGAACATCACACTCACATTGAACTGATCACGTCCTAACCCTACTAATGCGATAATCTGATTCAATTTAAATGGTCTTATCTTAAGTTCCCTGTAGAATCGTTCATGTCTTTCAAACAGTATACAAATGTCACAACCTTTCCCCGATGAAGAACAGCTATTCACAAGGACATTCTTAGGGGATGAATGGCCCATATATTATAAGTGATAAAGGACATTAAATATATTTAAACAGAGAAGGAAACGAAAAATTGAAGGAGGATGAACCATGTACGTACAGAAATTTTCTTCGCCAGAGGATCAACTCAATAAGTTCTTTGAGAGAGAAGTAAAACCTTTTATCGTGAAGCACAGGCAAGTGGACACAACGTAAATTCAATGTTGGAGGTAGATAAGCTGCTATAGAGTAACTTCTTCGTCAATGTATCAACTGATAGGCAGTGTTCAGATAAATTTATCAGACAGACAAAAATATAGATTTAAAAAATTAAAAAATAAATAAAAATCCGTTTGTGGGTATTGAAGTTGGTGATAGTATAAATTATTAAACTTTGATAGAATTGAAATGTCGAAATTCGTGTACAGGTAATAAATATATTTGTTTAACATAAGGGCTGCCGAGTCTGAAAAAACGCAATCCCCAAATCCATTTGGACTAAGTGTACTGTTCAACACCTTCAGTCGGCAACATTGAAAGAAACTGCGTATCATATTGAAGGCTACATGTACACCATATATGAATGAATACACTACAGAAAGAATAGAAATAGATAACTTAATTCAGTACACAGTGTGACCACAGACCTTTGACCTAAACAAACATTATGTGCATCATAGTGGATCATTCTTCATCTTCCAAGAAATAGAACAAACCAACCAGTGCACATACTGAATACTGAACAAAAAAAGCTGAAAATTATTTTGTTAGTTGGTTTAAAGATCCATATCTACACTTATCAACTAACATCATTTTTCAGTGAAGAAGCCAAGTCAATTAATTGTTTGGTGGACATCAACTAGTGAAACAGAAGAGAGTACATAATATATTTCCAATGCGTTATGATAAAATAGTGAGCTTGAAAAAACAAGGTCCTGAAAAGCAAAACTTCCTAAATAATAACACTTTTCCATAAGAAAAAAAGCTTGTTTTGTGCGTTGCAGTATGCTTTATCACATCATAATTATTTTGATGATTTTCCTTTTAATTCATCGGTATCCTTCACTGAAATCCAATATTATCAAGTAAAATTAATGCGAATAAGAAAGAATTGCAGCACTTCATGCCAAATAATGAGGTATTCACGAGGAAGAAATACCAAAAGGAGAAAACAAAAGAAATAATTTGTATGTATCATGAATGTTTTTCAGGTGGAGGTGTCTGTCTAGATTTTCTAGTAAATTTAGGAAATCGGATCTTGCTTTTCTTAAGTTTTTCTGAAGTACTTAAATCGTCAGCGGCAGTTGAATTGGAGTCAGTTGAATATGCTTCTTCTTCCAACATAAGGCCAGAACAAGAAATTGTTTCAGGACGAGGAGGAGCCTGCCTCTTCTGTCTTGGATGAATGATAGGCATCACAGGAGACTCGAGGTTGGAGTCAGAATGAGAGACCTTCACAAAGCCAGAGCTCTAAATGGGGAAAAAAGGAAATAAAAGTCAAAAGTTGGAGTAAATCGTCATAAAACACTAATTATTTGCTCCAACAACTCCGGAAATGAATTGTAAAGGGTTTTCATTTCCTTCTTTGATTAAAACAAAAAGAGCTAAATAAAAACTGTTTGAACAAAGAGTCGAAAAGATGCTTCAGGTTTCAACATTGGCCTATTATTACAATTTCTGAATGTACAATTTCAATTTTCATGTGGCTACATACATCTGACTTTCCAACATTCCCACATGGGTCACACCTCAGGAATTTTGAATAATTATCAAAATCACACAAGGTTTATTATCTCTGGGAGGATACTGAACGGAGGAAATGATGGAATGGAGAGCCTGATGGTAGTGCCCCTTGAGTAAGCACCCAACAAGTTGGGTTAGTGGCATGTTGTGAAGGGAGTTCTTACTAAGCCAACACCCCAGGTACAATGTAATTTCTGTAGAACAGCCAGTATTGTTTTGGACGTGTATGGTGCAACTCACGAGTCAGTAAAATTAATAAACACACAGTTTGTGCACATAGCACATTGTTTGGTTGTTTGTGGCTGATATATTGCTAGGGAAGAGGTTGTTCAATCATACACACCAACCATTTCTATATTTTATTGTAAGAGTTGTAAGAAATGAAAACTAGCAGAGCAAAATGCTCCCAAATACAAATTTGAAAATTTGTATGGATCATTAATAAAATTCCACCTTTCTGCCATAAAATATTTTAATTGCCTAATGTGTTTCCCTTAACTTTTCTTAATTTCCTTTAACCTTATAAGTTTCTCTTAACTGATCTCTAGACATTAGACTGTACGGTGTTCAGAGAAACCTATCTGTAGTCGAGCTAAGTCATGAATCCGGTAACTAACTCGTGGAATGGCCTTAAATCATGGCAGAGGATGTCAAAAACACCAACTTCCTCTTGATTCTGCACACACTCATTGTTTTAGCAGTATTAGAACAGTGAACTACCTGTGATGAGTCACTTAGACAAACACCAAGGATACCTTGTCTCTGACTAACCCCCATTTCATTAACATAACCATAGGCTCTGATTTTCTCTCTGTTCCACAGCAAGAAAGACCAATTATTAGAAATATATTAATGGGCTCAAGTTCCACCACGATTGCTAACTCATGTTAGATGAAATGTGAGCCGCATGCAGACATGATGTGAGCAGTGGCAGGATTATGGTCATACTGCTAGTGAGAACGAAGATTAGAAAAGTTATTTAGTTGTTATGGTCTGACACATCAGATGTATTGAGCCAGTCCCATTGTTCAAGGTAACTGCTGGGATTGAGCATAATACATTCATTACAAAAAGGCTTAGCCTTTGAGATAGCCCTAGTACGATCACAAGGAACAATGGAACACAATTCACACCATCAATCTCCACACATTTGAAGAGATTCATTCTGTACTCTCCACATGAAAACCCTACCATATAAACCCTTGTACCTTGGAATGGTAGCATTAATACCAAATGATTCAAGAGAGAAGTTGGTAAAAGCCCTTCTTAAAACCTTGTTAGATCAACTATAATAAATTATGGATGTAAATCCAGTCAACATTTGTTTAAAAATATGAAAGGAATACACGAGTTCTCATTCTTCAAACAACTCATTGTCTTTCGTTCGAATTCAACTCAACATACACATGCATATGAGGGGAGCCTGTGGGGCTGGTAAGGGGTATTTCGATAAGGCTACTTTTTTCGATTATCCATAAAAAATAAGTCGACTGGTATTTTTTCTTTCTGACAAAATCGTATTAAAAAAGTGATCATTCAACTTTATTGATTGCTGAGAGAAGTGGGCACTCCGCAGCTCCCTTAAAAACGTCATGACAAGCCATACTTTTATTTTCATGAAAATGGATTTTTCTTTAAGTCAAATTATTTCATAGAAAGAAATATGATATTTACAAATTCTTCAGCCCCTTTTAGGAGTCTTTTATGTAGGACCGTTTGAAAGAAAAAACTCTTTTGATGATCAGGGACCACAATGAGCTCATCATAATATGTTACAAAACTCATAAAATCAGCTCTTCCGAAATTCAAATTGGAAATTTCAAGTGGAAGATCCCAAAAATCGATTGAAAAAAATTCAAAAAATCTTGATGGCCACCTGAACGCCCATTTGATAGTAAGAAAATTCTAGATTCCAGCCCCCCCCCCCCCCTCCCATTACCCTTGTCACTGTACTCGCAGTTACAATTTATTGTGAACAATCTCAAGTAAATAGGGTAATGATATATAATTACAATAACATTTGCCATATAATTGTACTCAAGAAGATAGTTTTACCTCATTTTCAGAGATCAAATCCTGACTGTGAGAATGAGTCATACTTCTTTCTCGTGCATTAAATACTCCAACAGATTTCCTACTTCTTGGATAGAGCTCTTCTGGGGAGCTGAAAATACGTAAAACTAAATAAATGATGAGTTACCAGAATAATGCAAGAGTGAAGGATAAAACACTAATTTGAAAACGCATTCATTGGAATGGAATCAGATGGCATTCATTGGATTTTCAATTTAACTCATTCAATTTGGCTTTTTCTCAATTTAAGAATAAATCAATTCATCCTCCAACACTGCAATACCACTTGGTTACTGCTAGTCATTGAAGCAGGGCACCCATACAACCCAATTTACTAAGCAATACTTATGACGACCTAAGATTGAAGCTTTAATGAGGCCAACTATGGCGAAAGTGCTCAGCGGAAAATAAACAACATAACTATGAGATGCCCAATATCTCTTTATCAACCACACCAGATCTTGACCAAAATTGGTTGGGAATAGTAGTACTTTTCCTCAAATAAATCCTTCATCAAAAAGAAATCCCCAATTTTGGCACGTCTAAACCAAAAGTTTTAAAAAGTGCCATTCAAGCAGCATGAATCTGGCTGTCTGGCTGTCTCTCTCTCTCTCTCTCTCTGTGCGCGCACGTGTGTGCGAGCGTGCAAGCATGCACACAACCATACGATTTTTTTTTTTTTTTTTTAGAAAATGCTCCTCAAAGGAGGAGGGGGCACACCATCAACTTAAGAAAATAAATAAATAAAAGAAGTGGGGAAGACGCCCCAGTTTATCTGACGCTGGCTCTAGGGATGAGGGAAATTGCTGAAGGATGAGGAGGAAGAGTGGGATGAAGGGAAGTGCCCCTATAAAATTACCACCCCCCCGCCCAGGACGCGGTTGGTGATACCACGGAGCACTCCTGCCGAATCGCCTAACTCCAGTAACTCCGTGGCACTTTTCCCGCACCACACGTCACGCCATGACACGGTCACAGCCATAATCTTGATGTTATTGGTCGCCACTCCTTTTTGCTCGGAAACTGCTTGCCGCTAGTCATTTCTGTTATGCTTATTTATCTTAGCCTGCCAGGTCTGCTCCATGTCCACGCTGCCACAGACAACCTGGACATCCAGGATTATTGCAGACCAATCTGGCTTGAAAGCAATGATATCTGGCTTCTTGCCCCGGTCAATCGGCATGTTATATAGTCTCTCCCTTTCGACATCCCAACCGCTGGATGATAAAGCACCTGCTATCTGCTTGGCAACAACATCATGACATAGAATGCGGCCACTGTAAGAGAACACTGCTGCACCACATGATATAGATTTTCATTTTTACCTCAACAGGCACGGCAAAGGGTGTCTACTGCCCCGCGACTATTCCTTGGCAAGAGTAGCCACTCGGAACGGTATGAAAATGGCGATAGTTGCGGGCCCCAATGCCCTCTGAAGCCCATTCCACCCACTGGGAAGAAAATGGAGATTCAGAGCACTGTCGGAGTTCTTTACCATCTACTGATTCATGCAGAGCAGCAGCGAACTCAGTAGATGAGCTGGGTTTAGGAGCAGTTGGTGTTGCTCCATCACACCACAGCAACTGCTCCCTGATGATGTCAAGGTCAGCAGTAGTGTGGGCGAATTCCCAGCTTGAGCCCTTATGGGCAAGCAGGTGCTGGAGGCGTAATGATGGGATGCTGGTCAAAAGAGAGACAATACAGAGCTCACTGGCCTTGACAGGTGCGTGGATGTAGGCACTTGGGACACCAGGTGGGTAGCCTAGCCAAGAGCGCATAGCAGAGCGAACTTCACGATCTAACTCAAGCAGTCTCCTCGCAGTAAACCTGCCATTGACTAGGTAACCCATAGGTTAACTTTTCTAGTAAGTACGTGCAAAGGAGGCGAAGCTTCTGCTGTGACTTCAATGGAGCCTTGGAAACCTGAGCTAATGCTCCACCAAGGTCCACACAGCATGCAGGTATAGTGGCCACTCCCATGAAGTCAACCCCAAGGTACCGACAGACCTCCAACATGGATCGGGCGGGGATTGGCGTCTGTCCTAAGACAAAGCACTCCTGATACACCACCTTCACCTTATGCTGGCGGCCCGACAGGACCAAGGAGACTGACCCACACTTAGAAGGCTTGACCACTAGACTGCAAACACACCTGGCTAGCTGCTCGGCAAAGGCAATGAGGGTGATCAGCAAGCCCTCACAGGTTTCGGGGAGTAGGATGACATCATCGGCGAAAGCCAATGCACCTACTCGCACCCCAGGGGCGAGATCAAACCCAATTTCAACTGGCAGCTTACCCAAGGCTGTATCCACGACCAAGTTGAAGAGGAGTGGCGATAGAGGATCCCCCTGGCGTACCCCGTGCCCAATGACAACATCCCCTGACATCTCGCCTCCTGCCTCGAGGGCTGTCGTGCCTTCATGGTAGAGACAGGCAACATACTCAATTAAACGAGCAGATGCCCCAACACCACGAAGACAATCAGTCAGGGCAAAATGGCTTACAGTGTCAAAGGCCTAAGCGACGTCCAGAGCAGCATGATGGAGCTGCCGTTTCTTGATGAGGGCCAGTGAAATGATAGTTTGGAGAACTGTTAGGTTCTCCGCGATGCCATCTGCCGGCCAAAATGCTCTCTGGACGACACCCATGACACCAGAAACTTGGAAGCGAGATGAAACACAAACGCACAGACACACCCACACACACACAAATATATATATATATATATATATATACTTTTGAAAAAGCGTTCAACTCTAGATTCATTTCAGAATGTCTCAAAACGGATTTCAATAGAGAAAATTTTTGAAAATATTTATTTTCAAATTTAAGGAGCCATTCCAATAGTTCCATTTCCTACAAAAATTAACTAATACAAAAACAAAATAAAAAAAACGAGAAATGTTTAAATATCATGAGTTATCGATGTTCACCCCTCCATTTACAATCACCGATAATAAATTTGAAACTGTCTAGGGTTTATACGTAGCTGGACCGAATTCTTAATTGCACCAAAAAACAATCACAATAATCAGATGAGAATAATGATAAAATCACGATTTATCAGAATTTAAAAAAAAATTCACGAAAATTGGTCAAGAAATGACACTTGGAAGCATTCAAAGGATAGGCAATTAATTACCCCCCTCTATCCTCCTTCTCTATGGCAAATTTAAAATTTCGAAGGTTGGTTGCAAACAATATCACGAAAATCGGATGAGAATTGTCTGGCTAGCATCAACGAAATTTGCCTGTATGAAAAACACTTTTTTTACATTACCAATTCATTCTGTTTCCTCTCTTCCACCGTGAAATTCCAAATTACTGAGGTTTTTTGCACAACTAGATTGAAATTGAGATAGAACGAAGAAGGAATCACGAAAATAGGTTAAGAATAGAAGCCTGGGCAGCGTCGACAAAATTGCTAGCACACATATGGGTGCACACACACACATACGCAGACCAATAGTTTTATTTTGCAGATTCGGTCCAAGAATGGTCTGAAATGGATATGTCTGACTCACGAGGAGGACGGTAGGGATGCAGATGACTGGAATTTCAGAATCGTAATGTGAAGCCACCCAATTACAGTATGAGGCCAATTGGTCTATTTCGCACTGAAGATTCTATCATTTTCCCAGTGTTATTTAGGACCAAATTATACCGTTCATATACCATGTGGGTAAGAGTAGACCACACCCTCCCAAATCCATACCAAGCTGAGTTTTTCTCCTACCACCTCAATTCAAGTCTTAAAGCTTTTGGCAAGAAACCCGAAACAAGAGAATTTTTACCCATCGAGAATGTTTCTTGTGGTACGAGGTCACTATGCCTCTGTCTTGTAGTGAACGTGTTTAATAGAAATATTTCAACAGGACACGATTTATCTTATCAAAAAATGTGAACCTTGGCAGTTCAAATTATAAAACTTTTTAGCAAGGTAAAACTTGTAATGATAAAATTTTATCAATAATCTACTTCAATGACAAACTACCAACTGAGTGACCGACAGTGGTATAGTACAGCTGTATTCTTCAGGTGAACCCTTCTGCGTAAGGCAGTCATTGTATTCTTAGTCGTGTGTTTCTTTGCAGTACCACAATATGTAATTATGTAATATAAGTTCATGACTAGCAGTTCATTGGCACACATATACCTATGACAGGCATACACATTGTAAAATAACAGTTCTGTAGAACAGACATGAAGGGGTCAAAACGGAAATCAAAACTGCCTTCATCCGTACCTGGGAGTAGGGGGGGGGGGGGGTGGTACTCTGCCCACAATTTTATTTTAAATATGGTTTTCAAATTTTATTCGGAATTGGATTTTGAATTAATTTGTCTGATAAAACTTTTTTGATAGACAATTTCCATTCTAAATGCTGCGAATGAACTCACTTAAAACCCTACCAATCCAAACCCCAGTCGTTGATGATGTTAAAATACAAAAAAAAAAAAATCATTAAAATGAGGAAAAACTTGGTGGGCGATCACCCCCAAACAGCCACCCTACGAGCACTACTGTGATACAATAAGGCGTGGTCAGATGAAGGTTAAAAATGGAAGTGTCTTCAAGGATCCTCAACCCTGAAAACATCAACGGTTAGGGGTCAATGATCCCCCCCCCCCCTCCATCCCCATGGGCTCACTAATTTTAAAGCGAAAAAATCTAACACAACTTTTGTAGCTATTTTCGGATAGTTGGAAGGTTTGCTCCAAGTTTAAAAATTGAAGACTGTGGCCAACAACCGTCTATGTTACAATTTTTCGAAAATGAGTTTGAGGTGTGAATATGCTCCTCAGGTTTCCTCTATCGATATAGAAAACAAAATAAGCCATTATTCCACCTGATTTAACACTTCAATAACACAAAAGACAAAAAAACGCGCCGGAGAATTGCCACATACAATTGTCATGTAGCATAGGTACTTTACTAGAACAATTGTCTTTGTTACATTGCTGTGCCACTTCCCACATTCTTGTTTGATGTCCATGCGTGCTATTTAAATAAATAATAATATCATCCTCTTTGAAAAATTTTCCTAGATGTAGGACGGAATTCATACATAATGGGAATTGGGTCCAAGTGGTCCCCTAAATGTATCGATAGAAGAATTTATACATACAGCGTGATTCATGGACGTGATTTGAGGGCCCACTGAGTGTGCGATCCCGATGCACACTCAATGGGTTTCATAAACAAAAAATGGCATTGAGTTGAGTGTCAATATCCTGAGTGACGGCAGAAAGGCGCTTCAGTCCTTCAGCTGATAACTTTATTATACCTATTCACATAAGCACTGGTAATGTAGTAACCATACGTCGTTTATTTTGTTCAGAGTTTATTCAAATTATTCGTTGGATTCCGAAGATTTTAATAAATGGTTGGCAATGGACGAAGAATGATATAATCATATTCATGAATAGCGGCACCTGAGAGTAAGTACCTAAACAAGGTAGGTGCATGTGAGATGTGATCAACAGATCCCATTCGAATGTTATACAATCAACATCGAAACATTTCGCAGACTATTCCAAACCGGGAAAGAGACAGTCATGAACAACTGCTATCCCGAAGGAGCCAAAAATGAATGAAGAGGGTTTATAACCACCACAGCTGGAGTACTGGTCGCTCTTTAATTTTATGCGATCTCTACATACCAAGTTTCTAGTGCATGATTTTCCGATTCATCTTGGTTTGTAAAATTAGTTCGTGGTAGGTAGGAACTACCTATCTTCCATTCATCAGGATAGCGCAATCAATGAGGATTCCAAGAAAATATGATTACTTGAAGCTCTCCCAAAACTTCACGTCTTCATTTTGTCCAACTCATTATACCATAACTCTTGCTATTTTCAAACTCTGCTCTCCAAAACTAAATGACGAATCATTGCTTTCCCATTTTCTCACTTCTTTTCCATAACACCTTCACAGCTCTACACACAAATTCTCAGCACGACAACAAACAAGGATTCAATTCAACTGTAAGAGCCCTATCCAGGCAGGAGGACCAATTACTTTAGTTTTTATCTGATAAGGCTTGTGACCTGTCTCCCCGGGAACATGGATAACAGCACAAAAAGCAAAAACACAATGAAAAGGGTAACCTCTGAGAACTGCTGTCGATCAGCCCAGAAGGTGAGAGGGAATTTTACCATCCTTTTCCCCTTAAACCAGAGAAACTTCCCCTACAACATACTGTCAGAGCAGCCAACTTGAGTTGAAAAAGCGATGAGTGTCCCCTGAGAACTCAGGCAAACTCGTGTAATCTGAGTGTACCGCTAACTGCTGAGTGAACCACCCCACTCAACTATGAATTCGAATCGGTAAGTGGAAGGTGACCCTCCATTTAAGTGAGTGTGAGTGAACACACACACACAGGCTTTGTCTATGAATTTCGCCTACAGACAGATTAAATAAATCAAAGTCCCGACCTATTATTATCAAAGACTGGATATTTGTCAAACGGAAACAACTATTAAATTATGCACAACCTTAAATCTCGGAGTGGAATCAGCTGTTCCTGAGAATCATCTGACCATTAAAATGTATGTAAGTTCATATTTTTGTTCTACCATTAGTGAGAAATTTTTACCCTGCATCATTGGACTTAGTAACCTAGTTCATCACCCAGAAATTTACTCAAATTCCTTTTGCTTATATTTGAAAAGTTTGTTTAGCTTGAGGTAATAAAATACCTTATATCCTGAATATTTTGGTGTATCATTATTTTCCACAGTAGGTATAAGGAACAATTGACCTTATGAGGTAAGGCTGAAACCCAAATGTGAGCTGTGAAAAATTAATAATTTTCCCACTTATTGTATGGCGCAGTTTTACAAAGAAAGAACTCGGAATAGCAGTCCAATCGGGGGACAACAGTTGTGTAGGTACCTACTTCAAGCCTAGGTATCCAAAAACTAGGGAATTTAAAACGTTTGAGGGAAGCTGACAAATTTTTTCACGATTATTGTTTTCAAGTCGTGGAACAACTGTGTATGTTATATTGAAGCGTTCGTTTTTTGGCTCTCCTGTAAAATATCAAAAATGTAACATAGGGGTTGTTCATCTGCAGTTTTCAATTTTGTTAATCATCTACATAGCTTCCTTGTATTTGTATAGGAGCAAAACATAAAGTTGACGGGAAAATAAAATATAAATGAAATGAAGATATGTGAAAACATAAAATCGATGTGAAAAAAAAAATAATAAAAAAAAAAATAATAATAATAATAAAATAAAGATTAAATACGATAGTTCATCATCTTGAAAGTAGGAGTGGAATATTTCTTTCTGGTACTTGATTTTGCACATGTGCAGTGGCTACCAATTATTCACGAGACATGGATTTCAAAGGGTTTGGGCCTCCCCGGTAATCCCTGAAACCCCACAAAAACCAGATGAAAATTGTGAAAGCGATGAGTGTTGAAAAGATTTCATGATTGTATACCTAACCTTTACAGTGACTCCGGTGTTGATCGGTCAATGATTTTTTTTCTTCTTTTTTATAGAGAATTATTTATTGAGGATCATTCTCTAACTACCCTCTGAATTTCGGTCTCAAGAAATTTATCTTTAGAGTGAGGACCTATATTTTTCTTATCAACTGTGAATTCTTTTCCATGATGTCATAACTATGTCTTAACCTGATCGCTCCCATGGCCGTGTTTAAGTGCAAAACAACAGCGTCGCCGTCCTACCAGGCTCGTGTTTATGCGCGAGCCGCACCATCACGCGATCTGAACTCGTCTGACATCTATCTGCGAGGCTAATGAACTTATTTTAGATAGTGTTTACTTGGGTATCCGAGAGACAACGTTGACGTCATAATCGGCCTTGTTAGTTCTAGTGTCACACGGAAGATCGCAGAAAGATCAGAAAGTAAACATCAGAAATGAGAAAGAGGGATGGGAAACACTTATTTTCCTTTGCATAAACAATAAACAACTATAGTGCATTCCGTTTATTAATAAGCTGAATCGAAATCGTTATGACTATATTCAGATATTGAAAATAGAAATATAATAACAAAAAAGACAATGTAACTAGCGAAACATTGTTTGGTTATGAGTTATGATGAAACTTAATCCACACAAAGAAAAAAAAAACGGGAATAAACTTGTATTTCAAAGAAACACATTAAGTGAACAATTTACTTGTCTGAATGTAACATTTATTCCGATTTAACATAGTTTTGCGAGCATACTTTCAAAAATGAACCAATAGAAATCTATTACCAATCATAATTTTTCATGTCCCCCAAAATATCGTCGATCCATTAAATGTGTACCTAATCAATCCTACTTACCTTCTGATATGACAAATATATTCCTTACCCATTTTTCGAAATGAGGAAGGACAAAACCAAGTTCGTATTGATCATGTTTTACTCATGTGCATGTAAGAAAAAATACCATTTTTGATTTCTAATCACAAAAATTAAGGGAAGAAAATGTTATTTTTTCGTCCTTTTGATGAAAGTTATGGGAGGGGCATAATTAGCTGACGAGATCTGTAGCACACAAAATTAGGTAACCAAATGTGTATAATATGACAAGAACATGCCATTAAATTAATGAAATAATAGTAAGGAGTACAGCATGCACATGCTTCATCAACAAGCAGATGACTGAAATGACCAATCAAACTAGACAGACTAAGCCCCAGGTATATTGTTCCTAGCATGTATGGTACAATAACCCATTTGATCGGTAAAATAATACTAGGTAATACGTTTATGTAAAATGATTCTCTCATACCCAGCTTAATTATAAATAACTTTGTTTGAAACTGATAAGTGAATCACTCCCTTCCAAGTAATTTTGGATACAATATTAATCCTTTAAAAATAGGAAAATGTCAATAAAATTTGAAATTTTTTTAGAAAATTTGAGCATATTTGTTAAAGAAATGTTGTGATAGTAAGAATTCACTGTGTTCACTGGTTATACTTTATTGTCCTTGTAGAAATCAACATCAGAAGTGAGGACATTCATCTCCAAATCAAATGGAACCTAAATTAGTTAGGTACCCTTCCCTTAAGTTGAAGGAGGTTGATAACCAATCAAATAAAGATGACACATTGATAAATCTAGGTTTTACATTTTCCATGAGTTGAAAGTGCGCGACAGGAATATTGTAAAAAGTGACTGAGAAAATGGTTTGTATAAAATTCACCTATTACAAAGGGCTCAAAAATGATCAGGACACATTTTCCCACATCCCCCCGTTTAGAAAGATTTGGGAGAAAAGTGAGTAGAAGCTTGGCATTTCAGAAAATTGTCATACCTATATGAAACAGCACTTCTCAATGATATCTATCCAAGGGAGCAAGTTGATGAGTTATAAGTTTCACCTAGGATGAATGTGAATATTTGGAGAAAACAAATTCAACCACCATAAATACAATGCATAAAACTGTATACAAACTTCAAAAAAGTGTTTTGAACACCACTGAATGTGTGATGTTATTAAAAAAGGAGTGTACAGTAAAAACAAGGACACTGAAAATTAATGTTGCCAAAAAAGTTGAAGTAGTTCCTGTTATTTCTTTATACAAGTCAGAATTTACTTATTTTTTAAAGATCAAATTGCAGAACAGGAAATTCTGCTTGTAAAAAAGTTTCATATTTTCTTAAGAGTAAAAATTTCAGTCATTATAACCCGGCTGATGATTCGTGGATAATGTGAGAATTAAGCTATTTTGCACAACTGGGATTTATTAAAATGCAGGCTTACATGATTTAATTACGTTCATGTAGTGGAAAGATCATGTTCCGTAAATTCAACTGGCGAATTGCATGGCTGGCGAAATCAATAACAATATATGGAAAGATTAAATAAGAAATTATTACAGAGCAAACGCAATTCATGATCCTATCTGACATTACAACTATAAAACATCAGCAAGCATTTCAAGTATTAGAACTACCACTCAGAAATTTGACTAAAAGGAGGGAAACCAAATTAAATTGATCAAAAACGCCATGCACTTACTCTCCTCCAATAATAAAATCCACGCTAGACTCAGTTGGTGCAATGGATTCATCGTCTCCTTCTAATTTTTCACTACCCGAGGAATCAGCTCCACCTGCATTGCTGTCAAATCCTAAAATACGTATACACGCATGTGTTGGCTATTCAGTTTTGATCAATGTCAATAAATATTCTTTACTAAGTAATGATTATCATGATATAAGAGAAAGCAAAATATTATTTTTAAATTTCAAGACAGTGGAAAACCACCATGATTTGTTTCACAATCAATGAAGCGAGCCAAGCAGATTATAGCCTACACCATTGATCGTAAATTCAAAAAGTCACACTCTTCAAATCATCACATCATTTTTATGACTATTTGCTTAAATTATTTATTCATATTTTTAACTCGAGCATGGAAGAATACAATAACAACTGAAATAAATAACCTACTTTAACACCCTGTTGGGCAATCTTCTTGGAATAAATAATGACCAAGCTGCAGTTAAAATTGGGTAAGAAGGTTCAGGGAAAGCCTCAATACTGGCCAGATCGTAAAATCTGACTGTGGAGCTATTTCATGTTCAAAATCTCAGAAAGGCGATTGGGTCAGGGACAAGAACTTTTTTCTCCAGTACAAATTTGCTCCAAGAAGAATGATGTTAGTTTGAACTGTAAAGACTATCTACCAACCTAAAATCCAGAGTTATTTTTGGAATCTAATAAAATTCCAATAGTGGGAGGGTGTTTGAAATAGCTTCAGAGCAAAATTGTTTGACTTCCAAATGAACTTCCCTACACCTCATCCAAGCTCTTCAATTTTCCACTCCAATTCTCAAATTATCATATGTTTAGCAAAAATACATTCACTGTGATCTAAGCCATTAAACTGTATACTTTAGTTCTCTCCAACTTAATGTTTTCTACTTCAATTTATCATTAATACCGTCCGTTCCATCTTTACGTAATGTTCGTCTAGCATTGTTCATTCACTTATATTCAAATATGTGTTCTTCTCCATGTTCTTTGCGTTGCTATTTATTTGTTAAAACTTATCTTGACGGTTCCTGATGTAAATTAATATTACTGAAAGTCGTTTCATTCACAGGCACTGAATATCACCTGTTGACTGACTATAGAATAACCTAAAAGTAGATCAAAGAATAAGTTCATCGGCCAAGTGTGTGTGGCACAAGCCTCGTCGTATATTCATAACATGATTCTATAGGTAATGGGAAGGTATGAATAATAATGAATGTAGCCTGTATAAAATAGGGGGTACAATATAGTCACTGGTCCCTTCCAAAAGGCAGGTTGATAAGTAAACAAAAGCGAGATCAATGATATAGCCATGTGCATGCTAAAACGTTAAATTCTCTCAGTACACTTAGCTGCATCATTTTTAACCAGAGCGTGATGACATTTTTAGTGAAATGAATTGCTTTACATTCCAAACAATAGTAGCCAATGCACAAGTGCAAACGTGATGTATTTAAAATTAGTGATACTATTGGAATATCTACCAGAATTGACTGAAATTCAGTTGGAGACAGAACTAAGGGTGGTCCCCAAGTAACTACGCTGCTTTTAAATCAACAGCAGCAACTGTGCATGCATACAACCACAACCATCTCACTATGATACATGCGTAATCCTACTAATTTAATTTGAGGAAGCTGATAAGCCAGACTCACTTGGCATATTTTGTAACCCAGTTTTCATTTTAAGAAATGAATAGATAAATGAACTAAAATAAAAATAAAAAAATCGGAAAAATATAGAGAATAATGCAATGGCTTCAAAATATAGGAAAACTTGCATGATAAAATTCCGCTTAGACCTTCTAAAACGATTCCCGAATCTCATTTTCATACATAAACAAACCACACACATAATTCCAGTGGTACCATAAATTTTAAATTTAATGTGAAAAATAAGGGAGTTATGGTCAAATTAGGGACATAATGCAAACAAAAAACCTCAAACTGATTTCTATGAAGAAGATTTCAAAAATGGGTATTTTAAAATGTTTAAACTCTTAAATGAATTTTTAGATTTTTTAAGCTATTTTAAAATGTTTACATTTTTTATAATTTTCAAATTTTTTTTAGAGCCATTGAAATTTCTTCGAAAATTCGCTAAATTTGCTCAAATTGCATTAAAATAGGGTTTGTATAGTTGAATATTATTTTAAAAAAAGAATAATATTCAGATATATTTTGGGCCATGAATTTGAGTGTTAACTAAAGTTAATATTTCCCTAATGAGAAACATAATGTGAAAAATAACGAAAATTTCGTCCTAATCAATATTGAAGGAGTTTGAGAAAGAAATTTCTGGCTTCACATCATTTTCAGTGCTGGGATAGTCACACCTCTGTTCTACAGATATTTACTTGTACATTCAGTTTTCAGACACGATTTTTTAAAGAAGAGAGTGGCTGTTGTGTGCTATAAAAATAATTGAAGGTTTTCATAAAAGTTTGTATCGAATCCACATCTGCAATACAAATGAGGATTACATAGATACTTTAAAAGGAAGAGAATAAAAAAAGTGCATAGTGCATAGAGTTGATGGCAAAATAACAGATAAGAATACAGAGCATGAAAATAAAATCATCAGTAACTAGTATGCAGGAATCTAGTATTAAAGAGACAACTGGTTTAGGAAGAACTTTCTAAAAAGTTCGAGTGGTGTAAATTTGGGTGTGAAACTTTCATTTTGACTGATAATGCTTGTTGAACATATAAAACTGATTATCATTACATAAGAATAAATAGATATTTTCGTTTTAAAACTAATTTTGCAGCAATGAAAAAGTATATAGATTAGTAGAATATGTTTCCAAAGCTTGGATGAATGTTAAGATGAACCTCAGAATTATCCACATAGCAATGGTGAGACAAGTGTGGTAATGTCATAGCATAACAAACAAGCAAAATAATATGAAATTACCTGATGCTATAGTGCACGTATCATCGTCTAGATCATCTTGACTGCTCATTCTACCTATAATGAAGAGGATTATCATGTAAATCAACTCATCAATGAACAGATAAATATTTTAATAAATTTAAAAGGGGACATGAAAGGATATTTTACTGAAATCACATTACAACTTGTCTTCTCATTCAAAAACAATATATATTATAAATCAGTGCGATCACACAGCTGTTAAAGCCCTAAAATACCTCAAGGACAAAACGAGTAGGATAAAATAGTTTACCATGCAGTAGAGCCTGAAGGAATTTAAAAAAATTGTGTATCAACAAGAAATTGTCATAATTCAACTTACTCTTCATGCTAAGTCCCCTTCCATTCATTCCTTTATACAGCTCAGTAGTAAGAGCATCAAGACCTCGATTATTGATGATATTGAATCCGCACAAACTTTCTATTTTCTTCCAACGGTGAACTCTTTCAGCAAGTTCTTGGGTAACTTCGTTAAGAAGCGTTCTATAAGGGAATATAAAATTATTCAGCACACACATCAAACTACACAAGTAATAGTTTTTATAGTTCAAGAAGTTACATACCAAATAAAGTAAACAAATATATCAATGTAACATTTACCTAGAACAAGGGTATATGTTTAAAAACTAAATCATTCACAATGAAAATCAAACCGCACATTACACAACAAAAATGACTAAAAATAATGTAATTTATCATTGATGTAAACCCTTGATTTAAACAGCATTAGGCATTTTTCTCGGGAGGGGCTAAGTTTCAACAAAATGCATTGAAGAAGTACCTACCTGTAACAAATGTATCGAAAATGTATCAACTCGGGCAAAATGTCGCCAGCATTAAGAATTTCGCACTCAGGGTGCAGAAAACGGAGATTGAGGCACACACAACTAAATCGTGTTCATACTTCGATTGTAAACCGATTTCTTTTTTTGTATTTTTACTTGAAAGTTTAGGGGGTTTCCACAAATCAAAAAGATAAAGTTACATTTTACTGGGTGGGTAAGAGAATGTTGGGTAACTAAATTGAAAGAATAAGCCCAGTATACTCTTCATAATAATAGTGGAGGAAGATGTATGTACATTAAAATTCACTAACCTTGCTTCAACTATGCTTTTATCAACATCATCAATTGATCTTCCATGGGTTGACACAAATGCTCCAACTAGACTGGTACGTTTTTTTCTCAGCTTTTCACACTGCAAGAAATGATTTTAAAAGAAGGAAAAAAGTGAAAAGTGATCACTAAAAGTTAACCAACTCTACATTATTCAATTTAGGCAATTATAACATATGTAACAAGTGCGTTGGAAAGCTATATGAAACTAGATTCTGGCAAAAATAAATTAATTGAAAAATGATACTTACAGCTTCCCTAGCTGATTGTAGTTGCTTTTCAGCAGAAATCTTCTTCTTTATGTGTGTTTTACTCTCCCACTCATATGTGTACTGTAACCATTGCTGAAGGCCCAATGGTGGTGACCAGCATTTATCAACTAGTTCTCCTTCAGCTCGTTGCAATTCATTTCGCAGTCTCTACAAACATCAAAGGTCATAGGATACATTAGTAAAGTATATTGATTCAATCAGTCATAGCATTAACCCAGTAATCATACTGTTAAACAAACTACCATGTATGAATTGTATTTTGATATCTGAATGAAATAATATCAAAGAAAATTTTGATGGAATGGGGAATTTCACCTGTTTCATTTTATTCCATAAGCTGAAATAGCTCAATGAGAGCTCTAGGTACAATATAGAGTGTATTACAATTGGAAGTGACTGAAACACACATGTGAAGTGTCAGACAAACAACCTCACCCCCAAGTCCACCTGGGGAGGGGAAACTCAGTGCTGTCTACCTGTGACCTAATTTAAAAAAAAATTTTTTGTATCTTTTTTACCATTTGGAGTGTTGAGCTGATACGCTCAAGCCCGAAAACATGACTGATATTTGTACAACATAATCAAAACTAATGTACCTCACCCCCATAGGTAACGAACTGCTTGCTGCCTGTCATCTTGGAACAGTTGGAGTACAAGATGTGAGCCACACAACTTACTTATTGTTGATGTCACACCGAATCACATCCATGGAAGCATCGTGCCCGAGCGAAAGACTTCCCCAGGTTCTACTGGCAGCCACACCCTCAATATTTTTCCAAGATAGTGATGGATCCACACACTTTCAGCTAAAAGATTTCTGCACCAAGTACCTCTAGGATGTCCACGTCACTGACGCCTTTGTAGATTCCGATCAAGGGCTTCTCTTTGGATTTCGTGAGCAACTATCCAAAATATGTGTCTAATCCATTTCCACTTTCTCTCATGAATTCAATCAGAAATAGTTTGTTGAAAACACAACCGGTGTAGCTCAAGATTGCAGGTTAAATTGTGCAGCCACTAGACTCGAAGGATGGACTGCAGGCATCGATTGACAAATACCTGGAGTTTATTGTCAGCAGCCAGTCTCACATACATAGAGAAGCACAGACCTAACGTTACTCAAAAATCCGTATTTTGGTCTTCT
Source organism: Adelphocoris suturalis (assembly GCA_030762985.1). NCBI lineage: Eukaryota > Metazoa > Arthropoda > Insecta > Hemiptera > Miridae > Adelphocoris > Adelphocoris suturalis. The sequence goes on along the minus strand of CM061045.1, from coordinate 66,241,487 downwards.
GAAGAGCTGCGTGGACCGCAATACTGGATAAACATAGTCAACACTTCTCTTGCTCTATTGATTCTGCTCTTAATGTCCAGACGCGCAACACCATCAGCCGCTACTTGACTGCCAAGATAGGCCTATCAATCTGCTGATTCTCAACTCTGAAGTCAGTTGGACCAGGGACTTTTACTTTTTAGTCTTTGCAGTGTTAATTTTAAGCCTTCCTGGATCACTGACTCTTTGTAGATCATCAAGCTTACTGCTCATGTCATGTGGCCTTTGAGAAAGGAAAAAACTTCATCTGCATAGACGAGGTCATTAAGATGACCCATTTTCATTGTGTACCATTCCACTCCTCTTAAGGGATTTTCCTCCACAGCAGTACATAGGACTTCATCAATAAACAACCAAAAGAAAAAAATGGCGAAGGATGCAGCTATGTCTGGCACCAGCAGTTACCAGGAAGGCTCAGAGAGAGTGCTACAGTATGATTCGCGGCGGATAGTATTATTGTGACTTTATGAGCTCAATAAGTTCAACAGCACTTCTTTAAGTTGAAAGGCATTTAAGAGGAATTTGTGGATCAAAGGCTTTTTGAAGGGCAACAAACACAAGGTAAAGGGATTCCTGAAATTCATTCATTTGCACAACAAAAATCCTAATAGTGGCAATCAGGTCCACACAGGACAGGATGGCCTGAAAACCGGCTTGCTCCTTCATCAAAGTTTCTTAAACTTTTCCTTCTATTCTTTCAAGGATAATCTTGCAGAACACTTTGAGGCAGACCTCTCCAGTAGTTGCAGCTTGATAGATCACCTTTCTTTGAAACTTTCACAAGTACCCATTGTGCGGCCATGCATTATGCATGGTCTTAAATTGATTTTCAACTTATTCTCCCACTATTCCAAAAACGGGCATCCACCAGAGATTCGCAAACGTATCAAAGTCGTATAGTATTGGGGAAAAGAAATTTTTCGACCCCAAGAACGAGGGAAGGAGTTACAAACAACCCAAAATAATTTTGGGTGAGTCCTCTCCTCTTCCCATCTAGACTTTTACCCTCCAAAATCTCCTAGCCCATTTACTAAATCTACTGAAGCTCAAGTTAGAGATAAAGTGTAAAAGGGCCTCGCAGCAGGACTTGAGATAATCACAAAAGGACGCAAGTTTTCCCTTTGTTAGAAGTTAATTCGTACTCACAGCAGGACGGATTCAGCATGAAATTTTGAGTGGGAGGAAAAAAAACGGCTCTCCAGCTCAATTCAAACCATTATGTTGTCAGGTGCAATGTTGACTGAGGGAAGGAAGCCATTTCCCACTTAAATTCGTACATCTGCTATGATTTCATTAGTTTTCAGCAATAAATTTCCGCTCAAACAAGTACATCTGCAATGATTTTATTCGGTTTCACTAATGAAATTTAACAATGTTTTTTATTGTGATGTCTATGATTTTTTACTTCAAATGTTCCTTGTTCAGTGATACCTAGGTACCTAACACATGCTATATTTTGAATAGAATTTTGAGTTGTTTTGGATGGAATAGCGTATTTAATTTTGCTTCCTCACTGCAAGAAGTCGAAAAAAATAGTGTCGCCGACAGTAAAAATTTCCTTTTGTTTATTGCATGCCAGTTTCCAGAGTTTGCTGATCAATTTTGGTTCTGCGTCTGTCGGAAACAATTCCTTGTAACGCACAAAGCTATATCAAGTTTTAGTCCGATTTTGATTAACTTTTCAGTGTGGCAAGTAAAATGGACCCACCAACAATTAGTATCACGGGGCCTCCTAGCACACAGTCATTCAGTAGAGAAAAGGTTAACATGTGCAATATTTTAGCGAATTGTTCAATACAAAGTGAATGGTTAGCAAATAGTGGAATACACTTTTTTGTGAAGTTTCTCAATATAAATCTATATTGGGGAACCACGAATTGAATCCTGTCTTTTAATTTTATAGTCTAAAAGTTTTCCTGAATATGAAAAAAAAAAAAAAAAAACTGGATTGGTAGCCAAATATTACAGAGGAGGTGTATCAGGAGTTACACAGGGTTAATTTTATCATGCAAAAATCTTAAACTACTCGTACTTCATTTTCTGCTTTCAGTTCCAACAGTTCAAGATCAGAGTATGATGTTTTCATGTCTGATCCATCCCCAGATTGATCATCATTTTGATTCTTATCATCTTGTGGTCTCTGCCTTGCCACCTCTAGTTCTTTCTGAAAAAATTATTCAGAATTTTCAGTTCTTCTCATCAACACTATCTTGAGTTTTGTCAGTTCAGAAGGAACGTATTTATTTGTCTATATGTTCACGATCAACAGGACTCACTTGAAGATTCTCCAGGGCAATCTCAGCCTTTTGTAAACTCTCCATATTTTTCATCATCCGTTTCAAGTTCATGTGAGAACTTTTATTCATTCTATATGCATACCAAAAACCAAATAAAGTACCAAGCAGTAGAGTCACCATGATAATATCCTTTATCTGTTTTCCTGGGTCTGAAAATAATACATACCAATTATGCAAAGGTTGACAAATCTCAATCAACTTCCAAGTTGACTCGTTAAATCGAGAATGACACATTTGTAATTCGTGTATAATCAAAACGTATAGAAAAACAAAGAATACGGCATGCAAAATGTTGTGAGAGTTCAGCAACTTACCTTTAGGAGGTCCAAATAACACAACATCCATAGCCTTTAAAGCGATTTTCTGCTTGTGTATTGGCTCTTTGATTCCTAGGATATTGGTTAAGTAACGCATGTCGCTTACAGCCAGTCTGAGAATCGAATAAATCAATCAAGTAACATACTGGGAGTTGAATAAAAATATAGATAGTTTGATGCAGAATCTTAGTACTTAGAACTTTTTCGCTCAATCCATCATATCAAGGCAAAAAGGCTAATGATAGCTTAGAGGAACTGCAGTGTGAAACAAACTATTGACTGGTTTGACGGCAAAGTCAACTGAAGGTGTGAATGCAGAAATGTGGACAATGCAAACATGATGGGTGAGGCTATAATTTTATGACTCTTAGCGCTCCCTTAGCTCCATGACTCTGAACTCACAGCCAGTGCTTCAAATGACAGTCTCTGTTACTATTTCAGCTGCCAGTATAGCGAATTCATAACTCAGAATTAGATTTAATGCTGACCAGTACACTATAATCTTATCTGGAGGGTGATGTGGTATGATACTTGTAATTTTTGTAAATCAGAATACATGTTTTGTTGAGAAAAATAGCTGGAAACTGTACATTATTAGAATGAAAACTTCAACCGGTGAGAAAATTTATTATTGTGATTCAGAATCAATCTAGTAGCTCAGAGTGACCCAAATTAAATAACGAACAAAACAATAAAATATGACACCTCAAACAACCCCTCCTCCGTATGAATCTGTATTGTGGAGACGGGCAGGCAGCATGACTACAGAGCCGCTTCTAGTTATCTTCAGTCTGGCAATCCAAGGAGTGGTTTTCTCATTACGGAAAGCAGAAATGCAATTCGCATGTTAGCAGGAAGATTCTGCAACCACAACAATTTCAGTAATTCGTCATAAAGTTTATTATTAGCAAGTTCACGCATCTCTCTTAGTAATTGGCTTGGTTCTTTGTCTCCTAACGATACCCTTTTTCATTGTTGCATGTTTTATCCTCAGAATTGCTGAAACGACTTATCAAACGTTCTGGCAAGGTCTTGCACTCATTTTTGGTAGGTGAGCATATAATAATGTCCCTTATTTTAATGCAAATACATGAATCTATAGCACTGAGGATAAGATCATGTTTGTCGTCATTTTGTGTGATTCCTTTCACCCCGAATAGAGCTTCAACTTTTCAAAACCAGATAGGCACTCTTTGCATCCAAAATGGTGGTGCCGTGTTTGTAAAGGTTTCTCCAGCTTCCATTTCCACTTGGCATAGTCACCAGTTGAGGGGGTGATGTGACAGAGGGCAGCTTGCTAAGTAGGTACTATGTACCTATCTATATTTATCTGACTCCTACATTCTGTTAATCAATTCTTGTTATATTTTATAAATCAGAATACATGTTCTGTCAAGAAGGAAAACACTTCTGCCAATAAAAGTAGCAATTCTTTGTCCCCCCACTGAGTAGTGGGTTGAAGTTCCTCCAACAGTACTACTAGGAATGTGGACAGCTGCCAAAGAAGATCTCAATTGTACTGCTGCAGAGCTTGTTTATGGTACCACATTTCGTATTCCTGGCAAATTCGTGGAAGAACATAAAACAAGCATCATAACAAATGTTTGTAGGCACAGTGAAACAAATAATGAACCAATTACAACCAATACATGCACAACACCACAACCACACAACGTTTGTAAATCCTGACCTCAAAAATTTAGTAGAGTTTTTAGAAGAAATTACAGCCCCAGACTACCTTTGCAACCACCATTCAATGGGCCGTTTCCTGTCATACGTAGAGCTGGAAATACCTTCATCATCAACAGACATAGAATGGAAGTTCTAGAAGAAAAAGGAAAAATGCAACCAGCGTATTTAGCTAACGATTTAGCGAAGCACCGGTCTAGGACGACTGAAGTCTGATCAAGAACTGCTCCACAGTAAAACCCAACACCATCAGCTATCTCAATCCCTTGAATCTAGCCTTCATCGACACAACCTGAAGAGACAAACAATCTGAGCATAAGCAACTCACGAACCACTCCTTGGATTGCAAGACTGAAGAAAATTAGAAGCGGCCGAGTAGTCAAGCAGCCTGTCCATTTTCAAGATACAGTATTATACTAAGGAAGGGGGTGTTCGAGGCGTAATATTGTAGTATTTTGCTGGAAATTTAATGTGGACCTACTGAAAGAAAATAATGAAATTACATTAATCAACAAACAAAATGAATCATTATTTCTACAAACTAAATTACTTGTGACGAAGTTGTGGAAACCCATTTCAGTGGAGAAAACGGAAGTTAGTAAAGAACAATGTCTATTTCCACACAAAAATTAATAGTTACAAGGTTAAATCGATTTCAACGGTTAGGTCATTATCAGTAACAAGCAATAATCGTAACAGACAATAACGTTATTGTTTGTTACTGATAATGACCTAACCATCGAAATCTAATTAACATTGTAACTCTTTATTTTCGAGGGAATAACAACGTTCTTCACTAACTGCTGTTTTCTTCGGTGTAGTCAAGGTTGGAGTACCAGTCAAAAAAGTTTCAGTCATGCAGCCTGATCGTATGAGCGAATTTTCGTAAATTATTGTATTGTATAATGTTAAATTGTTTTGAAATTTGAGCTTTCTGAGTGCAAGGAAACTGTTAACTATTAATTTTACGGCTAAAAACGTATTCTAAACAATAATCTCCTATTCAAATAGAGGTTTCGAATTTTTAGCTTTTATTGCAGTTTTTATCGATTTTTTTTTAGCAAATTTTAATGAATTTTAAGTACGTTTTCCAGCATAATTTTGTATATACATTTTTGAATGTTATATTTCATAGTTAATAAACTGTATTTGAGCAATATTCTACCAAAAAATATAAATTTAACGATTTTTAGCCATTTTTAGTAATTTCTTTAATACATTTTTTGAAATTTGACATATTTATTGTGCTCAAAAGTGCTGGCCAACAAACTAATCCTTTCGTTTGGAAAGCTTGACTTTTTGGCGTAAGTACGGAATTTTTATCTCAATCCCAAGGAGAGTTATCATCTGGAATGACACACACACGCATATATATATATGTGTGTGTGTGTTTTAGCCATTTTTGAGCAGTTTTGGAAATTTGACCAATTTAATGTGCACGAAGTGTTGACCAGCAAACTTATCCTTTTATTTAGGCAGTTTGATTTTTTTGGCGAAGGAACGGAATTTTTATCTCAATCCTAAGGAGAGTTATGGTCTGGAATGACACACACGCACACATATATACATATAAATAAATGCACATATATGCATATGAAAAAGTGATAAACTCTAGGATTCGTTTCAGAATGCCTCAAAACGGATTTCAATGAAGAAATTTTTCAAACATTTTTATTTTAAAATTTTCAGAGCCATTGCGATAGCTTCACTTTCTACGAAAATTCGCTAAAAGCAGTTAATTACTGTTAAGAAGTTAAGATAAGAAGGTTTTGACTCAATTAAGAAATTTACCTAGGGAGTGCCGCACCATTTACAGCATGATGGATGAAAGTTTGAGCATACTGTGGTAGACCAACACCAAACGTAAGCCATTCAACAGTCTGTTCAACAGTCCAATTGTGAACCTAAAAATTGAATGACACAATTTTAATAAATGAATTAATTTTTGATCAATTATAATACTACTAAGCTATTAAAGAAATATTTGGAAATATAACAAGTAGAAATGCCTTCAATAGAAGAAAATAAGAACCAGTAATGGCTGGCGTCATAACAACCATAGACATCAGGCCTGTATATCACCAAATTAAATACAAATGAAAGCAATCCAATTTACACAGTTCAGGATTGCTCTAATGTAGGTTTATGATCATAATGAGCATACACATTTTATATTTCCAAATGAAAATAGATTCTACCCCAAAAAGTTTGAAATCACCTCTCGCCACCTCTCTCATGGTAAGTAATTTTTTCCTTTCATTTTTCAAAGTTTGGTGGGCTAGTGATGGCACAACGCGGGACCCCACTGAGCAGTATGGATGGTGTCAAGTTTCTTCGAATGAAATCTACTTTCATTTAAGAATAGTATAAGTACCTTTTTGACATCCATAGGAACCACTCGTTGTAGTACTTAGAGGTACACAAGATTTTTTCACTCATCAGCCCATACAATGAATATTACCCATTGGTCAAAATACTGAGGATTTTGTTTTGAGACCATTCGCCCTTTTTTACGATGAGTGGTTTTTTCTGACTTGTTAAAGTTTCAGCAAAAAGTGACGTCATCCTAGGCGTGGGGGGGGGGGGGGGTCCCACCCAGGCGGGAGGGGTGTGACGACGTAGTTTGTTGCCAAAACTTTGACAAATCATAGCAAGATAAACTATTTGTCGACGGAGAGAGTGGTTGGCATCTGCACTCTGAACATTTATCTGCTTTCATAAAAAAATGTGAAACAAATATTTGGTTATTCCTCATTGTCAGTAATAGTTACAGTAATAAAAAGTAGTAATAAATTCATCATTATTACTATAGGGGCATGTTCTGACTGTACTCTGAATATAATATCAACTGTCGGATGATAATTCATGTTGCTTGTAAGCAACTTTACTCAATAAATATTAGGAAGTGAAACTGTTGCATCATGATGTAAGACAGTTGTGTGTGATGTTTACAGTTAAGCTCGTCAGGAATAGTGTATTAAATTTAGGGTCCTACATGTCTGCCCTATTTTAACAAGCCGTGGTGGTCAACATTTATAGATACCTTGGAAGAATTTGAACTCATATCTTTTTCCATAGAGAGGTTCCAAGGAGAGTTAGCCAATCTAAAACCACTCAAATAACAAGGCCAAATGATCAAACCTCTCCAACTGTGGGAGTTTCCCTGTACACAACATACTAGAGTGGAGATATGGTACAACACTGGATGACTATCTATATTGTTGATATCGTAAGCAACTATGTATGTCCGTATATAGAAATGCTGTCATTTTACATTCCACAGTACTAAAAACGTTTAGCGCCATATTCTAAATGTTTCTTATCAGTATGCATGTACTTGTGCAATCCAGCTCACCAATTAAGATGGCTGCTGAGCTGAGGAAATCCGTAGAGAAGAGAGAACTCCCAATTATCTATTTCCTCCCTTTGGAAAGGAACAAGCTTTGGGAAGCTGTGGGACCTACTGCGGCTGTCACCATCAGCAATCTAAATGCCATCTTTGGCATTAGATGTAGTGCAAGGGGTGCAGGGAGAAAATGCCCAACAGCAAAAAAAATTGGGTTACTTTAACCTTATTGATCTGAATTTGAAACATTATACAGGGTGTCCCACTAACCCCCCCACCAACTTCCTGAATAAATGGGTTAGAAGAAAAGTTCAAATAGCAACTCCCCGTCCCCCACACCACCACCCTATTTTTCCATAGCTCTCAAATATTTCATTTTTTGTGTATGTGTGCATGCGCAATTGTGCGCAATTTGTACTAACTTTGTTATTTTAAGTTGCTGATTCGAATTCTTCGTCAAATTACTGGTGGTCAAATACGGCACACTGGTGACGTCACATCTTGAGCTTTCTCCTCCACAGATCAGCTCAAAAGCTGACCATCTAAGTGATATTATAGTATCCATGACTACTTTACCATTGCACTCTCGAGAGCAATCATTCAACTAACCGATTTTCAGCTTGGTGACCTTCTAAGCATCCCCTCGTGACAACTGTTATCTTGAGTGACTTATTCTGTATCTTTCCCGTGTTGAGCTTTCTGTTTTCTCTCCAATCATTATGAGCAGACAACGATGTTTAGGAAACAAATAAAAACACGGAAATGAATAGAAAATTGTATGACACTTGGTAGCTTGTAGGTGTAAGCAGAATGAAATGACAGAAACAGAACGATCACTTATAAGCAGGAATTCGTTTGTACTGTCAACTCTCCTGCTCTGCTGTGTAGCAACAGTGGTGCCCCTTATGGTGGGGTTCTCCCCATTGTCATTAAGGTCGATCGGTAGGTTGTCTCAACGGACTCATGGATCTTAGACATAGTGTAGCCAGGCAAGTTCACAGGTGACGCCATCAAAACTTGTGAATTAAATTAGAAATCAACGACACGTGTCTGGCAAAAAAACTAAATAGGTATAATCACAACTCCATCCCATCTTTCAAATAGAAAAATGAATGAAAAAATACGTAGGCAACGCTCATCGCACTTGTCCTCACAGCCCAAGATGCAATAAATACTTTTTTGGTTAGAGTAGGAAATATCAATAAATGAACATCATTAAGTGATTCAACGTGAAAAATACCCCAAAATCGTGTATCACATGTGGTAATTTAATATTTTCAAAAATTCATTATTTCAAAATATTTGCACCTTTAGAGCAGAATTACACAGTTTTAGCATAGAATTACACCCATATTCACGCTCTTGAAAAATCAAGTGATGGGTTATTTCTTCATGAAATTTCAAGGACAATTCGAATCAGCAATAAAAAAAGGAGATTACCATTTGAAAGAACAAAGTTTGTGCACACAGCACAAAAATGTAATTTTTGAGATCAAACGGAAAAATAAGGGGGGGGGGGGGTTCCATTTAAACCGTTCTTCTGACTTAGGAAGGGGAGGGGGGAGGGTAATTATCGGGACACCCTGTATAATATATGAGTTTAATTTATAAATCTGATCAGGCCCAAAATTTCTTGTGCAAAGTTAATCCCAATGGATTGACCTTCAGAAATTATTAAATAATAATTCAATGGCAGTTGATAAAGACTAGAAATTAAAATTTGAAATTCACGTCACTTCAATTTAAGATTCCAACCCTACAGAAAATGTTGGAAGATTTTCATATAAACATTCACTGGAATAAATTTTTAAAAAAACTGTTGAGCAGATTAAAAAACTCACTTCTGATCGAACCCAAGCCTCCCAAAGTTCCTTGACAGAAATATGCATGTCATCATTTCGATGAAATGCCCTCTGTCGTCTTTCAGCTCCAGATTCATATTGAAGTTCTTCTCGCAGAAACTGTAAACACAGGAAATCGTCAAACAAGAAGATTAAATAAGTGATATATATATATATATATATACTTTGGCACAGATGTGCGGAGAAAATAGCACAAATATATAGAGAAATAACAAGGAAAAACTCAAAAAAGATTTTGGATTTTGCTTTTGTCAAATAGTAGAGTATATATATATTCTCGGATATATATACTTTTTATATATAACTAAAATATATTTATATATATATATATATATATTGTTATTTCTCCATATATATACTTTGCTATTATTCAATAGCAAATACATCTGTGCCAAAGTATATATATATATATATATATATTTATATATATATATATATATATATATATATATATATATATATATATATATATATATATAGTATATGTACATGTATCTGATGTAGCATAATATGCATATATTATATGGGGTATTCCAATCATCAAATGGGAAGCTTGAAAAAAATAAATCCTCCCCAAAATTGACCATTTTCTCACAGCTTGTACATATATGTAAGAAAATGAGTCCCCCCGCATTTCAGGTCTTTAAAATTACGAACTTTACAGGATTTGATAGTAAGAGTCGACTTCAGTGTATTTTATCGCCCTTACTTTGCAACCAAAATAATCTTGTTTCTAGTGTTCTTGACAGAAAAAATCATGCTCATTCTAGTGGTGTGTCTGTATCCCCCCCCCCCCCCCCCCCCCCCGCCTTTTTTTTTGTTAATTATCCTACTCATATCGTCGATGAAAATCGTGTAGAATCGTGCGCACTGTGGGAAACCTCTAATAAGAGTGGCTAAAAACGAGTTTTTCGTGGTATAATGGTTCATTCTTTTGGCTGCTCCAAATGACCTGCTATCCCAAAATTTCCTTTTGGGTGCATGTTCTACACTAATATAGCTACAATTTGAGGCAACAATAATTTTTTTTTAATGTCGAAATTTGAAAAATTACTTTTTACAATTTTTAAATGCGTTTTTTGAGGTGAAAAATTGTACGTGTCAATTATGACCAAAGAAACAAAAATGGACTAAGGGAGTACATAGCTCTTTTTTCTACCTCTGGAGGGCTATTGAATAGTCCCCAGTAACCCCAACTTATAGAAGGTGTGTCAAGGAGTAGAATAAAGTAAGACATAAAAGATTGGTGAAGGGGGAGGGGACTACTCAGGTGTCCCGGATTAAAAGGGTAATGTTGAAAACTAACAACAACCAACTAGTATCATATGAAAGCAAAAGCAAAAATAGCAAGGGAGCAACGGAGCTTACAAAAGCAATCCAAGAAAAAGCGAATTAGAAAGACAATCTGCAGTAATTTTTTACTATATCTTAATGATACTCACGTCATCAGATTCTGATAAGTCAACTGCACCATTGGCATCATCATCAAGTTGTCGATGTAGAGACCTTATTGCTTCCAGGCCTTGTCTATCATTAACACCAACTATTGAACAGGATAAATCGTCATAACAGGATTCACTACCTGGAATAATATTATAAACATCACAAAACCACACAAAGCACTACACTTGATGGTGAAATGTATTGGACTACAGATCTTAGAACATCAAATTTAATTTAATTGACTCATTTAAGTTTTCAACTGTAGTGCCTGACCAACTTCTACAGCAAATCAAAAACTGCGTTTACAGAGAAACCAAAACAAAATTCAGGCATGCACCATGCACTCAAATGATTAACTATTGAGCTACAGCTTCATTATCTGAACTGTAAGAAGGGGATATATAAATGAATAATCTGCTTTCCAAGACTATCTTGCACTGAGCAGCTGTCAGGTAGATATCCTGCCACGGATGGGATTTTACTAGCTTAGATTCTAATCGTATACCAGTCCATTTTACCTTGTATGAGTCATAGATAACTTTCTAGGGAACAAACACAACAAAAATGAAATCCGTTTTTCAAACTTTAATGTTTACCTAGGCATTGGATAATATCTTTACCCTGAGAGTTCACATTTTGGTTAAAACCTTGATTGGATTATTGCTGGAAGCCAGTGGTTATACCAAGATTTCTCTCTAATGTGGACACGATCACCCTCAATTATCCAGTCCTACTGCTCCTTTAACACATCCATCCGCTCCATTTCCAGTCTATTTGCTCCGATCCATCAAAAGCGCGATCATGGATGCTGGACAGATTCTTAATATCACTGATCCAAATACCTCCTTTTGCCACAATCTGGGGCAGGCTAGTTACATGGACAGGAAGGTACTTACAGTGTAAATTCAGCATGTACCGTACTGGAGGGTGACTCGTAACTGGAGGATGGCTTGTAAGGAAAAAGGGATATTACGAAATTAAGGGTTGGCACCTCCACCAGTTGTTCGGTTGTATGAGAGAAGACTACAGAAAGGGCAGCGTCGTTGGGCAAGTGATCATATTTTATTTTCACTTTTAAAGGGCTAGATATATTTTCGCGATTTCTGAGTACAAAATGCTAAGGCCTGTTCAGAACAAACAGAGAATGTGAGGGAGTTGAGACTTTCCAGTCTGTTAACGACAGATCTTAACTACGTACTGGCCAATCCTCAACCTTCTACTTAGGTTCTGTCTATGTTTAGAACTTCAAAAACAAAATGGCCTCATTTTGAGGGTGACTTGTAACACCGTTACAAGTCACCTCCTATGGTATGTTTTAAAACTTACTTGGAAACAGGTATAAACCACATTTTGATGTAGGTTTGTGGCTACTAACCTTCCTAGGAGGTCTATTGGCTGTGTGCCACCAATACAAACAAAACTCCCAGCAGACTGAGTTTACCGTGAATACATTATGGAAATGTGAGTGAAACCTGCTGATATATCTAGCTAACCTCAACAATACAAAAAAATATTGGACAACAGGGACTTAGGTTCTGTTTCACCAAACTTTTATAAGAGTTTAAGCTCGAAGAGGCTGGAAATTAATGGAGATCACTTCTTACTGTCTTTCACAAGAGCACTGCACTGTTTGAGTTTAAACTCCCTCTGAGGTGGCTCGAGTTAAACCCCCGAAATGTGGCAAATTATCCTCTTTAATTGATAACTCAACTTGACTTTGGGGAAGCCAAACAGCTCAGCTTGATTTGAGTGGAATGAGCGTTACCCACGTATTCATTTTATATTTTTAAATGAAAGTAGATTCCATTCTAAGAAATGTTATACCATCCGCACTCTCCTACGTTGAGTAATTTTCTTTCTAGATTTTTTAAAGTTTGCACTGGTGACATCACAGTGGTCGCAAGGCCACTGCCTAGACGGGAGGGGCGCTTTTACGTCACCAGTGTGCGAAATTTGGAAAAATCATATAGAGGAAACTACTCATCGCATAAGATTGCGGTTGATGCCAAACTTCTTAGGATGAAATATTCTTCCACTTGAAAATCGTTAAAATACATTTTTCTGACCCACGGATAACGCTCATTATAGTAGGGATTAGTAGAAGACTGTTCACTAAGCAGCATACATGTTACACACGGCGTTCTGGCAGTTTGTAGAATTTGTTTTAAAAAAAAATTGTTTTTTTATGATAAGAAAGTTTTGCTCTCTTATGTTGACCATCTGTGATCCCATGCTCTACCATCTTGGGATGACGCCATTCAATTTTTTGTTCACTACATCTGTAGGGTTTTGTGTTGCTTCTATCAGTTTTTCATTCCTCGGAAATCTAAAATGTTTTAGCGTTGTGAATCAAAGGAATCTGGATCCGGAAGATTGAAAACTCGATCGATAGAAGGCACCCATGGCATGGGTGCCATCTCCTTGAGGGAGCCAGCCTTCGCTAGTTTTTCCCAATGTACACTTCCTCTTAGCGGACAAAATAAGGTTCTAACCCGGTCAAATCACTCGCGTGATATCATGAATCGAGAATACAACATCAGCCGCCACAATCACTGTCTAAAATTGACGATAAACCATACTCGCTAACCTGCTGGCTGAGTCATCCAACTCTGAAAAAAATGCGGTGAAATGCTACCATCCTGAAACATATGAGAGGCCGAAAGTAGGACTGAGAAAAGAAACACATTGTGATTCCTCCTCGTCATCCTCATTCTCGACATCAAAGACAAGGTCCTCCTCCCTCACACAATCTGCATCCACCTCCAAAGCTTTTCTCAACTTGGCGATCAAGTCTTCAAAATCGGCCAATCTGGCCCTTCCAATGCACTATAAAAGCATAATGGGGGTCGGCATAGAGTTTTGGATACGGTAACATCCGTGGGATCCCCACCTTGGGCTGTACCAAATTTATTCCATGAATTGTATGACAATACGAATATAAAATGCTCATATTATTTGACCATTTGTTGTCTTAAAATCATTTGTCACATGGGTTTTCAGCTCGCAAAAAAAGTTTTTGATATCAGTTTTAGGTTTTTTGGAGAGGGATACAGTGATATTGTTAAAATGAATCTAGCACATCCTCAAGAAACCATTATTCCAATGTAGTTTGAAAATGTCATGAGTAATAATTCTGTCCATTCTGTCCCAAGGACCATGGCGGACCATTCCATTCTGTCCTTATAGCGGACCATTCTTACAACAAATAATTAAATCAGAATTTTACTGAAAAGTTGTAAATAGTATGATTATCATCATAAAGTATACTTACCAAAAAATGAAACCTAATGGAACACACCCTTTCAGTAAAATATAGATTGGCTGAACAAATAGTTCAAAATTACGTATGAAAATATGTTTCGAAGTTCAAGTAGAAAATAAAGAAAACAGAAAAATTTCAAGATTCGAACCCGCAACCTTCAGCACATGAGTCGTACACGCTACGCCCTCGGTCATAGAGTCCAATGGCAAAGTTTGGTCTACAACAGTACCTACTCTGCTGTTCAGAAGGGAATGGTGCCGCCATCTCCTGCCACAATGTCAATGTAACAACGATGCTGTGTACTGTAATAATTATATCGACCACTTTTGGCTCAATCATATCTGAACTCTCAACATCGATGACAAGAACATCGAACATCTAAGCAATCAGATCTGTAGTGTGAACGGGAAACTGTCTCATTCTCAAGGCGTTCCACAATAGAACGGATACACCAGCATTACTAGCAATTTATTCAGAAAACAGCTTATCATTGTGCTGTCCAATGATCTTTTCATATTTTCAAGGATTAAGGCTGTGCTTGCTCTCTCCTTTTCGACGCCGGGGTCCTATCTGCGCCTGGAAACTGGTCGACCACACCTTGGAGTGGCATGCTTCAGACACGTAATCAACTATTGGGAGAAAGTCCTACAAATGGAGGACTCCAGATGGCCGAAGATTTGTTTTCAGCAGCTTACAGAGTTGCACCTGAAAGCAGTCAATATCCCCAATCGAAACCGGGTGACGGGACTGGTGGATTGGCTAAAATTGATTGGTTCAGAGGATATTTGGTTTCAACGGGATCCAGAGCTTCTTAAAAAACAAAAACACAACTTATTCGAAAGATGGGATAATAACTTGCATTCTAGAGATGTGGAGCATGCATTACACTCACGCTACAACCAATTTTATCCTAGAGTCTGTACCTTTCACCAGGGACGTGTAAAATATTTGGGTTTCGGCAAAAACGTAAATTTTGAGAGAGTGATAGCCCAATTCAGGTTGTCATACAAGGGGGAAATCAATTTCTACTTTAAGAGGAATAGTCACACATTAGACTGTTCTCTCCCATGTATGAATTGCAATATGCAAGAGCTGGAGACTCTGGTTCACTTTATGCTCATTTGCCCAATGTATTTACCATACAGGAAGCACTACCTGGGAGAATTTATATCAAGAGAACTACCATTAACCATTCAAGATGCACTAAACATGATGGAGAAGTTTTACGACCTGAACGTGGACGAACGCCTGAAGGTAGCAATTTACCGATACATTGACAGCTCTTTGAAACTACGGGCCTTCTCATTAAATGAGTGGGAGAGTTTAATTAAAGACTATATTAAAAAATGAAAGAACGGTAAAATCATTCTCAGAAATAAGTGTTACACTTGTGACTTAATCAGGCGAATTTGTTACTGAATTTATAAAATAAAAATAAATAAATAAAATAAACTTAAATTTAGCGTATTCAATTTATACTGCGCATATTTTGTCAAGCAAATTTCTGACTAGAGCATCTTCATTTATTAAAGAAAAAGTTATTTTCTGAATAAGTAATGTTTATTTAATTATTTGATATCATGAATCACGAAGAATATTGTATATGAACTCGTAATGTGTTGTAACACTATACAAATAAAATATGGTATTGTATTGTATATTTTCAAGGATGAGGTGATCCAGCAGCCCTTTTTAAATTTGCATTTTTTATTGGCCCTAGACGAAGTTTTGAGTGGGAAACTGGTAGATGGGGGGTTAACAAGTGTGCTGAATCCGAATTTGAGGTGAAAAATTCAAAATTCCGACCCACCATAATACCCCATTGAAGAACGCAAGCTGTTTCCAAGACATCAGTTTGGTTTTCAACAGAAACTCTCAACGTCCATCGAATAGCACATATAATCGAACAAGCACTTGAGAAACAGAAAGTCTCCTAAGCCATCTTCCTTGACGTCACTCAGGCGTTTGATAGTTTGGCATGAGGGACTCAATTACAAGTTGCGCAAAACTCTGCCAACGAAGTATGCTGAGCTGCTCCAATCATACCTCACCAATCGTTATTTCAGAATAAAGCAAGAATATATGTCTTCTCAGAGCTAAAACTGATCACTGCAGGTGTCCCACAAGGAAGTGTACTTTGCCCCATCCAGTATGTCCTTAATACTAGTAATCTCCCAGAAATTGAAATGAACACCACAGCCACTTTTGTAGATGACAAGGCGCTTCTGGCCGTCAGAGATAACATTGAGTCCATCGCCAAGTTGAACCGATCGCAATCCTGCATACAACAATGACAGCGAAATGAAGAGTCAGAATAAACAAAACCAAGTCGGTACACATCGCCTTCACTAACAAAAGAATTGACTATGTACCGGTTTATCTCAAGGTCAAAGTTATTCCTTATGCTAACAAAGCTAAATACCTCAGTATGATGCTTGATACCAGGCTTAGGTGGAGAGCCCATGTTAAAAAAAAGAAGGAAGAACTCTTACTGAAATTAAGAAAAATGTACTGGTAATGGGGAGACGGTCGAAGCTGTCGATCTAGAACAAGCTTATACTGTATAACCAGGTCCTTAAGCCTGTCTGGACCTACGGGGCCCAGCTGTGGGGTGTACGGCTCAATCAAACCAAGACATCACCCAACGATTCCGGAATAATGTACTACGAAATATTGCCAATGCACCATGGTACTTTCAAAATGATCGTCTCCATCACGAACTTCAGGATGAGACAGTAAGAGAGGCTATAAAGTGGCAAATTGTGACTCATCTCCATCGGCTAAGATATCACTTCAATGAGGAAGCTGTCCATCTCCTTGGCAAGTGATATCGCAAGAAGACTTAAGCATACCAAACCACTTGTGAAGCAGTGAAGTGAATTATTTGTCATAATAAGTAAAACTCACAGACGTATCGTAGTTTTGAATATTTATATCTGTATTTTCAAAATAATATTGTTAATAAGTTATTACTTGGTTCAATAAAAAGGTTTAAAAAAAATCGGTAGCATCCTTAATTTCACTGCCTAATCAATCACCATACACGAGAAACAAGCAAACCATCAACAACAAGAAGCAAATCTGTATTTTCATTGATATGAAAATGGTGGAAGATTGATATTGTTGGCTTGGAGTTATTGGTAGAGATAGTCCACTGATACTTAATTTTGAGCACTAATGAGGTTATATGCGAGTAAATCCATAATAATAATAATTCTCAATCGTTTTTCCTCTTCTACCCAGCACCGTTCAATATTTTTTTAAGGAATTAGATACCAAAATAAAGCTCTTTTCTAGTCCTACAACTTTTATGTGGAATGATTGCTAGATACACGAAGCAGTTTCTGAGTTATATGCAAAATTAGAAAGCATAAGTTTACAAAATTTTCATTTTTTCTACCTCTACATCCCCTTATATACCAATAATTTTAACCAAATCAATTGAAACTAGAAATTTCATGGTACACTTTGGCGTTGGGGTACATGCTCTATCTGGACTAGTTAAACAAATACTCAAGCTTTTCTAAATATTTTTCAGAAAAGGGAAAAACGGTCTCCCCTCACTCCTTCTACCTGCCGAATTTTGAAAGCTACCACTCCAAGAGGTCTATCAAGGTTTTTCACAATTTATGGCCCTCAAACATAATCTGAAAGTTTGGTTCGGTTATTTCCCTGAAAATCGAAAAATGGCTGGCACATGGGAGTGCAGTGTAAATATCAAGACCCCTTTGCGTGCTGCAGCTATGACAGCTGCATGACAGGTGGAATAAGCAGTAAATGTATCCATATCAATTCCTACAGCACATAGGGTTGTAGATACCCAACAGCTCAAGGTAACTCGCACGGCTGGGCAGAAGGGAGGACGTGTTGTCAAAAGCAAGTGATCTGCATGTTTCATAAGAGTCCATAACCAGTGGGAACGCAGCACCGGGCTCTAGTGGTAAAAATGGGAAGAGAAGAGATAGTACCACCGCGTGTGGGGCGTTATGTAATTAACAGTGATGGTAGAGCAGTTGAATCATTGTATTTTTCACTATAACTGAGGGGATAGTTGGTTAAGTTGGAAGGAAAGTGAAAATAGTGAAAGCTTATAGAGAAAGTGATTATTCCTAAGAAGCGGAAAAGGAGCACCAACTTCAACTCCAATGCTTCTTGGCTCCCAAGAGCTCTTCACTTCTCTCCTCAGACCTCTGATTCGCAGAGATAGAGCCCGGATAGTAGCAAACTGCATCTTCGTTCTCATCTAGCGAGTGGCTGTTCCCATTTATTGGACAGTACGCTTCCTATCCATTTGAGAAAAGTGTCAAACTCCTTGTGGAGCACACCTTCGCAGGTGATTACAAGTGAAGTGAAAGATCCTCTTAGGGGTCCTCCGCAGCCTGATCATAATTGCGATGCTTTTTGTTTGCTGCATATTTGAGTATGGCTTGGAAGTCATGAGATAGGTACAAAGGGGCTTCGGAATTTAAAATTCTGACATCAAAGAACGCCACCCTCTCTCTATCTCAAACTCCCGTTGCTTTCACATCAGCTATTAGCATGGGAATTCCATTCTCCGCCTCTCTCATAACTGGTTCAATTATCACCCCCCTAGGTTCAAGACGTGCCAATTCTGTGACCTCGTCCCTCAGGTAGACATGACGGTATAAAAATACGAACATCGCTAATCTCAAAAGTGATACTTATTTGATCTCCATATTGATAAGATTGTTGCCCTGAAGCTAAAAGTGATATCAACATGGCTGTTTTGTTTTGGGAGGGGTAGATTTCTACTTATAAAAATGAATTCACACGAGTTGGCATCAGGCAAAGTATGTAATTGACTTGTCAGACAAGGAGAATGTACCAAGAAAGAAGAGAAGATTTTTGTGGTGGGTATTCGTTGATACTAGGTAGGTATAGGTCGCACTACACCTAGTGCGCACTATACCTAATTTTTGTGGTGGGTTTCGTTGATACTAGCTAGGTATAGGTCGCACTCTGCAGCCTCACCAGTTTCTCAGAGTTGTTTCAATGGAGAGAGTGTAAAGGTACCTCCCCACAAATAAGCAAATACACAACATGCCCTCTTCTTATAAAGTGATCCGTGGCATTTCATCACTTAACATAATGAGAAAAAACTTCGTTCTAATAGAACAATACAACGAACTCTAGATTGAAGTAGAAAATATCCTCATCACATACACAACCAGACACCGTTTAGCAGCCAAGCACATAGGATCAGAGGAAAATTGTGTGTATAATAGATGATGACAGCACATTATGATAGGATGCTCTTACAGACCACCTACAATATTGACTAGAAACAAAACAAAACTTCCCAATTTCGTGCAAAAAAATCAACTGTAGCCCTTGAGATTGTGAAATATTGTTATTATTTGGTTATTAAAATAGAAGCGGAACTAGGCATCAGCTGAGGAGATTCATTGATTGTAAAACGTGATGTAGTTATACTCAACACATCCATGGAGAAACAAAACCACCACAAAAAATCAATCAAAGGCACAATTCAAAATAAATGTAACGCAGCAGAGAATGAATGAAGATGAGACATCTGAGACCGATATTAAGCATTTTATGAAAAAGCTTATGTAAATGCGAGGTGGAAGAGAAGTCTTGACAGGATGACCAATAATGCGTAGATGGATTTGACAATGAGAAAATTAAATTCAAAGCACCCGAAAACCACCAAAAAAATATATATAGGTACCTATTTCGATAGAATACATTTAAAGGCTAGTCAGAATGTACATAGTGAATACAAACTGAGGGCTCTGACAGTTTGGAAACAGTTAGAAAGACACCAAGAACATCTATTGGTTGAATGAAGGGACATCGTACAATAGGTAAGTGTGAAGTGAGCGTGTGAATGGTGTAAAGAAAACATGGGAGGAACCACAATACAGGAGACTACCATAGTGTTTCCAAAATTGCATGATAAACGTTGAAATTATGGAAGAATTCAAAGCCTGAAGCGAATTCCTATGGCTTTTGGGTAATATCCATAATCAAGAGGTATAATTGAGACAACATGGTGACTAGTTAGGATACGGAATTGGTTGATCACGATTTTATGTTGCTCAGAAATCAAATCCAGCCAAAGGCTAACTGTAGGTTTTGTTCTGTGAGGGGAGGGTTATGAAACTCATTCGGCACAAAAACCATCATCCCAAGTGACTGGAACAATTTCAGCTACCAACACCAACGTTCATTCCAGCCACTACAACTGATTTTTAAAAAGTTGCAATAATCAGCAGTGCGCCCCTGCCAAGCTGAATTCGAAGTAACGTCACCGAGCAATGAAAATAAGCTCCCTAATGAGTAGCGAAATTCTGTGATTGTTTTAAGTTTGCTATAGTCCTCAGTGGTCTAGTGGATAGCGTTACAGAGTACTGAGTCGAGGGATCCGAGTTCTATCCCAGGCTCAAGATAACATTTTTTGCATTTGAATTCAACCTTCGAAACATATTTTTAAATGTCATTATTTTAAGTCATATTTTAAAACGTCATTTAGATCTATTCGTCTAACTAATCTGTATTTTACTACGGGACTGATGATATATTTTTTTTAGATGCGAGCTTGCGAGCATCCAGACCATCAATCGATACAAATCATTCTGATCTATTAGTCCAACTAATCTGAATTTTTACTAAGGGGTTGACTACTTGATGTTATGTATTTTTGAGACCACCAAACTGTACAAATCATTAATTAATAATACATAGATTAATAAGATTGAGGCGCCAATTCATTCAATGGAACTGGGGTTCTTTGTACCAGTTTCCGTTTCAGACTCTCCTCTATTCGCATACCTCCTCCCCTAGTATGAAAAGACTATGGGGGAACGTAGTTACAATTCAGCTCGGTAGGGTACATCGATTTTGCTTGGTGAACTAATACACTAGGAAGGTACATAATATGTACTGAACAAGCACAGAAACTTCCCACACTCAGTGTTGGTTTCTGAAATCAAACTCATTCGGAAGCACGGGAGCTACTTTAGCGCTTGCAGCGGAAAGCTCAATTAGTTCCAGGCAATGAGTTTAACTTAAAGCCGATTTCACATGGAGCGGTACGAGCGGAAAGCGGAAGGACGGAACGCAATCTGATTGGCTGCTGGGACAACAGTGGAGGATGGTGGCTGCCACGTAGCCGGAATGGGCGGTCTGCAGACGGCAGTAGACATTTTTATACTGTTGCCCCTCGTTCTGTCGAGCGGAGTGCCAGCTCATTGGACAGGAATTTTGATAACTGCAAGTAGAGGTTTCAGATCAGAGAGGGTTTCAGTAGGAAGGTTATGATTCCGTTAACCAAGGTGATCGCTTCATGTGAACAATCTTGGCAACTCCGCGGCCCCTCCACTGGTTTTCCGTCCTTTCATCTTTCCGCTCGTTACGCTCCATGTGAAACCGGCTTAAGAGTTTCAAGGATTCCATTTAACACTGCAGACAGAATATGTTTTCAATACACCTGTCTGTCAGGCATCCTCATACACAGAGTCAGGTGTGTGTTTTGGGGGCTTTCGAATATGTCATGAGAGAAAAAATGACATTTTTGAAAGCCTTAACATGGAAACAGAAAGGAGAAGCCTCATCGCTTCAGAATCAGATCAGGGAACATACTCCAACATCATGTTGATGTTTTATTACTGAAATATTCTCCACTCCATCCGGTATGTATGCCTAATAAACACCCCCCCCCCCCCCCCATAACAAAATCAAATCTACCTCTCTTAGCAAAACACTTGTCTGTAAGACAAGAAATCCATTCTCACTAAGTGGATCTCATGTCTGAGAGACAGGATTATCTCCACTAGAAAGGAATGTATTCACAGGAACTTGAAGACACCACTCACGAGTGAGATAACCCTCCCAGCCGAGGAAATTGTGGCCAGATAGTCTCTCACCTGCATTATGTTCTCGTTTCCCACTAAAGGGCACACAAGAAGAGCAAATGCACAAGGATAATTTGAATGTCTACATGTACCTACTGACATAGATGATAAGGTATGTTAGTGCATGAGGGGTCAACCCTGAGAAACTCCTTGCGGATTCCTACCAAGTATTCCATGAAGTAGACGTCCCTAGTGAAAACAAGCCGCAGTTTTTTAGTTAACTCTTCTTTCTGGTGGCACCTACTCAAGTGCCAACTGAGAAAAGATACGAGCAGAATAGTTTCACATTCATATATATTTAATGGTGCACAACTAGTGTAGAGACAGTTGAAATCTTACTTACTTAACAAGCGAGATAGAACATATTGACGGATTGTCATAGATCTCGATAATTTTCTGCCGTAAATATTCGACATTGAATCAAGTACAGTTACAAATATCAACAGAAGAGATAACGTTTCGAAATACATCGGAAGGACCACTTGATTGGTAGAAATCGTATGAGTGGACGCAGTTTGCGTCTTGTAAGTGTTTACATCCAACTCATGAGTGAAGTGGGCCTGTCTTTATTCAATGGGTGTTAATTGATCTGCAAGGTTATCAGCTAGTAATGGCACTAATAACTCAATCATTGAAAGAAGTCATAGCGTAGCGTCTTGAGACGTCGTCACGTCAAAGAGAGTGCCGTACATGGTTAACTTTCATAGTACATATTTGAGTGAGATAATATTATGTCAATATTATTGTGAGTTTTAAAAGACTCAGTATTTCTATGAGTCTACACTAAGAGAGCCTATACAAACAGAGTCGATAAGAAAACTAGAGATGCAGCTAAGGTAACAACAAACCCGTCTCACCTGAACCTGCCGTAATTTTGCCTTGGTTGGAGACAGCATCCATCACCGAAAAACTTCTTGCCAGAGTCCTGGTCCTTTGATCTTCCGCATTATCAGATCCCCTGAAATTCGCCTGCGGCGGCTCTTTGTTTTCTTTATCCTGATCACCAAAACAGAAATCAGCAGCAAGGATGCTGACGAGAAAATAGGCTCTTATCAGCTTCATATCCACCAGATGCATACCACTTGCACTCCCGAAGGGCCCAAGACATTGAACTAATGAACACTATTTTGAACAGCTGAGTTTACGAACAATTTATCAAAACACACAATTATCGTCATTTATGAGCTTAAAAATAGGTTAGCTTATAGGAAAACTAGGCTGATTTCTAGAAAATTGCCATTCTTGACACTGCCATTCAGATCGGTTTCCAATAATAGAATGAACGCAAGTTTGACGGCTAGGTTAGGGATCACTGTGGGCACAACACTACGTAAGTAACGGCGACGAAGTCAGCGCATTAGATTACGATGGAAAAGTATCGCGAAAACATTAATTTAGGAGTGGAAAAAGGACCGCAGACGGGTTACGTTTGTCAAGGTTACGTTAACCTTTGGTTGGTTGAAAGTTGGTGCACAGAGGTCGCTAGCGGTCTGAGCGACGATCCACCTCGTCCCGCGCTGCGCTGACTAATCTGGAGCGGTCTGGAGGGTCTTCGAGGTCTTAGATCTCGTCAGGCCACCAGGTTCAACGATCATCCCCTTGCGATGTCTCTGACATCCTTGACCTACCACTTGCCCTTCATATTCCCTACTGGTTTCCTGGCAGTCTACATCGAGTCGATCGCCCTGTTTCATAAATAGCGGGAGAGGGGATAGCACGAATGCGACGCTTTGGGAAATGTATCATTATAATTTGTCTAATAGAGTATACATACAATAGTTACATACCAAAATGGATGGGTATGTACCTATACAACTTCATGGTGATAGTTGTCTGATCTAAATTAAGAACTCTTGAGCGAGACCTCGCACAACCTTCCATTTAGCAAGTTTTCGTACCTACCTATGCAGCTTCTTCTCATGTAGTAGGTACCTACCTAATTAATAATTTCTGAATTCAGTCTAATTCTTAACCCTTTTCCTGGCAAAAACAGAAGAAATTGGGGGGGGGGGGGGGGGGGGGGCAACCGAAGCATGAGAAAAAATAACCGCATACAAATCCGTTTCAGACATTCTAAGACCGAATCCGTGAAAAAACCATAGGTGTTTGTCTGTGAAGTTTTGTCGACGCTGCCCAGGCCACAATTTTCAATCAATTTTCGTGATTCTTTCTTTATTCGATCCTTATTTTAGTCTAGTCGTGCATTAAAAAAAAAAAATCCATGATGGAAGAAGGGGAATGGGGAAGGAGCGAAGCCGATTTTTCTTTTTTTTTTTTTTTACAAATTTTGTCGATGCCACAATTCTCAACCGATTTTCGCGATTCTTATTTGGTTCGACTCCAATTTCAGTGTACTTGTGCAACAAACCTTGGGAATTTCGGATTCGCTGTCGAGGTGGGAGGTGGAGGAGATAATTATTACCGATTCTTTCAAGCGCTTCCCAAGCTACAAATTTCGGCCGATTTCCGTGATCCTTATTTTGTTTGATCACGAATTTAATATAGTTCTGGAACGTATGTCAGGATTTTCAATTTTTATCATGAAAGGGGGTGAATGGAGGGGGTTACTGATAAAAATCATGGAGTTTTAACAGTTCGTGATTTTGTTTGTTTGTTTGTTCAACTACGAACGAATTCGGTCTAGTTTTGGACTTTATATCAGGAGTTTCAAATTTCATAATGAAAGGGGGGGGGGGGGGATGGAGTAGGTAATAATAATAAATCATGACCTTTTAACTAATATTGTCAAATTTTTGTGATTCTTTTTTTGTTCAGCTGTGATTTCGGTCTAGTTTACCTATGTCATGAGTTTCAAATTTCATTTGAATGAATGGAGGGGGTAATAGTACATGATGATTCAACTATTCTCGCCAGGTAATCTTTTTTATTTTCAAATTTTTCATAATTTTTCCTTGGAACTAAATCACTCGCGACGAAGTTGTGGAAACCCATTTCAAAACGGAAGTGAAAAAGGGTCTATTTCCACAAAAAAATCGTCGGATTTAACATTGGTGGAAATAGACAACGTTTTTCAAACTTCCGTGATAAAGTAGGTACATTTTCAAATTTCATAATGGGAGGGGGGGAGGGGGGGGGGGTTAAATCGTGATATTTCAACTATATCCATCTGATTTCCATGACAGTTGGCGAATTTTCATAGAAAATGAAGCTATTGCACTATTGCAATGGCTCGAGAATTTTTAAAATCAAATTTTTTAAAAGATTTCTCCATGAAATACGTTTTGAGGCATTCTGAAACAAATCCTAGAGTTTAACGCTTTTTCATACGTACATATACAATATATATATATATATGTATATATATATAGAGCGACGGATAGATGCGCATTCTCTTGGATCTGACGGTAATTGTCACATAGTGAACCTCTTAGTTCACTATGCCATGTTCCCACTAAGCTCTAGTGGTGAACCCCAGTTCAGCGTGCCAGGATATGGTAATAGGTCAGTCTTCTTTTTTGGGATAACAAAATGGAATAATCTTACGTTTAATTCATATTTTTTGGTAAAATATTGCTCAAATAAAGTTTATCAACTATAAAATTGAACATTTAAAAATTTATATGAAAAAGTATGCTGAAAATACTTAAATTTCCTTAAAATTTGCTAAAAAATTGATAAAATCCCCACCCACCATGACCCCCTTCCATCATGAAATTTGAAATTGACATAGGTTCTTTCCAATACTAGGCAAAATTCATAACTAGAAAAAAATCACAAGAATCTGACGAGAATAGATAAAACATCATGATTTATTACTATTACCGCCTCCATTCACCCCCTTCAATAATGAAATTCGAAACTCCTGACATAGGTTCCTTCCGAAACTAGACCGAAATCACAGTTGAACAAAAACAGAATCACAAAAATGTGACAAGATTAGTTAAAACATCATGATTTATTACTATTACCCCCTCCATTCCCCCCTTCCATGATGAAACTGGAAACTCCTGATAGGTACGCGGTCCAAAACTTGACCGAATTCGTAATTGAAAAAAAAATCACAAAAATTGGTCAAGAATTATTAAAACACCATGATTTTTATCATTATTACCCCCTCCATTCACCCCCTCTCATGACGAAAATTTAAAATCCTGACATACGGTCCACAACTATATCAAATTCGTGATGGAACAAAAAATAATCACAAAAATCGGTTGAGATTCGTAGCTTGGGCAGCACTTGGAAGAGTCGTTAATTATTCCCTCCTCCTCCTACCCCAACAGCAAATCCGAAATTCCCAAAGTTTCTTGCACACATAGACTAAAATTGGAATCGAACCAAATAGGAATCATGAAAATCGGTTGAGAATTGTGGGTAAAATTTTTGTTTTCTGCCAATAAATCAAGCTTTCTAAATGGAAGGACGATTTTGTTAGCTAGCATTGTTGAGCGCATTAACGCATTAAAAAAATGTGTAAAAAATCACTAAAAATTTCCTAAATTATGCCGAAAAATATGTGTAAACTATCTTCTGAAAAATACTCGTTGATAAAATCAGCAAAAAAAGCTGAAAATCCCTTTTTTAAATTGCATACGGTTTAGAACAAGTTTTGATTTATTATTTCCAATAATAAGCCTTTGGAATCGTATAGGCAGATAAAAAAAATTATTTTCTCTCAAACTTTGTCACTTTACGTATTAATGTGCTTAGATTCCATAACAGATATGTCTGTCCACCGTTCAGTGTCCGCCGTTTGGGCCATAAAAGGTCTTTAACTTGATGAAAAAAATCCGTTCTATCGCACATGGACTCCACTTGGGGTCTAGTTGGTCTTAAAGTCTAGCCAGGCCGATCGATTCACATGCATTAATGCTATGAGACAAAAATAGGCCAAAAACGGGGTTTTTCTAGGTTTTCGCTAACATAGGCAAGTGGGAAATTTCTCCACCCGCCTTCTACATCCTGTCTTATTTTAGATTCTGCGCATGGGGTTTGAAGTTTTTTTTTCTTGGTCGATTACAAGGATTCATTATTGTAAAAAATAAACCAAACGCGCGAGATTGGGAAATTCCGAGGCTCTGCGCATGCGTCGACTGTCTGGGTTTAATAGTGTTTGACCAATGATCTTTGTAGAAGGGATAAATAATGCTGAAATAATTGACCTTTTTATATCAATTTGCACCAGAATATTGGTGGTTAACAAGTTTTTGCATTTGAAGCTTTCAAATTTGAAAACAATGTAATGTAATATAATAGGATAATTTACGAAGATTCGTATATACAATCCTGCCGCATGACTGACATTTTTGTATTATGGAAACAATGGAGTACTCCAGTGATTTTTAAATTTTTTTTTTCTTTCTCTAAACTAAGTACCTTTCATACGATTAATGAAAAGGGGGTCCTTAGCGAAAAAATGTTCCATAAAAAATAAAAAAGACAAATGAAAATCGGGAGTTTGAAAAAAGGCGGGCTGTGAGTTCCACCGCAAAGAGGAGAGGATCGGGATAGCTCGATGCTAAGGAGAGTGCCAAGCGAATAACGCTGTTATACCACTGTCACTGTATCTGTTCCAGCCATGAGCTATAAGCCCATATTCTCGTGACGCCACGCCTGGAGTAGGCTAGCGTTTCAGCCAAAGTCGGCCATGACTGCACTACGTCAGTAAATCGCAACTCAACCAACTTATTTTTCACAAAAAGTTTGCCTTCTCATATCAACCTAATTCGTGGTTATAAAGCCATTTCCAACAGTTTTGTTTTGCAAAAGTAATATAGTAGCAACAAAAAGTTTCAATTCAACCTAGTTACAATAATCGTGCCTGCCAGTGCGACTATTGGTTGTGGCCAACTAAACCGATCTAACTGAGAACGAGTTTTTATTTGGACTAGGTTTATTTTGACTTTGAAATCCGTTTTGAGAAATTTTGAAACGAACCCTAGAGTGTAACGGTTTTTCATATAGGTAATATACAGGGTGTATCACGTTATATCTGGAAAACTTCACCCATGTATTCTGCAACTAATTTCCGATCGAAAGTTCCTCGTAGGGATTTTTTTAAACACTTTGTTTTCGAGTTCTTCAATTTTTAAGCTTTTTTTCTTGATTTCGACCTTAACTCACTGAAACGACCATAACTCCCTTAATTACCCGAGAAAATTCAAATTTGATTATACATTTGGGAAGAGTGTTGAATGTACCTTTAAAGTTTTTAAGATGGTTCATTCAGAGAAAAATCAATCTGAAAAGTGAATTTTATCAAATCTTCAGAATAACCACTTTTTTCATAGGTACCTACTCTGTAGTTTTAATAAAATTCCCCATGTAAAATTCAGCCTGAATTCTAAAATATGCGCCATGATCTCAGTTTCCCAATGGTGTAGTCAATTTTACTTTTACTTTGATGATTGGGGGAGAAAGCTATGTTTTAATGTTGAAATTTCGATGAAATCGTGGATTTTCTTGAAAAATGACCTTATATGAAAATACGCGTTTGGGGCGGGTTTCTTCATATATATTTTTTTTTACGCTGAATCGAATGCTTACCCTTGCATATCTCCACAACCCAGTTATAACCTAGTTTTACACTTTAACTCAAGAATTTGAGTTTGTGGTGAATTCCACCACAGCATTTCAACAACCCTTTTCAGAGCTACCAAAAAGAGGTACTCACGACACAATTATATATAAAAGACGTCGAGTTACAACTCCGCGAAATAACATATTTCGCCCGAGAGAATATGCGAAATATTCACTCACGAACGAAATATTCACAAATAATCAACAAGCCAAACACCCACTGCGGGAGAAGGGTTCGTCAAGACAACACACAAAAGTTGCCTTGAGAACAACAGCCCAATCGACCCCTACGGAACTCAAGGGCGAGGCTGGCAAACCAACTCAACAATCATATTCACAGATTCTGAGAAAACACTATGCGAGCCAATAAAGAGACACCTGGTGAGCTAATGAAATTAAGCGGACCAACCAGGGGGCAGCCGGAGGCGGCCACCCCCCTATAAATACCACGCACGGAGCCCTCCGTATTCATTCCACCTTCTGCTCTCGCTGACGACTCTTCTCATCTCCGACGAAGTTTCTACACGCATCCAAGGCTCAGAAAGGCATATTCTTCTCTCCTCACAGATTCTCTCGATCTTCTTGGCATCTACGAGTCTAGTCATTGCACTACTCATTGCCCAACGTAGATCTCCAGTCAGGGTACCACCCGGCACGTTTAAGACTTCGTCTAAAACGGTGCGTCCGCAGGGATACCTTAGTCGTGTCGCCCGAATCTCGCAGCATTACGCTCTTGATTGTCCGCAGGGGCACGCCGGGAAATTGCACAGCTCATACGCTCCAATTTACCGTCCAAGGAAGCCTTTATCAAGGCTCGGAGAGGACCCCGACATCAAGCTGGGAGAGAGCTTTGTCGAGCGAGTCCCTCCTATACATAAATCCTTCATCCGAACGGAAAGGTATTTTAATCGAGTAAACACACTCGGATATCTCGATGGAGCGCAGCCCCTCTTACTTCCTCGGGCTCGAGGAAGAAGAGCTCGGCGCTGGAACGGGCATCGGCCCCACAACAGCTCCCTATCCGAAACTCGACACTCACTCAAAACGTAGTGACAAACTACACAGACTAGCTCCGTGTCCCAAGCTCGAACCTCTCGACGAGATCGCAGCTTTACCTAACAAATCCGCGAAGGGTTTGTTAGCTACACCCTTACCTACACAAGGGGTCGAGGATTCTTTTCAGACTCTCTCGGAAGGTAGTCATTACGATTCTACCTATATACATGGATATCCTCAATATTCATCTCACGATCGCACAGCCGATCCGAGTGTTAAATACACTCCTATCCTGCATAAACCGCACGGACCAACAGGTACTTTTCAGCACCTCAATCAAACACATTCCGTTCCTCCTACAGATGTAAATCTGAGACCGGAATATTACACAACGGTTCAATACCCAAATACACATTTCCAAACAGCTCGAACCGAGCCTGGCGCCCCTCGCGGCCTACCAATGAACGAACCACGAGGTTCAACAACCCAGCAAAATGTCCTTGACAATTTCGCTCACATTTCCTTCGGAAATAATACAGGGACTAACCCGCATATTCAGGATATGGGTACTTTTCAAAACGTCCCACTTGGTCTACCTACACCAAGTAGAACATATATAAATCCACTACAGAGTTCATCTGGTATGACAAATTTTATGTGATTTTAGGGGTGAAACTAGTGAGGTAAAGTGTAATGTTCGGTTTTAACGGGGGTGGGGAGATATGCAAGTGTTACCATTCAATTCAGCGTGAAAAAAAAAAAACGAAGAAGCCGACCCAAAAGTCGTATTTTCCAAGGTCATTTTTCAAGAAAACCCTCGACTTCATTTAAGAAAAAAAAAAGTTTTTACAATTAAAACATAATTTTCTTCCCTAATTGGCAAAGTAAAGTTAAAATTGACTAAACCGATGGAAAGCTGAGATTCTGGCGCAAGTTTTAGGACTAAAGGCTGAATTTGACATGTAAATGTTATTGGACCTACAGAGTATGAAAAAAGTGGTCATTTTGAAGATTTGGCAAAATTCACTTTTAAGATTGATTTTTCATCAATTGAACCATCTTAAAAAACTTTTATGTTAGATACGTTAGGGAGATGGAAAATTCAACACTCTTTCTAACTATTCAAATAATCACTCTTAATAACACTCTTTCTTAATAATCAAATTTGAATTTTCTCACATTGATAAAGAAGGTATGGCCGTTTAAGTGTTTTTTTTTTTTTTTTTTTTTTTTTTTCAGAATTTAAGCAGCGTCTCAACCAGATGGGTCATTAGTGGCAAGCAAAAAGGGGTGTCAAAAGGACACTGCATCGGGCACGATTCTGAGGGGAGACCATGCTGACCGTCCGTCACTAAACGGATTGCCATCACGGACTCCACTGGCCGATCGAAGGGGGAGAAATAATAACCCGCAAAACGAGGCATCGCCGCACTCTGCCTCAAGGGATACAGCGATGACCGCTTTGTAACCCCTACAGCGGATAAAAATACCCCGTAATAAAAACTAAACTACGTCTAGGTGATCCTTACAAATACATAAATATTATCGATAAATATATAATAATAAATACTACACATTTTGGTTAAATAAAGGTATGACTAGATTTACATAAATAAATGAGTATGTCACAGATCAGAAGTATATCACAGAAAACGAGGTTTGGCACTCCGTCCTCTCGTCCTTATCCCACTAATGGTGAATCTCAACAATCTCTTATATCGCCGGGTTCTTCACATCCTATTCAAAATCGCATCTTCTTCACATCAACACGCAGAGCACCTATGATGGTAATCGATCTTATTCCTCTATCTTACGTTCCCGTCCCAATAATGACATTTCGCCTAACACAAGCAAGGATAATATTGTTGGGAAACTGTTGCCGTGCTAGAGACAGGATTTGTTGATGTTTTGCTATAAAAATGTTGTTGTCAAGTAGAGTTAAAAGAAAATAGTTGTGTGATTATTTTGTGCTCAATACAATTTACGGTTGATACGATTTTCGTGTATATTTCTAACAGTGGTGTCAGAAGTGGGATTTTCAGACATGGGAGACAATGAGGATGCTAGAGATGAGCCAAACCCAGTTCTGGATGGTCAACGGTTAAGGAGTGGGCGGATTGTGAGGTCCACAGAACCCAATGGCTCTGCCAATATTGACGCCAGAGGTCTTACTCCACCGAATGTTGAGGTAGAACACAACCAACCTGAAGTGAACGAAATGCAGAAGCTTGCAGCCGAATTTACAAGATTACGGCTCGCAGTGGACGAGTCCAGAGACTACATCAATGTTCAACTGAGGGAGTTTTATGAAGACGTGATTAGAGATGTGCAGGCGCGGCAAGGTGACGTTAGACAAGCAAGGGACTGCCAGGACCAGGGGAGGAGGTCTCAGGTGGAGATAAGTAAGGATAAGATAAAGCCAGGGCGGTATGATGGCACCACGAGCTGGGTGGACTACCTTGCTAAGTTTGACAGGGTTAGTCGTTATAATGGGTGGGAAGGTGAAGAAAAGGCTGTGCAGCTGGTAGCTGCGTTGCACGATGCGGCTCTGGCTGTGGTTTCCAATCTTGGACCAGATGCCTCATTCTCACAAATGGTAGCGGCACTCGAACAGCGGTATGGTACAACGGGTCGGGAGCACCTGTACATGGCACAGTTGAGGGCCCGAGTCCAGGGGCCAAAAGAGGACCTGACGGCGTTTGCATCAGATTTGGAGACTCTGGCACGGAGGGCTTTACCAGGTAGTACATGTGCAGCCATCGAGGTCGTAGCCCTACAGCAATTTTATGATGGCATGAGGAGCATCAAGCTCCGTAAGCTTGTACTGGCCTACCCAACAACTACACTGAGAGAGGCTGTAGGATATGCGCTGCAAGCAAACGCCAATCTCCTAAGAGCCAATAGTGGCATAAACCCTGCCACAGTATGTGGAGTAGAAGATGAGGCCCACATGAGGGCAGTGGGAGCAGATCGGGCAAAGAGGGATTATGGTGGGTGTTGGCGGTGTAATGATAAAAGGCATACAGCAAGGTATTGCCCCTCAGTGGAATGTTGGACATGTCATGCATCTGGACACACATCCTACAATTGCCCAAAGAACCAGCAGGCGGGAAACGAACCACGGTCATAGGAAGAGGGGGGCCTGTGACCCAAGGTGCAGTGAGACATCCCCACAGCCAGGGAACTGAGAGCTTACCAATCGTCTG
Organism: Adelphocoris suturalis; assembly: GCA_030762985.1. Lineage (NCBI taxonomy): Eukaryota > Metazoa > Arthropoda > Insecta > Hemiptera > Miridae > Adelphocoris > Adelphocoris suturalis. The sequence continues at coordinate 66,208,595 of CM061045.1, read as the reverse complement.
CAGACTCAGTTCAGCAGCTTCAATCCTTGTCAGAGGTTTCATAAATGGAACAGCCTGTACTATGGTGGTTGACACTGGCGCCATGGTGACTATTGTGCGGCGAGGGGTGGTAACAGTACATCCATGGGAAGAAGATGCAGTAAGGGGACTTGTACTACGTACAGTGACGGGCCAGGAGTTTCCAGTGGAGGGGCGAGTGGCCGTGCAAGTGGAGTTGGGTGGAGGAAGGCCCTGGGAGCATACAGTCTTGGTTGCAGACATTAGTGATGACTGTATTTTGGGAGTGGATTTTCTTGCAAAAGCAAAGTGTAAGATCGATGTGGCCACAGCTGAAGTGACAATGGAAGAACCAGTTGAAGATAGCACCCAAGTGCAAAGAGTGGTGAGGGACAACGAAGGGGAGGTGGCGATGCTGGAACTGGATGAAGATGGAACCCAAGGGCAAAAAGTAGAAGGCATCTTTGGATGGGAGGAGGGTTTGTCAGAACTGGAAAGGAAGAGAGTGGAAAGCCGGGATACACGCCATGTGGAGGAACTGATTGAGAGAGCAGCAGAGGGACTGACGGACAAGCAGCAGGCATTGATGGCCAGTTTGGTCAAGGAATTTTCAGATGTTTTTGCAGCAAAGGGGGACAGGCTCGGCAGGATTGAGGGAGTGGAGCATGAGATTGTAGTAGAGCCAGACATCCCCATCAGACAGGCCCCACGGAGGATACCCTTACATCGGCAGGCAGAAGTAGATGAACTGATTGAAGAGATGATAAAGCAAGGAGTGATTGAGCCCTCAAGCAGTCCATGGGCTAGTCCCATTGTCTTAGTGAAGAAAAAAGATGGTTCGACCAGATTCTGCATCGATTACAGAAGGCTGAATGGGGTGACCCGGAAAGATGCACACCCGCTGCCACATATCGACGATTTGCTCCTAGCAACGAGAGGCAGCTCATGGTTCACCTCACTGGATCTGAAGAGCGGCTATTGGCAGGTGCCAATGAAAGAGGTGGATCGCCCAAAAACGGCCTTCTGCACACCTCGAGGACTATGGCAGTTCATGGTTATGCCCTTTGGGCTATGCAACGCGCCAGCAACCTTCCAGCGAGCAATGAATCGCCTACTGTATCGCCTAGTCAGGAAGGGCCGAGTTAGGGTATACCTGGATGATGTGCGAGCTGATGCAGCGACATTCCAGGAGATGCTAGCCCTGCTACGTGAGCTGTTCCAAATATTTCGAACTCATGGGCTCCAACTGAATGCAAAGAAGTGCCAGCTTTTCCGCCGCAGTATTCCATACCTTGGATATGTGATATCAGGTCATGGTGTGGAGACAGACCCAGAAAAAACGGAACGCATAGCAACTTGGCCCACACCAACTTCTGCAAAGGAGACCCACAGTTTTGTACAGTTTTGCTCCTACTACCGGCCCTTTGTACCAGATTTTGCTCGCCGTGCTGGGCCCCTCTACATGCTAATTAGAGGGAAGGGAAAATTTGAGTGGACCACAGAGTGCGAGGAGGCCTTTCAAGACTTGAAGAGAGCCCTGATGAGTGCACCTGTACTGGGGCATGCCAGACCAGACCTACCATACATTGTAGACGTTGATGCCAGTGAGAAAGCAGTGGGGGCAGTATTGTCACAGTGGCAGGGAGATGCCGAGAAGGTGTTGGCGTATTTCAGCCGATGCTTGCGAGGCCCAGAGCGGAATTACTGCGTTACGAGGAAGGAGCTGCTAGCCGTGAAGTTGGCACTAGAGCATTCAGACATTATGGGCTGGACAGTGGGGCACCTGTGACTGTACGTACAGACCACGCTTCTTTACAGTGGCTGAAGAATTTCAGGCAGCCTGACGGGCAGATGGCGCGCTGGCTGGAGATGCTGGAGGCATTCAATGTGCAAATAGAATATCGGAAAGGCTCGGCACATGGCAATGCTGACGGATTGTCCCGGAGGCCCTGCCTGCCCCAAGGATGCAAATATTGCACTAGGCAAGAAGAAAAAGACAGCAAAGTGGATGTGAGGGGAGTTCAGTTGGAGGCAGGTTTAGCTTGGAAGGAAGAGCAGGGGAAGGACCTTGAGGTGGCCCAGGTACGTTGGTGGGTACAGGATGGAAAACGTCCAAGTTGGCAGAAAGTCGCTACATACGGGACCACAGCCAAAGCCCTCTGGGCTATGTGGGATCAATTGGTCATCGAAGAAGGTGTGCTAAAGCGGCAATGGGAGAACGATGCAGGCACAGAACGTGTGACTCAAATTGTCGTCCCAAGGCAATGCCGGCTGATGGTGCTCCGCACTGTGCATGAGATGGGCCACTTTGGAACAAAGAAAATTATCTCTGAATTACGACGAAATTTTTGCTGGGAGGGAATGCATCGGGACGTTAGGGACTTTGGCCGAGCCTGCGTGGCTTGCCGGGAGGCAGGAAGAAAGGGGGCAAAGAAGGCACCCTTGCAGGAGTACCGCACAGGGGTACCATTCGAACGAGTCGCTGTGGATGTCATAGGGCCCTTCCCGAAGTCAGCTCAAGGAAATAAGTACATTATTGTTGCAGTAGATCAGTTTACCAAGTGGCCAGAGGCGTTCCCAGCCCCTGACCAACGTGCCGAGACGGTGGCACGCGGCTTGGTAGACAACCTGATGTCGAGATTTGGAGTTCCTCGAGAACTGCATACCGATCAGGGCCGGAATTTTGAGGCGGACATTTTCGCGGAGACCATGAGGATCCTAGGATCACATAAAACAAGAACAACGTCTCTTCGACCTCAGAGCAACGGGGGTGTCGAACGATTCAATCGTACATTAATTGACATGCTTCGCAAAGTTACTGAAAAACACCAAAGGGACTGGGATGAGCACCTCTCATGGGCACTTCTTGCATACAGGGCAACCATTCATCGTGCTACGGGATACTCACCAGCCATGCTAACCTGTGGAAGGACACCTACCCTGCCCGCAGATCTACTAACAGGAATTTCACCAAACCCAGTCAGTACCACAGACTACGCTGAGTCCCTGCGGCAAAAATTAGATGAAGCCCACGGTGTAGCCCGAGAAACATTGGGAAAGGTGGCAGAAGAGGCAAAAAGACGATATGTATTTTATGGTTGGTCAGGAGCAGTAAAGTAAGACACACAAGAGTTGCACTTTTTAATATTACTTTATTAGACAAAACTCACAAAACGGAATGCTATATCTTGATTCAACGATTCGTCATCAGGGAGGCGCAAGGGAGTAGTGGGAGCGAAGGGAAGGGGAGGTTCGAAGGCGGGAACTGTAGGTATGAGAGTTGGTGCTCCACGCAGGAAGCGACAAAGACTAAAGCGATGTTAGCGCGACTAGCGGCATCAACTCATAATTCCGCTTCCTACATTGTACAACATCTTCCCTTTCTTAAATGCATGGACTCGATCAGCTGATCGGAAATCGATTCTCCGATTTACAAGGCAGTTTCCTAGAAACTAGATACAATAGGCCGTTGATCGTGTTCTCACCTGAGCGTTACACATATCAGTTTAATTAGGCTACTTATCAGTTTATAATGTAAATATTTTTTTATAATTTCATTTTATGAGTGCGTGATTAATAATAATAAATTTGGTAATTGGTATAGTGAAGTGATGGTGATTAGTTTATTGCGAACACAACGAAGAATGTTTCTGTATTATGGATTAATCAGTTGAATACAATATTAACACGTAATGTATTGAGTAAGTGGTATATGATAATTAAAGTTTTACATGCACATCTAAACATCATTATTCTATCCCATACCTTTCTGGTTTCCTAATATTTTCTCTATTTCTCAGGTTATAGTTATTACCTTTTTGTTGAACATTGGGTATATTTGTTTGTTCGGATTGCATACTTTGCCTAGGAATTTTGATGAGATCCCTACGATTTCGGCGATAATTACCGTTATCACCTCTAACCCAAAACGATCTAGGAGTGTCGGCTTTTCTATTAATTTCACCTTTTCTCCATCTTTTATTATGACGGTACAGGACTTCATCCTTATCACCTATATTTTCTAATTGTTTGCTTTTCCTATCGTAGTTTAGCTTTTGTGATTCTTGATTTTTCTTAATTTGATTTTTAACTTGAAAGCTATCGGGAACATTAGGAATCAGATCATTTTCTCTTATTGTCATTTTGTCCCTTAGTTTCCTATTGAACATTAATTGACTTGGGCAATATCCTGTGGATCGTGTTTCTGTGTTCCGATAATGAAATAGGAGTAGATAGGGGTCTTGACCAGAAAGTTCAGCTTTTTTCAATATCGATTTGCATATTTTGACTGCGGATTCAGCCAGCGCATGTCCTTTAGGGTAATGCGGACTGCTAGTTATTAATTTTACTGAATATTCAGCTAGAAATTCTCTGAATTCATGACTTCCAAATGGATTATTGTCTGAAATAATTTCCGATGGAAATCCATGAGTGCTAAACATAACTAAACATACTTTTTTCACATCAGAGATTGATTTAGATTTGATTTTATGCATCTCAATCCATTTTGAGTAGAAATCTATCGTGACTAGGTAATATTTATTTTTATATTCTAATATATCCATGGCCAATTTTGACCACGGTAAATCGGGAATTGAGGAAGGAATCATAGGTTCCTGAGGATTTTGTGGTCTGTTTAGTAGACATACGTGACAGTTATTGACGAAATTTTCTACATCTTTACTAATTCCAGGCCAATAAAATACCTTTCTAGCTTTGTTAATAGTTTTATTTATTCCCATATGGCCTTCATGTAAAACAGTTAGAATTTCTTTCCGTAAACTAGAAGGTACAATTATTCTGTCACCGAATAACAACAAACCTTCTTCGTAAATTAATTCATCTCTAATTTGATAATATTCATCGAACTGCTTGGGTGGTTTGTGTGGCCATTTATTGCCTAAGAAATTAATTACTTGGCTTAAAACAGGATCATTTTCGGTTTCTTTAGCAAATAGTTGTTTTTTATCTTCTGACATCACATGAGTAATAAGAGAAGGGATGACGAATTTTAATTCTTCGTCATCATTAGGGACAGGACCAACTGTTGCTCTTGACAAAGCGTCAGCGAGCAGCATTTTGCTCCCGGGAAGGTAAGTTAATTCATAGTTATATTTAGTTAACTTAAGGAGCATTCGTTGCAAACGGCTGGGCACTTTATCCATGTTTCTTTTCACAATGCTTATCAGGGGTTTGTGATCTGTTTGTATTATGATTTTGCGACCATATGTATAATAGTGAAAATGTTCAACTGCGTGACAAATACCCAACATTTCTTTCTCGATCATTGCATACTTTTTGTTCGGTATTAGTCAATGATCGGGAGGCGAATGCAATTGGCTTACCTTTTTGAATTAGGGCACAACCTATCCCCATTTTACTTGCATCACTTTGAATTATTAATGGTTCGTTTTCATCATAATAAGCTAGAACAGGACGCGTTGACAAAATTTGTTTAAGTTTCTTTATTACGTTAGAATGTTCTTCTGACCAGCGCCATTTCACATCATTCCTAGTCAGTTGTCTTAGAGGAGCCGTCAATTGCGACAAATTTGGTATGAATTTACCAACATATTTCATAATTCCAAGAAAACGCATTAAGGCTTTTTTGTCTTCTGGTTCAGGCATATTAGTGATAGCTGTTAACCTGCTCGGACCAATTTCTAATCCTTCACTAGAAATTATGTGACCTAAGATCCTAATGCGCTCATTGCGGAAATTGAATTTACTTGGGTTGAAAGTTATACCATTTTTAATTGCGATATCTAGTACTTTTCTTAATATGCGATCATGTTCTTCAACTGTAGTTGCAGCTATTGTTAGGTCATCTAAATAAACACTAACTCCTTTAATGTGTCCAAAAAGCTCACTATTCTTCTTTTGAAAAATTTCTGCTGATGTTTTTATTCCAAACGGTAATCTTAGAAATTTATACCTACCATAAGGGGTTCCAAAAGTGGTAAATTCTGATGATTTCTGACTAATTGGTATTTGATAAAAACCATCTTTCAAATCCAAAGTACTGAAATATTTTTTACCATTTAAATCGCTCAGAATTTCATCCTGAGTTGGGATTTGAAATTTATCATTAAGTAATTGCTCATTAAGTTGTTTCGGATCGAGACAAAGCCTCAATGACCCGTTAGGTTTTTCTACAATCACCAATGGATTTAACCATTCGCTTGGACCTACAACCGGAGATATAACTCCTACTTCTACTAATTCTTCGATTTTTAGTTTTAATTTCTCCATTAAATGTTTGGCTACCCGTCTAGGTGCGTGCGCCACAGGTTGAGCGTTATCCTTTATTTTTAATTCATATGGTTTACCTGGAAAAGTGCCTAATCCTCTAAAGGCTTTATCATATTCCTTTAATACATCTTCCTTAGAATCTAGTGCAAACTCATCTACTGCATATATTCTTTTAATTAATTTAAAATTTACACACGCTCTTAAACCTAAAATCGGCTTGTCGGGAGTGTCTACAATCAGAAATTTTACTTCTGCCATTCTTTTATTCATGTTCAATACTAAATTTGTTTCTCCAGTTACTGGTAGCTTATTATTATTATATGCCGTTAGTTTGACCCTGGATTTTCTTATTTCGTGGTCTTTATTTTTATTAATTACATTGAATATTCTCAGAGGTAAAATATTTACATGGCTACCTGAATCTATTTTGAACTCAATTTTATAGCACCTATTATTGACCATTCAATCTCGTCATCATCATCTCCAATTTGATTTACAACCTGAATGTAATCTATATGGTATTTATCTTTATCATCAATGATATCTTCAATTTCCAAAGACTTAGTTGATTTTTTATTGTTATTATATTTATAGTTGTTATTAGGTTTCTTGTTATCATTATGTTTGTTCTTGTTAACAAAACAACCAATTTTAAAATGGTTATACTTGCCGCATACGGAACATTGCTTTCCATACGCCGGACAATTTCTTGGTTCATGCCTGGTCCCACATTTTAAACAATCGTAAGTTTTGGTAGACGATTTGTCTCTATTGAATTTTTGTTTTCGAGTATCTTTATTACTGTTATGAGATTGTTTAGTACCTTTTTTGACGAAGTCTACTTGAGTTTCATTAGTCCCACCAGCGATGTCCTGGATTTCGGTTTTCCGGGCTTCATGCAGCTTACAAATGTCGATGGTCTCGTCCAGTGTTAGGTCGGATCCTTTGTCCAAGAGACGATTGAGGAGGTCTTCTTCGGAGATCTGGGAGATGATTCGGTCACGGACCATGTTATTTCTTTCTGCGTAATCGCACGTTGCTGCAGCGGTTTTTAGTAGAGTGATAAACTCCATTAATGGTTGTCCTGGTTTTAGTGTGAGCCGATTGAATTTAAATCGCTCGTGTAATACATTTCTTCTGGGCGAAAAGTGTTTGGTAAACGCTTCGATAACTTCTTCATATTTTGTTAAAACTGTTGTTATTTGAGTTTCATATGCGCCTGACTGTGATTCGGCTTTAATTAGAGCATCTGCTCGAAGGGAATTATAAATTTCTATTCCGCGAGATCCCAGTTGGTTGAGGAGGGTGGCAATTTTAACGTCATCCTTCTCGGATTTCTTCTTAGCAGCAATCAGATAAAATCCGAAAGCTTGAAGCCATTCAGTCCATTCCTTTTTCAAATCTGTAGCGTCGAAATTGAAATGCTGAGGAGGTCTGGCGTCGCTCATTGTTAGTTTGAGGACGTTTCTTCAAAGATGGCGAACAAAGAGAAAGTAACCACGTTTTATTCTCTATGTTATTAATATTAGGTACTCACTTTACCTGCTCGCGAAACCAGCCAAATGTTTATTAATATTAATAATCACTTCACTCTCAAACTTCTGACACCATATTTTATGGTTGGTCAGGAGCAGTAAAGTAAGACACACAAGAGTTGCACTTTTTAATATTACTTTATTAGACAAAACTCACAAAACGGAATGCTATATCTTGATTCAACGATTCGTCATCAGGGAGGCGCAAGGGAGTAGTGGGAGCGAAGGGAAGGGGAGGTTCGAAGGCGGGAACTGTAGGTATGAGAGTTGGTGCTCCACGCAGGAAGCGACAAAGACTAAAGCGATGTTAGCGCGACTAGCGGCATCAACTCATAATTCCGCTTCCTACATTATACAACAATATGACGTACGTGCCGAGACACCGAGGTTTAGGAAAGGTGATAAAGTTTGGCTTTACAACCCAGGGAGGAAGAAGGGTCTGGCGCCAAAGCTTCAACGGCCGTGGGTTGGGCCATGTGTCATCTGCAAACAACTTACCGATGTTGTCTTCAGGGTCCGGCTCCCCAATGGTCGGCAGAGGGTAGTGCACGCTGATCGGTTGCAGGCGCATCAAGAGGAAACAGGAGGATGTGGTGTTGGGAAACTGTTGCCGTGCTAGAGACAGGATTTGTTGATGTTTTGCTATAAAAATGTTGTTGTCAAGTAGAGTTAAAAGAAAATAGTTGTGTGATTATTTTGTGCTCAATACAATTTACGGTTGATACGATTTTCGTGTATATTTCTAACAATATGATTGCAAGCCTTGTGGGCAGAATTGATTCTTTGCTAGCTACATCACAACCCCTCATTCAAGCGTTGGCACAAATCTTACCCAAACTTTTAAACATCAATGGCTAACCGGCCATTCGATTACCCTCTCAAAGTTGGCACATGGAATGCACGTAGCATAGTTGGTCAAGTTAACGAATTGGAGATATTCCTTCATACCCATGACATTGATATATTTTTATCATCAGAAACTAAATTATTTTCAGCTAGACCTATTCACATCCGCGGTTTATACCTGCTATCGGGCAGATCATCCTGATGATGGACATAAGGGTGGTGCAGCACTTCTTATTCGAAGTGACATCAAACATCAAACACTTCTTCCAATAATCGATACGGAAATGCATATAGCAAGAATCGGGATTTGCGTTGCTGGCGTGACCCTTCAGATGGCTGCATTTTACTCTGGTGTGGCGAATTTACTTCGTGCGATGTATGGGACATGAACTTGGCTCCCGTTTTATCATTGGAGGAGATTTCAACGCAAAAAACCGTCTGTTTGGTTCTACCGTGCCAAACCCAAGGGGCAATATGTTAGCTAGCGAGGTACACCGCCTAGGACTGACTGTTTTGCATCCTCTGGAGCCTACGCATTACTCTGAACAGACTGGAGTCAGACCGGATGTGTTGGACTACTTCTTGCTAAAAAATATCCCTCTACAAACCACCGTCCCTGAGGTCATCCCTGAATTGTCCTCTGATCACCTGCCAGTTATACTCACGTTCAATACGGAAGCGATGGTCAACACCCCAAGGAAGCCACTTGCTGCTGGTCCTATGGATTGGAGCTCTACAAAAACACGTTGGACCTACTGACTGATTTAAATACCAAACACGAGCTGACATCGATTTGGCAGTAACAAAGTTGACAAATGACGTACAGTTAGCAGGACTCATTGCGGAGAGAACAGAAATTCAACGTAATAGTTTCAATAAAACGCCAACGCAAATTCTACACCTTGTTGCTGAAAAAAGGAGAGCCAGGAATACGTGGCATTTCACAAGGCTTCCCACCGACAAACGTGTCTATAATAAAGCTTCTGGAAAGCTGAGAAACGCCCTGAAAAACTTTCGTGACCACAAGAAAGAACAAGAAATCCAGCATTCGGATACTAAGGACTGTTCATTGTGGCTCAAGGCAAACAGTTTGACTAAGGAAAGATGGTCCATTCCTCCTTTGGATCCCAATAATCGTTGGGTAACAACAAGTCAAGGCAAGGCTGATCTGTTTGGCCAAGTTTTACAGCATCAGTTTTCTCCTAATCCCTCAGAGGATAGTTCTTTCGATGAGGAAGTTTCCGAAACCCTTCTGCAGCCCTTACAATTATCTCCATTCTTACAATTTTTCTCCCCCAACGATGTGCATAAAGAAATTAAGAGACTGAAAAAGAAAAAATCTCCCGGGCTTGACCAAATAAACAAAAAACTCCTCATGCACATTCCTAGGAGAACTCTAGTATTTCTGACGCAGATTTACAATGCGATACTCAGAACTGCATACTTTCCCAGGAAGTGCAAAATTGCCAAAATAATAATGATACATAAGGCCGGAAAGAGAGCAGACGATGTGAGTGGTTATCGACCCTTAAGCCTACTATCCATATTTTAAAAAATCCTAGAAAGGCTCAGTTACCCTCACATTCTCATTCAAATAGAACACATTCTGCTCACCACCCAATGTGGATTCAGGCAGTTACATTCTTGCCCTTGGCAGCTCCACCGTTTCTTAGACCGCATCCTGAAGACATATGAGGATAAAGAAATCGCTTTACCTAGACGTTGAAAAAGCTTTCGATAAAACTTGGCATGCAGGGCTGCTAGCCCAACTAAAACCACACCTCACTGCCACGTATTTCAGACTGATACAAACTTTTCTAGCTGAACGAACTTACAGAGTCTGTGTGGAGGATGCCATCTCTGGGCAACTGCCAATTAACACATTTGTTCCGCAAGGCAGCGTCATTGGCCCATTATTGTATATATTCTACATTCATGATGTAGGTACCAATATACAATGATAGCATTACGATATCAGCTCAATTTGCCGACGGCTGTGCTTATTTAACTAAACACCCCACCGGTGAGGACGCAAGTGAGGCAATACAAGCAATTGCTAACAATGTCCGTGAATGGGCAAAAAGGTGGAATCAAAATTAATGCCTCCAAGTCAAACTTAGGTATCTGTACCTATAAACGCAATTGTACATGTCCACCCGTGGTAATGAATGGCTCTGTTCTAGAACTGAGAACACATGTAAAATACCTGGGTTTGACCATCACTGGAAAATCACAAGGCTGAAACCGCTACAAACAGAAATGGCAAATCATCCACATCACGGTGGTGGTCTATATATCTGCCAAAATTCTGCGTTTGATCACATTGACGTCAGAAATGACGGCATAAAGATATTGAAGTACCAGCTGAAACCGCTGCTCACAAAGAGAAATCTTAGTATAAAGAATCTACAATCTACAATTCCATGATTAAACCTATCTGGTGCTACGGTGGTGGTCTATGGTCATCTGGATCGGATACCCAAATAAACCGAATTCTCTCCCTGTGGCCCAAACCTTTTCTGGCCACTACGTTCTGCAACTTCTCTAGGAAGAGAGCTAAGGAGCTGCTCAGCCTGGGGAATCGATACCATGTTCTGTCAAGGATTGTTTAATTGTCACGTACTATGCAACATATCAAAGAGCTTCATCCCATCCGAATCCGTTTATCAGCAGCATTCCCCGACACCTCAGACGCCTGAAGAGAAGACACCACTCCGACTTTACTGAGGGTTTTAACTGAAACCACCAACACACAATAGACAAGTTCTTATACACATTGTCTCTATAAGTTACCAGTATATTATTTATAAGCGTGGAAGTTAAAGAAAGCAGGTGCGATGCGTTCTGAAAACGTTTATTAATTAATAATCACGATAATATTATGAATAGCGTCAATTAGATGAGAGTTTTTGATTGAATACCTGAAAACGAATCGAAACGAACAAGCTTCCTTTCAGCGAAGTAAATTCTTGAAACACAAATTAATATTAATTGAGGAACGAATTATTGGAATGTTTCCACGCGTCCTTGGTGATGCCGCGAGCACAGATGTTGTTTTTATAAAACTGGAGTTTTACATATTATCCATCAAGTTACCAGTACAGTGGTTCAGTATTTGAAGTTTTTTCAATACTAGGAGGTTGATGGACTAACCTAGTACTTCTCATATACATTCATGTTATTGTTTATATACATCTACTTGTTATCAAACTATATAGTGCTATGCACAAAAATGTTTCTGTTGAATATATTTAAAAAAAAAAAAAAAAAAAAAAAAAAAAAAAAAAAATCAGAATATCACAGTTTGTTGTAAAGCTGAGTGGCTTTCAGGTACACCAACAGGGACTGGACCTTGTCTGGTCCTGACTCTGAGGCTCATGAGGCTGGGCAATCCTCCAAAAAGTGGCGGATAGACAAATCACCCCCACATCTCCCACACACAACACCACGAGCTACTGGATCTAGCAGGTGTCTGTGAGTAAGATGGGTATGGCCAGTGGCTACCCGATTTACCACTATTTGGTCCCTCCTTGGAAAGTGGGTGACGAAAGGATCAACTGAGCAAAGATCCTGAAGGACTCCACGCAGACCAGTGACCTCGCCCTGCCATAGCTTGAGCCAAATGGAATTGGATTTATGCTGCATGTAGGAGATTTGATCCTCAATGCGCATAGGCAGGATTTCGATGGAGTCATCACCAATGGCTCTCCTTGCTAGGGCATCAGCACACTCATTGTCGTGAATACGTACATGGCTTGGCACCCACATAAAAGTTATGATAGTACGAAATGTTGTGGCTCGGTGTAGTGACACAGGCAGACTTTGTATTAGGGGTTTAATTGAATATGTGTCCCTAATTGCCTCGATGGTACTCAGTGAGTCACGACAGATCACATAATTTCCAACCGATAGCTGGCAGTGTCGAACAGCCAGCGTCACTGCCCTCAGCTCTGCTGTGAACACAGACACAAAAGGTGGTAGGCATCTAGTGACTTAGAAGTTGGGGCTCCATTGAGCAAGGCCAACACCATCAGGCGTTTTTGAGCCATCAGTGAACAAGAGAGTGTGTCCAGCATATTGCTGGATTGCCTCTGAGTAACGACATCTGAGGATGTGCGGGGATGTATTGCCCTTGACCCCAACCCTCAAGCGAAAATCAATGCGCATCCCAGACAAGGTCCACGGAGTGACAGGCCCCAGTGGCCAAACGAAGACCCTTGTTTAATATACGTTCCAGCCTACGCAGCAAGGACTTTCTTGCTGATCCATAAACTGCAGACCCATAAAAAACTCTTGATTGCACCACAGCATGGAAAATCCTTAAGAGGACCTCCTGCATAGAAGCCTGGCGCAAGTACTCAATATGCTGAGTCCACCGCTGCTGGCGGTCAACTATGACTCCAAGGAAACGTGTGTGTGTGTGTGTGTAGTAAGGTATTGTGACTCCACCAATTGTGAGTGAATACTCATGATGTGCTTTGTGCTTTCTGCAAAAATGGATGGAGGTAGTTTTTGCAGGTGAAAAACTAAAACCTCGCATACGCTCTGTTTGATTGATGGTATCAATAGCACGTTGTAATGTGTCACTCACATTTCTTAGATTATTGCCTCGCAGGAAGATAGTTAAGTCATTCACATACAGTAAGGGAGGAATATCCACTGGGATGTTTTCAGTGAGGCCATTTATAGCAACCATAAACAAGGTGCAAATAAGCTCAGAGCCCTGAGGGATGCCATTCTCCTGAGGGAGGAGATCGGAGAAGACATTCCCAAGGTGCACCCTGAATTTTTGGTGGGAAAGAAAGCTGCGGAGGAAGCCCAGCATGGGCCGTCCCACTCCCCGCTGCTGCAGCCTTTGAAAAATGTTATAACGCCAGGTGGTGTCATAGGCTTTAGCAAGATCAAAGAACACACCAATGGTATGCTCCCTGACCAAGAAGACCCTGGATATAACTCTCAAAAGCTGAGATTGGTCAACTGCTGAGAAGCGTTTGCGAAAACCAGCCTGATATTGGCTGATGAGGCAGTTGCTCTCAAGAAACTATGACAGGCGGTAGTTGACCATAGCTTCCAGGATCTTGCTCATGCAGCAAGTAAGGGAGATGGGTCTGTAACTAGCAGCCTCACAAGGGTCTTTGCTCTCGTTGTGCTGAGGGATAGTGACAGCCTCCCTCCAGGAGGAAGGATAGTTACTCGAGGCATATATAGAGTTATACAGCCTCAAGAGAGTGTGATTTTCCTCCTGTGGGAGATTGATAAACATTTCATAATGGATCGTATCCTTCCCAGGGGCAGTCCTGTTTGATTTATTCATTGCTCTCTCTAGTTCTCCCATTGTGTATATCGATTGAGGGAATGGACGGCGGCACAAGCTGAGGGAGAGGTGCCATCTCAACCTCCCCCTTGTGTTGCCTAAAGTCGTCCAAGTACGCTTCATCACTGGACACATGGGCATAATGAGAAGCCACTGTGTCAGCAACGTGCTTGGGTTCCCGAGCCACATCACCCTAAGGTATGGTGATAGATGGAGTCGTTGGTGGCGGGAGAGCCTTCATTGCATGCACCTTTCGCCATAAATCTTTAGGAGGAGTAACATCCTTAATTTCACTGACATATGAGCAAAAGGAGCTGACTTGGGCCTGACGCTTGAGCCGGGGCTCACGCGCTCTGGCTTGCTTGAGAATTGTGTATCATGATCATGACACCACCATGGGCCCTACCATAGGGCTGGGGCGTCACGTCTTTTCTGAGGGTAGAGTAGCCACGCACATTGAACCCATCAAAGGGTTTTAGATGCGTTTCTTGCAATGCTACTCACTGCCAATGGTGAGTATAATCCTAGTAGGGATCTCAGCTCATCACGTCGTCCATATATACCATTGGCATTCCATTGAAGGAAGCACCTAGAGATGGTGTAATTAGGTTGAGTGGTCATAATAAGTATCTATAAATTATTTAGAGAGAACAATGATGAAGTCAATGCTGCTTTCTGGGCTTCCTCCTTGACCAGCCCTTCTTTTTCTTAGAAGGGGCCTGAAGGGGTGGTTATGCAGACCCTGATCGCGCGTGTTTCCTCTTCCTAACCTGGGTCCAGCCGCCACTGGCTGGATCCTGATCGAGCTCCATTTCGGAGCCAGAGGAGTTGGGGGAGGAGGAGGCGAACATAACTTGTGGACTCGTCCGGAATTTTTGAGTGAGAACCTTAGAAGCGTCCTTCACATTTTTCTCAGAGCCCTCCCCCTTTGTAGATGTGGGGAGTTTGGAGGATGGCTTCAGTGGGGGGTGGGGGGGGGAGGAGGAGATTGTTTGAGGAGGGTGGTAATAGTGGTGGATGGGGGGAGGGGAGTGGGCCAGCCTTGATGGTTGGGAAGGAATTGATTAGCCGATCTTGGGCCAGTGTCCGCTCAACAGATTGCTTTAACCTGGATGCATAAGATCCCTTTTTGGAAATATAATCATTGCACATTCATTGGGCCATAGGATGAGGGACTATTTCAGTTGCCATAATGGATTGAATGGCAACTTCTTTTTTAAAGATTGGGCACTCCTTAAAGAGTGCTCCGTGCAAACCATTGCAATTGGCACACTTTGGGGGCTTTGAGCGTGGTGTTTCCGCCTTATTGTGTCGTGGAAGACCACATGCTCACATTTCATGCTCAGCCTTGCATCTGCGGCTAGTATGCCGGAATTTGAGGTATTTGTAGCATCGCATTGGTGGGGGAATAAAAGGCCTTACCTGCAGGTCACAAAGTAAGGGACCAGGTGACACAGTCATGGGCGGATTCTGTAACGCAAATGTTAGCAAAAAGGTGTCAGATGACCCCTTGATGCGCCTACCATGTTGAAAAGGGATGTCTTCAATGATTGAATCCTCTTTGAGACTCTCGAGGATCTCGTCAGCGGAGCACGATCGAAGGTATTGGCAACGGATCGTGCCCTGTGAAGTATTATGTTTCTGGTTAAGAGTGACTGTGACTTCAGTCTCTCCCAACTTTACTGTTTTCCGAGTCTTAATCCCTGTTCCTCCGAGGCTACTTTAACGTGAACTTTGCAGTTGGAAATGGTTTTCATCTCCCTTAATCTCGACTGTACAAAAACGAAGTACATCTAGTTCGAAGTTTATCAACGTCGAACTAGAACATTAACAAATTTATGCGCAGAATTATGCTGAAAAATATAGGTATTTGCTGAAAAATCGTTAAAAACTGAAAATAAAGATTTAAGTCCCAAATCTTTTTGAATAGCAAAATATTATTCTGAACAAATTAGAATATTATTCAACAATTTCTTTGCATTTAAAGTACTCAAGTGTCAGATCAATAAAACGTAATGTAATACGATTGATTGCGAAAATTCGCTCATACGATCATGCTGCATGATTAGGACTACGAAAAAATTCTATTCATTAGAATAAAGACGAATTGAGTACCCATTCAGTTTTAACTATGCGTTCCCCCTTTTTACCTCTGTCGTGAGTCCGTTTAAACTTTAAGATCAGGAAATTGAGAAATGCGTTTGAGTTCATTTTGAAGAAAAATGTGATGACCGTTTTCGTAACTACTAAAATATTATTGGCCAAACGAACAGCATACCCCTACAATTTGGTTCTGAATGAATTCTGTGACAACACCTCATTCGGGGCGTGACCAGTTCTGGACATTCCGATCTGTAGCCAAACAAACCTCATGATTCTGATCAATATACATACTATCAAAATTACAAGTTTAATTGAAGTACCTATAGACCTAGATTTAAATGTGAGGTTTTCTCATAAGTAGGTACCTATACCTACGTACTTCCCATCCCATTAACAGCGTACTTGGAAGGGCACTGGGAACAATAAATAAATTATTGAAAAAATTTGTCAAAAGAGGTCAAATCTCACGGTTTTGTACAGAACAACACCATCAGCACCATGAAAATATAATACACGTTGAGAAAATTCTGTGAAGCCTCGCACATGATTGAATTTTATGGATATATTGGAGAGCTCGGGGGGCTCTCCGCTTGTCGTGGACCTAGGTCATATTATGCGCGCATGTGGTTGCCTTGCTACCTTTTTTGGACACCATAAAGAACCTGCAAGTTGGATCTGATTTATCACAAAACCGAGGGTGAGCTGGTCGTTGGGATCGCTCTGCCAAATTTGTGACGGCCGACAGATCAGCAGATCAGGTATTGTGATTATGTGTGTGTGTGTGTGTGTCTGTTGTGTTGGGAGGGGGGGGGGGGGGTGAGTGGGAGACGAGAAAGCCCCGAGAGTCAAAGGTAGCAGACGGCCGTCCTTGAAGTAGGGTCGTCCAAATATGGTTAACCAGGGTCCCACAGCCCACAGGGGCAACTCATGATCCTTTCTTCAATACCACTGATAGTGCGTTCACCTACTGAACCTCCACTGTTCAACAAATTTACACCCCCGATCTAAGTATGTATATACTTAACTCTAAAATCTGTCCTAGTACCATCACACAAAGTTGAGACTAATCTACCCATGTTTCAGACACGTAATATATCGTATAAAACCGGTTTTATGCCTGTCTGCGCACTGATCATTCTAAGAAATTTAGGTTTATCATTTTTTATAATGAACCTTAGTAATCAAACAAAGGGTGGATGGGGGGGGGCTAACACCCTCGAAATCGCACGTTACTCAGATTCCAAAAATAGAACAAGAGAACAACTTTATATAGTACTTGACTTATACATATTTGAGCCAATTTTATCAAATTTTGTTTACAAATATGAAAATTGCGTTATTGCAGGTGACTTCAACATCAACAAAGGTTCCCAATTGTCCGATTCCTAGAAACTTCCCAATCTGTATAATTCTCTTTGGTTAACCTTGCTTGATGCAGGTCCTACTCACATTTTAAGCAATTCATCTAAATACTATTGACCACTTCATTGTTAAATCTCTTGATTCGAATTCATTGTACGAGTCGTATTCCACTCCTGCAGTGTCACATCACCGAGCCCTTCTCTGTTCCATTAAAATGAATAATTTTAAACTTCGCCCTCATTTTATTTATTCACGTAATTTGAAAAACATTAAATCAGATGAGGTTGAGAATATAGCTTCAAAATAGTCCTGGGGTATTATGTATCAATCCGTTGATGTAAATTAGATGGTGGATATCCTCATTCGTAACTTTCTAGTCATCCTAGACACACTCTCACCTGTGAGAAGGATTCGTGTCAGACATCCGCGGACACCATGCTTTACACCCCAAGTCAATTAGATTACTCTAAGTTTAAAATTTTACGTAATAAAGCCAAATGCGAGCAAAATGCTCGTATTTTAATAATTTGGTGACACCTGATCAACCTCTTAAGGAACTTTGGTCCAAAATTAAAAAATGTGGTCTTGGATCTGATCCTCCCGAGACATTGAATTTTGATGTAAATCTACTAAACCAACATGTTAGCTTTTCCTCAGCTCCTAGTCCAACTGAGGTTTTACCCAGTACTTATTCAACTGAAGATTTTTCTTTCAAATGTCTGTCACATAATGACTTAATCATTGCCTTTTCTAAAATTAAATCTCAGGCAGTTGGTTTAGATAGTATACCTCTTCTTTTGATTTTTAAAAGTCTGCATATTACTGCACCTTACATACATACTGCATTTGTTCAACTATGCCATTACTAGTTCCCAATTTCCTGACAGTTGGAAGCAGGCATCTGTTACGCCTATTCCAAAATGTAATTCTCCACAAAGCGTGAATGATCTGCGCCCCATTAGCATTCTCCCTAGTTTTTCTAAAGCCTTTGAAAATTGTCTCCTTGAACAAATGTCGGCTCACATAGAATCCCATAACCTTCTTGCTGAATTTCATTCTGAATTTCGACCTTGGCATAGTTGTCAATCTGTCTTAGTAAAAATTATTGAAGATATTAGAAATTAAGGAATTGAAAATGGATGTTGTACTTTATTGGTTCTTCTTGATCTTACAAATGCTTTTGGTTCCATTAATCACACTCTGCTTCTTACTAAACGATCGAATTTTTTTATTTTTCCTCGAGTGCGCGTCGCCTGTTGGAATCTTTCTTGCGTGGTTGTACTCAATTGGTATGTTTAAACCAGGTTCTTTCCAAGGAACTTCCAATTATGACTGGGGTGCCTCAGAGCAGCGTGCTGGGACCGTTCATATCCTCACTATTTATTAATGTTATGCCAAACACGATCAAGTACGGTTTTTACCACTTATATGCCTATGACTGCCAAATTTATGAACAAAGTCTGCCTGATATCAGTTCATTATCAGCCTCCATATATGCGTAATGAATAGAGATCTAGAGGCTGTCAATAACTGGTGTGTCGCCAACGTATTGATCCTTAACCCTGCTAGAACCCAAGCAATTGTTATATTTTGGAAGGAAGTTGTGGGTCCTTTACCGCCTTCGTTCATTTGTGGAAACCCTATTGCATTTAGTAAGTCTGTCAAAAATCTCTTGGTTGTTTTTAATTCCACCTCACATAGAGTGATCGCATTTTCAAATTGTCCAGAGCCATATTTTCTTCACCCCATTCTCTTCGTAAGCTAGCATACTGCACTCCATTTCACGTTAGGCTGAAACTATTCAAAACACTTCTTCCCCGTTTTATTTACTGCTGTGTTATTTACATTAGGTCCTTGGATTCCATCAGTGTAAGATGTTTGCAAACCCTCTTCAATGTTTGTGTCAGATATGTATTTCATTTGAAATTTCGTGGACACGTTTCTGCTTATGCAGATCGTCTCCTAGGAATGGATATTTTTACATACCTTAATATCCATGGACTTTCCTTCATTTTTAGAGCCACACATCATTGTTTGCCACCCTACATTGCCTCACTATTTCCACTAGGTGGTTCCAACAGGTCCCACAACATAGAAGTTCTACGTCACTTTAGTTTGTCTATGAGTCGGTCGATATCCATTGCGGGTGCGAGGGCTTGGAACGCTGTCCTGGTGGCAATTCTTCAGGTCGGCAGTCAAGCGCCATTTCTCTACCAAGCATTCTAACTTCTACGACCCCCCCCCTCTCACCCTCTCTCTCTCTCTCTCTCTCTCTCTCTCTCTCTCTCTCTCTCTCTCTCTCTCTCTCTCTCTCTCTCTCTCTCTCTCTCTCTCTCTCTCTCTCTCTCTCTCTCTCTCTCTCTCTCTCTCTCTCTCTCTCTCTCTCTCTCTGTCTTCTGCCTCTTTCTCACTCTTGTTTCATTGATTTATTTTCTTCATTTATTCCACTTATTTTTTATTGTATTTTCTATAACTTTCCTTTAATCTTTGTTTCATCCAAAGTAAGGAACTTTCATCCACGAGGTGGGAGCATATGTTCCTATGGATCATAAAACAAAGCATGATGATGATTGGTTTTTGAAAAAAAAAAAAAAAAAGGGGGTTTTTGTTTGGTTGATGATTGTTGATTATTATGATGATGATTGTTACGCGTATTATTATACACGGTGTCTCACGTATTTTGCAACTTATTTTCGATCAAAAGTGCCTCTTTGAGATTTTGTTTTCAAAAAAGTGTAAGTAACCACCTACCTTTGTTAAGTCTCGACACTGGAAACATTCTATACTGAATTCAATGCTTAATTTGAATTGTTTTGAATTGTCCCGATTATTTCGCAAACCTCTGCAACTATTGATTTTCCTCAATTTTCGGAAGCAATTTGCATAATTTAAAACAGTGAGTTTTTATTTACAAAGTTCCAGTCTTGCAGTATGATCGTATGAGCGAATTTTTGTAAATTATCGTATTGTATACTGTTAAATTGTTTTGAAATGTGAGCTTTTTGATTGCAAAAAAAATGGTCAAGTATTAATTGTGTGGCAAAAAAGTACCTATTCTAAATAATAATCTGCTATTCAAAAAGAGATTTTAAATTTTTAGCTTTTATTGGAGTTTTTATCGACATTTTAGCTAATTTTAATGAAATTTAAGTAATTTCTGCAGCATAATTCTGTACGTAAATTTATGAATGGTCTATTTTATAGTTAATACACTTCATTTGAGCCGGAAAAAACATATAAATTTAACAATTTTTAGCCGTTTTTAGCCATTTTTTGTGATTTTTTCAGCACATTTTTTGAAATGTTACCAATTTAAATAGCTCAAAGAGTGCTGGCCAAGGAACTCGTCCTTTGATTTGGAAATCGTGATTTTTGGCATGCCCGAAACCGTGTACATACATACCTAGTGGCTGACAATAAATTGGTAAATGAATTTAATTACTTGTTTTTGTTTTAGATCATTGCAACCTGGGTCACATATCTGACGATCCTCCTACAGTTCAGCAAGAGCTTGAACTCTTCATCGAATAACCATGGATTCTAATGGAACAAAAACAATGTGAAACTAGTTCTAATCCAAGTAGCTATGATGTAGGTAATTGGAGATGTTATCTACTAGACTCGCAAATACGTTGTAAACAATTACCAAATAGCTTTGAATGTAATTTGTGTCTTGGACTTTATCACGTTTCAGTTATTAATCAGAAAATAGTTCTTCTATCTCATATGCTGAAGCACCTATGATCAATAGTCTGTCAAACAAATGGCTAAAAACGGCTATATGTTGTTATATTTACATTTTTTAAAGCCTAATTCAAGTCCAATAGGGGTTATTATCAATGAGCTAGAGCATGAAAAAATGTATGCTCAAATTATGTTGAAAAATGTACTTCAATTTTTTAAATATTTGCTGGAAAATAAATAAAAAACTGCAAAAAAGCTCAAAATTCATAATCTATTTTAAATAACAGAATATTAGTTAGACCAGTTTTTTGCTATTACAATAGTTTCTTAGTTAACAATAATTTTAAGGTAGTTATCAATAATTTCTTTGCACTCGAAGTGCTACAAGTTCAAAACAATGTATCATAATATAATACGTAAGTTACGAAAATTCTCTCAAACGATCATGCTGCATGACAGGAACTTTTCTGAATTCTCTTTCATGTACGTAATAATCCGAAGTTATATCTGTTTCTATAACACCATGCATTCAAAAAACTGACTTCGACCCCAAATTTGGATTCTGCGTGGAAAATTACATGAGGATAGACTTTCCTGGCGTCTTAATTCAATAATACGACTTTTTTCAATGTTTTCCGTACATGCAATCTAAGCACTGTGTGATTTTCAAAATTTTGCTTCAGGGAGAAGTGGAGGGGGGCGTTATTGCCGAAAAACTTCGATTTCGGCTATCGATTTTCCGAGTCAGCCCCAATTTTTGGCCGATTCACGTCCTAGGTTTTCTGTAGGACGAAAATCTTTTCATTGCGCTCTTCTCCACTATGTGGCCATATTTTCGAATTAAATAAATTTAGGGAGATGTTGGAGGGCGAAGACAGAGGGAGGCGTCGAATAAACAGAGAAAATATATGAAAAATAATGCGTGAGGACCATAGCACATTTCTCTCATACATATTCATCTCACGCATATCTTCCTAAATTTCTATCCGAATTTGATGAGAATTTGAGAAATCTGTGAGTTGACGTCTTCTTTCAGTGACCGATTCCAATTTAGAAATTTGTATCGTATCGTTTGATGTTGACGACAGACCCGCTGCCCGGATTGGCACGCGCAGATGTTGGCTATCTGGAAGATAGGAGGCTGAGTCACCATTCGATGCCTTCACCGAGAAACGTTATCAACAAGTGTGTCATCCATCACAGCGGTAGTATAGATTCCAACTGATCTACAGAAAATATCTTCTCTCGCAACCCGTTGACAAAACCCGTGAGTATAAATACCTATCCCATGACTAGTGAGTAGGCAGTTACAGTCCCAACTGCTTGCTGCTAAATAGGTTACCTAACTGATGAAGTTAGTTTCATGAGTTGTTCCTATTCGAGCCGAAAACATAGGTAGGTATTGCATTGGGTTGTATTGTACAATTTATGGCCTTAATGTTTCCTAATCCTTCACCAGTCCGCTTCAGGTTGAGATGATCATCACACAGAGACAATCAAAATGTTAGGTATGGCACATAGATTCCTTGTAGGTATCCATAAAGTAAATTTACAGATCATTAAAATGTTTTAAATGATCTTGAAAAATTCCACTTCGGAAAATTGTATATCAAGATATACTGTAATAAGTTAAATCTTTCAATTAAGAAACGAGAAAATGATGCTTGAAGTTATTTACTTTTGCGTGATTCCAGAATGAGGTAATGATTTGGGAACAATGAAATCGCTAGGGAACTAAATCACTAGCGACAAAGTTGTGGATACCCATTTCAAAACGGAAGTTTGTGAAAAAACGTTGTAATCTATTTCCACGAAAAATGAAGAGTTACAAATCGATTTCGACGGTTAGGCCATCAACAGTAACAAATAATAACTGACTGACTGAAGTTCAGTTATTGTTTGTTACTGATGATGGCCGAACCGTCGAAATCGATTTAACGTGGAAACGTGGGTTTTATTTTTCGTGGAAATAGACAACGTTTTTTTTTCACTAACTTCCATTTTGAAACCGCTAGGGGGCCATCTACAGCCTAAGACGCACATAACCTGGAAACGTCATCTAAATCGAATGTAAAGTGTGGAAATTCAGCTCGTTACAATCACTACACATTCGCACTTGCGAAGCAGCTACTGATGATTCAATTGTTTTGAAAATTGAAAGGGTTATAGAAATTGTTATCTCCCAATTATCCTCTGAATTTTACCGAGAATGAAAGACTGGGGCTTGAGAAACTGATGCTTGATGAAGTTTTTGTTTGTGCATACGCACAGTGCTATATGGATTTGTCAACAATGAAACTGATAGGGAACCATCTATGCCTAACCAGCGCACCGTCTGTCTGTGAGTGAGTGTGTGTGATTGTCCTTGTAACGAGCTTAATTTACACAGATTTCATTGTCATACAATATTGATGAAATTTTGAGGCATTGTGCGGGCTTTCAGGGCAAAGCTGTTCAAAATGGTCTAAAACGTAATGTGCGAGTGGAAATTTTGATTTTGGAGACAACAAAATTTTCATCTCAATAAAAAAAAAAAAAAAAAAAAAAAAAAAAAAAAAAAAGCTTCAGAACAAAAACTCAGAAAAAATATAAATATTCAGAACATAAATATATATATATATATATATATATATATATATATATATATATATATATATATATATATATATATATATATATATATATATGTATGTATGTATGTATATATATGTACTCATCGTTTTTGGTAGTTTTCCGTTGTTGAAGAAATTTTTTAGCATGTCTTATCGAAATTAGAGAAATAAAACTGACCAATCGTCTTTTGGCGCATGAACGGTTCTTTTAATCTCAATCCTTGGGAGAGTTATCGTCTCGAATGATATAATAATATATACATATGAAAAATCGATACTCCAGGAATCTTTCAGAATGCCTCAAAACGGATTCTCATGAAGAAACTTTGTGAACATGTTTATTTTACCATTTTTGAAGCCATTGTAATATTTCCATTTTCTACGAAAAAATCGCTGAAAGAGCAAGATGTGAAAAGATCACTCCTAGTCAGTTATTTATTAATTAGTATATTTCAAGCTTAAGGTAGGCGTCAAGCGGTCATATTCCCACACAAAATACCAAAAACGAGATAGTTCGTTCCACTGTCAACTGAAATTACGATCTCCGTTTATTCGTTGTTATTGATATGTGACACGAAATGCCAAATGTCGCTTAGTGACGAATGTCGCAATATAGTGCGGAGGAGTATAGAAGTCAATGGAGGTTACGAGTGGTGATGCCCAGAAAAGATGTTGAGGTGTGATAGAGTGGCAGAAAGAGGAGGGAAAATGTGTACGGTGCAGCTCTGAGCTGTGACTAATGAAAGGCAGCTAGTTTGTTGTAGCGGAGTCATCCCCATGGCGACGGTGCCTTGGTGTCCTCGATCCACCACTATTTCTCCGCCTTCAGCAGTCAATCATGTGACTGATTTTGCATTGTTTACATCCCTACCACGCAAACCTTCCTCCCACCAAGACCTATATCCAAGAAAAAACAAACAATGAAAAACAGCTACTATCTGAACTCAAGTTTAGGGAACATGTCTTCGGTAGTGTCTTTGGATCTAGATACGTCGTGGGCAGCCAGATCATGGGACCTATCTCAATGGTACCAGCTTCAAGACAGCTACAAAGTAAGTGTTTTGCTTACTCATCTGGCATTCCGACAAATCTATCAAATCAACGATCTTTCATAGGTTTTATTTTATTTATCTTCGTTATCGCACATCAAATGTGCGCTACTAGTTAACACTCGATTACCATCTATAAATCGGCAGTCTTGATTATTGTCGGTTCTTCACAACTCTGTAATTGTAACGCCGAAGATAGTTGATATCAATTATTGACAACTGTTGCGTCTTAAAGTTGAATTGTTGCTCGAGTTACAACCACTCACATGTTACTCATAATTATCAGTGTTAATTTAACACTAATTCAAAATACGTATTCCGTAGGCAACACAAGGCCGGTAGGATCTTATAATATTATCTGAATGGTGTACAAGCAGTTCTCAAATAACAATTCAAGTCCCTAGCGCCCTTGTTGTTCAAAAGAAGATCTTGATTTTTATCCAACTGGAATACTGTAGTTGTAAATAACACTGCAACAACAGCGAAATGTAACACTATGGTGTTACTATAATGTCATAAAAATGACAGCCTATTCGGAAATTAAGCTTTTTGTCAAACTCTCATATTCTTCCATGTTTCTCAGACTTCAGGTTCGATTGATGGCGAGATCAGAGGGATAGATGTATGACCAATTCAAATTTAGCCTTGTGTATGTATAATACTAAAATGTTGAAAACTATATTCGAATACTACTTTACTCCACTTTGCCCATACATTACTATTTGTGGGGGTTCCCACTTTTGCTGACAACATAGGACATGTTGGTACATTCGATGCCATTATTTATTGAGATTGCATAATAGGTATGCTCTCTCCTAGAGGTGATAGGCAGTCACTTACCCTAGTCACTCACAAGATAGTAAAGGGGCTTATCATTACAATGGATGAGTAGTGGTCTAGGTTTCCAATTTGGGCGATTCTAGCAAAATCCTGTGTCCTGTGATGATAGAAAAAAATAATCCCAGTCTTGCATTCGTATTATATTTAAGCTAAATTGTTTTTAAATTTGAGCCCGTTGCGTTCAAAGAAACGGTTATCAACTTCATGGAAAAAAAGAGTTATTTTATAAATATTCTTCTATTCAAACAATGATCTTGGATCTTCAGCAATATTTGGAGTTATTATTGATTTTTTGTGGCAAATAATAATGAACGTTATGTAGGTTTTTCGGCATAGTTTTGTCCATGTTATCGGGCGTCATTGTCTGGTATGACACACTCATAGGTATAAATAAATAAATGAATAAATAAATAAATATATATATACACACACACACACACACACACACACACACATATATATATATATATATATATATATATATATATATATATATACATATATATATTATATATATGTACCCTTGAATTAGTTGCGGTTCTACCAAACTAACTGCACTTTGTTTTAATTTTTAGAGAGAGAGAATTCATTCATAAAAAAACAAATGTCCCAACAAAAGACCCGCGTTTACGAGACAAGAGCTGTAGCTGCTTACAAACACTTTAAATAGAAATGAAGTCTTGCTAAGATTACCTAATATTTAAAGAGAGAGGAAAAAACTACATGAAAAAAAAAAAAAAAAAAAAAAAAAAAAAAAAGACCTTTGAGAACAAATGACCTTTGAAAATGACAATTTGATCTTTGAGAACGGTGTTAATAAATGTAACTACTTATTGTAATTGAGTTGGCTTTCTCTACGCTCAACCCTATGACCCATAAAATGACTTTATTCTTATGAGCAGGGAGTGTAAGTTTGGCGGGGTCTTTTAACTCTTCTGTCAAAGCCCTATGAATTATAAAAAGAATCTACAACGGACTTGTAGTTGTGGCAGTAAGTCGGATACTGGGATTTACCACGTTTCTCATTAATTGAAACCTGGTTAGATAGCTGTCGGGATTGTTGAAAACCGAAACTAGATATTGATTTTTGTAATGATCCAACAAAATAGACAATAAATAAATGACGCTACGATAGCAATTTAGCCTCTTCAAACACCCGGCTACTCGGGTACCTTCGGGGCCGGCCCAACATTATCTACTATCTATCACGGCAGAATAGGCTCCACCCCATACAACTACTCCATACTGTAGGATGGATTGGACAAGCCCGTAATAAACTCGCTTTAAACCGGAGGGAACTATCAAATTACGAATATTATAAAAGATAGGTACAAATTTGGAGTGTTTTGACCGCACGAAGTTCACGTGCTCCTTCCATGACAATTTGGAGTCCATCATTACACCAAGGTATTTATAGACTTCCACCCTCTCAATTTCTGCACAGGTGCATTTACCAGTTCCCATACAAGAGTGAATTACGATGGAACCATCTCTGACCTCCTTATTTCCTGCATGCCCAAACTTCATGTACTTAGTTTTTTTAAGATTTAATGTTAATGAGCTACATTTAAGCCAATTGCTGATCCCATTCAAAACAACGTTAGCTCTCTCGTATACTTCCTCCCAACTACCGCCCTCCACCAGGATGACAGCATCGTCGGCCAAGAGGAAGGCCTTAGCGTCTGTCAAGTGTTTAGCTAGATCATTAATGTAAATTAGGAACAGTAGTGGACCTTATTCACTCCCCTGAATGACACCATACTGGATGCTGCGAGAATCGATAGACAATGTGAAACTTTCTGCCGCCTACCACTCAAATAACTCCTGAACCAACCAAGAGCGGTTCCCCGAATGCCCAAAACCTCCATTCGTTTTAAAAGTTCGCACCGATCAATGCAGTCAAAAGCTGTGGCTAGATCTAATAGGCTACAATTGCTTCAATGTTCCTCTCCCGAATTTCGTGTATCGCAGAGGTTAGAGAAAAAAATAAATGGGGCCGTCTAGGGACGCCCGAAGGAAGCGAAGCCTTATATTATAAAGTGTAGAATAGAATTATGAGTATTTTCATACTCATAAACAATCTCTTCTAATTGGAATTAATTTCATATAATTTTAATAATTTGCATCCTTCAATTTTTGCAAAATCAGTTTTACAGCATACAAGTTCTCACATACAATATATAAACTACAAGTTCCAAATCATTTACAAAGCTTAATTATCTGCCTGTTCATCAAGATCAGAAGTACATTCAGTAATTTTTACACCATTATTCTCATTGTTATATTCTATGAAAGTGATGATTTGCGTCGTAGAGTAGAGAAAGAAAGACCGGGGAGGCCTCTGGTAGAATCGGGATCGTTCGGGACAGTTCGGATTATGACTGAGGCTAGGGCCATGACGATTTTCACGGGGAGACTCCCCGAGTGGCGAGCGTTCCTAGCGGTGGAGGGGGGGCGTCCCTATAAAAGCTTTGCTTCAAAAGAGCATCCTCAACACTTCGGCCCGGACAGAAACCAAACTGGGATGAACTCAACAGGCCGTTAGATTCCAAGTATATGGTCAGGTTTTGTTTGATTCTCCAACATTTTTGAAAGGGTGGAAAGCATTGATATTTGAAGCATCCAAACAATCGCCTCCTTTGTACAGGGGCACAACCTTTGCCTCCTTGAAAGCATTTGGGAAAACACCTGTACGTATGCTTAAATTAAAAGCATGAAGTGCCTTCAGGATATTCAGCTGTTCCTTCAACACACAACCTGGAAGAAGTTCCTTCAACAACCTGGAGGAGAAACGCCCCTCAATTGACCGACTACACTTAACAAATTATCCTTAGTCATCTCCGGAATCGACATGCTACAGTGTACAGGCGGACTTAATGCAAAAACATGCCCAATAGGCTTATTAATTTTTGTAACCAAACTGGCGCCTACTCCAGAAAAATATTTGTTGAGATCACTGCACACCTGTTTGGTCACAACCTTGACAGGATTCGCGCCATTCTTTAGCTTTCCTGTACCATTGAGCATATCGTCAATTCCATCTCCCTCCGACCAAGAGCCATGTTAATATCCCCCCCACGTTTTTTTGTGGTCACCCCAGCCTCCAGTAGTTTTGTTTCAAAATATAGAAAGGTAGTAGATGGGTATATGTTCCAGGAAAATTCCCTATGAATTATATCGAGATTGGTGGAGTGAAAACTATAGCGTAAGCGCAAAACTAAAATTGATCGACACAGACAAAATCCGAGACTAATGGACCGATTTTTATGAAATTTTCAAGGATTGTGCAGTTGAGCTCCTAGACGTTCCCCTACAAATTTCATTGCCGTTGGATCAATAGTAGTCTGTGCGCATGCGCAAACGTCAATTTTTTATAACGTTGACTTATTAATCATTTCGACTTGTACTTTGTTCTTCAACTGATTCTATACATCCATGTTACAATATTTGAGGAAGCTATACTGCCCACCAACTTGGCTGACTTTTTTTCTTTTTTAATTGGTTATCACTTACGCTTATGCACAGAGGAGAAGGAGATGAACAAGAAAGAAAAGGTGTTACTATTGGATTGCAAGGCCAGCAGAAAAATAATGGTTTAGTTCTATTTGAAATCTGAACGCCGAGTAAGAAATAGATATGGGTATATTATATACCTTTGAAATCTTAGATGCAGTAAGTGTAATCATCTAACGTCTGCTGTAGGTATACCTTCAGATTCCATTTTCTTCGTTTCTCCACAAGCAAAACTACTTTAAAAAAAAAAAGTAAAACTATATACTCAACACATGACTTCCCAATTGATGATAGTTGGATGATGAGTATCACGGTGTGAGTAATCACAAGATTATCATATTATAAGAGCAAAGACTGCCGAAAAAAATTACAGTGGTTAGTGACATTCTAGAACCTCTCGAAATGGGTAGGGCCGAGGGAGCCAAGAAGGTATGGATATGATTTTTGTCAACATCCCGAAAATTGTTCACTTCTAAAAATTTGATCATAACGATTAAAGATTTGGTTGGGCTATAAAGCATCTTTACCTACTTATTGTAGCTAGTAGATATTCGTACTAATGACCCATCGGTAATGAAACTGAGGGACATTCTAAGAGCCAACCTGCTCCACTCCCGACAGTTTCATCAAAACTAGGCTTCGACTTATACAATGAACTTTAAGTTCGACCATCTTGGCGCAGTTTTAACAGATAACATTAACAGTTTAAGCCATAACCATAACACCATAACACCATAACCATAACATTAACAGTTTTAGCCATAAAATTCATGAGCGGTCACCTTGAGACCACCCTTCAAATAACCATTCAATGGGAACATTTTTACTCACTTCTTCGCCGATTTCGAAAAATGGCTTCTTGGCAGTAAGATAGCTCCCACACCATTCAGTTCAGTATCCCCAGCATCTTTCACTATCTACAAATCAACTAATTTGACTCTTTATGTATAGGATCGGCAAGATCCTGCCAAAGAAGAACCCCTTTCTTTTTGTGGTCTCGCGGTCTCGGCGGTGTTCTTTGGTCATAAGTTACATATCCACCTATATTACTTCTTCTTCAATCCCCCATCCTATCAGAAAACCAAACTGCTTTCCAGATATCAATTTTTTTTAATGAACCGCGCGAGCAGGATCTTGACCCATTTCTTACCTGTTGAATCATTAAATCATGATGTATGGGTGTGTCGTGAAATTGACTTTGTTGTAAGTGGGTACACGATGATAATAAAACATTTTAGGGGAATTCCCGCAAAACTCTATTGTTTCCAGAGAAATTAGCGAAATAATTTCGGCGTTTCACTTTCTATTAAATACGAATCATACATGTGCGTGCGTGCGCAATGGCCATAAATTATCCAATCGCAATAAAATGAAAGTAATCACGTCTTATAATTCTTAAATTACTCCCTGATTTTAAGCAAATTTCAGCCATTACCTATGTTTTGAAAATTTGGATTTTTAAAACTTCAGTGGTTGTGTATTCACACACGCTCCTTTCAACCCGAAGATAAAATGTATATATAGGATCGTCTCTGCACGTCCCACGCACCATCTCTGACACTTAAATCGAAATCGGACCGCAAATGACTAATGTTTTACTAATTGTTCAAAAAGCCAAGAAAGGCCAAAGTCAAGAGGGAACTTTCATTTTGGAGGACCAATAGTTGTTCAAATTCCTGCACCATTCTAATCTTTCTTCCTTTTCTTCTTCATATTAGTGTTCTAGTCTACTCTAAAGTGCTCAACTAATCACTAGTCCACGAACTAAATCCCTCTCAACAAGTTGTGGAAACTCATTTCAATGAAGAAAGTTCCAGTCATACAACATGAGCTTATGTGCGAATTTTCCTAAATTATTATAAGTACTATATTATATTAAATTGTTTTAAAAACTTGGGCACTTTAAGTAAAAAGTAATTGTTAACCACCTAGCATAATCGCAATAAACTCGTTCTTAATAATATTCTGTACTTCGAAAAAAAAAAATTTATTGTTTTTTAGATTTTTTTGCAGTTTTGTCTATCTTTTGGCGAATATTGATGAAAGTTGAGTACGTTTTTCAGCATTAATTTGTTCTTAAAAGTTTTAGTGTTCTAGTTCTTCGTTGATAAACTTCTTTTTACTCCAATTCTGCTAAAAAAATATATATATAAATAAATTTAACCGTAATTAATTAATTTTCAGCCGTTTTGCCCATCATGGCGATTTTTTAGAACATTTTTTGAAATTTGACCAATTTAATGTGCTAAAAAAAAAAAATGCTGGATAATGTTATTCCGATCAGCATTACTCTCCCCGGATAGGTACCCATGGATAACTTCATGCTTTTAGTGAATTTTTGAAGAAAATTTTGCTCTCGCCTCAAAATTTGTAGAATGTGAATTTTTGAAAGAATTTTATGCAGAAATCCGTTTCAGGCTATTCTGAATCATATTCTGAAGTTTAACGCATTTTTTTATGAATGTATGTATGTATGTATGTATGTATGTATGTATATATGTATGTGTCATTCCAGACGATAACTGTCCGTAGAATTGTGCTAGAAACTTCAAACAAATTTTAAAATGTTAAGGACACAAAACGAAAGTTCAAGTTCGTTGGCTAGCATGATCGGATTACATCTTCGGGTTGAAATTTTCAAAAATGTAGTCAAAAATTTCAAAATACTCTGTGTTTTGCGATTTGTTGAGCGAAATAATTTTTTCAGCATACTAACATGTGGTATATTCGGAATCAGCGTAAAATTTCGTCGGTATGTTATTTTATTTTATGTCAAGATTTGATGATGTTATGATAGTAAACAGTTAAGATTTCAACTGCCTTCAATACTGACCACATTGGACATCGAAATCTATGATTATTTACCGACATTTGTCTTTAAATCTACAAGATTAGTTTAATAATAATAAAGTATGAGTACCTCCTAATTATTTTTAATAATTTGATTCCATGTTTGTCTATCAAAATCATAAACTAAAAATTCTCTACACGATCAATAGCGACTGAAATGTCGAAGATTTCTTAAAAAATTGGCTCATGGGTCATGCTGCATGACTGGTTTGCTTCCTAGTCTACCTATAGGTAGCAGAAGCATTGTATTCACTTTCAGAAAAAACATTTTCGGTCTCCAAAATCAAAATTTCAGCTCGTATTTTACGTTTTAGTCCATTCTGAACAACTTTGTTTCCGTGTCTGTCTGTAGGTATGTTTGTCTGTGTGAGTGTCTGTGTGTTTGTCTGTCATGTGTCCGCAAGTCCTTGTAACAAGCTTATTTTCCACAGTTTTCATCCGATTTTGATGAGATTTTCAGGGAATGCCGTCCGATCTCGCTCAAATTTGGATGATAGTTGGGGGATGACGATTTAACTATCCCATATCAATGTCTCCATGATTGTGTCATCAATGGCTACTGCGCATTCGCCAATGCCCTTGTAACATAACCGTGTTACGATCCTTGTAACACGGTTATTTTCCCCAGTTTTCGTTCGATTTCTATCAAATTTTCAGGAAATGTGCGGGTTAGGGTGCGGACCCTATCAGTTTCATCGTTCCAGACTCAATACTTCACTCTGCGTATTTGTAAACGTTAATTCTACCAAGCACAATTTTCTCACGCCCTAGTCGTCCGATCTAGCTCAAATTTGGATAATAATCCGGGGATGACGATCTGATCATCTCATATCAATTTCAATATGATTGTACCATTAATAACCACTGCGCATGCGCCAATGTAAAATCCTTGTAACGACCTTTATTTCCACAGTTTTCATCCTATTTTGATGAAATTGTCAGGGAATGCGCGGGCTAGGTTGTTGATGGTTCCGTATCAGCTTGATTGTTGCCAAATAAATACTCCAATCTGCGCCTGCGCAAACGTAAGTTCCAGTATGCTCTATTTTTCTCACACTCTAGTCGTTCGATTTTGCTTAAATTTGGATGATTGTTGGAAGAAGATGACTTGATTGCCTCATTTCAATTTCAACACGATTGTATCATCAATATCTACTGCGCATGCGCCAATGTTAAATACTCGTAATGACCTTAATTTCTACAGTTTTTATCCGATTTTGATGAAATTGTCAGCGAATGCGCGGTTTAGGTTGTAAATGGTTCCGTACCTATTTCATTGTTTTCAACTCATCAGTTCATTCTGCGTTTGCACAAACGTAAATTACATTGATTATAATTTTTTGGTTTCTTAATTGACCAATTATGACATTTCACGCTACTTCTTGGTTTATTCTTTTCCTTTTTCCTCTATGGAATTTTTCAAGATCATTTAGATCTTTTCAATGATCTATAGGTAAAAAGGATTCATGATAGGTAAACGAGGAAGCTGTGTGCCACACCCTTTTTTTTATGAGTACTATGGTTTTTATTATTATCAATAAATCAATTATTAACTTCACACCGGAAGAGCTGATAGGATAAATTAATATTAAATATCATGAGGGGACAGAGTGGGGCATTATTCAACTAATTGTGCTTCCGAGTCGGAAACAAATTTTTCGAGTCTCCAAAATCAAAATTTCCACTAGCATCTTACGTTTTAGACCATTCTGAACAACTTTGGTTCCGTGTGAACAACTTTGGTTCCGTGTCTCTCTGTTTGTGTATGTGTGTACGATTTGGATGCAATTTTCAGGGAATGTGCGGGCTAGAGGGTAGACCCTATCAGTTTCAAACGTAAATTCCGTAATGATCCATTTTTTTCTCACTCCAGTCGTTCGATTTCGCTTTAATTTTGATGATAGTTGGGAGAAGACGATTTAATTACCCCATATCAATTTCTACATGATTGTATCATTAATAGATACTGCGCATGTGGCAATGTGAAATCCTTGTAATGACTTTAATTTCCACAGTTTTCATCCAATTTTGATGAAACTGTCAGCAAATACGCCGGTTAGGTTGTAGATGGTCCCGTACGTATTTCATTGTTCTCAACTAATCAGTTCATTCTGCGCACATAAACGTCAACTAAATTATCTTTTTTTTTTTCGTTTGTTTAATTATCATGTTTTACGCTACATCTTGATTGAATCTTCGGCTATGAAATTTTTCAAGATCATTCAAACTTTTGAATGATCTTTACATTCATGATACGTAAACGAGAAAACTATGTGCCACACACCCGTTTTTTTTTTAAATAGAAGTGACGCAATTAATAAGGAAAATTTTGATTTTAATATGGGACCATCCAGGATGTAGTCCGCATGTTCCCTGAAAATTTCGTCTAAATCGGATCAAAACTGAAAAAATTGCCTGAGTTATGACCGAAACAAGAAAATTTTGTTTGCGCCTGCGCAGAGGCTACCGTTGATTCGATCATGACGGAACTGATAGGGGACCATGTAGAGCTATACCCGCACGATCCCTAAAAATTTGAAGAAAATCGCATCAAAATTGTGGAAATTACGGCTGTTGCAAGGACCGTAACAAGAATATTTTGTTCACGCATGCGCAGAGCGTACCGCTAATGCAATTATGATGATTGTCTCATGGGACCTCAAGGGACCTTACCCACATCATCCCTGAAAATCTGACCGAAATCCGTTCAACATTGACCGAGTTATGACCGTCACAAGGAATTCACGTTAGCGCCTGCGCAGAAGCTACCGTTGATTCGATCATGATGAAGTTGATAGGGGACCATCTAAAGCTTAACCCGCACGATCCCTGAAAATTTGGTTAAAATCGGATCAAAATTGTGGAAGTTATGGCTGTTACAAGGAAATGTGGACGGACAGACAGACACGGAACCAAATTTGTTCAGAATGGTCTAAAACGTAAAATGCGAGTGGAAATTTTGATTTCGGAGAAAAAAAAATTTTTTTCACTTCGAAAGTGAGAACAAAGCTTCCGCTGCCTTGCAGTCTCGGAAGCAATATACAGAAGAAATGAACGAAATTTGGAAGATATTTAAATTATGGGCGATTTTAACCGATTAATTAGCGGGTGAATTTACCGTAAGTTATAATTTGTACTAAATTTCCCCTATTCATATAGTACTAAATTTATTGCTGTGCCATCTCGGCCTGAATTCATCAAACTCTGCGTCGACCTTGCCCGTATGGCCACCCCCTGGCTTCGATCTGACTTCTATTGTGAATGACGCGTCACATCCATTCACGCTACAAGGCTCTTTTCCATACCTACTACAGTAGTTATAACGATACATAACACGGCAGTATTTGTATATGCGTCCTCAACCAGCCTGTCCTTCCCTTTTCGACGTCTTAATAGTTCGCGTCAGGTGGAACGCCCTTGATCTCAGGTGCCTACACGGTGTGACATGTGACGTCAATATCAAGTTGCAAGTTTATTTGGGTAAATAAAACCCTTGCAAATAACTTCTTTTGTCCATGTAAATAAGTAATGTCGTTCACATATTTGGATCAAATACCCAACGCTCGTTGATATAAATACCGATTTTGAGGAGGCACAATAAAAAATATCCTAAAAGCCCGAAAAAGAGCATTATAGAAAGAAACTTTGTAAAACATAAATATTTAGGTATCACAAATAAAACACAAAGGAAACACAAATATTTTTGTATCTATATGGTGAGGATAGTAATAGATACTCATTAGTAACTATCTTGAAAACTTAAGCAGAGAACTTTGAGGATTTTACACTTATGTACGCAAACTTTTACTGCGCACCCGCACAATCCCTGAAAATTCCATCGAAATCTGATGGAAACTGTAGAGTTTATGCCAGTCACGAGACGTTTACATGTAGGCATTCACAGTGGCTACCTTTGATTATTAAGGGCCATTATCAAGGCAATTCTCACAATATCTGAAAATGTTGATGAAATCGGATGAGCATTGTAGATGTTATTATTACATGGGTTAAACATTTGCGCATGAACCGAGACCGTTACGTATTGATCCGTTGATTGATTGATCCATCAGAAATGAAATTCATAGAGGAGCATCTAGCCCATTCATCAAAATCCCTGATTTCTTCGATATGTGGTAGTTATTTAGTACAGGTTTCACCGATGTAGAGAAATAGACCGGTCGACCTGGATTGTGTAATGCGGGTGAAAATTCTGCTATTGGAGGACCTTTTTATCACTAACAAAGGCATCTCAATTCTTTCGCTATAGAGGTTGATTCGGCACCATAAAGTGAGTTTTTCCGTATTTCTTACGAAACATTCGGATTCATTTATTCCTTTGTTCATTTATGATGATGGTAGGACCAACTACGAAGTAGTTCTACCAGAACAGATTGAATAAGGCGACATGTGCAATAAGAAAATTATACATTCAATAGTACCTGATCTTCCAAGACATTTTGTCTTGACGGGAGAAAAAATTGAAAAACGCTCAACTTCAATCAAGTTTATAGAAAACAAGATGAGAATCGTACAAGTACATACCTAGTACCCCATTGGTTTTAAGAGCGGCAGCACGAATGAGACAACCTGACCGATGATTTTAGTCTGATTTAATGCGAAACATGCGCATTTCAAAGGTAATTAGTAGTAATTGTCAGTTGAAACCTAAAACCAGGTTTATGATCATCTTGACCTGCACAGTTTTCTTGATGAAATTTTCAGTTATGGTTTGGGTTGGGGTCTGAATGATCCTCTACGAATTTAGTCCCTGCCGAGATAAAGCTATTGTATGCAATTAGCCAGCTCTATCTAGCTTATACGCAAACATAAATTCCCGGTAACAAGCATCATTTCTACAATTTATATGCGATTTCGATTAAATTCTGAGGGATGATCTTCTATGAATACCATTGACCCCAGATCAAAATTAGCCTGTTTCTAACTTCATAAGATATATTAAATAATATTTTCACAGTTTCATCAACTTATGCATGATTGACCTAATGCAATAATAACTTACCTACATAAATATTAATATAATTTAAATCCTCCGAATTCAGAAATAATAAACCAGTGTATGGTCATTTGCAGCGTTTTTCGTTTTGTCTAATAGTTAACCTTACAGTATTTATCCAACGAAAAAGTTTGTTTCAAGACAAGTAGAATTCCAATATCTAACCAAAATATAAATTAATAAATAAAAACCTAGGTACTCAAAAATTTGGAAAACTTGGAAAACGAGGGGGAATTTCGCTAATCCTCCGCTTTGAACTTACTCAACAGGAACTCCAGTATTATATATAATTTACTGAAATAAATAAGACAGGTGGAATTTTAGTGGTGACTTTTCCTTATGGCCAAGCTTTGAGAGAAATGTTCGACAGTCAACTATTTGAGACTGCTGAGGAGAGGGCAGAGGGTTTTGCCATAAAAATATACAGGTAAAAAAACGCGTATAATTTTGAAAAACTCGTTCAAAAGCTAATTAATTTTAATTTCTTTTTTTAATTATTTTTTATTTTATTTGTAAATTTACTCAATAATTTAGACTCAACTTTTCGGATTTCTGGAGTTTCTTCCATCACTTCGGAAATTTGTCGATATTTTAGTAATACCTCCGATTCAATACCGACCTAGTCATAACTATCAAATCTAAGGTTCTCTCAGATTTGAATGAAACAGCGATATCAGTCGTACTACTAATAGAATGAATTAGGTCTTGGGGAAAATGGGTCAACCCTTATTCTAGATATTCTTACATTGCTCACCATTGAAGTAGGTATGCGCAAAATTCCATCGCTAGAAAATAGGTAGGTACCTAAGGAGAGATCCAGGCGCCATCTGTGAAAGTCATTTTGTCACTCACTATTGAATTGGATTCATATTATAGCCTCGAACAAAGCAAGAGAGGGATGAGTCAGGGCTGGGGCGATTAGCTGTTACACCCACATTCGCATTCTGTTTCTTTTCCATCCGCTCTTCGCTCTTCCTCCAACAGCTGAGGGCTCTATCCTAACGATTTAGGTCTTACTGCTCCTGCACCCACTCATACTTGACTTACTTCCAGTTGGTAATGGGCTTATGTAAGACGTAACTTCTCTGCGTGGGAGTAAAACGAAAACTGCCTTTCTGCTTCCTTACTTAGTAGAGGCTAAATACTGCCACGGAAACTATATAATATATATTAGGGTGGGTGCAAACTAGTTATAAACTAGTGCAAATTCTTACTAAGTATATAAATGAAAAGGTGATTTCCCGTTGGGAGTTAGAAACTTAATGATTTATTTTGGTCACAAATAACGAACAGAAATTGAAAATATATCAGGTGTGATGGGGAAATAATAATTATATGCGTCTGTGACATGCGGTTACGAAGCATCCTCCCCCTCTTTGGGAAAATGTGTCTCTAATGGCTTGTATCTTACTTGTTCCTTACTCATGTTAATCTTCTCAGGTCCTTCTTTCTTTATGACAATGTTTCTATCTTCTTCATCATCACTTACTCTCCCATCTTCATCCCCTAGTCCTTCTGGTTTGATTCGAAACTCATCTTCAACTTTGGGAACTGCTGCACTTT
The DNA here is from genome assembly GCA_030762985.1 of Adelphocoris suturalis. NCBI lineage: Eukaryota > Metazoa > Arthropoda > Insecta > Hemiptera > Miridae > Adelphocoris > Adelphocoris suturalis. The sequence goes on along the minus strand of CM061045.1, from coordinate 66,170,061 downwards.
CGTTACTAATCGGATTAAAGTTCTCCATGCTTTCATTATTTCGCAGAGAAATTCGGGTAACGTCGGGACAAAAGATGGACACAATTTTGGAGGTGAGTTATTAGATAAAGATGAAGGCAAATTTTCTCTTCGATTCTCTGTAAATAGAATAGTAATAGTAATAGTAGAATAGTAGTTCATTCTAACGGAATATGTAAGTGATATAGAGACATGCAAGAGGCTCATAACTAGTCATTTAACCTTCCGATGATATCAAGAGAGTCTCGCCTACTTGATGAGCGCGTAGAAGAGGCTTCAAGCACCTTCCCTTTAAGTATTTCTCCAGCCATGGAAGAAACAGGAACCATCCAGGAGATGACTTGACCATAATATTTACGATAGAATGGAAAAAGTGGTCTCTGGGTCCGTCAGGCCCGAGGTTACTAAATATTTAGGTACCTACAAAATCAAATGAAATTATTTTAAGCATGATTGCTTATTGTGAGTTTTTGCGTTGCTGCACATTTACCAAACTATAGCACACATTTAAATGATAAACATCGGTGAGTCCCCTATTATTAAAACAAATTTAAAAAACTATCCTTTCAAGTATGACCAGCATTCCTGAAGACTAGACTGAATGCTGATGACCGTTTAATTTTTTAAAGTGTTATAAAAATGTTGCGTTGCAATGATAAGTGAGTGACGAGAAACACTTTTGGCTTCAGTTCAATAAGCTGTGTATTAGATTAGGCTTAGGTATAACATATTATTAAATTAAATTGAAAAATTTGCCAAAAAAGAAAATATCCTTGCCATACATAGTGAAAAAGTCCCATGGATATTTAATGTAGTTGATGTTCTATTACTTTGCTTTTAACCCTTCAATCTTCCTGGTCCATCAAACCTAGTTTTACTAACCGAGTTTTTTTTTTCCATGTTATTATTGTAAGGTTAAGGCACTATACTATACAAAACTGTATGAATGACGCTGGCAGTTCAGGAGTGTTACGAAGCATTCATAAATTTCTGAATTTTCATTAGATCGAAAATGGAATGTTTACTGCTCTATGAATGTAAAACTAGATTCCCTTCAACTTCTATTGAATGAGTTCTTACATAGGAATCGTCATTTGTGAGCTCGAGACATTCAATTTTGAAGTTTTCTTGATTTTTCGAAAAGGTAGACAAAATCGACATTTTTGACGGCCCATTGCGCCCTCTAGATTGGATCAATTCTAACTATTAGGAGCTCATTTGACGCAGAATTTTATGGTTTTTAATTTATAATATAAAGTAATTTTAACTAGAACGTAAATTTTCAAATATATACGCAAAAACCAAAACAAAAGTGCCAAAACGTCATGAATATTTGCGTTTTTTACGGTGTTTGGCCCATAAAATTTGTTGAGAAGCTTCGGATTCGTGTTCAGCACCCCAATAAACATATAAAACCGTTCAGAAAAATTCTACACCAAACGTTCCCCCACTCACCTTTGAGGCACGTCGTCGGCTGGTTGAGTAGGATAGGCTCTTCGCGACAATCTCATCCTCAGACATGGGAATCGCTGAATTAAGTGCTCGTGTGTCCTCTACGGCAGCCCCTCAATCGAAAGGACAGCCGAACAACCGAACAGCTTTTTGTTTGCCTCCACAGAACTGTTTGGTACAAGAACGACATTCCCGGAATCGCATCCTTTGCCCAGCTGTAAAGTTGGTGTGGCGTTAGAATCTGATACTCAAGGGGATGAATACTGATTCTCGCTACTAGCCTCTTGATGGTTCCCCAAGACCATCACTTGGAACTTTTTCGCGTGCGGTAGCAAAAAAGTGCAACTACACCTCCGCTTGAAAATAATCTACATGTATGAGAATATAATCTACATTGACAGAGAAGTAAATCATTTTCGAGAGCTTGGGACCAATTTCCGCCAAGAACTCAGCAAGTTTCCCCTAAAAGCATGGAGACGGCGCACATAAATTTATGGCACATAATTTTTATTTATATAAAACCATCCCTAACCATCCCTAACCATATTTATATGACTCGGACAAAATCGGATTAATGTACGATGTTCAGGGGCTTTACTTTACCATCATACGAGGTGTAGCACGCAAATGGGTGGATTATGCTTTGACTGAAAGATCCAATGTCCTCCCTGTATTACAAAACAGCAATTTTCAGAGTTATGGTTATTACTCCACCAATCGTTATATAATTTATAGAGCATTTTATTAAACATATACCCCTCTACCTACCGAGTTTGAACGAAATCGGACCAACAGGTGATGAGAAATCTACGTTATACGAGACATTCACGTTTGCGCATGCGTATCGGCTATTGTTAATCCAACGTCATTGAAAACTTAGGGAACCGTCTAGGAGTCAACACGCACAATCCCTGAAAGCTTCATCTAAATTGGACTGAAATTCGGTATAGTTTTGGGTGTGACAAGGATTTTCCACAGACAGACAGACACGGAACCAAAAGTCATCAGCAAGCTCTGAAACGCAAAAAGCAAGTGGAAATTTTGAATTCGGATGACAAAATTTTTTTTCTACTTCTTTCACGAACACAAAGCTTCCCTACCTTCGGTAGAGAGGAAGCAAAGTCTCAAGTTTCATACACAGCATTTAAATTAACCAGTTTCGAATGATTTTTAAAAGTTTCAGAACACGTTCAAAATCGAGCTCAATGTTTTCAAAAAATTAATATTTTGGTAAAAAATTAAAACAACATTTATCGTACTTTAAAAATTGATTCCGTCGCTTCAAAATGAGTAGCCGGTGATGTCTGTACGTGAAATAGTTCACGAGAGATGGGTGATTATTTTCTAAACATGTTTTTCAAAATGGGGGATTTAGGGGGTGCCAGTTATTCTGAAACTGTTCGGTATTCCGGAAAATAATTTTGGTCGTGTACTTTAGAGTATTCACATTGACAGAGAGTTGGTAGGTACCTAGTTACCTTAATTCGGGAACAATGGAATTCATAGGAGACCATCTAGATCTCATCCTGCAGAGAATCTGAGAATTAGATCAAAATCAGATCTAAGCTATAAATTGTGCTCGCAACAACAATTTTAAATTCGTACATGCGCAGAGGTTATTACTGATGTGGCAGTGATTGTACAGAATTGGAATTACTCGTAGATATAAATATAGCATTCCAATATTGACCATGATATGAGATAACACTATATTTATATAAAATCATATGCTGCCGATTAGGAGATGGATGATTTTCTCAGTTTTTCTACGATAGTGTACTGACACTGTTTACTGATTGACAGTCGAATTTCGTTGACCTTTGAACCATCAATTTAAGGTAATCGGTGGGTAACGGGTATAACATATGGCGAGATAAATCAGCTTTAAGGTCGATGGCCAGAAGGAATAAGAGGCGGTAAGTTTTTTTTTCGTTTATTTTGGCGGGACAGTCTGAAGGAGGGTTAAGACAGGAGAGAGTGGGTTGCGAGACGCTGAGGGCCTCGTGAGTCAGTCGAACACCAGTCAGGGCTGCAGCATCACGGATCGCGCTCCTCTCGCTAACCACTCAGGTCGACAGCCCCGAAAATACGATCCTGCTTCTTCTTCACCTGTCAGAGGTTCGTTCTGCCTTATTACATTCAGCGGGGTTTGTCATATGCATATAACTAATCAGAGTATGTACCTGCAGATCGTCATGTAGGTACTTAAATACATAGGTACATAGCTGTAATCAGCAACTTCCAGGGTATCCTCCCCCTTTCTTGACATCGCAATTTCGAACGTACCAAAGTAAAACTATGGGAATGTTTTTGTGGTGCCACATGAGTAAGTACTCATTTATACGTCATCAAATTTCAAATCAAATCGCCCGATAACCTTAATAGGAAAAATTATTTTCGCAACTCAAGCGTTTTTTATATGCAAACATGATCATGTTAATTTGATAGTTCTAGCGGATAGTTCATATGACATTTTAGCTTAGGGGATTGATTATGAAAATGATTTTTTGTTTCGAAGTTTTGCTGATGTTTTTTCCATCTATGATTTACAAGATCATTATTTTCATATTAATTTATTGATACCTTCATATTTTTCAATGTTCAATGAAAAAAATATCAATATTTTATAAATGATATGTTGTTTCTTATGTATAGGGTGTCCAAGTTCAACGTTATATCCCCCCTATTCCTTTGATTTTTGAAGATATAAAAAATCCAAACTGAAACTCCTTTCATTTTTGAGCATTAATCAATGGTAAAATCAGATTTAAAGTACCTATCATTAAAGTAGCCTAGTTACTATTGGCCTACATTCATAAGCGGCACCAACATTGTTATTTAAAATATGAACCCCCATTTTTTCGAACAACATTCACCGCTGCTGACAAATGAAAGTGCACCAGAATCTAGAGTGACACATGGCTCTAGATTACTTGTCGATGCTGAATTCAATGGAGAAGTATTTTCATTATTCGAAAGTTCTGTGAATCAAAAAGAGCGAAAATGATTTGGTTAATTAGTTTTCCAAACTGTTAATGTGAAAATTTTCATTTTTTTGCGGATTTGTAAAATTTGGGAAGTAGAGTAAACATTTCGTGTAAAATTCGGTGTGAAATCTGAATCTGCAATAAAGAAATGGGGAAGAAGTTATTACCGAATTGTCCTAAATAGGCTACTTCGCTATAGAGAATAGGCTAAGTAAATAGAGAATCATCCATTTAGTGTGTGTTCTTTCATTTATTACGGGATAAGCTTCCGGAAACGGATCAACTGTTCTTTCAAGGACAAACAGCGTGTATGAAAATTCAGGGACAATGTTATAAAAGCTCCCTGTAAAATTTTGCAAAATCTTCCATAATCATGACATGTGTACAACTTGTACTTGTTGGGAATCATAAAGAGCTGTTCTGTAAACTCCTTCTTTCTTTTGTAATAGGTGCCTACCAGATTATAGGCGAAAAAACGTCACACATAAACACGCGTGCGTACGTGCGTTTGTGTTTTCTTTGACAGAATAAATGGAGGGGCAGGGCCCACAGCACCAAGTCGAATTCAATGAAGTGTAGGACGAGTGTGATAGGATCATTATAACCTTAATTGTGCACAATGTGAAGTTATTATGTATATTATATACATAAATAATATCTCAAGTTTCCTTCATCGGTTATTGAATGTTAAGATATCTCCTATTACTGCTTCTAAACTGCACGAGAATGCGCGCTAGACTTCGTGACAGGTCGTGAGGTAGGTGCACTCTCTTGCTTTTGAAGGGAACTGCTAAAAGAGAATAGAACCAAGGCGAGGCTCAAGTAGTTCGTACTCCTATTTTATTCAGAATTTCACTAGTTATTCTAGGACCGAAATCAGTGTTTGTATTCGGCTGTTCCAATGAATAGGTCTCAGGAGCCCGGAAAAAATTATTTTATACCGACAAAAGGATTAAAAAGGGCGTTTACAAACAGCTCGTGCTCTCACGCCCCGCTGCCTATAGCAAGCAAACTGAATTTTGAAACGTATATATTTGTATGAGAGACATAGCTATACAGGACGATTCCCTCGTAACTTGAAAAAAAAATTGCGTGAAACTGGACTGAAAGTGAAGTGAAGTGCCACCAACCGCAGCTTTATATCTCAATTCGTTATCAAATTATTAAAATTTTTTCCTTTCTTAAAACCACTTTTTTTAAACTTATAACGTTTCTCCCCTTTAAATCAACTTTTGACCACCTTTTCAGAATTAGCGTTATGATGTCTTTAGGGACATACGGATTCCATAATTATCTAACAACATTCAGCCTCATTTACTAAAAGGCAAACGGTAACTTTTTTTTAATTGGAAATTAAAAAAAAAAAAAAAAGTTGAAAATTAGCTACGCCCAATTTACATAAAATATACTTCATTTAATATTCTTTCTAACTGTATAGTCAATTTTACTTTTACTTTCCTAAATAGAAGAGAAAATCATGAGTTAATTTTGAAAAACGCGGTTTTAGCGAATTTTTGTAGAAAATGAAGCAATGACTCCAAAAATTCTTAAATAAAAATTCGAAAATTTAGTTCTAAAATGTATGCACACGTTTTTGCTGAAAAATGTATATAAATTTCATAAATATTTGTCAAAAAATAGAAGAAAAAAAAAACTGGAAAAAAAAAAATAAATACTCGTAATAATAAAAATCCTAACAAAAATTTGAATTGGAGAATATTTGTAGAACGAGTATTTGTGCTATAAAATTGGTAAGTAACAGTTTCTTTCCTCTCAAAGTCTTGAATTTTCAAAGCAATATAACATAGTATAGTACTATAATATACAAAAATTCGTTCATTCGATAATACTGCATGACTGGAATGTTTCGATGAATCGTGGGTTTTCTTGAAAATGTCACCTACGAGTTTGGCGCCGGTTCGTACGTATTTGTCCAAACTGAATAGCAACACTTGCAGATCTCTCCAACTCCGTTATAACCGAGTTTTGCACTTGATACAAAATTGTTGGGCATTTATTATACTCATTTATAGAGGTGAAACTAGTTTATTCAAGTCTAAAACGGACATTGAGAGCGTGGAAAATAACGTAGAAAACGACCCCAAACCATTCCATCAAAAGAAGAAGAAGAAAGAAAAAAAAGTTTGCAACGTTAAAACATAATTTTCCTCCCCTTATTAGTGATGTAAAAGTAAAATAGACTATACTGTTGGAAATGATGTTACGTGAAGCAGTTTTTGTGAAACTTGACGGTCTATCTATAAGATTAGTTTTTATTTTATTTGAGGTAGTGGCTAATTTTTGAAAATTTTTGAAAATTTCAAAAAATTCCCAATTTCTAAAAGAATAACGTTTGTTATTGATAAATGAGTCTGAATGGTGTTAAATAAATAAGAAAATCATTTGCTCTTGAAGGAAATTTAATGCTGATTCCAAAAATTAGGACAAAAGTTGTGAAAAATCAGTTTAAAGAGGAGAAATGTTGGTTTCCGTGTCAACAAAACGTGGCTATCTCGAGGAAAAAAACTTTAAAAAATCATAATTATCTACGTAACGGATTGAGATAGGAAATGCGATTGGTGGCATTCTACACCATTTTCGGTTTAGATTTATGCAAGTATTTTTTTTTTTTTTTTCAAATTACGAGAGAATCACCGGTTTGTCGAAAAAGATGTTCATGGAAGGAAAGTATAATATATCAAACAAGCAGGTTTTTCTTTGTTTTTATACAAAACGCTTTAGGCTCTCCTTGATTTTTTACGGGCTGTACAATGTATAGGAATCCAAGAATTTAAAATTCGTTAAAATTGGGGGATTTTTAGAATATTTATTCTTAAACAAATTTCATGTTTTCGAAAATTTAATTTTCTTATACTTTGGAGCTATAGCAATAATTTAATTTTCTTAGAAAAATTTCCATAGGATAATATTCAACTTGGGAAACATCGGATGGGTGTAAAAAAAATTAAATTGATCAAAAGTAACACTTGGTCATGAATAACGATTCGGTAAATGTGTTAAATTATTCAATAGTGGTGGTGAACAACCGCGACGGGGTCTTCGGTCGGTTGAGTAGATGAAACCACGAGTAGGTGAGTTGGCCTGGAGGATTTGATAGTTAATTCAAATCGACTGTCAAAATAGAAATCTATTTAGGTACTTATAATACCAAAGTGGTTGGAAAACGTATGACAAAACTGAAGATATTCAGAGACTAGAAAATGGAGAGGATCCAGGAACATAGGTGAAACTTTTCGTTTTATTCATGCGGTTCATGGTTTATGCAAAGAATTATTTCAATGGCACAGTCAGTTCTCAGTTGCCATCGTTCAGTGTCGCGTATATTTTCTTCCAACTGAACATTGATTCCTGTGTTACGATATAAACGGAGCAGGTATCCTAACCTTCTAATAGTTTGGTGAGAGTCATGTGCATCTGGCATTAAGTTCACCTAACCACTTGGTTAGATGGCGTTCCACTTCATAAATCAAACCGTGAAAAAAATCCGACCGTCTGCTCAAAGAGGTTAATTCAAAACTTGCGTGTTAGGAATGGCTCATCCGAGCAATGAGTTGGTAGGTACGACTCATCTGCACTAGTCCTTCAGAAATCCAGTTCAACTCGCCATGAGCGTTGTTCATTTCTCACTATTTTCTTGCCCTTAAACTCAGGACTCGCTCCCTACACCCAAATCATCATTGGTAGTCATTCAGATGAATTGGCTCTGCTGCCACCGTAAGGTAATTACTTTTCTTTTCCTAGTGTGAGTCAGCGCCTACTTGTCATTAACAATAATATTGATAAGTTACAAATAATTTTAGATGATTTTAACGTTAAATGAATCATACTGAGATGAAAAGAGTATATCCGAGATTGATCTAATGTTTACAAATGGATTCGATCACAGATTGGCTGAAAGATTGACGTACTTAAATAGGTATAGGTCATATAATTATGTTACATCACTATCCTACCAGTTTCACCAAATGCCTTCGTATTCAAAGTTGCCTAGGATGAATGATCTATCTTCTAATTGAAGACACACTGACTGTCTGAGGTGAGAAAACGTGGCACTTATCATTATTGCTGTAGGGCCAATTGATAAGTTCATTATGATAAAAATTATTTTTTCTATTAAAAATAAATAAATAAATTTGGAAGGTGGATTTTTGGCGGATTGGATATTGTTTCTTGATAATGGGTTCCAGACATTGGGTCAGGGGCGTACATAAAGGGGGGCCCAGCCCCCCCCCCCCCCCCCCCCAATTGAGGAGAAAATGTAAGACAAATTTAACTAATGTGAGTTTATTCTTTAGACTTTTTGGCGTGTTCAACTTCACAATAAAAATAATATAACTTGTTTTAAGGAATTTTGAACTATATTATATTTCAGAAATAGTTCAAAATTCCTTAAAACATGTCGTTTTATTTTTATTGTGAAGATGAACGTGCCACAAAATCTAAGTCCCTATAAGTGTTTACCATCTTCATCATTTAGGCAAATATTACTAGGAATTGTTGTAATGCATAATTTTCCAGATTTAATTGAAGTTAGGGTCAACAGTGAGCGGTTAGCGGTTTGATTGGTTGGATTCAGTGTCGTCTCGGGGCTCTGCACGCAGCAAAATGTTGATTGCTAGAGGTAATCTGCGCATGCGCAGATAAACTGCAGCCAGTCATGGATAGACCAAAACCCCGTTAAGTCTATATAGCAGGTCAATCTAATTTTCAAATATGTATCCACTGTACTGTAATGTTAATTTTCTAATTTTTACAATACCATCTGTGCTTCCTCACTACCGAAGGTAGGGAAGTTTTGTGTTCGTAATTGAAGACGAAAAAACGTTTGTCCTCCAGAACCAAAATTGCCACTTGTTTTTTGCGTTTCCGAGCTTTCTGATCAATTTTGGTTCCGTGTCTGTCTGTCTGTGGTAAATCTTTGTCACGCACAAAACTATACCAAGTTCCAGTCCGATTCTGATGAAGTTCAGGAATCGTGCGGGTTTGCTACCTGACGGTCCCCTATAATTTTCAAAGCCGTCGAATCAACAGTAGGCTGTGCGCATGCGCAAACGTACATTTCTCAAAACGTCGATTTCTTATCATCTGTTGGTCTGAATTCGTTCAAACTCGGTGCAAAACTAATATCGATTGACACAGGCAAAACTCTGAGTCTAATGGAAAGATTTTCATGAAATTTTCAGAGATTGTGCGGATTAGCTCCTAGACGGTCCCCTATAACTTTCATTGCTGTCACACAAATAGTAGTCAGTGCGCATGCACAAATGTTAATTTATTATAACGTCGATTTTGTATAATCTATTAGTCCGATTTCGTTCAAACTTGTGGAATAGATAGATATAGTTTCAGGAAAATTCCCTATGAATTATATCACGATTGGTGGATTAATAGGCATTCGCATTAATAGGCGCAAAACTAAAATTGATTGACACAGACGAAACTCCAAGACTAATGAACCGAGTTTTATGACATTTTCAAGGATTGTACGATTTAGCTCCAAGTTGTTCCCCTACAAATTGCCGTTGGAGTAACAGTAGTTAGTGCAAACGTTAATTTCTTATAACGTGGACTTGTCAATAATTTCGACTCGTACTTTGTTCTTAAGGTAGGGAATTCTACACGTCCTTGTTACAATGTGTGAGGGAACTATACTGCCCTCCCAACTTGGCAGACGTTTTGAACTGTCGATCACTTTGTTTACACCTTTTTTTAAAACAATATTCAAATAATCTATTTGTAAATTACCCTCTGAAATCGTGCTCAAAAACTAGCGTGAAACATTGAGTAGGTATAACTACTTTATTACCCAAATTACTTAACATGACATGGGTCTCCCCCCCCCCTCCTCCTCCTCAATTGTCGCCAAAATAAAATGTTTTTGCTCATATCACCCTGTTGGTTTTTTTTTTTTTTTTGACAAGTTTTATTGCGCCAAGTAATAACAACTTATAAGCAATATTCATGTGGTTACTTTATATATACATTTTCTTAAGATCTAATATACTTCACTTTAGACTTATTGTTCTGATTATTGATTCACTAGTCTTGACGTTCATTTTATTTCACTTAGTTCATGCGGTTTAGTTCTTTTAAGTCTTCTAAGTAGATCTTCGGTGTCAAGGAGCTGAACGACATCCTCGTTAACATGATCTCTAAGCCTCAAAAGATGATTGACGGCTTGTTTGCGGATAACCTCATTGACAGATTCAACTTTCAACTCATAGTGTAATCTGTCGTTTCTGAAGTATCTGTATGCATCAACGCAGGTACGCAGAACATTATTCTGAAAGCGCTGAATAACGTTGCGGTTACTTTGTGCAGTGCCCCCCCCCCACAGTTGCGCACCATGTGTCCAGACAGGTTCGAGGACTTGGTTGTACAATATGAGCTTATTGTGGATAGACAGTTTTGAGTGTCTTCCCATAAGCCAGTACATTTTCTGAATTTGATAACTAGTTCAGACTTTTTGTTTTTAACATGTGATTTCACCTCAGTTTGGCATCGAGTGTCATCCAAGATATTTAGCTTCATTGGCATAAGGAATCGCCTTGTTGTCAAGGAAGGCTGGCACGTAGTTGATCCTTTTATTTGAGAAATCAACATGTACAGACTTCGCTTCATTCAATCTAATTCTCCATCTTTTTGTCCATTCATGGATGCGGAGGATGGAGTGGTTTAATTTTGTAACTGATTCGATGTTGGTTTCTCCTGTCGCCAAATTGCGGTGTCATCTGCAAACGTCGCAGTTATATCTTATCGTTCAAACTCGGGGAGTAGATAGATATAGTTTCAGGAAAATTCCCTATGAATTATATCACGATTGGTGGATTAATAGGCATTCGCATTAATAGGCGCAAAACTAAAATTGATTGACACAGACGAAACTCCAAGACTAATGAACCGAGTTTTATGACATTTTCAAGGATTGTACGATTTAGCTCCAAGTTGTTCCCCTACAAATTGCCGTTGGAGTAACAGTAGTTAGTGCAAACGTTAATTTCTTATAACGTGGACTTGTCAATAATTTCGACTCGTACTTTGTTCTTAAGGTAGGTAATTCTACACGTCCTTGTTACAATGTGTGAGGGAACTATACTGCCCTCCCAACTTGGCCGACGTTTTGAACTGTCGATCACTTTGTTTACACCTTTTTTTAAAACAATATTCAAATAATCTATTTGTAAATTACCCTCTGAAATCGTGCTCAAAAACTAGCGTGAAACATTGAGTAGGTATAACTACTTTATTACCCAAATTACTTAACATGACATGGGTCTCCCCCCCCCCCTCCTCCTCCTCAATTGTCGCCAAAATAAAATGTTTTTGCTCATATCACCCTGTTGGTGTCTTCAACTTTAGATCCATAGGATCTTCGTCTTTATTCATATTCTTGATGAAGAATTTGAAAAACCGGTCGAATAATCAAGTACCTAGTGGAAGGTGCATTTCATAATCTCCACCCACTTTCCCCTAGTAATGGTATTCATCTAACACGTATAAAAATAAAATAAAAAAACCATCGAAAAACTGTTTTTTCCCTTTTTTTCTTTTGATCACTATTTGTTACACAGATTTCTCTTCCCTGACCAAGCGATTTTCACTCAACTGGTCAGGGCGGTCTGTACCAAGTTCATTATGGCTAAGTCGTATTAAAGATGCTTCAGTAATAATTGCGCATGCACAGCAGTTACTAATGTACAACCATGATGGAACTCATTTGAGGAAATCAAGTACTACTCTTTTCTCAACTCCCATCTGAATTCGTTCGAGATCGGACGCATAGGCCACGAGAAAATAACACTCGATGCATTTTACGTTTACGCATGCGCAGCGAAAACTATCCATTTGCTGGAGATGAAATTTATAGGGGACCTTCCTTAGCCTAATCTACTCATTCCTAGAAAATTTCATCGGAATCAAATTAAAACTGTAGAAGTTATGCTTGTTGCAAGGATTTCAGAATCTCGCACATGCAACAACTAGGTACTAATGATAAGATCGTGATGAAATCGATATGAGATAAAGTAATCGTCTTTTCTAATTACCCTCCGAAATAGAGTGAGATCGGACGACGAGAACGTGAAAAATTATGCTTAAAGAAATTTACGTTTGTGCGTGCATTGAGAGCAATGGCACTGATAGGGGACCATCTGCAGCCTAATCCGCACATTCTTGAATACGGAAAAACTAGCTTCGCAACTGACGCAAGTGTTCAGGTAGAAGATGTACTTTGCCGATGTTATCTAACATTGTTATGAGGAAGCCCTATATCAAAACTCAGCATTATGGGTTGAGTGGGACAGGACTCAGCCCCACTGGTGGGGTTCAATAGCGGCTCCGCATTTCGACTGCCCTGTTGCAGTCCTTTAGAAGTTCCACATTCAGCTGCGCATTTCCCACCCAGTCTCTTATGTCAAATCGGAATGAAAATAAGGATAGAAAACTTCTCAGCTGATCAGGTGTGTACCGTAACACAATAATGTTATCCAACATTCTCAAGTAGGCACCGATCCATGTGCATGCGCACTGGCTACTGTTTATCCAACGGCGGTGAAATGTATAAGGGCCCATCTAGTTATTGACCCGCGCAATTCCTGAAAATGGAATGAAAAGCGGACCAAAACTCAGAATAGTTTTGGGCGTGACAAAGAATTACCAGTTACACACAGAGAGACAGACATCAGACAGACAAACAAGGAACCAAAATTGATCAGCAAGCTCTGAAACAAAAAACGTAAGTGAGGGAAAAAAACGTAAGTGGAAAAATAATTATTTTAATCTTAGTATTTTAGGTTGATAGTAAATTATAAAACGCTTCAGTTATTACACAACGATGTATTTTTTTAATTATGTAGCTGATCTGCACAGATCTCTAATTTCGAAATAAGTCAGGCATAACAAGCGTAAAGACAGTTTAAAGTATATGTATCACTAGAAAAACAAATGAGATTGAGACGATTTAACAGAATTTTAGAATAATTTATTGTGCATGCCAACTTCGCTTTCTGTTTCTCATTCGTGTAGAAGATTTTTTCCGTTCTCAACACAGACTCTCTGGAACTCCAACACTTAGTCGTGCAATGCACCGAGTGGTCTCGTTCGATTCATCGATTTGAATTTAAATATTTCAACCCTTAAATTTCACCCCTAGAGGGCGATGAAAAAGGATGCCGAGGATACAGGCACATCTCCGGCCAATTAAACTTTGGTAAAAATCTAACTGACTGAACTTCAGTAAACTTTAGTCCAGTCGTATTGAAATAATGAGTTTTTTTTTTGCAACATAATGATTTTATGACCTATCTTTATAGGAAATATTACGGTCATCCCAAAACGAATAGGTATACCCAAAAGAACTCATTAACTTTTTTTTTTTTTTTTTTTTTAATTTGTTCAAAGAAATAGTTTCCCATTTTTTCACTGCGTTATAGGATCAAAAAGAAAAAATTGTTTAATAAACACGTTAAAGGAAATGAAATCTTGCGTAGATTGTAGGGTACAATTTTCGGATGATTTATGAGCAAAAACATCAAGAAAATCAGTGAAAAAACTGGAAATATTTTCCATAAAAATGAATCGCAACAAATTTCATTCAAAACAGCTCAAAACATGATTTCAATGACACACATTTAAATTCCGCTCATTTGGAACACTATTCGTATTAATAATAACATGAATTAATTCATTATGATATTATTATTTCATAATAATATTATTGCCTGTTCCAAAGCGTTCCAAATAGCCATTTCAAGATTTCTCTTTAGTAGGTATACAAGTAGTGAGAAATACAAGGAGATTTTCTTTAGGTAGGTACAAACAATATCCTCCGACCACCCCCCCCCCCCCCCCCCCCCCTCAAAGACCAGAAAAAAGTTGATGAGTTATTTTGGGATAACATACGGTATACTCGTATTTGAAATCAGCGTCAAATTTACTATTAAGATGGATAATAAAACATCATGTCTCGAAAACCCCTAATTCGACACAATGTGCGGCGGTTAGGTGACGAATTTCCTATAGGATTCGAAGGGTTGAACGTACATCAACCTTGGTGGTCTTCCACCCTTGAAAAATTAGAGTCTTGAATAAAAAAATCAAGCTTTCCAAACGAAACGATGAGTTCATAAAAAAAAGTTCAGTTCAAAAAATCACTAAAAATGGCTAAAAGCGGATAAAAATGGATAAGTACATATACATTTTTCATCAGAATTTTAGTCAAAAGAAGTTTATCAACAATGAACTAGATGATTAAAAAAAATTTTGAACAAAAGTATGCTGAAAATGTGCTTGAACGTCATTAAGTTTTGCTCAGAAATCTAAAAAGACGGTATATTAGCTAAAGAAGGTATATTTAGCTAATTAATACAAACGCAAAACCAATCACAAAAAAATTAATTTGTACTATACGTGTGCATACAACTCAGAACCCCCTTTTCGTGCTGAGGGCTCTGCTCTGGCATCTGCAATGGAGGCCCGTGAAAAATCAATGGCCACCATGATGCTGCCACCGAGATGGCGTAGGGTCCAAATGCCCTATTTGTAATATTTGGCTCAATCCATATGTGATTCGGATAAATACTCTGAATTATTGTAAATTACAACACGAATTTCACTCCTTAGAATTGCTAGAAAAGAAGCTAAAATGGCGCGCATATTGTCCGCTCAAGAGTGGTATTTACTGCAGTTTTCATCCATTCGGTTGTGTACTTCGAATTTTCGGAAGTGTTTACTTTCAACTTCTGTCTTCTAAAATTTTGTGAAAGCGATGTACTAACAGAAGACATTTCCGAAGGGTGACAATTTGTGGTTTTTGGTGAATTTAACCGTGAGATTTGACAGTAACAAAGCTCTAGACTTAACTTCAAATCTCTCAAATATCTCCATAAGTACGCTCATTTCCACAAAGTACGAAATTGGCTCTCGATGGTCCTAAATTCTAGGCATCACCCAAAGGTACAATACTAAAGATACCATTTTTCAAAGGTCAAATTTCTAGAAAATGCAATAAAAGGGTAGTTTTTCCGTTAGAATTTGAGAAACAGGAGACCAAGCGTGTGCACCTAACGAGAGTTAAAGGAATTTTTGTGAAATAATTTGCTTTTCAAACCTACCTAGGTATGTAGGCTTGAAACGTAAGCTAACACATTTTGAAGTAGATAGGTACCTACTTAGATGAACAAACTTTTGTTTTCCATTACGATTACAATGGTTTATTTAAATAGAAAAACCCAGAAGAATAAGTGTTACGAAAGGAGGTTTTCATCTGCAGCAGTGATGATGGGTACTAATTATGCACGTTCGTCTTATTACTGGCACGAAGTGGCGACGAGTCACATTTTTCAGTAACCGTTTATTTGTAACGATTCGGTGTTCCTTAGATAGTAATCATAAAACAAAATTTTTGGGAATTAAAAGGCGAAAAACAGATGCACCTGCAGGTAGGAGAACTGCAGACTGGAAAAGTGAAAGTTCTATGACGTAATGAGTCATAGGCGATACCTCTCCTCGAGTGCCCTCCCAGCCTCGAGTCTTTAGTTAACGCTCGTCTCCAGTGAAAAGCGTGTCTTTGTGTTTATAGTTGGTTAGTTTCATCCTGTTCGAATACTGAAGCCGAATTACAGAAGATTCTAATAGGAATGGATAGCTCAGTGTGTGTTTCTCTAACGCTGAGGACCTAACTTGAATGAGGAAAATACCTGAAAGAGATTTCCACATAATACATTGTCTAAGCGACTTTTGTATTAGCACGAATCGCTGCAAATTCAAAAATATTGGATGAGCTCACAAGTTAGTGTCGAATGTCGAGTTCAAACACATTTGCTTTGGTACTTCCTCCTACTATTTTGCATCGATAATCGACCTTGTGTAGAACTCGGTGTTTTTCGGGTAGGCACTAGCCTAGAATGAACCTCTAAATTTAGCTCATCCGAATTTCTCAATGAAGCTCAAACATATTCTGTTCACACACTAATTTTGGCGTACTCTATTTTTTCAAAAGTCAAGCCCCCATAGAGAGCAGCTAAATTGTAGAGCGTTCCAGATGGGTTTGAGAGCTAGTGTCTGTACTTATTTAACACAAAAACACTACCCCTATATTCAACTTTTTTGATTGACCTACGGATTTTTGAAAACCAACTGCCACCCTTTTTCGTACGAGTGGACAGGAAGTGATACATAGGTATGCTTCAAGACCATCATCGGACAATATTTGACTTTTGAGCTGAATTCCACAACCTTTGGTCCAGAAATCCAGAAAAAAATTAGTCGTACGGATTTTTCTTTAATTCGAGTTTGGAATGTAGGTATCAACTTGAACAAATTCTCTGGACATGCATTGCAAATAATTGCATGGTATGGCAAATATATAAGTCTGAAAACATCAAATTTAAGCATCAACAAGTTGTCATGAAGATAATGTGCATAGGTGAGAGGGGTAGGTACATGTGTCATATTATGTTGAATGAGTTTGAAGAAGAAAAAAAGTCGTCCACGCAGTAGGCAGTTATTAATAATAGGGCGGTTGACAAGTAGGATGATGGTGTTTAGCATTGAAACTCGTTTGGCCCACGATACCCCTAAATAGGCCAGTCACCATAAATCGTAGGTATTCATTGATGTCCGTAGGCTGTGTAGACAGTCGCCTTTCCTCCTTCCTCAGTTAAAACTTCTTCACGTTCATCCATCTATTAATTTGAACTAATGTCATTACAATACCTAGTCCAAAACACCTAGAATATGATTATGGACTCATCGTGCAGGGTGTCTTGAGACCTGCAAAATAGTGGAATTAGATAAAAGCTTTTGGAGGAAGATCTTGGGGGGGGGGGGGGGGGGTGAACAATTAGGACAAAACTGGGAAATTTATTTATTCATATATTTTATATGTACTCTGGCACCAGCCCAATTTACACCAACTAAATCACTCCCGACGAAGTTGTGGAAACCCATTTCAAAACGGAAGTTCCTGAAAAATCGTCTATTTCCACGAAAAATGAAGAGTTACAATGTTACATTCGACGGTTAGGTAATCATCAGTTACAAAAAATGATGTTATTGATTAATAATATTGTATTATAATGTACTAATAATGTTTAAGTATGTATTAATGATAATGAAGTATTATTACGATAATATTATACTAGCCGCTCCGGCTCGCTATGCTCGCCTCCACGTCCAGCTGGGGGGCAAGCCCCCCGGACCCCCCATTAAATTGCTCGCTTCGCTCGCAAAGTGTGGTGTGTAGGGAATGTTGCTCGCTTTGCTCGCAAAGTGTGGTTGTATACATGCGATGTATTACAATTGAAACGTG
This sequence comes from Adelphocoris suturalis, assembly GCA_030762985.1. Classification (NCBI taxonomy): domain Eukaryota; kingdom Metazoa; phylum Arthropoda; class Insecta; order Hemiptera; family Miridae; genus Adelphocoris; species Adelphocoris suturalis. Next base: position 66,152,274 of record CM061045.1, on the reverse strand, counting down.
TAGGGGATGTTGCTCGCTTCGCTCGCAAACGGTAGATCTCTAAGGGTAGGTTTAACTTCTGTAGGGGATGCTGCTCGCTTCGCTCGCTTGAGGAAGTTATACTGCCCACCCAACTTGGCAGACGTTTTTTTCTGTTGGAAATTCTTACAAACAAATTAAATCTTATAAAACTACGTGGAACCACGAAAAGTTTATTAGGGGATGTTGCTCGATTTAACATTGTAACTCTTCATTTTTCGACGAAATAGACCAGATTTTTTCACCAACTTCCGTTATTAGCCCAATTTACAATAGTACGAGTAGGTAGAGCATAAATGAAAAGTAAAACGTCTGCCAAGTTCGGCGGGCAGTAAAAATCTTCCCCTAAATCTAAAAAGCTTCCCCACATATTGTACTTAACCAGGATGTATAGAATTAGTTGAAGAACAAAGTACGAGTTGAAATTACTGATTAGTCGACGTTATAAGAAAATAATGTTTGCGCATGCGCACAGACTACTATTAATCCAACGGCAATAAAATTTATAGGGGAACGTCTAGGAGCTAAACCGCAAAATCCTTGAAAATTTCATGAAAATCGGTCCACTAGTCTCGGAGTTTTGTCAGTGTCGATCAATTTTAGTTTTGCGCATGCGCTATTTTAATACTCCACCAATCGCGATATAATTCTATATATCGTTTTATATTGAATTATATATATAAATTGTACATATATATATATATATATATATATATATATATATATATATATATATATGTGTGTGTGTGTGTGTGTGTGTGTGTGTGTGTGTGTGTGTGTGTGTGTGTGTGTGTGTGTGTGTGTGTGTGTGTGTGTGTGTGTGTGTGTGTGTGTGTGTGTGTGTGTGTGTGTGTGTGTGTGTGTGTGTGTGTGTGTGTGTGTGTGTGTGTGCTATACCGCACCAATTCCTGAAAATTTCATCAAAATCGTTCCATTACACTAGGAGTTTTGCCAGTGCCAATTGATATTAGTTTCGCGAATGCGCAATGGATATTGGTTGGGGGAAAGTTACCAAATATGAGATACATTCTTAATACGATATATCCCACTATAGCGTTCCACCCAAGCGAATTGGCTTTTAACCAGTTTTTGGAGATGACCTTGAGTGAGGAAAAAGTTATCTACTTGCCTCCTTCTTCCCTACGCAGTTCTATAAGCAATATGGTCGCCATTGGGAAAATGTAAGTTTTCTCGCTCTTTTTCATGACAATATTTTGGCAGCCAGGTAAAGTTTATTTGACATATCGAGTTGAGTAGAATGTTCGTCGCAAAAAGTACTTTCCGTTCCTTTTCCAAAATTGTCTTTATTCTAATTTATCAGAATTTTATAACAAATAGCAATGAACAAATCCGAACTGCCTGTATAGAGATACTACAAAGAGCCTGATATGAGATATCCAATATAGATATCTAGGAATACATGTTAAATTATTTTTCAATTTAGATGGAAATATTGTCTTGCTCTTAATTTGAAATTGTATATCTATCTACCTGCGTCCAAGTTAATCGTTGTTGCCCCCTGTTTGTGCATAGGAGACGTCAGTTACAACTCCCTGTTTGATTCCTACGTCAACTTTTCTCTTAATTTCGCTGGTAGTACTTATCTAGGGACCGTAATATATTTCTAATCGTTACTGACACTGGGCGATTCTGTTTAGATTAGTGATCAGTAGATACAAGAATCCATTCTCTCTTTCCTTGGAATTTACCAAACTATACATACAATACCTACTGTGGTAGGTACCCACCTGATTCCTTCCTGTGGTACCTATTGATGAAAGCAATCGCTGGTCGGCCCAGGCCAGGGAAGTTCTGATTAGAAGCCAAAGCTCCACTGATGTTAACGGGGAATCTCCAGAAGGGAGGAACCTAGTTTAGTAGGTCTATTGCTAAGAATTCCGAAGAACTTGCTGACAACAGCTCACTGAAGGAACTTAAATGTATTAGTCCAATTATAGCGGAACTCGCTAGGTGTTTCCACTTCTCATTGATCAAGAAAATCAAAGCACAATTTGGCAAAGCCACAATGGGATTCTCAACAACTCACCTTTTAAGGGGGAAATCAGTAGTGCTGGATGCTCCTTGGAAGTTGAACAAACGACCACAAACGCCACAATCCACGTCCACAATCTTTTCACTGATTCACATTACATTTTCGACAGAAATTAAATACTTGCGAACAATAATTATCTACCTATTATTACCTTTCACTCTCAGTATATACGTTTATCAAAATTGAATGAATTACCTTCTATCACGAGCTTAGCAGAAATAAAGCTTGAATTAAAATTATTTTGAGCAGTAGGTACTAGCTGAAATTAAAATGAAAGAAAGCTTCGGGCTGAGAACCAATTTCCGAATAACCTAGGTACATCTAATCAAATCGGGATTCTGAACCAGTGGGATAATAATTCTTTTGGAATTTCGAAATGCGAGGGTAAATGCTGGCATAAACCTGTTTGTTCGTGCGTTAGCCTTTGTTCGATTCAGACATAGGTAGGGGTGTGATTAATGCACTAGAATGAATTATGATAATGGAGAAGTTTTTCATTTTTTCGTAAAGTGTGTTAAGCCTGTAATACCTACTTACCTACATTAATTTAAAATATCTTTATTGGTAAGAACGAGCTTCGGGTTATCTGATGAGATTCTTTTGAATCGCCGTAAAAAAGGGATGTCAAGGCTGGTAGTGAAGTCTAATGAGAACCGTCACCCAGTCGTAAACGGGGGCTTTCGTTCCGTTCCTGGACGAATGTGCCATATTTGTGAGATGATGATGGAGATTCCGTCTCAAGGGTGTTATGAAACGAGTTGCAAGGTCACCACTACCTACCCACGCTGCTACACCAACGCTGTAGCTGTCGCTTCCTGCACGAGTCATTCACATTCAATGACAAAGACCAAAGTACCTACCTCACTGTGTTAAACATACAACATTGAAGATGAACCGCTCGATAACAAAATCAGAGGCCCTTTATAATTCCCACCTTAAAGGAGTCATCTTTCCACCTTCATAATGTACGGCTATATAAAATGATTATGATGAACATCTAGATCTGAACTAGCCAGTTCAAAAATAAATGGGGAAGATGAACAAGATAGTGCATTTTTTACGTAACGGCGAGTTGTTGTTATTTTTAACTCAACAAATTAATGTGGAAAGCTTTGAAGTAGGTACACCTATTGTCTTGGTGTCGAGTGACTCGACTCAAGAGAGGAAACTTACCAAAAACAGCTCATAACACAGGTTTTACAAAATACTGATTTATAACAAAGGTTTAGAATGAGTATATGTTCCACGAAGGACATCTTAATATCTAATCTAGGGGTTCTTGAGTATGCTGAACACATCTAAACCCAGTTTTTTCCCTATCTCGTCAGGATTTTTTGCACTTGTAGTACCTATTCGAAGAGTGAGAGGCGTCGTTTTCTGTAGTTTTTGACTTCCTGACTTGAATAATACCAACCGCAATGCTACAACGCACCCTGCAATGCATGATTACGGAGCTAAAGCAAGGATTTGGCTACAGCCTAAAAGTGGGGTTTCCCCTTGTGTTTTGGATGTTTCTTCAGATTTTGAAAAAGGTTGAAGTAGCAGGAAAAATCGAATACAAAGATCGTTTTAAAGATACACTTTTGCATCAAGCTCTGTACCTAGTAGGTACTAATAATATCGGAGCTACGAAAAAAACTATTGACTACAATTTTTTACCTCATCATTTACCCTGCACACCTATGAGTAGAAAAAATAATTTTTTCCCCCTTCCTCCAAAACATTGTAGCTCTGTTAAAATACAGAAAACGAAGAATTGCACTCATCGGACACAAGAATTGGGAAAAGTTGGCAAAACATTGGAGAAATCGAACAATATCTCGAATACCCTGAAATGAGATGGGAGAAAAGGGATTCGGATTGATGTTCAGCTTCTTCAAGAACCTCTAAATTGGGTAAAATATAAGTTGAAGTTAAACTCTATTCCCCAATTTCTGTACAATTTGAACGAAATTTACACAATGCACTCTTTACAATCTAGGGTAGGTACCTACGAACGATATCCAATAGTTACCACCTTCCTACCGCCAATCCTATTCAGAACTTTGGGACACAAATAAATATGTAATTGCGCCTGTTTGAGAGTATGTAGGTACCTATATTCCCTGATAAGAACAAACTAATATTCAGATTGAGTCAAATGTATCGTATTCGGGGGTTTCAAAATGAGAAATTGAAGCGATAGGTAATAATAATAAATCTGGCCAGTAGCTGTCCTAGGAGCCTTTAGATCATTAGGAAAGGAAGCAGTTGCGACGAATTACCTAACGAACTAGATGACACGACGGAACCGTTAATCTTGGCAACAGTCTCACAATAATAATTATTATTATTGTTTTTCAAGGAAATGGATAGTTTTCTATTCCATGAGCTACCTACTTACCCAACTTCTCCCCTTCAACGCTCTTTACTATCGTTTCGTTTTTATCAGACCCACTATTGGACGATCTTTAAGGAACTTTACTTGGAAGTGTAGTTCTAAAGTCTCTATATTCCGATCAATCCTTGTTCACTAGTCCTTGCCTACAGAGACATAAGTAAGAATTTCCACACGAATTTAGCAAATTTTAGTAAAAAATGAAGCAATTTTGGTTTCATGTTTGTACCTACTCTGCATGTCGGTGAACTTAGGTATTAACTTAGATTTTGATGAGGTTTTCTTGTTGTGTTGAGGAGGTCAGATCGGTTGCTCATGATACTGTTGCTGTGTATGGGTTGTTGCCTCTCTGTATACGGAAACTTATGCCTTATACGACGTAACACGGAGTTATAACAATCAAAACTTTTACATATCCCATCCATTTTCGATCAAATTCTCAAGGATTGTACAAGTTGGGCATTAAATGGTTCCCCATGGTAAACGGCTAGTGGTTGTTTTTGTGCAAGCAGAAACGTATCTAAGAGACTATGCGGGTTAAACCCTAGATGATCCCCAGCAAAAATTGAATTGAATCCTCAAAACTTTAATTTCTCGCAATCTATTGTCCGCTTTCTATAGTTGAGGATTCGACGATAGATGATCTTTTATGGATTGCATCATTTTCACGTCTGTCTACGTTGCCGAATATTTTCTTCCGAGTGATGACAGAGGGTTTCAGTCGGAATTTTCATCAAGTTGTCTAACTTTCCATCTTTGGATAACCAGCTAGTAATTGTAGGTACCTTACTCTACCAGCGGACAGTATCATATTGAGTTTTTGCTAGCATTTATAATTCACTGTCGCAGGTCTTCTACGTTCGCTCCAAGTCTTCTTATTAATTATTCATCTTCCCCGTTGTTCAATTGTAGTAATATTGTATTAGCCTCTAGACAGTCCCCTTCGGTTGATAGGTACTATTAAGTTCTAAGCAGGCCTTCAAAATAGATCGACACATTTGTTTTGTGCTTTGATCCTACATATTGTATGGGAAAATGAACAAGTTTAATGTAGAGATGTGTAAGACAAGGTCACTTGGAGGATTCAAATCCCTAACGCTCATTAAGACAAGTTCAGTTGAACCTGTTCACTCGTTCAGTTACTCAGTAATATATGTTTTTCATTCCCTCAAATCACATTTATGTAAAAATGAAGCTACTGCCATGGATTGGACAAATTCAAACGATTTATTTGAAAATGTTCTCCATAAAAATCGGTTTTTGGACATTCAGAAACAAATCCCTGAGTTTAACAGTTTCATAAATATACATGAATGTGCCAATCCATAAATAAAAACTCATGAAGGGATTGAAATAAAAAATGTTTATTCGAAAATTACACAGTTTAATGTTTTTGTTTTTTTCATACTAGTAGAAAATACAGAGTAGGTATAAATGCAGAATTAATAACTCGGAAGTGATAGAAATCGACTCAAATTTTGGTAAGTAACCGTAATTTTAGGTGAATGTTAAGTACTTCTTTTACCTATCTTTTACACAAAAAATCGCACTCACAAACTAACGATGAGTAAAATATCCCGAAATATACCAAAGAAGTAGAATTAATATTCACTGAAAAGTAAAATATGGACAAGTAGCTATAAATATTGAAACGATCAATGATTGAACAGACACGTTCACTCTGTAACACGAAACGGAAGGTAGTACCAGTACCTAGAGCTAGAGATGTGACAACTGACAAACTAAATTGGAAAAACGGAAAAAGGGAACGTTGAGTCGATGACCTTTTTGGTAGGAGTTAAATGGTTCTCCGAGAACGTGTGACCGGGTACATTTTAACAATACGTTCAGTCCAGACAAGTTCATCCCGAAGATATGGCCTTTCTGATAAGTTCACTCACGACCGACACATCTCTAGTTTAGTGCCGTTGTTGTGGACTTAGGACCTTTCGGCGAGCTCAAAATATTCTCATTTGAAACCGAGAACTAATTTCAAACAAAAATTTGCTCGTTCGGTCATATTACTTGAGAAGGACTTTCTATAAGTTTCATTATAGTCCTGGAGCCGAGGCCGAAAATCGCACTTCATTTAGGGATACGATTTGACGACAAATTATGAAAATCTTGTCCATTCTCAGAGAGAAAATTCAAGTCTGCCATTCCAAAACGGTTGCTTTCAAAAATGGCGGCCATGTGAAATGTTCAAAAATCGCGAAAAATTATCATATCTCCGGGATGGATGAAAACTCCGTGAATGATAGATTAGGTCCAACCATGGATGTTTTTATCAGTCTGCCACTTTTCAGCGGTTGTTAAACCTCGGCAGACTCAATTTTAAAAATTGTACACTTTTTGTGCAAAAATCCACAATGTTTGGGACGTCCCAAATTTTTACAGCTGGATTTTAAAAGTCTACTTAAGGGTTTGAGACTTGTCTGTCAATCCTAAGCAGCTGAAAAGTCCTGGCAGAGTTAAATTGAAAAATTGTCAAATTTGATTTAAAATTCAGACAATTTTGGGATGATTCACAATTTAACACGTTGAAGTATGAGTGGTATGTAAACAATAGAGCATGGTCTGCCGTGGATAGCCCGCTGTCTTCTAGTGGCAGAATCAAATTCAAAAATTGTCGATTTATTCATGAAAATTTGTTGATTTTGGGATACTCCAAATTTTGGCTCAATACTGTACTACTTTATTGAAACTCAAACAGCGTGGTCTGCCTTCAGTAACCCATTGCTTATATAAGGCAGAGTAAAATTGAAAAAATGCAAATTTGAGGGTTAAAATTTATGTATTTTGGGAAAGTTGCAATTTTGGCATGTGGTACTAGCACGTAAGTAAAAACTTTATAACACAGTCTGCCATCAGTATTTCGTTGCTTTCTAGCGGCAGACTGAACTGAAACATGAAAGAACGTGATTTACCTACTTGGAAATTCTTGCGGTAACGATTCATTTTCTTCAAGACTATTCAAATTTTCGATCGAAAACTAACTGCATGCAGTGCTTGGAAACTACTAAACTAGATACCTTTAAATCAGTATTAATTTTTTTGGTGTTGAGGGGGTGGGAGACTAACAGTTTACTTACGGGAATTGATAAAATTGTCCTATTTCTTCTCAAATTAAAAAAAAAAAAAAAAAAAAAAAAAAAAAAGTGCTTTACCTGATTGTCAACATCTTTATTTTTCATGTTTTCTATTTTTGTACACTTTTTGATAATAATATGTATTAAATATTTTATGAAATGTGCAAAAAATATTCAATAAATAACAATTTGTTAGAATAAATCGCATACGAATACAATGAACAAATTGCTAGGTTGATGTTGAGCTCAATAATAATTTGTTGTTTTGTATTGATCAATGAAAAAAAAAAAGAAAATCCGTTGGGTTGTTTAGAAAAGCTTTATTCAAGTAAATGAGTAAAAACCAAAAAATCAACTCATTTTCCATACGGTATATAATAATACATCATTAATATTGCAAAACAAGTAAATACTTATTTACTTATTAAATAGACACTGTAGGTAGGTAACTTTCATGCTTTTGGCAATCGCCAATTCGAATGTTGAAATCTCATAAAATCAACTTTGTAGGGATAATCTATCATCTAATTTTAAGAAATTATACTTTCTCATGGTAACACAAGTTAGAATGAATCAGGACCTTAACTTACAGAAACATTTAAAAAAAATCATTTTTATGAAATTAATATACGAAGAACCAAGGAATTAAAATCAGAAAGCAGCGTTTCAACTGAGAATTATAGTTATTGTTATTATTATAATAAAGTTTCAATAAAAACTATTTACTTATCAAGAGTAGGTACTGTAAGCCATTTATTTACGTATGGCAATAGCCATTTCAAGTCTTGAAATCACATGAAATCACATGAAATGTCACATGGTAAAACTATATAGAATTTGTAAAATTATATTTTCACATGGTAACACGAGGTAGAATAAAACAGGAACTCAACTTATGCAAATCGTTTAAAAAATCATTCTTTAATATTTAAAAAAAGAATAAATCGTTGAAAAAAATAATTTGTAAGAAATGAAAAATCCAAAGAACCAAGGAATCGAAATCAGGAAACCTGCTTAGAAAATTACTTCAACTATAATCTATTAATTCAGTTTGGTTTATCAGAACCAATTACCTAACATTGTTTTAAATTTCTCACTCATCATCTGTGGAGTCATCTTCTTCCACCTCTTCGTTCACTTCGGCCTCATCTTCTTCTTGTGGTTGTTGGGTTACAAGGATTTCTTCCAGTTTTTCGGGCAGAGCTGGCCCAGTGAACCACGAGATCTCATATTTATTCCCACTTAGCTTCCATCCAAATTCATCAGGTTTTTGAGAAGGTGGGTGGGGTACACACTACTTAGTCCAAAGTTTGGTGACAAACTTAGCTCTCAATGCGTGGTTCCAGAGAACCTTTTCACACGGAGGAAATGCAACTTGATCAATCCCCTTCGACGTTTTTACAGGATCCGTTGTTGAATTTTTTCCATATGCGTCCATGAACATCTGGAAGCGGAGTTCGTCAACGCGTTGCGTTTGTATCCGGCTGTACATTTTACAAACAAATGCCTGAATTTCTTGGAATTCCTCATTCGTAAGTGAAGCCTCTTCACCAAAAGACGCAAGCATTCTCTGAAGCTTTTCATTAGTTTTGAGAATAGCAGAAGGCTTTTGCTTCCCTACTCGAAAGAAGGCGGAGGTGTAGTCGCATCCAGTTAGAGCGTGGAATGCTGGTAGAGTCATGCAAAGAGTACGACCCAATTCTGCAGCAATTTTTCTCATGTTAATGAAGCGGTGATCATTTCGAATGACTGAACCTGTCTCCATCCAAACGTTTGTCATTTCTTTAATGTGATGGAGGTTGCCTAAAATGATCACCAGAACGTCCGTGTCACAAGAACGTACTACTACATTCCCCGAGTGAATTGTTGAGAGGTGGAACATCATTCTGGAATCTGCTTCTTCGTGGCCACTTTCAAGAGATGCAACCTCACTACATATTACTTGTCCTTCGATTGACACAAACAAAAAGCATGCTTGTTCCACTGATGTATTATTATACAGGGTGTCCCATCTAAACGGGCCCATCGGGAAATTACAGCCTTACGGTGCGAGCTATCGAAAAATTGAACTGGACCTTTTTTATAGTATTTCAACTCAGCTTCACGATGCGGAAGTCTGATTTTTATTTTTCCATGTTTTAGGGTCTCAAATCATTGATTGAATCTTACGGTTTCCTCTTGGCCCCCCTTTTTTATTGCTATTTCCGATTCTAGGATGAATTTGGAATAGAAAAGGCCTCCATGAAATTTTCTTTTTGGGGCTTCGTTTCTGAGTTATTCCACTTTTTGCGAAATACAGAAAATCGCCGATTTCTTTTAAACATTACCAACACTTTCTTACTATTTTTATCTTCAATTTTTGAGATGTTCACCACACTTTTGAAATCAGCATTAAACTATCTATCATCAGACCCCAGCATCCATAATCAACAATCACCATAAGGGGGATGACATTAGACTTGAACCGCTTTTGATTTAAAAAAAAGTTTTCCAAATCGTCGTTTGAAAAAAAAAAAAAAAAAAAAAAAAACCCTCAAACTTTTCAGTACTATTACACATTTATTAGAAGAACGTATGAGACGCCGTATTCCGGACTAATGTAAGGTTCTTTAAATAATAAAGATCATAGTGTAGACTGAACAATAAGTATCAAGAAGCTGTTGTTTTCTTGACCCTTGAATACAGTTTGCAGGAGAAGGAGCAGAGGCTGCAGAAGTAGCAGGTGGCATTTTCGATTTATCATACCACAACTGACTGGAAGTCTCCTTGTGGTACATTTTTTAAACTGTATTCTGAACAGTGATTCTGTGTTAACTGAACAGTTTGAGGGGGTTTATTTTTTCAAACGACGATTTGGAAAACTTTTTTTAAATCGTAAGCGGTTCAAGTGTAATGTCACATCCCCCTGATGGTGATTGTTGATTATGGACGGTGGGGTCTGATGATAGATAGTTTAATGCTGATTTCAAAAGTGTGGTGAACATCTCAAAAATTGAAGATAAAAATAGTAAGAAAGTGTTGGTAATGTCTGAAAGAAATCGGCGATTTTCTGTATTTCGCAAAAAGTGGAATAACTCAGAAACGAAGCCTCAAAAAGAAAATTTCATGAAGACCTTTTCTGTTCTAAATTCATCCTAGAATCGGAAAAAGCAATAAAAAAAAGGGGGGCCAAGAGGAAACCGTCAGTTTCAATCAATGATTTGAGACATGGAAAAATAAAAATCGGACTTCCGCAAAAAGTGGAATAGCTCAGAAACGAAGCCCCAAAAAGAAAATTTCATGGAGGCCTTTTCTGTTCCAAATTCAACCTAAAATCGAAAAAAGCAATAAAAAAAAGGGGGGCCAAGAGGAAACCGTCAGTTTCAATCAATGATTTGAGACCCTAAAACATGGAAAAATAAAAATCAGACTTCCGCATCGTGAAGCTGAGTTGAAATACTATAAAAAAGGTCCAGTTCAATTTTCCGATTGGACCGTAAGGCTGTAATTTCCCGATGGGCCCGTTTAGATGGGACACCCTGTATACCGTATGGAAAATGAGGTGATTTTTTGGTTTTTACTCATTTACCTGAACAAAGCTTTTCTAAACAACCCAACGGATTTTTTTTTTCATTGATCAATACAAAACAACAAATTATTATTGAGCTCAACATCAACCTAGCAATTTGTTCATTGTATTCGTATGCGATTTATTCTAACAAATTGTTATTTATTGAATATTTGTTGCACATTTCATAAAATATTTAATACATATTATTATCAAAAAGTGTACAAAAATAGAAAACATGAAAAATAAAGATGTTGACAATCAGGTAAAGCACTTTTTTTTTTTTTTTTTAATTTGAGAAGAAATAGGACAATTTTATCAATTCCCGGAAGTAAACTGTTAGTCTCCCACCCCCTCAACACCAAAAAAATTAATACTGGTTTAAAGGTATCTAGTTTAGTCGTTCCCATGCACTGCAGTTGGTATTCGATCGAAAATTTGAATAGTCTTGAAGAAAATGAATCGTTACCGCAAGAATTTCCAAGTAGGTAAATCACGTTTTTTCATGTTTCAGTTCAGTCTGCTGCTAGAAAGCAACGAAATACTGATGGCAGACTGTGTTATAAAGTTTTTACTTACGTGCTAGTACCACATGCCAAAATTGCAACTTTCCCAAAATACATAAATTTTAACCCTCAAATTTGCATTTTTTCAATTTTACTCTGCCTTATATAAGCAATGGGTTACTGATGGCAGACCACGCTGATTGAGTTTCAATAAAGTAGTACAGTATTGAGCCAAAATTTGGAGTATCCCAAAATCAACAAATTTTCATGAATAAATCGACAATTTTTGAATTTGATTCTGCCACTAGAAGACAGCGGGCTATCCACGGCAGACCATGCTCTATTGTTTACATACCACTCATACTTCAACGTGTTAAATTGTGAATCATCCCGAAATTGTCTGAATTTTAAATCAAATTTGACGATTTTTCAATTTAACTCTGCCAGGACTTTTCAGCTGCTTAGGATTGGCAGACAAGTCTCAAACCCTTGAGTAGACTTTTAAAATCCAGCTGTAAAAATTTGGGACGTCCCAAACATTGTGGATTTTTGCACAAAAAGTGTACAATTTTTAAAATTGAGTCTGCCGAGGTTTAACAACCGCTGAAAAGTGGCAGACTGATAAAAACATCCATGGTTGGACCTAATCTATCATTCACGGAGTTTTCATCCATCCCGGAGATATGATAATTTTTCGCGATTTTTGAACATTTCACATGGCCGCCATTTTTGAAAGCAACCGTTTTGGAATGGCAGACTTGAATTTTCTCTCTGAGAATGGACAAGATTTTCATAATTTGTCGTCAAATCGTATCCCTAAATGAAGTGCGATTTTCGGCCTCGGCTCCAGGACTATTAGACAGCTTTGGAGTCGCTGCACGAGAAAGGTAATGAAGACCAATGTAGGTATAAGGTGGTGTTGACTCGACTGATCCACCCACCACTGAACTAGAGGTATGGGTATATACCTACCTACCGGCCGGCGGTGACTCAGCTGGTCCGGTCCTCAATCTGCAGCCTTGGGAAGTCACCAGCCTCGTTCACTTGCCATAACTGGCGCCCCCCCCCCCCCCCCCCCCCCCCCTCACCCACTCCTATGATACTCTGACTCGACTCTCCTCTCATTGTTTATTTATTTGCTGTTTCAATTTACGACTCTTGAAATGGACTATAGCGCTTAATGCGCTTGTAATTTGGCTATGTTCTCGCATCTGAACACAATGGGAGAGAAGACAACTTGTATAATCATACTGTATCCTCCGATGACGCTACTTTGTGAATTAGCATAGAGGGATTCAAGAATGGAAAACGTCTCTATTTATAGGAGGAGGTCTTCAAGCTACAACGGTTCTGCACTGGTTCTATCAAGATCAGTGCTAAGTTGTAGACATAAGGGAGTTTTTGCAACTCTGAGTCGTAGTCGAGTGGGGGGACGAATAGAAATGGAGTAATGTGCACGCGTGTTCAAGCTCAAGGGAAGCTGAATACAGCTCCGAATACACATGTAACATTCCATGACGATCACCTATAATGCTATACCTAATCAATTTTGCTTCCGAGACTGCAAGGCAGCGAAAGCTTTGTTTTCACTTTAAAAATGAAAACAAATTTTTTGCTCCAAAATCAAAATTTCCACTCGCATTTTGCGTTTCAGAGCCTCCTGAACAAATTTGGTTCCGTGTCTGTCTGTCTGTCTGTCCGTCCACATTTCCTTGTAACTACAATTGTGATCCGATTTTAACCAAATTTTCAGGGATCGTGCGGGTTAAGCTCTAGATGGTCCCCTATCAACTTCTCATTTCTCATTCTTGTGACGGTCATAACTCGGTCAATGTTGAACGGATTTCGGTCAGATTTTCAGGGATGATGTGGGTAAGGTCCCTTGAGGTCGCATAAGACAATCATCATAATTGCATTAGCGGTACGCTCTGCGCATGCGTGAACGAAATATTCTTATTACGGTCCTTGCAACAGCCGTAATTTCCACAATTTTGATGCGATTTTCTTCACATTTATAGGGATCGTGCGGGTATAGCTCTACATGGTCCCCTATCAGTTCCGTCATGATCAAATTGTTTCGGTCATAACTCAGGTAATTGTGAACGGATTTCGGTCAGATTTTCAGGGATGATGCGGGCAAGGTTTCTTGAGGTCCCGTATCACATTCTTCGCGATCATTAGCAGTGGTACGCTAGGCGCATGCGCGAAAGTGATGTTTTTGTTACGTTTATTAGCTTAGTTAATTTTATCGGATTTTGTTCAAATTTTCAGAGATGATCCCGGTAGAGTCCCTTGAGGTGCCATACGAATCGTACGGTACTACCAGTGATTGTGCCCATCATGCCGGGAATTTATTTTCCGGCCGTTTCTAGTTTTCTGGAATTTAATAGTGACGTACTGTGAAGGTCACGAGGAAGCTCATGTGCCATTTCCTTGGCAGTGTATTTTTTGTTTGTATCTATTTCAATGTGGTATGACATGGACATCGTAGTATTCGTGATTTTCAAAAAAGGTGGTTGGTTTGTAGGATTCATCCTCACTTAAATTATGTTGATACCATGTAATGGATTCTAAAGCTTCTCGATCTACCATCAATCCGATTTTGGTCGAGAGTATATGGGCAGGTGAAGTCTCAGGATGACATGATGACATCCTACTAATTTTGTTGAAATAGGTGACCATTACACATGTCAAACCTGAAATTGGTTGTTGTAGACGATGCTCCGATACTGGTAGCTCGATTTTGATGAAGTGGGTAGGGATTGTGCCACTTAACAGAGAAGATCTAGACACAGACAGAAACTGCTGTCTTCGCCCTTTGTCGCGTATTAGGAGGTACCTATCCACATCTTCAAAAATGGTTCGTTATTTTCAATAATAAACGTAATGGTCCAAGGGAAAAAAGTGTAAAATATCGTACATATTTATAGTATTGGTACATATTGATCGTTGATCATGTTGAAGTTCCCGAAAGAGATTTTCCTAACCCAAGGCGAATTTCAATGTTGCCCTTAACAACTACCCTTCATTCTTCTACCACATCTATTTCTAGTGAAAAAATAAACCACATAGGTAGATGAAGTTGTAGCTAATTTAATAGGTACTTCTTCCATTATGGAAGAAAAAGAATACATTACACGTTAGGTAATCTATGACTCGGGCTTATGTAATTATGGAGATTCGGAGTACTAGTGTAGTCACGTTAGTGTGATTTTTGAATCGTTTCATTCAATCGTACAACGATTCCCTATTCGTATGACGACTCAGATGGAAAACTGCAAAAACTCCCTATAATTAATTGCCTAACACACGCAATATGTGCTAGGTAGCTGTTTTGTACCTGCCTGCATAATCTGATGTTATTCAGTTTCACAATCTCAGTTAATTTTCAGATTTTGAGATGAGACTAAGGTCTCTGTCACGTTCTGGCAAAAAACGGTTCCCATCTTATCCGGGAGAATGCATCATCCTGCGATTTTCCTTGGTTCAAACATTCTGTTCCTGAGTTTCTGATGTGGCGATTTGAGAGCCACCTAAGTTCGGACAACTGAGGAAGGATATCCCAGAAATCTGTAATTATACGTATGCGCTATTTTGGATAAATGGAACCCAGCCCATTCGTCTTCGTTTCATGGTAGCAGAGCATGGTTTTGAATTACCTATGTGCTGTGTATTAAGTATTCTTTGGTAGTTCGATTCACAGATTTTCGGCGGGCCGTTTCAGAAGGAACATTGAGCCCGAGGGTCTCCAGAAGGAACCCTTGTTGCATAAAATACAGTAGGTTTCATTTATAATGATGCCAGATATGTTGATGTTTTGTATGCTACTCTGCCATCAATATTCCGATATAGCAATGTTGATTATAACTATATTCCGCATTTAACATGTAAATAAAGGCCCTTTAAGATCTTTCTTCGTTTCGCATACCTACCTAAATAATAATGATGGCATGGAATTTCTCGCACCTCACGTCCCCCTGCTCGTGCCATGCCTTCATAGAACCGAACCAGAATTTAGAGACCGTACCTACCTACTCTACGGCCAGAGACAGGAGAAGGGTATCTCGTTAATTTCTAGAATGCTTATTGTCTTGTAGAGTAGAAACCCTCTGTTCCATCTTTTCCTGACTGTTATTTTCTTAACTGTTCAAATTAGATGTGAAATTTTGGGGTTCATCCTCTCCATTTATATAGTGGTCGCTTATGTTAGAATATGAATAAAACAGTTATGCAGCATGATCGAATTTTTTTAAATTATGGCTATTGTCATGATGAATTGTTTTGAAATTTGAGCACTTTGAAATGAAATTGTTTCTTAAGTAGGTATCTGTTTTGTGACAATAAACTTTATCTAAATAAGTAATAGTCTGCAGTACAAACAAAATTTTGAATTTTAACAACTTTCCGCATATATGCATGCATAGTAGGTATATCTGATTCCCACCCCTTGTCTTTCCCTGTACCGGGTACCTATACTTAGTGGTGTCCACTTAAAACGATTTTAATATACGCTTGGGCATCGTTATATACGGAAATCTACTGTACTCACATTTGTCAATTAGGACATCTAAATTTTCTTTTTGTTTTTTGCCCTTTCCACTTTCAATTGAAATTAGGTAGGTACTAATTGTAATTGATTCAGGCGCCTCTGTCTTATCATTTCTTTTCTTGGTTATAATCTCACATTTATATTTTCAGGGCATTGTTCCTATTTTATTACTCAAAGTCCCTAAAGAGGGTAATTCATTCAATTTATTATTCAAAGTCACAAAAGAGAGCAAACTTTTGTTTCAAGTCCCCAATGAGGGCAAACTCTAAGTCTCCAAATTTGAGTAAATTATGCTACATGATCGACACGAAAATCGTTTCCTTCGTCCTATATTGGTCTCAACCCAATCGGATCACATAAATCCTACTCTTACAAATCTGAAAAGCATTATATCTGTGTCTTTCTCTTCATGATTCGTGCTGTACTCTGTAAACTACTAGTGTGTAAACTACTAGGGTTTCAATAGTTTTTTACTGTTAGGAGATTTATAACTAAGAATGAGTTCTGAGAGCGAAGTTATACACTAGATATTTTATAACGGCAAAGAAGAGTGGAAAATATAAGTTGAAGGGTGAGAATGTAGGTAGCAACCTACAAAATTTCTTTCACGAAACATCAACATTTTGCAATCTATCTATACCACTACCCAAAGCAAAAAATTTATATGATGTGTAAAATCCCTCAAATAGTGGTTGTAGACGAGCTTACCCTATTTTTGACTAGTTGAAACTAGTTTTGACGAATTTCAGGTAGGTACATACCTATTTAGGGGTAATATATATATATGAATATGTATATTTTTAATTTAATTTGTTCCTCTGAAAATCTATGGTAGGTACGAACCTACCTAGTTGATGGAGATTGATTGCATTGAAAGAAAATTTGCGTGTTTTAGTTGAGGCTACAAAACAAGGCGCTAGAGCTGAAGAGGGACGACGAAAGAGCAGCTGGGCGAGTGAGGCAGTTGTTCGAAGAGAGGCGAGGAGCCGGGCGAGACAAAAGCTACCCCCTGGAACCCCTTAAAAGGCGCGTTGTGAGTTTGGATCGTCTTAACCAGCCCAAAAGTGATCCAAATTTTAAAGAAGAGAAAGCCCCAGAGACAGAGCGGCTGACCAAAAGCCACAAAGTGACGAGCAGCCGGATCGAAGTGCCAAAAAGACTTCCCAACCTCGGTGGGGCCTCTCTCCAGAGTTCATTACAAAGACCGCCAACCCCTGACCCAGTGGCACTTGCTCCCATGGACGGGGCCAAGAGACCGCTGGCCAAGAAACCACAGAGCCAAATTGGATCTCTTTCCAAAAGTTTTGGTGGCCTCAAAGTTTCCTCGACGACTAATGTAAGTATATTTCCAGTTTAAGCAAGGACTTCTTAAATAACGTTTTCCAGTTTCCTATGCGACTACCTTTCTGCAATATCGGGATGAATCTTCTGATTACACTGACGTAAACGTAAATGAAAATTAAACTTAAATGACATACAACGTGAAATAGTTGTCATTCTGTTCTCAATCATTCATTAGTCAATCGATCATTCGGTATTACATTGAGATAACTCTGTGGAAACAGCGCAGAAGTAGGTAGGTACCTATGTTCAATTCGAAAAGGGTAGGTATGAATTCTTTTATTAGGTACCTACACCACCAGCAATCGTAAGGTGGATTCACAACCAAAAGTAGATATGTGATTTATTTAACTCGAATGATTAATAGATAATGATGGTTGATGTTGATATGATAATATTTTGCGCTAAGCGTCACTACAGCAATTGTTTCTTAATGACAGTAGCTTCACTTCAGAGAATACCTATCTCAATTTTGTTTTCAGTCAAGTGTTTTTCTAGTTCAAGTTCGTTTTACCCAGTCAGAATTACAAAAAATATAGCTACCAACCTATATGTGCGTGAAATTTTTTGTTTTATCTGTTTCAAATGGTTTTATCACCTCCCCCCCCTCCCCTTTTGCACAGCCCCTTCAAATCGATCTTAGTGAAAATTGCAGATAATCATGTTTGTAAGATTCTTCTAAATGAACTTCAGAAAATCCAGAATAAACCTGCTCATTAACTGATAGGTAACAACAGTTACATAATTTTTTGAAGGTTTCAGTACTGGTACTACCTAAGTCTTTAGAACTCCCTACCTTATCCACTAGCACTACATGCCAATGTGGCCCTTGGCCTCCTCGACCACAGCTTTCCATCCAAACTGATCAGCAGTACTATTCCTCCAGTTTTGAACTCCGATCCGCCGGGTGTCCTGCCCAATCTTATCTCTCAACCTATTTCATGGCCGGCCTCTTCTTCTTGGCCCTTCAATGCTTTCAGCAATTATGGACTTTTGAATCCTTTCCAGCCCCATTCTCTCAACGTGTCCAACCCATCGCAGACAACTCACTTTAAAATAGATCTCACAATATCTTCCTGCTGAAGAATATAAGATTTCCAAATTAGGTCTTATCCTCCATTTTCCTCCCACACAGTGGCGCCATACATTTTCCTTATGACTTACCTCTAGAACACTCTGAGCTGTTCCTGATCAACACTTGTGAGGGTCCATGTTTCTGCACCATAGCAGATCACAGCCCTAACGAGAACCATGTAGAGCAACATTTTGATGACTCTCGAGAGAATGCAAGAGGAGAAGAGATTTATGTTGAGAAATAAGCTCTGTTTCTGCCCAGTATTCTCCTATCGATTTCACTCGATATGCTGTTGTTGCGAACTAAATCACTCACGTCGAAGTTGTGGAAACCCATTTCAAAACGGAAGTTAGTGAAAAACGTTGTCTATTTCCACGAAAAATAAAGAGTTACAATGTTAAATCGATTTCGACGGTGTGTAAATGATAATTTTTACACAATTTTCTCCATTATGTTGTTAAGAGCAACTTTCATGCCTATCAAATATTATTCTGGCTATCTAATAAAATAATGAAGAATTTTGCTCCTAAAGTAGGACCTATCTCTACCCAAGTGAGAACCCAGTTTCTTATTCATAACAACTTCTGCATTAAGAAGAAGGGTGCAGAATGTGCACAAAAGAAGGGCTGTAGACAAATCTTATCAAACCACACATTTTTGGAGCTTCAATCCACTTTTTCAGTCCCTATTATGAAAAATTCGGTTAGCCAACGTGGTAGGTAGTGCGCTACTAGATAGATTTTCAAGTAAAAAATTGCTCGAAAATTGAGACACACGTAGGTTGTCACATTCATACAAATATACACAACCTTTCCAGGTATGGGGCAAACAAAAACCTTTTATAGCAATGGAACTTGTACGAAACATTTTGCATGAAAACTGTACCTACCTATAAGTACAATGCAAAACTCTGCACATAAGTTTCATGGTTCATTCTTGGATAATAGTTTTTAGACTATGATATGATTTTAAAAATGTTTCATGAGTAATCTTTAAACTTATTTTAATCTATTAGGATGGATTGATCGAACCGAAGCCAGTCACCGGCTTGAGAAGGCCGACACCGATATCTAGGTCAGCGGATAGCAAACTTACAAAACTCCCCAAACCTGCAATAGCATCCCCTCTAAAGGTAGGTACCTACTTAATCAAGCTAGAAAAAAAATAAAACAACGATAAATAGCATATCTACTGTATATACTTCTATCTCTTCAATTTTTTATTTATTGTTCACAGACAGCTGACCGAACCCCATTGAGAGAGAACACAGGAAGTTCTCCCAAACTGCGTGACACCTCTGTCAATAGTGATGTTCCTGTATTTGGATCTCCAACTCGATCTGTAAGTCACTTATTAAGTTTGGTTGTCATTGCAATGTCTTCCAAATGATTACTTTTACTCACACACTTTGGAGTATTTATTGGGTAATTAATAACATATATTTCACATTGATTTGATTTCTGAAGAAGGTACCATGTTTGGGATCAAAACCTTATTATCCATCATTCTAGCATAATGTTTATAGGTAGGTAGGTACCTAATTACCTATGTTCAATCGACCCTAACAAAGGAGGAATTTTACTTCCAAATTGCTGAAAATCACCTTGCTAAATTACATAATCTACTATGGTGTTTAGTAATCAAACTGGACTGAATCTGCTCTATTCAAGCCAAGTGCTGTGGCAGTGTCACACCCCGTACGGTGTCTTCAGTCAGGTCAGTTCAAGTATAGTTGCAGTGTCGCCACACCCTTAGAGTCGCGCCCTATTATCTTTTGGAGAAAAGCTAAAATAATGCTTCATCCCAGGTTCAAACTGTTGTAATTTTAAGCAATGTAGTGCAATATAACAATAACCTTTCCTGTGCATGGGGTAGTCTGTAGAAAAAAACGTAAGAGATGGAAAGAAATCAGGAATAGAGACCAGCCCTACCTTCCAGTTTCTGGCATACGTAGTATTTAGCTACCTTGCCCGTAGCATTTGGATAGCTACCTAGCTGTTCATTTGATAAAAATTGTTTGCACAATAAGGAGGTAGGTACCATTATTTTAATTTTTCATTGGTGGAAAATTTCACATGCAAATTCCATGTAAATAAAATCAGAACAAGTTGAATCTAAAATGGAGTAGGTTTATTTCTCTAGACTAGACTTTTGCTTTACTAGTTGAGGCAAATTTACGAGGGCTGTAATCCTGCCTATCAGTGCTCAGGGTGACCAACCACGCATTCTGAAATTTCCCTATGAGTGTCTCATACTCATGTGTAACGTTATAGGTTAAATTTAAGATCCAACACTTTAGTTAGTTTTTTCGCAAATTGAAGAAAAAGCATATTCACAGTTTTGCTGGATGTTTCAGGTTACTCCAGTGTCGGCTACTTCAGTAAGAACTCCAGCAAAGGCTACTGAAGACAGGCCCAAGCCAACCCCACAGCCTGACGATGGGAGAGTTCCTTGCAAGATCTGCAGTCGCTTGTTCCTTCCCGACAGAATACCTACTCATGAAAAAATTTGTTCCAAATCCAAGACAAAGAAGAGGAAACCATTTGACCCGGTGAAAGCCCGACTTACAGGGACAGAGGCTGAAAGCTATATCAAAACTATCAAATCCACAGTAAACAAGGTATGGATTCCAATCAGGTTGTCAGTCAACCCACGTGTTGCACTCATAAATATTTATATATGTTAGAGATAAAGAAACTAAATCCAACAATTATTGAACATAAAAAAAACCTAAATAAAAATAAATAATAATAATAATGAGTAGGTAGGTAAATAAAAGTTCTAGTCATGCAGCATGACCGTATGAGCGAATTTTCGTAAATTATCGTATTGGTATACTGTTAAATTGTTTGGAAATTTGAGCTTTTTGAGTGTAAGAAAATTGTTAACTATTAATTTTATGGCAAAAAAGTATTCTAAATAATAATCTCCTGTTCATATGGAGGTTTGGAATTTTTAGCTTTTATTGCAGTTTTTATCGATTTTTCAGCAAATTTTAATGAAATTCAAGTACATTTTTCAGCATAATTTCGTACATAAACTTTTTAATATTCTATTTTATAATTAATAAACTTTATTCGGGTAATATTCTGCTAAAAAATATAAATTTAATAATTTTTAGTCATTCTCAGTGATTTTTTAGCACATTTTTTGAAATTTTACCAATTGAATGTGCTCAAAAATTGCTGGCCAACAAACTCATCCTTTTGTTTGGAAACCTTGATTTTTTGACGCAAGAACGGAATGTTTATCTCAATTCTAAGGGGAGTTATTGTCTGGAATGACACATAAATAAATGAAATATATTTTCCCGAGCCATTGCAATAGCTTCATTTTCTACGAAAATTCACTAAAATGAAATGCCTACAAGTTATTTTAATCTTCAAATTACCGCTTGAATGGAATCAATTTCAATCTCAGCTATTCAAAGATAAAACCGTTGAGGTTTTACGTAATGTTTTCTTCTCAGGTTTTGTCTCTTTCATCTGGTATAATTTTCAACCCTGATGTAAATATTTCACTTCCAGAAACCTCCACCCGTGAAGAAGAGCAACTGGAGAAAGACGCATGAGGAGTTTGTAAACAGTATACGAGCTGCGAAACAAGCACAAGACTATGTGGCAAAAGGAGGAAAATTGTCAGATTTACCACCTCCACCCCCTATGGATACTTCTCACTACACTCCATGTCCTCACTGTGGGCGTAAATTTGCTGATGCTGCTGCTCAGAGGCACATACCCAAGTGTGCAGATATGCGCCACAATAAACCTAAACCAAATGCAGCAAAGAATACAAAACCTTCACTAGCGTCTAAAACTGTTACAAGAACTAGGGCCCCAGTGGGCAACTCTAAAATAAGGAACTAATAATCATTCAAACACATTCATCGGCATCTGACAACTTTATTGTATAGCAACGATACTTTATCGAAAATTAATTAGTAGACTGGGTTTCTTCTGTCAAATGCTTGAAATGAAGCTGATATCGCATGAAAATGACTGTTATATGCAGTCAATAAACTATTCCTCCGTAATTAAAAAAAAAAAAAAAAAATTATGGGAGGATCCCTTGTCAATGAAACTGATGAGATCTAGTGTGAGGCAAGGGTTATTTATAGGGAGGGGGCTCAGAACCCACATTTCCTGCAGATCCCAGCTGCGCTGTATAGCCCACCATCCTTACTGATCACAAATTTATATGAATCTTGGACACCTTCATAAATAGGATTTAGAATTTTTTACTAACTAATCATAATTTTTGGGAGTTGATGATGGAACCCATCAAGAGATTTCAGACTCCTTAACCCTTGGGAACGTGCGGTACCTATCTTGTGAATAAAAGGTGCCAACAGTTTAGTAAATTGTGCATGGAAGGGAGTTGGCGAGAAAGCTCTGTCATAGTCTAGCTACATCTTAGACGCAACGTTACAATTAAGCCTTCTCACCACTATCAGATATGGTGTGGACCTGGTTATTATCTCAGAGATAAAAATCTCACCTCTTGGGAAATCATTTCAATTTTTAGTTTTTTCTCTTTTTTTTGTATGTACAATTTAGGTTCATATGTACGTTCACTTTTGCATATACCCATATTAAAAATGTCCATTTGAGTAATAAAAGTTGAAATTTATCTCTCAGATACTTTCTAATTAGATGATTAGTCTATGTTTCTAATGTTACTGATTCTATTTTTTATTTCTCGAATTTATTGTTGAATTTGACAAATTACAAAAACATACTATTATTTTTCATAAAGAACATATTGCAGCTGTTCAAAAAAACCCATTTTGGTGGGTGGATACATTTTAAAGGTCCTTTCCTACTTCCCAGATACAGCGTGAACTCAATTTTTCAGCAATGAGCGCTTGTTCCCAAGGGTTAAACAAAAAGTGATTGGGACCTAGATGTTGGTTTATTCTCTGCCCTTCAGGATCTATGGAATATTCATACCCAGAAATGAAGTGACCAGTGCTTGCTTACGTAACCTTCCTTGCCAGAATCAACATGGCATTTCAGTAAACGTGTGGACACACTTACATGATGTTTGTTGTTACATGATTGACTTATAAAACGTCATTAAAGTAAAATACAGTAATTGCCCAACAGAGGCAATCTGTAGGTATGTACCTACTAAATATTCTTATCATCTTAATGGATATAATCAACCTGGTTATCATAGATTAATAAGTGAATAAAATCCAAATTAAACAATATCGATCACAGACCAACAAATGAACCTATATTACATACAGTCAATTTCAAGAAAAACGAATTAATTAATCCGTTCCCTGTGATTAAGGAAAACAGCTGTGGCTAAATGATGTTCTAATGGTGATTACAGCTCGCTTCTACGAATAATCTTATTATGGGTATTCATGGTCCAGTAGTTTCGATGTCGAGTCATAGAAACTTGAGTTTCGACAGGCTCCAATGCGCATGAGCGTTGTCTTTAACGTTGATTCGATTTACACAG
Source organism: Adelphocoris suturalis (assembly GCA_030762985.1). Lineage (NCBI taxonomy): Eukaryota > Metazoa > Arthropoda > Insecta > Hemiptera > Miridae > Adelphocoris > Adelphocoris suturalis. The sequence goes on along the minus strand of CM061045.1, from coordinate 66,128,247 downwards.
AGCTGGAGCCTTTGAAATTAATATTTTGACGTTCAATCATCAAAACGTAGCAAAGATCCCATCAACTGTTTAGTGAAACATCCTTAGGCTGTTTCTCTTCTACATTAGAAGCAGAATTTCTTCGTCTAATCAGTTCGGAAGAAAACAACAGGTGAAGTCCTTTGCAACTTTCTACAATTGGGCCAGATGACGTTCTGTGAAGGGGAGGATCAACCGTACATATTTTTTCAACCGATCCGCCATACCAGTCGCATCGATGCATTGGTTAATAGCTGTGCTTTTAATGTTCGAATCTTTGTCCCATAATGGTAGATAGAGGAAAATTGATTGGACTACTGCGGGAGCAAGTGGAACCTGGGACCAGAGAAACAAACTGTACCACAATCGGGAGTTGAGAGCAAAACTGTAGGAGGAAGTAGGGAATGGGCTGGATATTGAAAGTAAGTAGAAATGAACATTCTAAAATACTTTTTTTTTTTTTTAATCGAGATTACTTACTAGGTGTTCAAACTTCACCATTGAATTGATTGAACTAGAGTGGGAGTGAGTGGCATCATGGGACAAGAGAAACAAACTAAGTACCACAATTGGGAGTTGAGAACAAAACTGTAGGAGGAAGTAGAGAATGGGCTGGATATTGAAAGTAAGTAGAAATAAACAGTCTTAAAATTTTTTTAATCAAGATTACTTACTAGGTGTTCAAACTCCCTCGTTGAAAGCACTCTAAATACTGGGAGGGTGTTCTGACTTGTGGAGATATACCTAACCAACAGTGGACTACTTTTCCAGTGGACTAATATTCCAATAACAGGCAAAACAACAGTAGTAAACTAACCAAGAGCATTTAGTTGCAGGCATTTTCACCAGAACCGCCATGGTTCAACTGTTTTGGCAGCAAAATGAATACAAATTTCTTCATTTTTTCACTTCAACATTAAGGACCACAAAACTCATGGATTAAATTTATATTCAATACATGAATAATGAAAGATATAACTCAATGAATTACAAAGTGATATAGGACGAGGAAATACCAAAATCTCAGTGTAAATACACTTAACCTTATCTGGAAATCTTCTCACTAGCTTCTTCGGTGGTCATAAGATAAACTGGAGAAGAGAAGATAACTGCCTTACAGAACACCTGGAGAAGTTATCCACGGCAAAACATGGTGGCTGATTTCGAGTTAGAGGCTTACAGAACACCTGAAATTCTCCTAGGCAAAGATGGTGGTGTATCTCTGCTATGGAAAACTTTTCCCATCGAAATAAAGTTACAGAACCCCCCCTGGACTGGAGTCACTTCAGATGTCGAAGCACCCTTATCAATAACATATTTCGTTCTCGTTAATCAGATAACTGGCAAGTCAGTTTTACGTTCATTGTTTTACAAATAATTTTATCGTTTATTTCATTTTTTAGTTTGTCATTAATATAACTTGCAACGATTTGGCTTTCACTAGTGGGGCTCCAAACTTGAGAAGCTCAAGATAAGAGTGCAGCATGAAAACAATGACCTTACTAATTTGCTATTCTTTTGTTGCCTATTAAAGGCGTCGTGAGGGACACAAGTTGTTTTCTCTGTGTTTCGTTAAAGCGTCTTAGGGGAGAACAAATCTGTCTTACTGGAGATGAGGCGCCTCATCTCCCCGCACATGCGCAGTAGTGTTTTCCATTACGATAAGGCACCTCATCTCTATCTCCCTATCACTTTAGGAACTCAGTTTTATAATAATCTATTTATTAGTAATATAATTCTAACTTTTGACCAGTATTGATGATATTTATGGTGAGGGGAACGAATTGTAGAGCAAACAGGGGTGACACAAGGTATCAATGAGGGGGGTGACATGCCTTATTGGTTTGGAGCCTCATTCCCAAAAGAGATGTTTCGATGAGGGAGCCTCATGACACCATCACTTTTCTATGAACCATATTTTCAAAATGAACCATGAACATCCTTATTGAGTCATGACCACATTTGCCCGAATTCTTATTCTAAACCATAATCCAGGAGTGCCAACCTATAATTAACGCCGCAGAAGCCTATAATGAACCCCTGTCTCTCACACAGGTTTATGTTTCACTTACTATTGTCGAAATTGCTCCTGGTGCATGTAGGGCGCTGTCAGGTCACTAGTTCCTCAGTTGACTCTCAGCAGTGACAGGTGACGGACCACTCTAGTTCCCAGGCCTTCGAATGGCTGTATGTACCATGTTACTTGAAGTGATCTGACTTACAGACATATATTCTGCTTAGTTAGAATGGATTGCCCTTCTTATAGACATGTGTTCCGCTGAGAAACACACGATCTCCATGTCTGTTGATAATATGTTCTATTAAAGGGAGTAAAATATCTATTAGACATATGTGTGGGTAGAAGTGGTAAACTTCTGCCAAACTTTTAGGTAGGCACGCCTAGACAAATCACATGACCGGGCGCGTGCTGCACTCTTGTATTTCTGACACGAGCCTTTTTTTCCCAGCACGCTTGAAGGTTATTTCAAAGAAAACAGTATTTTGAATGAATTCTGGTATATTTGAAAAAATTAGAACCACATTATCGTAAAGAAAACACTACTTATATCACAAATTTCCATTATTAAAATTGACAATTACACGTGGTTGAATAGAAATGAGGAACTCATTTTATCTTCAACACAATATTCGTATCTTTCTGTAAATTACCTACCAAACAATTACCATCAAATTCTGATCAACCCTCATCAGCTAGAAAAAACTTTTAAAAGACCATTTTGAATAACACAGAGAGAAGAATAAAAAAAAAAAAATAATAATAATAATAAATAAAAAAAATCAATGTGAAGTAACACAGACAATTTTTATAACGGTAAAATTACTTTTCGTAGGTGGTAAATGGAAAAAAAATCGAATCTGAAAATTTGACGAAATTGTCAAATGTTTCTGGATCTTCTTCTGTAAGTTCCTGGAGTTTCCTCAGTTCCTAGAGTCTGATCTGAATAGGTAAAGTAAACTAATATAAACTCAAATGAATCTAGGTAAAATTACTTTTCGTAGATGGTAGGTGAATAAAAGAAGAAAAAAACAAGTCTGAAAATTCGAAAGAGTCGCCAGAAGTTTCTGGGTTTTCTTCTGAATGTTCCTGCAGAATCTGTCTGATGGGTTCATCCATTTGAAATCAGGTAGCTACTAAAAAATTGAAACCCTATGAGTAAAATTTGAAGTGATGGTTTTTTTTTTCCACTGTAAAATTCCCAGATTTACTCCAATTCTGTGTTTTCATAACCTTTAAAATAAATCCAGCAAAAATTAGAACTACGCAAACCACAAGGTAAAAATTCGAAACCCCCAAAGAATCCTTTGAACTATAATGTCGGTACCTGCCTATAAAAAATGTAATAGGCACTGGTGGGCGTGTGCCGCAAAACGATAGTGAACTTGGAGTAGGTACCTTACCCTGCCGAGATTTTTCCTTTATGCCTACCCTCTGAAATCCAAATTTTGGTTATTTTGCCGCACATGCTGTGGCCACGCGCTGCCGAAAGGTTAAAAAATCTGATTTTCTGCCAAGGTAGTAAATGTTCCTACAGAGAAATGCACTATGACTATCCCCGAGCTGTCGTATGAATAGGTGAGATTCCTACCTTCTAAAAAATATAAATTAAGAACTTCGTCTGGGAGTGAGGTTTTTTCACCAAATGTGCTAGTGGTAGTCTGACAGACTCGTGTTCTGCTAAGAACGAATTGAAAACACGCAAGAACGAGTTGTAAAGAAATTTGATTAAAATAGAACGTACCTGCTACAAATGAATTAAGTTCCGACAATTTTTAACGAATATCTCTGGAAAGCTTTCCGTTAATGAGCAATGTTCTTCATGGAATTAATAGGTATGTATTGTTCAGTTGGCATAAATACAGACACAAAGTTAATGCTGCCCCATTTCGGGGTACGTACGAGTGTGCTGACATCCCTAATAAACTATTGATTGTTGGACTATTATTATTGAGTATCCCCAGACTACTTGATCAATGATTTGGAATACAATTTGACTAAGGTAATCGGAAGGAGTTGAAACAGAAACAGTGAGAATGTGTATCAGAAGGACTTATCCTTCAACTAATGCAAATCGGCGTGACGCTACTTTTCCTAAACGCTTTTTTATGTAAGAACTCCAAGGTGATGGCAATAAATTGTGGAGAAATGAGTTATTTTTCAAAAATTATTCTGTTACTTTGAAACCCTTTGGGTCCAGATTATTATTTCTTATATTTTATCCTGTAATTCCAATTTAGATTCAAACTTCAATAACATTAGTCATTAATTATTAAATTATCTATTGTATTTAAATTAGTTGGTAGTGACCTAATAAGGAATAATCATTTCCAATTATTGTTGAATAGTGTAAGTTTTGAACTCGCTTCGATTCAATGTGATAACAACCCATTAAAGCCTTTCGAACTCAAGTTGACTTCTTCATTAACCTCAGCAACCATTCTTGTGTTAAATAAATGGGGAATACATTCACTTAGCAACAAGAATATCTATGAGTCCCATCGGACAAAAAGAGACCGAGAGTTGTGGTTTTATCCGAGTTTCCAACGGATAAAAAGTATTCATAATTGGGCCATCCATCCAATTACCTCCCAAAAGAGATTTTCGCCACCCTTCTAAATTTTTAACCATTTTCTCGGAAGTATATAAATCTTCTTCCATGATCTGTCTCAAAGAGCAGACTCATATTTTCATCTGTATGTGTATTCAGGTTGCTCATGTAGTTGAATTGCATCGATACTATTGTAGTCAGTTTAATCAACCATAACTACCTCACAATGTAAACCCATTCAGGACGGATGACAGTATATACTGTTATGGAGGACTTCACGGCAGCTGGGTGAGTGTATAAGCTATAATGGACCCATTCAGGCCCAGACACTCTAAAAACTCCCGCCAGGGAAAGGAAGAGCCCTGAGATCCTTTGTCTGGTGGTTTTCATGTTCAAAGACTTTCAAAGTACTGTAAGAAAGGGTTCGTTTGGTCATCGTCAGTTTTATCCAGAGCTTTAGGCTACCAACATCGACAGTGTGTTTCCATAGTTGAATGCAAGTGAAACTCTTGTTTTTTCACACATTTATCGTATTGTAATTGTTCAGCATTCATATATCCTTGTTGACAGTATAGAAAAATTTGATGTTGTAATCAAGTAAATGAACCGTTCAATCAACTTGACAGTATATACACTCATTAGGCTGAGAGGTGAGCACATAAATATTGCTGGTTTGCATGCCCTTGTCCATCGCCCTGGCCTGACGACAGTATGTGATGTCATTTCTTAAAAACCGTAGGAAGTTACTTTTTTACGAACGAATAGTATCAAAACTGCATTATAAAGAAGAAAAACTACCCTTATACGAGTTTGGAGAACGCCAGTGTTGCTCGTCTGGGCGCTAGAACCTCTTTTTGAGTGCCAAGTTCAAAGGGTCAATAAATTTCGAAACCATGATGTGCTATCTAATGAAAAAACTCCTTGTTAGCCCGGTTAACATATCTTTTTTCTCCAGTTTAACATATCCTTGATGTAGGTATACCAATATGGAAGAAAAAATTTTGATACTATCACTTTCTTGAATAGGAAATTTTTATATACTGGACTAGAAAATACCCCATGTTATAAATACATAATGATAACAATAGCATTGCATTCAGGAACAAGATTGAAACTATAGAAATGAAATGACGTGGACTGACACAAAATATTTAGAAACACTTATATAAAAACCACTGATATTATTTAAAATCGAAAATATTGCAATTGGTACTTGTAACTAGATATGAGTCAACTAGTGCATAAATAAAGTTCAGCAAACCGAATTCAAGAAGGACAGAGTGAGTCACTTGATCCCTCAAATGACCACTTCTGAAATGAACTGACGTCACAAAACAAAATCTCAGAGAAGGCCAAGAGACAAATTTGGTGACATGAGGAAGTATATCATTTATGTTCCAGAAATTTCAAGTATTATTCCGTGATACCACAAACTCTGTTGATGCTGTATCTCAGAGCCATCGCGGGGATGGCTATGGGCAAAAGATGCCAAAACATAGACAAAAGTTCTTATCACTCCAATCACCCACGGAAACACCATAAATCTCACTATTCAGATGTGGGGACTGGAAGAAGGCTTGGAGTGGTGAGGTATGGTTACTTCGGTATGCAATTTCAGGAGGGGACACTTAGTTGCTTTCGCTTATGAGGAAAACTTGGTTGGGACTGGAATATTGCTAGTGAGTCTCTGTCTTTCAGCGCACTTTCATTACTATTACATTGCACAAAGGTCATTATTAATCCTTATTATCTAGAATTCACCTCGATTCGTCGGTTTTGGAAACTTATTGTTAGATAACTTGTGGAGAAATGTAATGTAAAATGCCTGGGCTTGGTGGACACTATACAGAAGGAAGAGTGCTGTAGATACTATTAAGCAGTAGTGGGTTGGGGACAATTGTGACAGTTCCCGCAAGATCCAAGGGAATGCGCTGCCGTCGCTCTGTTGTTTCCCAACGGGCGTCGGGCGCTAATTCCCGTGTTTTCAAAAACCTGCGTTTGGCGATGGATGGGTGATCCTAGAACTGGAAAACCTATCTTCTCCGAACGTAGCATATATGCTATTAGTACGAGTTGTATCTATTATGGTACTATCACACCCCTCTCTATCTATGAGTGTGGATTTAGGCCCCCATTGCACCACGGGGCGCCTAAGCCCATTACACAATTGATATACCGGCAATCGAGGTTTATGCCGCTTCTACTCTTTTCTGTTTGCAGCGAATCTAAATAACTGAATGATCTTTCATTTTCAATCAAGTGGAAGGCACGAGGCTGCCCTGGGATGGCTTTTAGTGGCCAACGTCCTGAAACAGCAGTCATGGGGGTACATATCCCATAGTAACGTCACAAAGATAAGTGCTCTGACCACCAGACTTGTTGGGATTTTGTGGCGACACTTGAATAAGCAATTGAAATCATTAAGCCAAAAGAGTGAATAAATTCAAAATCAAATGCACCAATAAACATATTTATTGGGTATACATTATATGCAAACTTAGTAAATACTTTACAACCATGTTTAAGGATACACGTACACTCTGTACAATAAAACGAAAACTATAGAATTGACACTTATTACGAAACTAATAACTGTTTACTGGGGTATAAAAACTGAAATAATATTCTTGCAGCTAAATTCAGAACCAGGGTCAACTTATAAACAGATTTTTTCAAGGTTATTATTGAAGATAATCAACAAGGAATTGAGTCGCATCAGATTGGATAAGTATACCTTAGGCCCGGTGCACACGAGCGTCAAAATGACGCTTGACGCCGCGTCATTTCTTGGAATCGCTATCTGCGTCCTATCTGAGTTTCAATGCACACGAGCGGCAAAAGGACGCAGGACGCCGCGTCATGACTTGTCAGTCACTCGCTCGCCAACTACGAGGATGGATCTGTACCCAGATATTGAAGAAGAAAGTGGTTTTTTCGTATTTGGTGCACAAGTACGTATTTCGCAAAGAAGAGGGCAGAAATCGGAAGTACTGAAGAAGCGAATATTATTGAAATTAAAGTACCTACGTTTTTCAGCATAACTTTGAGCAAAACTTATTAAATGTCCTAGTTAATCGTTTATAGTTTAGTTTTGACTAAAATTGTGCTAAAACTTATAAATGTAACGCTTTTTGGCTGTTTTTAGCCATTTTTAGTGATTTTTTTAGTACATTTTTCGAAATTTGCCAATTTAATGGGCTAAAAAAAAAAAAATACGTAGTTGACCAACAAACTCATCCTTTCGTTTGGAATGCTTGATTTGTTGGCCCAAGAACGGTATTTTTATCTCAATCCTAAGGAGAGTTATCGTCTGGAATGATGTATATATATATAATCAATTGCTGAAATTTCGATACAATTTAGCATAATATAATAAGACATGTAATTTAAGAAAATTCGCTCATTCGATCATACTGCATGACTGGAACTTTTTCTAAATAACATCCCCATGTTCCCACATACATGCCCATATGTATACGTATATGAAATTGATATGAATATGGATTTTGGTTGGGGTTGGACGAAAAGTTGGAAGGACCTCGGAGCTAGGACTCGGATTTCAATGAAGAATGTTTTCGAAAATTGTTATTTTATAATTGCAGTAGCAATTTTCTGCGAAGATTCGCTAAAAACGGCATGTTGGGCATAGCACGTAGCTTTCTCGTATCCTTTGACAATGAATCAATGTGCAGAAAATTGAAGTTTTTCAAAAAATCGTGGGCCGAAATCTTCAAAATGATGGTTGACGCGAAGTGACGCAGCTGCACGTGTGCACCGGACGATTGACTGCTGAGTACTGCTAGGGGTATCGGGCGGCAAGATACCTATCGCCCGCAACGCGCGTCCCACAGAAACCTGCGTCAACTTTGATACCTATCCGCGTCAACGCCAGCTGCAGATAGGTATCGGCGTCCCGTGTGCACCGCACCATGCTCCGCTGTGTATCTCTAGTTATCCGATTGAAAATGACGCGGCGTCAAGCGTCATTTTGACGCTCGTGTGCACCGGGGCTAATGGTGGGAGGGATGGGGAAACAGTGATACAAAGTGCAATTCTTTCCGAACATTTTCTTGGAGGTAAACTCATCCAGCAAGTGTTGGCGAAGGTACTGATATTAAAAAACTAAAATAAAATTTAAAAAAATTGAAAAAAAAAAATTAATTAGTAAATTAAAAAAATAAGATAAAAAAATTAATGAATAATAAAAAAAAAAGTGTCATTCTTTCTAGAACTCTGAATGGCAACTTATAATCATAGGCAATAGAGATCACGGAGCGAATGGTAACCCCTCATGCTTCTTGAGCCTGTCAACAACGATGGTGTAGTCAGTGAGCAGCTGATCAAACATAATGCGCAGTTTAGTTTTCCTCTTGTCATCCTCTGCTACACCATTTTGATGGCTGTAGACTCTAATGATAAGTAATTCTCTCTGCAAAGCATGACAAGAAAATAAGAGGTCAGATTGGAACATAATGAAAAATGCAGAAATCCCAAACTCTTTTAAAATAATAATTTGTTATACCTTCATGTCGCAAAACGTTTTTCCCTTGACTTATTTTCAGAATTTTTCGAAATGGATTTCGTCAATGACAAATTCGGAAAGTTTCATTATTTATTTAAAAAATATACATATTAACGCCATTGCAATAGCTTAACCCTCTCCCCGCAGGATGGCATTAGGACCTCCCCGTATATAATTTTAAGGTTGAAAGACTAAGGAATACACTAGTTTACAAAATTTAAGGGTGGTCTTGCATCCAGCCGGAGCTTGTCGGTTTCTTACGTTATTTGATGTGCTGAATCTGAAGTCCTTTTTTTTCTCTTTTGTTTAGCTCGTTTTCCCACCATATACCGTGTTTTCACTTTTTTTTGTGCACAAACTTTTCAGGATTTTTCATAGAACACACTTCCAAGGCACCTTCCAAAGGTGCCTAACTTATGTAAAATTTATTCCGATTCCACATATCACCTTAAATTTCCAATTACACCGCTTCCAAACCCCCGTTTTCTCAAAAAACTTGCGGAATGCGGAAAATCCCGGTTTTTTTGTAATTTTTCTGCACATTTCATGAGCTAAGAATAAAAATCAGGCCTGAAAAAATTGTTTTGGATCTGCAACTTGTAGATAATATTCCTCCGCATCGAACGAGACCAATCGCGCATTTTTTAGGTACAAAAATAACAGAGGTGCAAGTTATTTTGTCAGACATTACCACAAATTCAGGACCCTCGACATAACGGGTTGAACCACAAGCTCATCCTCTCTACTATACTTTGGGAATCAACGCACGCTATGTATGATCAGACCAACCAAATATCTATCTTTCTAGCCGTTATGTGGACTTCTCAGGTTGATTGGATGAACAAGATAACAATAGTGAGCTCTGTATTTTCTGAGGTGGCTGCTCTCTGTCTACAGGCTCAAAATAGCTGTTTTGGATCTTTGTATCTTCATGCCACTTCATGCCCTTGTTGCTCTTGCCATGCCAAGCCCATATTCTCCACAAATGAAACAAAATACATTTGGGCTATTCACACGGTTTTTACGAGGTTTCAACATCCTTAAAAACGATACATTAACTTCAAAAGCGGCAAAAGGACACAGTATGAATCGGTGGAGTGTTCTGAGGCAAAATAGGTTCACCAGACCCCCAATACTAACTCCCTCCAATGGTCCCTTTTTCGATCATGGATTGACAAGACAAGACCAGTATGGGCGACAGGTGGCATGATGACGGCAGATACAAAAACAAAAAATAGCTATTTTGAGCATATAGGGCGAGAGTGGCCACCTCATACCTATGTAAACCAACCACACAAAACACTAAGCTCACTATTGTTATCCATACTGAGCATACGTAGCCTGCATTGATTCCCAAAGTATTGTAGATAGGACGAGCTGTTAGTTGAACCCGGTTTCGTTCAGGGTCGTGATTTTTTGGTAATGTCTGACATTGCACCTCCGTTATTTTCATACCTAAAACCGCGCGATTGGTCTCATTCTCATTCGATGAATGTCCTCTACAAGATGCAGATCCAAAACAATTTTTCCAGGCCTGATTTTTAGTCATGAAATGTGCAGAAAAAATTACAAAAAACCGGGGGTTTCCCACACTTTCTGCAAGTGTTTTGAGAAAACAGGGGGTCCGAAGCGGTGCAATTGGAAATTTGAGGTGACACTCGGAATCGGCGATAAATTTCACATAAGTTAGGTACTTTTGGAAGGCATTTAATCTAGAAGTGTGTTCTATGAAAAATCCTGAAAAGTTTGTGCACAAAAAATTTAAAACAAGCTATATGGTGAAAAAACTAGCTAAACGAAAAAACGGACCTCAGATTCGGACTCAGCACATCAAATAACGCAAGAAACCGACAAGCTTCGGCTGGATGCAAATAATCTTTCCTTACACATTTTTTCATCAAATAGCGCACTCAGAAGTTTTTCTTGGTGCCATGGGAATGATGGGTTCAGTGATCAATTGAATGCCATATTGAGATGGTGGAGCTCTGGTAGCCTTCACGCAGACCACTACCCTCAAAAGCGGTCTAATTGCTGCCCTGCACCAGCACGGCAAGTTATGATTTTATTTACTTATTAGTGTTTTCAAAATGTTTTTTACATTTCCAAATAATTTGAAGAGCAGTTATTTTTCACTGCCAGACTTAAAAAATTCCTTTTTTTTCTATGTAGTAGGGAATGGTGCAATCAACCAGGACCATCGACCTAACGGCGTCGATTCGGGCTCACCAGAGGTACTGGTAAACTTGGCTTTAAAAAACTCCGAAGATGAGGTTGGAACTATTAAAGAAGACGCTAGCGTTTGATTTTTTTGTTGAAAAACTTTTGTTTCATTGTAAACGTATCCATGTCAACATTGCATTAACTCGTTAATTCGTTTCTTTAATTTGTATTTGTTGGTAATTTTCTGTGCTCACGTATTCTATTCAAAGAAATGAACATGTTATTTTTGCTAGATAAGAGGATTCAAAATAAATAATATCTACTTATTTGAAGTAATTTCTCATACACTCCAACGTTGATAGGAAGTTTCAATAAAAACAGTTGATTAAATTTTGTGAGATCATATCCCTTCATTCTATTCATTTCAGACTGTAGGTTAAGTAAAAAGTGAAAATAAATAAATAAATAAAATGAAAAAAAAAAAAAAAAAAAAAAAAAAAAAATGGCTGTCTAAATTTGCTGAGGAACAGGGTGCTGGGTTCAATTCAATTCAACAGTGGGAGCCCGAGTAAGTCGGGAGGACCAGTTGTCTTGGCCTCAAAAGGTCCCTGTCCAATCTCCCCATAGGATTCTTTATCATCACTTACGTTGTATGTGTGTATTTTATTATCTTATCCAAACATCCTAAATTTAATTATTTTATTTTTTTTCTCGACGTTAGGGGTATTTACTTATGAATGTATTTTGGTTGACTGTTACCTAGAATGTAGGTTATGGATACTTTTATTCCTTTTAGAATGGCTCTTTGAACCTTCCCGTATACCTCATCAATGTAAGAATAGTATTCCGATCACTGTTTTTAATATCATTTATATTAATTATAGTATCTTCAAAACTAAGAAGTCTCGATCTAAAGTATATATAGGACATTCGTATAGATAGTGTTCCATAGTTTCTGTGTTTCCACATGCACATCTATTTGATATTCTCGGGTTTATTTTGTTTATTGTTGATCTGACAGCATAATGTCCTGTCAGAGCTCCTATTACCCTTCTTATACTCAGTCTATCCAGTCCTAATAGCCAATCTGTACAGGTTGAAATATATTAGGTAGTTCCTGTGTTTTTCGAGTGTTTGTATAGACTTTCCTTCTCCATGATTTTGGAGGTAACCTTATGGTTAGATGGCTGTCCAAATGCTGCAATACTAGAGCATTAGCTGAGGAACGGGGGGTTATTATAAAGTAAAAACCTATACCAGAGGGTATTACCTGAAAAACTGCATTCAGGCGCTTCTTGACACACAAGCGGTAAGCAGTAAATTCCTTCTCATTATTTTGATTAGTGTAATAGAGGCGGAGTATTTCAAAGACTCTTCGAGCTTGTTTCTGAAAGAAGATGCAAAGAAAAGGCTGCTGAGTACATTGAATAATATTATTCAGAGTTTGGTTACCAATAAACAATTTGTATTAGAACAGTCAGTCAATGCATGAATTATCTATGTTTCACCAATTTTACTAACATCTGTAATAAATAAGCTTGGGGCAACACAGTTTAATACTCTGATCTTATGAGTAAGTACCTAACTGCTATCTCCTTTCCACTTTAAATGTAATCCAGTCCTTCAGCCTTTCAGTCCCAGCGGCGAGATATCACATACGATTTTTCCCCCCCCACATTTTGACGTATTTAGCGACGCTCCTCGCATTCTAGAGGAGGTCTTCGTTATTTAGTGTCTAGGAGGAGAGTTCATAGGAAGCAGCAAAAGCAGAATACTATAGGGATTTTGCGAACATGTTCAGAATTTACAATTTGTTGCTTTCTGGGAATAGCGCCCCCCCCCCCCCCTTTCTTTCATTCTATGTAGCCAAGCATTCTTACACATTCATTCCAATGATGAAATTAAGAAAATGGTCACAGCTGACTTCAGTGACAATCTACATAACGAAATCTTGTATCCCAAGGCCCAATTGACACGATATTAAACCCAGGACCTTCAAAGTTCGAAAATGAGGTTTTTTTTTTCATTTTATCCTTTCTCAAACCTAAACGTATTCTATGCATTTCTTTTGTTGGATGTTAGGCATGTTATTATCTCAATAATTTCAAGCAAATTCCATCAAAATTTGAACGTGGTTCAGTGAACATTGAAAGATTTAGAGTGTTGTTAGTTGAATGCCGTGAAGAATGTAGAGGTGCGAAAATAGGCTGGGCCCTGCCATGCACGGAGCATCGCAGGAATCTGAACAGAAGGAGCACACTCAGTTGAAATGCCCAAGGCCCAAAGGGTTAAGGAGGCTGTTACTGACTTTTATGTTGGATTTACAGAAGTCCACTGTTTATGGTTGCAATAATATCAACTATCTAAGGAAAATAGATATATTATAATGAGGTCTACTAAAATTTGTAATTTATGAGAATCCCTATAATTCACGTGCACTCTATTGTTCGAATCATTGAGTTTTGGTTGATTATCTTAATAAAGAACCTCAATAATTTGCCAAGAATCTTCTAATATTTACCATAGAAACACGGGGCATATTACCTACACCTACCTTGTTTTGCACGACACTGGAAAATCAGTAAAGGGATCTGCTATCTAAGAAGAGTCGGTAGCCATATATCTAGGATTTATTAACATTTAATATCATCCATGAGATCCATTGACTTTGTGCAGTGACCATATACTCAGAAAGAGGTCATTATCATATAATAACATATTGAACTGGAGAGTATCTGAATACTTGACAAGTCAAACAACTTTTCATCGAACGTAACTCACCAAAATAGTAGGAACTCGTAAATAAGTACATAGACTGCTTCCTAGAGTTGGATTATTTACGAAGGCAATCTAACGTTTCAAACACATTTTTTGGTACATTCTGTGAAGCACTGCATAAAGATAGCGATTTGCTTTTTTTTTGTTAGTCGGAAAAGTAATATTCTGAACTTTATCCTGAACTTTTTTTCCACATAGGTACCTTCACTACCCGATTGTACCCACAACTTTGAATAACGCCGAATTTCATTCAAGTTTCGGTGTTGGTCAATCGGCAACTGTGACTCTACTCTCTGATAACCCCCCCCCCCCCCCCCCCCCAAAAAAAACCTCAATGGTTTAAGGAAGAATTGAGGAATTAGCAGAATTGTAGTTTTTTTCCAATATGGTTGATTAGTTTACGAGAAAAGTGCGCAAAAGATCAAAAAGTGTGATTTTACAAGAGAGCACTAAAAAGCTGATGCTCCTCACTCGCTAAGTAAGCTAGGCTGCCGAAGGAGTTCTATATGCACTGGATAATGTTTTAGTTTTTAGGTCATAAATTCAGTTCTAATGTTCGGATTTATTTTTATTTATTTATCTTTTTTCCGGGGGATATTGCTTGATATAAAAATTGAGACAAAACGAAAATCTATTTGTTCAAATTTTCCAAATCGCATTGACCCTTAACCTTTTTGCGCCGGACTTTTAGATGCCCATGCGGCTCCCCAGTCCTGGATTTAAAGGGCCCGCTCGGACTAAGACAGCTCTCCCTGACTTATATTGCGTTTTAGCACTCTTCCGTTCCGCCTATCTTCTAAAAAGCATTACAGGTTCAAAATTCGTTCAAATTTCACCAAATTTTGAGATAATGTTTGTTACATCATATAGTATTCAATCACGTAAAAATATTCAGTATTTTTCAATATTAAGCTGTTTTTCTAAACAGTTTTGTTCCAAAAATGAGGTGAAAATCAAAATAATTCAATGTCAAAGTCAGGGAAAGGTAGAAAGAACGTATATTTACAAAAACAGTTCACTTAGGCATATTCAAATGGAATGGAATAATAAAAAATGGATAGGTATAGTCCAGTCATATAAAACATGTGAAAAGGTATTAACGAGGGTAAACTTCCTTTTTTAATATGTTGTCAGGGTTCACCTAGAGAGTGGCTAGATGGGTCTGCCATCCCGAAAAATGAACGCGTCTCCCTTAACCAGCAGAAAAACCCCTACAATTTTTGACTTTTTCGGGTTTTTTGCCAAAAACTTACTGTAGACGCCGTCTGACAAACATGTTACCCGATACCTTTTTTAAAGAAGACTAAATCTGCAATAATTTGAAAGGTTCCAGAGCTTTGTATGTTCAGTATTTCCGGATATACGGCCTTGCAAAGTTGGGTAATTTTTCCAAAAATGAGAAAATTGTAACGTAAGGTCACAATGACCGAAATATTGGCCAAAGCGCTTGTCCAACGAAATACTTCTGAGGAAGCTCAAGAATGCCAAAGAACCATGAATACAGTAGCAACCCAGGCCTAGGGAAAAGAAAATTAAAGACCAACAATAATTTTCCTCAACGATACGTTTATTATCATTGTTATAAATAAAACGTACAGAAGTAATTAAAAGTATATTTAAAAAAAAAAAAAAAAAAAAAAAAAAAAAAAAAATTCAATTAAAAAAAATCTTGTCTCCCTTCCTTCTATTCAACTTTTTAATTCAAGTTTTTTATATTTTATAATTAGTTATGTACGTTTTATTTACAACGATAAATAATAAACGTATCGTTGAGGAAAATGATTGTTGGTTTTTTAATTTTCTTTTCCCTAGGCCTGGGTTGCTACTTGTATCTACGGTTCATTGGCATTCTTGAGCTACCTACAATACCAACGAGTACCAATTTAGTCTTAAAATGAAGGTAATTACATTTACTACAACTTCCTTTCTCAGACGTATTTCGTGGAACAAGTGCTTTGGCCAATATTTCGGTCAACATAAGCCCGTACGTTACAATTTTCTCATTTTGGGAAAAATTACTTAACTTTGCATACAAAGCTTTGAAACCTCTCAAATTATTGAAAATGTTGTCTTATTTAAAAAAGGTATCGGGGTAACATTTTATTCAGACGGCTTTCTACAGTAAGTTTTTGGCCAAAAACCGAAAAAAGTCGAAAAATTTAAGGGTTTTTCTGTTGGTTAAGGGTGACGCGGTCATTTTTTGGGGTTGCAAATCCATATAGCCACTCTCTGGGTGAACCTGACAACATATTAAAAAAGGAAGTTGATCCTCGTTAATACCTTTTCCGACAATTTTTTTGTCTAATGTGACTGGACTAATATAATACTACAAGACAAACTCGTTCAAAAGGGCAAGCGGTACTGGAGCTTCTGGGAGGAGAATGGTAAACCAGAAAAGGCGATCAAGTGTGGATGAGAAGAAGGCGACTCGATCGAGGGAGAATTTAATCTGCATGGGATTGATGATAGCAATGTGGATCACCCTCAGTTGGGTGCAAACAACCCTCATAGTTTTTAGCTCATTTTCGTAGATAATGAAGCAACTACTGATATCTCTAAAAAAAATTAAAAATAACATTTTTCAAAATTGTCATCTAGCAAAACTAAATTCAAAATAGATGATGGATATTGAAAATCATATTTTTTAGTTTTTACTTGGGAAATATTGATCAACTATGAACTCGAACATTCAGAAATTATACACAATGTAGTGCAGAAAAATGTACTCATGTACGAACTTCAGAAAGTATTTAACCCTGAATCGAATGAGGTTCGGCAGACCTGAATCAAACCAATATTGAGGTCGCTAGGGGTATTTGAAGGGCAAATAATCACTTTAAGTCGCCCAGACTTTTGCCCTTCAAAAACACCTAGCGACCTCAATATTGGTCTGATTCAGGTCTGTCAACTCTAATTCGATTCAGGGTTAAATAATTTCCAAAGTTCATTTCGAACAAGTTTTTGCTCAGACCGTTTCCCATCAAAGTACAAAGTAAAAGGCCGTTTTTGAGAACGTTATGTGTAAAATGACATAAAATTCATAAGTTCGGCTGTAAGTCAATGGGGAAAGGTAAAATATGCTCATTACGAACTTTGGAAAGTATTTAATCTTGAGTAGAATGAGCTTTGGCAGACTGAAATCAGACCAATATTAACGCCACTAGGTGATTTTGAGAGGACTCGCCCAAATTACCTAGCCCGATTTTCAATTGTTCATATTCAGCTTATTTTAAAAGATAATTCAGAGTTTTGGGATCGAATTTTTTTATTCTTATTATTATTTTTTTTTAACGATCTACAAATCTGCTACGTATAAAAAGTTCTGTAGGATGTACGGTACAGGAATTATTAGAGAAAAACATAAAAATGGGCAAATTAGCCATCTTCATGAGACCGCCATTTTGTATTCCACCAATTTTGAGATGGCAGAAAAAGATTTTCTCACTCAGAACGGACTAAATTTTCAAAATCCAATCTCAAACCTTCTCCTGAAATTACTACCTATTTTTGGCCCTGGCTTCAGGACTAGGCTAGTTCCCCATGCCATCTTCCACTGTCCATTTTTATATGTGTTTAAAGCTCTGAAGTTGTTTTTTAGGCAACTCAACAACATTTTCAAGGTTTCACTCAGATATCTTTACCGAAACTGTGGGAAGATTATGGGAGAGTTAATTGTGGGACACCCTAAATATCACACTAGGTTGGTTGGCTCATTCCCAAATGTTGACAAATTCCTCAGTAACCACGCTACTTTTCAACATTTTCCTGTTTCTCCCAAGAATTCAATGATTAAAACTATTTTTGAAACGAAAATAACATTTACTTTGTTAATCTTGAACCGTTCTCGAGCTTCATTAGCCATGTCATCAGAATAACCAGCCAGAAGTTTCTCCTTTGAAAACGCTGGTAGGTTTTTACAATTACAGCAATCGACGTAATCTCTCGAGTATTGGAAATCGCTTGATGGATCTTCAACTGAAACAAAAGGCATAGAGAAAAATCATTCAAAATATCGACTGTCCAAATAAAACTGATAAGTTCTCAAGTTTTTGGAGACTTTTTCTCTCTCTTTTTCTTAGAACAATTCATTCATCAACAATTCATTTTTCTGGAATTTGCAAACTTTTTGTGTGCAATAATAACGTTAGGACTCATTGATAACTTTTACCCAATTTTCGATAAAAATGAAGGTATCATGATAGAATTTTATAAAATTAAATTTTCGAGAATTTTCTTATGTATATCATGCACAAAATCATTCTTCAAACACGTCTTCAAGGGGGAAATACTGCAAATTAAAAAGATTCACCATAAGTAGCCATCCAGTGCACATATAAGACAAAAATCCCACCACTAACTTCAGGATTGTCAATGAATAACCTTTAATTAATAATAGGACAAAAATCTCATCACTAACTTCAGGATTGTTTATGAATAACCTTCAATTAATACAACAGTTCTTTAAATCAATGTACATAATAAAAAGTAAAGTAAAACAACAAGTAGTCAGGTTTTCAAATAGCAGACTCGGGACTCATACAATTTTCTGGGTGTGCTCAGGTTTTCAAAAGGAGCCATTACTTTGGTTACAAGGTAGAGTGGTAGAATATGAAGGTTTGTAGAAATGGATATTTTCTTTTTACTACTTTATATTTGTAGAGATTTAGATTTCACTTGTATTTGAAGTTTCAATCAAAAACTTGGAGCCAATTCTGAACGATAGATTCAAATTAATGTCTTCTAATGATCGTTTCACCTTACATGGAGGAAAAGGCATTGTTCACGAAGATTCAAGAAAAAATTAAAATTATGAAAGAGATTTTGTCGCAACCTTTTCAAAAATATCATTGAAAACCCATCAATAATAATGAAATATTAATATATTTGAAAAGATTACACTCACCAGTGATATCCATCACTTCATTAACTGTGGAGTAATGTTCGTATATGGCGTTCAATAAAATTGATCCCAGGCCTTGTTTTTGAAAGGGAGGAAGTATGAGCATCTGGCTTATTCTGGGCCTTATGTTAGCCGGGTAAGCATAATACTCATAAACCGTTGTGTAGCCAATAAACGCATACTGTGGCTCCTTGTTCAAAGGAGATATATATTTTTCGTAACTGCAACAAAGATCAATTACATTTAGCAAGCTTGAATATGAAAACACACTCATGTTGTCAAGTGATGCAGTCAATACAGGAACTCCCCTTTCAGTGAAAACGAGGTTTTTTTTAAATTTTTACGCACTGTACCACCTTTCTATGACATGGTGCGCATCGGCAAAATGACGTTTCCAACTCGACTGAATTATGGGCTACATGAAGTAGGAATAAAAAAAACTACGGTCCATTCAATGCATACAACCTGGTGAACCTACATTATAAACTCTCAGTTCGTTATCAGCCGATTATTTATAGTGTAAAGTAAAGGAGATTATGGATCATGATACTCACAGAACAAAAAACTTCCAGTGATCATCAACAACAATATAACTTGCAGCGTCAATAAACCACAAAATAAATGTCTGCAAACGAGTATGGTAGTCCAACCAGTCAGGTGTTTGGGTAGTACAATGATAAATCTCAAAAGTGCTACACGCGTCATGATCTATAACAATAACAAATAATAATTAAAACTACAAACCTCTAATATAGAATGTGTAGATTCGTAATAACAATATACCTATATAACAGTATTTTCATAGGTACATCAACGTCAATTTTAAAACTAGTGGTACTGTTTATTCATTCATCTACCTATTTTCATCGTAAATATAACAATATATATCCTAACCTTGTAGCCTGAACGACTTCAGCATTGTACCGGGAGGTTTAAATGACTTCTCTTTATCCAGCTGTTTCTCGTACTCATCAAGATTGGAGGTAAAACTTGTTTCATACTTTTCAAAGAGTAATTTTTCAATGTTGGGAGGCTGAAAATACACACATTGATATCATATAAATGTTTGTAGATGGGAATAAATCACTAAAACAAATTTTTAAAGAATTTGGAATCATAGTTCCAGGTTTGCTAGAACAGGAATCTTCAGATATACTCGCGCACTGCTGGGCATCAAACAGTGTGCACATGACTTTCATTCCATGGTTGATCTAATGGAGAGTTCAGCCTTCGAGTTCTCAAGGTAATGACAAGCATTTACCATCACAGGGAGACTGCAGGGAAATCAAAATGAAATTCCCTGATTTCTCCCTGACTCCAGATTTCTTCCAGTAGTTGACCAAATAAATGAAATAATAATCCCAAACATAGTTTCATCATACAGATGATGTATCGAATTTTTACATTTATAAAACTTTGTTTGGAAAACATTGACTGGGTATGAGCCCATGAGTGTAAAGTGAGCACGATCGAATCAAAATTATGTCTCTAACTATCCTTAATTGCCTGGTGTATGAGACATGACAATAGCGGTGCAACACATAATTTCAATTATTGGATTGTCACCAAAGTTGATGGTGCGAATTTCGATTTTGAATATATTAAATTAGTTCGAGCCTGAGAAAAGGAACTTGTATACTGCATACACAAATATATGAGCCAAATGCCTTTCTCAAACTTTACTGAGTGCCAACCAGCATGGTACGGGCCCCCACAACCACTCATGTATCTATTGAAAGTAATTTTTTTCAACAAAATTCTGGAATTCCCATTCTCTTACTTCAGGGATGTGACAAAATCATATAAAAATAAACATGAATGAACTGGTGGTGAATGATCTAGTACTTCAACCTTGTTTGCCATGAATTTGAAAGTAAACATTTCGATAATTAAAAAAAAAAAAAAAAAAAAAAAAAAAAAACGAGAGAACGCAGATAAAATGTGCAGTTTTTTGAAGGTGCTGGCTGAGCGATTGAGCGATAGGTGGGGTCGGCCCCAAGGTGTGGTGCGAGGATGGATTCGCGCGAGAATAGCCTTTGCCATCCTGCGCGCATCCAGCATGTGCATACATGGAGCTCGCAAACGCTGGCAAAGTGCAGAAGAGCTCATTGGGTTTTATGACGGCGCAGCAACCCATTTTCACTGAGATATTTACTGACATACAAACAGTACCAAGTTATTCACATCAAACGCCTCCTTTCCCCAACAACTTCTGAACCACAAGCACCAATTCTACATCAGACCACTATCCCGCACTAAAATGTCGAAATAAATATTTTACTATTGTAAAAAAAAATTAGAAAAGTCTGTTTGGTGTTAATTAGAACGTTAAACAAAGTGCTCAAATTGCAATAAAAGTTATCGAAAAAAATCATTCTAAATGTCCTGCTGTTATCAATACCTGCAGGTTATTTATTTATTTATTTATTTTTTTTTTTTTTTTGTACTTCAAAAAGATTAAGGACCACTTTCACCATCTTAGTTAACCAACAATTAGTGTTATCACGGCATTACGTTTGAACTCAATCCGACATTAGAGCGATTTCTCTTTCACTAACACCCCTTGCTGATTAAATTAATTGTAAAACCTAAAAGTTCTCATTAATACAGCTGATTAGCTCAATTATTTGACCCTCGAGGTTTCAAGAGGTTAACAGATTATTATCATTATGTAGTCATTGTATGAAGCCTTCAATTTCCATATTTAATTACCAAAAATATAATATTCAATGATTCTGAACATCTATGTTCAACATTGAAAGTAAGAATGACCATAAATCACTAGAGAAAAAGAATGGTCATAGACACAAATAACCTCCTCCCCCATCGACAAGCATGACGAGAATGTCTACAGCAAGACGCAACATTTCACATTTCCAGTACACAAGATCATATCGCATTCAATTTCAACTAGCAGCTAGGCAGTTCCTTGGTTGAAAAGATAGCCAAGACATCAGAAATCACAAAGCTGGGCAGATTTGGATGGGCAGTTCTGCAAATTGTTTTGTTTGATCATTTTAAATGTCATTCAATTGGCAACAATGACAAATGCGAATCATAAGGAAAAGAATTATCCACAACCGCTAGATGGAAACAAGTGTTGTCAATGTGTTCTGACTCGTACAGCATAAATCAGTTACTACCTTGGTAGGTAGCTATCCAAGTTTGATTACTCAATTTAAGGGTGTCCTTTTGGGACGTAGAGATTCCTACCTATACATTTACTTCTCATCTGAGGAAATTTCAATGGTTTTCTGTCGCAACACTTCCATCATCAAGTATCCTCTTGCATACGATTTCACTTCACTTCTCGGGGCTCTCATGGAAAAGATTTGCAACCATAGAGGCTATTACCATCCATCATTCAATGGTCTTTTACATTGAAAATTTCTGTTTGAATTTGGAAGAAATAAATTAATCACCATATAAATAAGAAACAGTGGCGGTTGTTCTTGTTTATGATTTCATGCCCTGGGGAGCCACCGTTTTGCCTAACAGACACATTTTCCATGATTCTTGGACACAATGAAATTTTGGCATGAACTTTATTAAAAATTGGACCGGTTCCAGGGGAAGGAGGGGGGACTTCAATGTATAATTTAATGGTGGACGATAATTACTAAACACCATGCTTAATCCTCGGTCTCTTATCACCATTTGGAACGTAACGGGACATTTAACTCAGATCGGAAAAAATGGCCTCAAGTTACTATTACTAACGAGTTTCAGTAATACTATTTTGCTTGTTTGACCAACTCGGTTCAAAAACTTAAGAATAAAGAAAAACTTGGAGCACATTCCCTCAATCCCAACAAGTGATTGGACTATAGATGGGGTCAGAGTTATCAATATCTGGAGACTAATCGTAATAAGGAAGTTGGTTGGTATGAAAATGAACCCAATGAATATGTGAGTAACAACTAAACAAAATTGTGTAACCAATAAATACAAATATTACCGAGCATGCTGTGGCGACTTCATCATGCTTGATGCCAACATAAATCTTGAGGTACGCAGCAGAGTAGTAGATGGAGATCTTCAAGTTTTTATAGCCAAGAATTTGCTCTCTGAAAAATATAGATATACATTTAAATTTTGTCAGCCAAAAACACCAGAACTATGAAGCAAGCCAAAAACTAGGCAAAAAGCTGAACCGGTTATAGATCTGGAATAATCTCAATAAAATGATAAATATACATATTTATTATACCAATAGCAATGAGTTTCGCCAAATTTTTGGAGCCAATTTAGTCAGTAAGACCTTAGTTCCTTCTTCAATTGTTGGATTTTCTTCTTCTTTAAATTTTTGATCATGTGTCACAAATATTTATTGGAAATTACGTCAATATCTGGGGATTACTGGAGTTGACTATAATTATGGAATTCATTCAAAAATTCGTGTAGATTAAAGTTGCATACGAACACTAAAGAACATACCTCATCAATCCTATAAGAAAAATATATATTGATGTCCACCGTCCATATCACCGTCAGATTGGTTCCTATTGTATTTTTGATGTGGCAAGTGGGGGAGAGGTGGGTTAAATCCCACTTCAGTTCGATTGTTCAACTACTTCATTGAACTTGGTACCATTAAAAAGACTAACAACTGGTGAAAACCTACACACTTCCAATGAATATTTTAGAATCCCTATCAAAGTCAACTTTGCCGAAGAAAGTTTCCATCTTCACTTTTTGCTTCCCATATCAGTTTTCATTCCCTCTTGATTTCACCATACAGTTCACTTACATAGTGCACAAAAACCATGAAATCATCACGAGAAATAGACGAATAAATCAAGCATTCATTATCAATCAGTGCTATCAACTTACTATCAATTAACTCAATTAAATCGATTAGCGAATTTTCGAAGAAAAGAAATCGTCTTCATAGTACTAAGTATGTTTGGCATGAATTTGAAAGGAAATGATTATAGTGCACAAAACATTAGTTTACATTTAAAAACTGAACACCACAAATCGATTCAAAACGGAAATTATTCTTGAAATTGTAAATGTCTTCATTGTAGAATGTCAAATAGAAAATGCTCGTTTGATGTGCATTTGAACTATTTTTCTTTTTTTGTCAGGAAAATCAACTCAAATTTTAATTAAATGTCCTTAAAAACAAAACTCACTAAACAGGGGGAACAGGCTAAAAGCATAAACAAACTTGGATTGCAGAATAATACTTTGGAATGATGGTTTACATAAAAATCAATAACTATTGTGCACAAAAATTTGCTCCAATTTCAGAAAAATGGGCTCAAAAATAACTTGACAGAGCTAGCAAAGCAAAGTCGTCAATAATAGCAGAATATAATTTTTCAAGTTTGTATGCAATAAAAAATTACACGTTACGTTGATCAGGGATCTGCAAGTGTCACCATTCGAATTCAGCGTGAAAAAGATACGTAGAAACCGGCCCCAAATTTGTGATTTCTTAGGGGGTAATTTTTTACGAAAATCCGCGATTTCATAGGAAAAAAACTATGTTTTTCAACATACAAACAAACTTTTCTCTCTCAATCAGCAAAGTAAAAGTAAAATTGACTAAACCGTTCGAAAGCTGCGAGTTTGAAGATGTTTTTCACCAAGACCTCATCGATTTAGCTCAACAGATAACAGGTGGAAATGTCCAGGAATTTCGTCAGAAAATACTAAAAATAAACAAGTTTGAAGTTTGAACTAGACAAAAATGACTAGATAGGGGTTTGAAAAAATGTATGGTTACGTATATGATGGGGGAATTGAATGCTCTTACCAACAGTTTCTTCAATTTCTACTAATTACTCAATTACGGAAGTTGTGGTCATTTTAGCAAAGGAAATCACACGAAAAAAAAAAAAAAAAAAAAAAAAAAAAAATGAAAAATGAATAACTCGAAAACAAAGCGTTTAAAAAAATCTCCAAGAGATCTTTCGATCAGAAATGAGCTCTGGAATTGATCCCTGAAGTTTTGACATATCTTTCGTGGACACCCTGTATAATCAGCAAACTGAAACAAAACTATTACTAGATGTATATAAATATACCTCAGATCAGATATCACAGTTCGAAGTAAATCTCAGTGGCTTTCAGGCACAACAGGGATTGGACCTTGTCTGGTCCAGACAAAATGCCAACCCACTGAGGTCCAATGCTGAACTCGGAGGTCCATAAGGTCTGGGCATTCCCCCAGGGCACACAACATCTCGAGCTGCTGCACTAATCAAGTGTCAGCGAGTAAGACTGGTATGGCCAGTTACAATCTGGTTGACCACTATTTGGTCCCTCTTTGAAAGTTGGGGTACAAAAGGGCCCACCAGGCACAAGTCCTGAATGACATGAAGCAGACCAGTGACATCACACTGCCATTGCTCATGCCAGATGGAATGGATATCATGTTGCATGTAGGAAATATGATCCTCAATGCGTATAGGCAGCATGTCCACATACTTGTAACTGGACACAACATCTATATTATTTCAAACATCAATGGAAAGTGCAAAAAAATGTGAAAATCGAAAAATTGGCGGGACCCTCCTGCCGAGTGTGATGACACCAGTGTACATTGAAAAATCATAGAAAGAAAACTATACTACGAAGTACGTGTTTGGGGAAGGCAGTCAGATGGTTGTGTGTAGATTAGTTGATTGTGTGTGCACTTTATAATCTTCATGCTGCATGATTTGATATGAATACATATATGTGCATATGTAATACGAGCCTAATAATTAAACAAAATTCCTTGACCTAAATAGGAAAAGTACATCCCCACCAGACATACACAGTACATGCCCACCGGATCTCCATGATGGCAACTCAACTAGTGGGCATCAGCAGACAGAGATGATGGGCAGGTGTGCAACTCCAAGGAAAGATCTTCAATGCTGTATATCTTGTAACGATGCTCAAACCTAGATCTGTGTGTATTGGATCATACTGTTATGACCAAAGGGAAAGGGGGGTTCACTGATCTCTGTCTGATCGTACGGGAACATCCAATAGAAGGAACAAGCACATAGGTAAATGTTGCTCGAAAAGTTGCAGCAAATTTTGTTGTTCTCAAAACTATTGTTCTGTTTCTTGTTTGCACTGGTATACAAGGTAAAGCCACTGAGACTAGCCACACTAGTAGGTTCTAGGAGTTGATTTTGAGGATGTTCATAGATTAATCCCAAATATTACTCCATGGGTCTATTTTAATGAGTGTAACCCATGAAATGCGAAAAAGGAAGTTTTCTAAGAAGTTTGACCCCACGTCCTGGGGTGAATTCTTTCCATGATATTTCCAAGTTTTGTGCAGTGGTCGCGAAGGCATCCCTCTCACCTGGGTGGAACCCCCAGTTTGACAACACTACCTCACGAAGCATTGAAAAATTGTAGAACGAAACCTACGTATTGTAGGATAGTGGGATTAGTGTCGAACTTAATAGGATGGAATCTATTTCCGCTGAAAAATAATATAAAACTTACCAAAAAGGGAAAAAATCTAAATGCAGCCAAAACCTATAACAGTTAAAATTTCTCATTTAGATTGTTAACCATTCAAGAGATAAGAACTTACTCGTCACCAAATATCTGATGGGACATCGCTGGATGAAATGCTTTAGCATCATTCCTCAAGTCATTAGGTGAACGAACTGAAACAAAGGATAAAAAATAATAATAGATGTAAAACTTCAGGCACCTTATTTAATCGTGAAATTTGTCGAATAGAAATAAATAAAAAATATGAATTTCATGACCTGATGTTGGAGTTATTTAAGACAATATTATATGACCTACAACTAAGTTGAGCAGCCAAGTGAAATTAAAGTTTAGTACGAGACATTCAGCAGTTGAGCAGAAAAAGCTAGTAAACAAGAGCCCATTTTTTTATTATTTTATGTGGAAACAATCCACTTGCAACAACCACATCAAATTTTCTTTTGAATAACACAGGACTACGAGTTTTGTTGTTAGAATGGCAAAATTACTGTTCCAACCAACAGTTGGAATCTTCTTGCAAAAACTCACGGATTCCAGAATCCATGCGATGGTTTGGGTTAACCACCAGCCATCCATCATGACCATAAGCCATCCATCATAACCAAGCAAGCAAATCACTACTACTCCGAACATCAAGACTCCAATTTAAGTGCCTAAGACTCATTTTAGGCAGCTTGTCAACTACTCCAACCGAATTACTTCTTGCCTTGACTGGAGAGTTACCCCTCAGAATACGAAGCCAAATGTTATCTGATCGATATGTCTTAGAATTGAAATCACGAGATAGTCCAATCATATCTCAATTGAGATCTCTGAGCATCGAGGTACTCACAAGCAATCGATGGGATCACAAACCTAGTCCGCCAACGGTAAACAGTTTCGTAGAATATGACAATGACAAAGTGATCAATATGTACTTGAGTATAGTACCTCCTCGATTTAAACTCCACTATTCAACACTGATATTACCAATAAAAGTGCTATACTTTCGACCCAATGACAAGACTTTGTGGGAGTCGATTCCACCCTGACATTATACATCAAAACTAGATGGCCACAAAGCAAATCTATATATACTGACGGATCCAAAAACGGAGGAATCGTGGGTTGCGCATGTTATTCACCTGCCGAAGGAGCTCAAGCCCAATTCAAACTACCGAGCGAAACAACAGGCTAACGCAGGAGTCATTGCAATAATCAAAGCTGTAGAATACGTGCTAACCATCTCATATGACAACACGTCACATTGGATCATACGAACCGATTCCATGAGTTGCCTTAAAAAAATCAGCCCAATATCAGGAGATCAGATAATCCACTTATTGGACTTCTCATAACGCTTTTAACCCAAGGAGTAACAAATAACATCCAATTCATACTTCTATGGATTCGAGGACACTCCGGAATCCAAGGCAATGAGATTGTCGACGGATTAGCAAAGCGAGCAAGTTTATTGGGAATTGCAAGCAATGTAACCATTCCAGCGAACGACTATTTCACTCTCATTGCTAAACGAGCCCAAGAAGACTGGCAACAGCTGTATGTTAATAATCCCCAAAATACTGGACAATTTTATAGAAATTTACAGACAACTGCTCCCCTCAGACCTTGGTTTAAAGGGTACACAGTATCCAAACCATTTTGCAGAATCATATCGAGAATGAGGACCAATGCCTCATTCCCCTGCCTTGTGCGATCAATACCTTCATCGCTTCAACAGACAAGAGGACCCAGAGTGCAACAGATGTGGCGACCCATGTGGTAATTTAGAACATTTAGTGATGATGTGCCCGCTGTTCTTCTTGGAAAGAGACGAGATGTTCAGGAAACTATCGAAGGTAGTGGGCTTTCCAACGAACTAAAGTTGTCTACTATCAACTAGAAACTTTATAGTATATAAAATTATTTATGATTATATACAAGAATGTAGTATTTACGTATAAACAATTATGAATTTCATGTAAAAATGTAGATATAGAAGCACCCTATGGCTGTATACAGCCAACAATAATAATAAAAAACACATATTGGCATTAACATGTTATAACATGTGTTAATGCCAACAATAATAATAAAAAATAAATAAAACTCTGGGATTAGCACTGATTCACAACATATGCACAGCTCTCAATCTGAAAAAGTTGTGTAACCCGTTTTACGTTATTCTTCACAACTTAACTTTTTCACAACGGGTGTCGTTTAGCCACTGCAGCCTGACCACCCTGGAGAACTCCAACTTCCCGTGCCTGAATAACTGGCCCTCCATGTTGGGCGAACCGTGCTCACTTTTCGTTACTTTAATTATCATTAATTTTGAATTCTCCCACTAAAAATTGTGAATAATATACTCCTATTATTTCAGAACATCAGTTCATCATATATAATTTAATATGAATGTACGATATGCTGAATGATGAACATATGCTGAATGATGACAAAATTCAACATTTTGCCACTATTTTGATGAGAATAAGAACTACAGTATAAGCTCCATTAACCAAGGTTCAATTAACCTAGCCCCTCCAACATCCGAGGTTGTTTCCCCGGAAAATCCAACATCCGAGCTTGCTGGCCCAACTCATTCCCCAGCACTCCGTTAACCGACCATACTGACCGAGATATCACGAGTTGACAACAGTTGACACTTGACCCAAAAACAATGTATGTTTCTGTGCATATGTAGGTCTCGTCTCCATCAGATTTGATGGCCATGGTACCCCGTCAACAAGACTATTTCCCCTAGTAGTAACAGTGAAATTATGATTTACACAC
This sequence comes from Adelphocoris suturalis, assembly GCA_030762985.1. NCBI lineage: Eukaryota > Metazoa > Arthropoda > Insecta > Hemiptera > Miridae > Adelphocoris > Adelphocoris suturalis. The sequence continues at coordinate 66,099,056 of CM061045.1, read as the reverse complement.
CTTCCAGAGGTGTCTGTATTCACTCTAGTGACAACGGACTACAGACTGACAGTTTGATGAAGTGACCAGTTTTGTGGCCCAAAGAGCCTCTCCAGACAGCAACTCCAGTTCCTCAAAAAGTTATTTAAACTGACACACACACTGAAGCATTTGAAGTCCTGGTGAAAGCCATTCAGAAGGTATGTGGAGCCGATGCAGCCGAAAATCGCAATCTGATTATCTGAGTTATCCGATTAACCGAGGTAGGTATCCCCCCACCGTCCTCGGTTAATGGAGCTTTAACTGTACCAACAACCTCTTTGGTTCCATGCATTCAATTGGATATGAGAAGTATATTGTAGTTACAAGAGAGAATGGAGGGAAATACGAAAATACCAAGATACGTCAGCAAGCGTTTCAGAGCTGTTGATGGCCGATGTACTAATACATCGTTAGACGTTACAGAGGACATCTGTGAGACGTATTAATACGGTGGCCATAGTAAAAAAGTTAATCCCACCATATTTGTTTTAGTCTTAATTATGTTCTGGGGGAACTCTTATAAAACACAAAGAAACAACCATAATAAATAGGTATGTAACCACTCAAAACAATCATTGGTCATTTGATTATTCGTTCGTATAATTTTTTCCTAATGTTCAAGATAGGAACACAATTCATTCAAACCATTCAGTAGAACTAGGTATCCGTATGTACCTACTTACTTTGTAGAATTCAGGTTCGTATAAATAGGTAGGTAGGTGCCTACATACCTTCATCAGAAATGAGTGTTTGTATCTCAATCACACCTAGTCCAGTAACCAAAGTTTCAAAAAGGGCGTTTTCAAGACGAAACCCAAGACGTTTATTTCTCAACATTTACATATGTTTTTCGGAGGGTTGAATCTAATTTGAGGTTTTCCCCCAGATCCGAGTGTGGCGTATGATCTTAAATTGCAAAAACTCTCGAAAATTCCCAACTTTTTTCACTTTTTTGCTATAACTTGAAAACTATGATATTTTCGAAAATGTACATTAAATAAGATTTAAAGTAGACAAAATTATCTACGAAATCCATTAGTTTACTTTGACATTTGCACCACCAGAATTGGCACTACAGCTGGTACAAAAAACGTCATTTTTTGCTGCTTGGAGAAAAAGTTTAAAATTAACATTTAGAAATTCGGTAGCGCCCACAAATAACTTTTGATTCTAAAACTCATTAGGTCGGGAACTAACTACAGACCAGCCAAGGACTAGACCAGGCTGCTCTTAGAAGGTAGGTATATTCCCAAATAGTGGGAATGTGCTTAGTACATTGGATTGGAGATTTGCGCTCATTTGGTCTACAACCTAGGCCTCACAGGGATGTGCTGGGCATGCTGCCCCCTTGGTCTTCCATAGGGGCAGCAAATTTATGTTCGGATCACGCTCCAAGGCCAGTGGATACTGCCTAATTCTTGCATTTCTCTTATACACGCTCGATGACCTGAACATGGACCAGGTGAATGTTGCAATGCAAATATAGTTCTACTAAAGGTTTATCGACTATACAATTTAGAAGGGACTTAATAGGAGCAAACCCGTTCAATTTATAATAATTTCATTAGACTGGGCAAAAAGTAAATTGAAACTTGTAGCACAAGTTCGAATTCACGTTTGCGAATGTCATGACATTATTCCAAATACAATGAAACACGTGGGGAACCTTCCACATTCTATCACAATAATCCCTGAAGTGGTAATTAGATTTTGTGAAATAGTTTATAGGCCTTGTATCTATCAATGATTGTCCTTGCACAACAGTATATTTACTTAATAAATCATAATATGGTACCTACTTATCTTTTAGAGACCCACATGCCTGAACCCTGTTGAAGCCCCGACCTCTCATATCCTTTAGAGGCCCATACGCGAAATACTCGTATTTGATTGATCAAACAGAACTGTCAGCAATTACCTCAGGGGGGGGGGGGGGGGGGGGGGGTTAAGAGGACATAACAGCCAACATTTTGTCGAATATTTCGGTTTCGTCAAATTGTTGCCTCCCAACAAACTCAACGAAGAAAGATTCCAAATGTTGGCGTGAGGTGCCGTGATGTTGCTGGTTTCTCCATTTTGAGGCTCCCCATAATCTTTTTAATGTGCTATGAGTGAGCTCCAGAGGTAGGAATTCGTATGCACCTATGGTTGTATGTCAGATAATTCTAGATGGACGATTCTAGCCTTGCCAACATTCGGAATAAAAGGTGGTTCCACGAGCTTTCCTCCTTCTTGTTACAGATTCTAGTGCACCAAACATTGGGGTAACTTCAATAGATAACCCACCACTGAGGACTTGGCGCACAGCACAACAGATCTAGGCCGTATTATCAACGCAGGACTGTGGTTTCTTGTGGGCCTCCAGAGGATATGAGGGGTTGGCCATGTGGGCAAATTATGTTGAAATAATAAATACGACGAGGGTTGTAAGGGATAAGCACCGATAATATATGTAATGATATTCATGGGGGGTGTACTTTAGTCCTGCCCCCTCATTTTCAAAACGAGATTTCTGATTTGGATTTGTTAGTCTCCTCTTTCTCATCATTGACATTTGCAACATCCTAAAATAGATTTACATGATTTAATTGTGGTTTGAAAAAGTTGGGGGCAGCACTACAGTTTTTGCCTAGTCAAAAACTTTAGTCCTGCTCCCCACAGGATTTCCTAGGAAATAACTCAACCACTCAACTCAAATATCAAATAACTCAACTCTGATTGTCAAAAGCGAATTTTACTTGACGCAAATATATATATTTTGTTCTGAATTGTATCTATTCACTTGAATTTGGGTCATATACACCTTTTCTAACATAAGTAAGAAAGACATAAATGGGTCGACGTTGGTCATTTTGACTTGCCTCCTTCACAGACACTCACAGAGATGTGAGTGAAGATCTTGGATCCATTTTTCCAAATAATCTATATTCTACCAATAGGATTGTTAGGATTTTTTATTTTCATTATTGAGATGCGAGCATCCAGACCACTGAACTATACACATCATTCTAATCTATTTTTCCAATTAATCTATATTTTACAAAAAGCATTGATTTGGGATGTTTTTTATTTTAGAGATGCGAGCTTTTGAGTATCCAGACCACCAAACCATACACATCGTTCAGATCTATTATTCCAATTAATCTAAATTTTACCAAAGTATTGATTACAAATATTTTTTAGGATTAAGATTGTTTAAGATTATTGTTTTTAAGATGTCAGCATCTTGACCACCAATCTATACACATCATTTTTACCAAAAGGATTGATTAAGGATGCCATGTATATATTTATTTATTTATTTATTCGAGATGCGAGTATGAATATTCTATATTAAAAATATAGAAAATCTCCCAGGCACTCCCGAGATTGAACAGGGTAAAGCGACAAATTGCTTGATGGGGACGAGTCCAATAACTCCCATACTGATTACTTATTACTATATTATTGCATCTAAACCTCACAACTTTCGATCAAAGTGAGTAAAAGTGTTATCAGTCCAACATGTGTTAAGCTGGATTCGCATGGAGTGGAACAAGTGCGGAAAGCAGGACAGAAAAACCAGTGGTGGGGGGGGGGGGGGGGGGGTGGAAGAGTTGGGAAGAGAGTTTACATGAAGCGGTCTCCTTGGTGAACAGAATCATAACCTTCCTACTGAAAGCCTCTCAGATCTGAAACCTCTACTTGCGGTTACCAACATTCCTGTCCACTGTGCTTGCCTGGAGCTCGAAGGAAAGCGGAAATGGTATGAAAATTTCTACCGCTGACCGCCCCTTCCGACAACATGTCACATGTCGGCCACCCTCCTCAACTGATGTCCTAACAGCCAATCAGATTGCGTTCCATCCCTCCGTTTTTCCTATAAGCTGGATTCACATGGAGCGGAACGAGCACGGAAAGCGGAAGGAAAGGAATACCAGTGTAGGGGGTGGAGGAGTAGGGAACAGTGTTCACATGAAGCGGTCTCCTAGGTGAACGGAATCTTAACCTCCCTTCTGAAAGCCTCTCTGATCTGAAACCTCTATTTGCGGTTATCAACATTCCTGTCCAATGTGCTTGAGCGGAGCTCGACGGAACGCGGAAGCGGGATGAAAATTTCTACTGCTAACCGCTGTCCACCCCTTCCGACAACATGTCGGCCACCCTCCTCAACTGTTGTCCCAACAGCCAATCAGATTGCGTTCCCTCCTTCCGCTTTCCGCGCTCTTTCCGCTCCATGTGGATCCAGCTTTATAGTTTCTGATTAGAGCAGGCAAAAACTTTAGTGCTCCTCCCCCCCCCCCCCCCCCCAACTTTTTGAACCACCATTAAATAATGTAAATCTATTTTAGTATGTTTCAAATGTCAACGATAAGGAACTAAAAAGATTCCAAATCATATTTTTAAAATTACAAAAACATAATTTGAAGTGGAGAAATCTCGTTTTGAAGATGGGAGGCAGGACTTAGGTAGGTACACCTGAAAGCTCTCTTGGCTGTATCCCACACTCAATAGTTTAGCCATATATACTCGTATTTATACTATACAAACTATATTTATACTATACAAACTATATTTATACTATAAAATCTTTATTTAAACCATATATATTTATACATATTTAAATACAATAACTATTGGAATGGTTCATTTTTTAATCACCTTCAACACTGAGAAAATCCGGCCATTAGATCATGAGATTGTGGTATACCTACGGTGACCATATTTATCTTGAGCAAAATCCGGACGGATAGAACTATCAAGGGGGTCTGAGGGGTATAGAATACCCTCCATGGGGAGGAGGGTCCGGGGGTCCACCCCCTTAAGTTTGAATTTTTTACCATTTAAAAGTTTGTTTTTAAGCCTATTTCATCCATCCAAACATTGGTTTATTAAGAGCTTCGTATCAAACTAAAAATATGTAATATTCATTAAAGAATGTGGCACTAAGAATTACATGACAAAATAATTCAAGAAGTTTATTACATACACAGAAAGAATATGTACCTTTTGCACGAACAAACTGAACTTCACGAACAACAGGTAAGTTTTTATAGTCAAATAAACAAACATTAATTTTCCAAAAAAATGAAAAAATTAAAGTTAACAGAGCAGTCTGTTTACATCATTGTTCTTGTTATATTTTTTCACTAGGGCCAGGGGTACTCTTTTTACTCCAGTCGTACTTCTGCGTTGAGGAAAGTGCTCTCAGCAAGGAGTCTCGTCTTTTCTTATTTTGTCGTACATTTCAACACACGACAAAGAACTGTTCATTTGGACAATTAGTAATGCTTTAACACAGTCTAGTGCCATTGAAGATTTTTCTGCGGTCCAAAAGTTGTTTATCAATGAGAAAGCTCGCTCGACTGAAGCATTTGTTCCTGGTAAAGAAAGAGCAAATTCTACCAGAGTTTTGAGATTAGGAACGCTTATTTCGTTTTTCTGTAGACTGATCGTCCCCAGGCTGATGATGATTTGGTTTGAAAAAATCTTTATTGGTGAAAATCGGGACATTTCTTTCCCAATTCGGGACCCCGGGACACAGGCTTTAAAATCGGGACTGTCCCGATAAAATCGGGACGTATGGTCACCTATCTGGGAAGTGTCATCATATTAGACAATTTGACCAAATAGATTCGGCGTTTTGTCACTGACAATGAATCTTACGCTTTTGAATGCGCAGTAGTCTTAGTTGATCCGATCAAAATGAAATGGACATTGACTTCGACTTCAAACGATAAAAGCGGAAAGGAAAAACTAAAGTTATACAACTGATATTACCTAACATGATGTACAGTTGCTGAGAACGAACTTCGCTGGGGTGTATACAAGACTACAGGTACACCCCCTTGACACCACAACCATCGTTCTCATGACACCAACCATCGTTCTCTGAAGAAGAGTGGATTGAAAGTGCATAACTTAGGAGTAATTATGAATCTATACTACAAATAGTACTCACTATACTATATACAAATGTACGAACCTAACTTGAAGAATACGGCGTCATTAGCATCAACGACGAACCCATCATTGAGACCTAAAACATCACGCGCTGTTGCGTCCCTAGGTTCCATTGTATTTACAAAGGTGGTAGCAGTTATTGTACTTCTAATCTGAAAGAGAAGTGAATCCAAGTCAATAACCGGCACTATTAGGACTGAGTTGCATATGGAGTTAGCTGTGAAATAAAACTGAGGATTGCCCAATCTAGGTACACTTGCAAGACAGAATAAGATTACTTAAACGGTTATTGTAAGTTGAAGTATACACCTAATATCAATTTTTACTTACGTGAGGATGGTGAACGTTGAGTTTTATCTGCAAACAACTGAACGGCAAAACTCTACAAAAAAGGTAAACATTTGATAGATGTTACAGAGACCGAGATTGCAGGGTAATTTTCAATCGGGTCTGGGTTATTTGTAACTACAAACTAGTAGGTAAGTAGTAAACAAGTAGGCTGTAGGCAAGCGAAGCGGGAACAATGTCTCACACCGACCGCAAATACACAAATACAAACCACAATCCGTATCAAAGACTGACATAACCTTGGGATGCAATCACTCCCGCCATCAAAATCCCGCAAAAAGCGGGAAACAGAAGGTGAGTGGATGTTATTTTGAAAATATCATGGATTGCAAACCACTCCATGCATTGAACCGCATGGCAAGGAAGCAATCACATAGTGCACACTGCTCAGCCCAAAACTATGAGAAAATGCGCCATTTGTAGCAACAGCTGGACAACTGCATAACATAGTCTTACCTAGTTCCTAGTCAATATTTTCATTATTTGTAATATGTAAGGTGATAAATTGTATGCAAATTACATCAAGTTATTATCAGGTGATGACCGCAAACGCTACGAACACAAGATTTAATCTGTGGGGGAGATCCATATGAAATGTGTGTTGGGGAGTTGACATACAAGTGTTCTAGATGATCCAGACATCAGCCGCAAAGATGTTGAGGATTACATATCTAGTTTTAGAACTGTTCTTTGAATCAATTGAAACTAAAAATCTTTAGAGTACTGTGAAAGTGGTCTTGTGTAAGGATGTGTTATGAGAGCTCTGTTAGGTGGGAATAGTATCACATGTGGAAAGATAAGTACCTAGAGAAAAGGTATACCTACCTACATACTTTCTGTATATTATTTACTTGTTCATGTACTTCATTGATAAAAACGAAAGCAGGTACCTAATTACCTTTTTCGTCCCTAAAATTTGCGTACTTAACTGCAAAACTCGCGCAATAATTGCACTGCCAATGCCGTCTTTATGAAATCTTACCTTCAGAAGAATGCATTTCAAGGTTTTTTCCTTGCAGCTGGTTTTTAATTCATGCAACATATTCCCTGATTCGATATTTGACAAACTTGCTAATCAGCGGTTGTATTCGTCGGCAAAGCAACGACCCACCTACTTTGTTTAGGCACTTTAAACCAACAGCAAATCTGGCAGGACGAACGTACCTACCTAAGTACCTAGTTTCGTTTCTTGGTGAAGCAACAACCTGAATTGTTTACTTTGACAAACTATCAAATTTCTCCTTTTATTCATTCAATATAACAAGTAAAGTTTCCTCAGTTAAGCATAGTACTATGAACTTATAAAACGCTGATGAAGCTACCTGAGCAATGGCTAGGTACCTACGCAGCAGTACAGACACATGAGGAATTTTCAATAATCTTTTCTTTACTATTTTTCAGGTTAATAGTTATTCTCAAAGCCTAAACGAATGAAGTTCTTTAGTTTTCTGACACTGATTAACTACAATATTTAGTGGGCTCCTAGTACAAATAAAAACTCGTTCACGTTGGATTGGTATCATTGACAGCAATCTACAATAAATTATTGCACTGGCAGGCACGATTATTATAACATTTAGTCGAATTGAATCTTTGTATTGCTACAATATTATACTTTTTCAAAACAAAACTGTTGAAAATGGTCTTATAACCACGAATTCATTGACGTAGGGCAGTCATGGCCGACTTTGGATGAAACGCGAACCTACTCCAAGCGTGACGTCACGAGAATATGGGCCATAATAGGATAGAGAGGACAGGTCGTGGAGGGGGAAGAAGCCACTTGAGCCGGGGAGTGAAACCAAGTTGCCAATGAAATGATAGCAGTATCGATATTTTTGGACCGATAACTACTATCGATGGCTTCAGAGCATTGATGTAGGTTACTGAAATTTCAATTCGAATTTGTTGTTAAGGCCGAATTTTTCCCGAACCACTAAATTCATAAATATTCATTTATTTTTTTAATTTCCCATGCGATTCGCAGTTCACAGGTCTTCAGTTGTTTCTTCTCTCAACAACACATTATAGGTGTGCATATCAGCTGTGTATTTGTTTCTTGCATTTTACTTGTTTTTAATTTTCTAGCTTCAAACTTCACTCCTCTGATTATAATAAAACTGGGCAAAGTGGGTAGAAATAACTGGATGATCAGACTGGGTGATTTTCCTGTTATAATGCTATGGCATCCACTAACACAGCATAGCTTCACCATCCTGGGCTCAAAATCAAGCACAATCAAAATAATTCAGTACACCACTGCTACCCTGTTGAAGATACAGATGAAAATGATATAATAAACTAGTAAAATGAAAATAACAAAAAAGAATAATAAAGCCTCAACTCTAACTCAGATCTTAGTCGACCGAATTTTCGTAGACAATCGTTATTCCGTGGCGGGCGGGTTCACAAAGTTTAGAGTTTGCGATCACAAAACTGGAGGGTGAGGCCGCGACACAGGCAAGTTTTGGAATGAGGTTTTATTACGGTGTTTGAGGTTACCCCCACCATACGATTGTAGGCTCCGCCCCTTCGGGAAAACTGGCTTCTCATGAGCTCCCACAGTTAAAAACAACAGACAAAAGCCCACTCTATTCTTTTATAAGCTCTTTGGCTCAACCACCTGATGAAGCGAGTGGACAGACAAGGTGGAAAATTATCCGTTCATTTATGCCAACCATCCAGAACAGAGAGCTGACTAGCGGAGAGACGTGAGCTTCTTCTACAGGGTGTATCAGACACGACTCGCCAGTTCAGTGATCGATTCTACAACTAATTTGCAACAAAAGTGCCTCCTTGACTTTTTTTTTAAAGAGGCTTCGCTCCAGAGTAATTTCACTTTTAAGATTTTTTTCATGTTTTTAACCTTATTTCACTAAAATTGCTCATAACTCCCTTAATTTGATAAGTAGATAAGTAGATAAAATTTGATGACACTATTGAAAAAACCGTTAAATTTCCTATCTCCCTGATGCCAAAACTAGAATTTTTGAGCAACTCCGATAGCTCAAAAATGAGGTCTAAATCATAATTTTGAGAAGTTGAAAAAATTTTACTTTTTGAATCTGCTTGTTGACTTTTTTACTGTAGTGCTTTTGAATCCCCATCTTCAGAAAAACTACCTTAGAATTTCAGCTTTCCAGTGGTATAATCAATTTATTACTTTACTTAGCTAATTAGAGGAGAAAAGCATGTTTGTATATTGAAAAACATGGTATTTTTATGAAATCAACGGTTTTTGTAAAAAATGACCCTATAAAAAAAAAGTCGAGTTTGAGGCCAGTTTCTACGTATTTTTTCATGCTGAATCGAATGGTATCACTTACAGATCTCCCCAACTCCGTTATAACAGAGTTTTACACTTTATCTAACTAGTTTTACCCTTAAAAACACATAAAATTGAGCATAACAAGTGAACTGAAAATTCGTGAGTTAAATTGTAAAACTCTGTTATAACAGAGTTGGGGAGATCTGTAAGTTTTATCATTCGATTCAGCGTGAAAAAATACGTAGAAACTGACCCCAAACTTGATTTTTTTTTAGAGTGCAATTTTTTTCACAAAAACCGTCAATTTTATAGGAAATACCATGTTTTTCAACATACAAACATACTTTTCTCCTCTAATTAGCGAAGTGAAATGAAAATTGATTATACCATTGGAAAGCTGAAATTCTAAGGTTGTTTCTCTGAAGAAGAGGATTCAAAAGCACTACAGTAAAACAATCAATAAGAGGATTCAAAACAGTAATGTGGTGAACTCACCACCTATCACCGGCCCTTTTCAGGGCCACCAAAATTGAGTTCACACATAAAACAAGGTAATCAAGACATCGGACTACCTCACGACGAAACAAGACTCGCGGGAAGAAATATCTAAATTACATAACAGCCGAGTCGATAAACACGTCAGAAGGTAAAAAGTGCCAAGCTAAAACGATCACTGCACGAGCGAGGCTAGGCAAGCCGACGATCTGACACACGAAAACTACCTTAAAACAAACGACATTGAAACAATAGTCAACGGGAAAGCGAGCCAAAGGTGCTCTACTGAGAAGGGGGAGAAAATGATGTTTCACCCCCGGGACACCTCGAGGACACTCGATCAAATCGGAACAGCCAATCAGACGCAGCATCTGGCTCCCCGAGGAGTATAAATATAGCAGCTCCAGCCTCAGTCATTCATACCGATCTCTACCTCTGATCTTGAAGCTACCTTCTGACTCTTGACGAGCCTCTGCCTTCCAGCCTACTGCGATTGAAACTCCATTGGGATTGATTGAGGACAAGGCTCTCAAGCCAGTTGAAAACAAGATTCACGACACGAGATTACTCCGCCTTCCAGACTACCAGAACTCAGAGTAGATCGAGCTCTACGCTTAGTATTGCTCTCACTCTAGTCTCGTATAAAGCCTACATGGACGACGCTGTTTATTTCCAGAAAGTCTTGACACCCGGGCAAACCGCCCGCTGGGACAAGCCGGACGATCTCAAGAAAGCCCGCAGCGGCTGATCGTCCGAATTCGGCAGACCTACTGTATTGGACGGGCTTCACTCGTTCGATAAGTAGTTGACTCCAGGAGGACCGTTCAAATTTATTTGAAAGCGGGTCCCCCAATTTAGTTCTTTTCAGAACTAAATAAACTCTTCCAAATGGAGGGAACACCTAGTTTTTTGCCTTTTGGAGAGCATATATGAAGACAGCACGACAGAAACTCCGGTTTCACGGTCTGCTGATCCTTCTAAGCCCAGCGTCAGACAGGCCGGCGCTGACGGACAAGGTCACCCCGTTCCCGCAAAGGGAACGGGCGTAGTTCCGGCATTTCCCGTGCTCAGCGCCGCCTATGCTAACAGGCAGAATCCGGCCTTATTCGTTGACCAAAAGCCGCGTGATTCACACGCCGAGCTCGTGACAGATATTGTCCCAACTCACCTTCTGGAAACACAGAAGGATCGAGCATATTCTGCGGCACAATCGTACACATCTCCAGCAGATGTAAGCTACACGGCCCAGCAATATCAAACCCCTACAAAAAGGGTCCCTTGTGAGTTTAATTCACAAGAGGAGATACGCCCGTCCTTGGCAACCAGGTATACACAAGATAGCGGTCTTTCTCAAGACTCGCCAGACCAATTCAGTCACGAACCAAAAAGTACTTTTCAGTACCTTCAGGCCCCTGTCATGTACGGACGGAAGAACATTCACCTAAAGCCCGGGAGTTTCCATTCTCGAATCGGAGAAACTCCAAAAGATCAGTGTCGCACAGACCTATTCGGAGAGACATTACCCTGTGGCTCACACGCACCATATCCTTCCGAAGATAGGAAATTCAACGCTCTTATCAATGGTGTCATCAAATTTTAATTTACTGATCAAATTAAGGGAGTTATGACCATCTTAGTAAAATAAGGTAAAAACTCGACAAAAATCTTAAAAGTGAAGTTACTCAAAAACGAAGCCTCTTAAAAAAGTTTTAGAGGCACTTTTTGTTGCAAATTAGTTGCAAAACCAATCCCTGATCTTTGGCGAGTCGTGTCTGATACACCCTGTATAGGCATCCCCTAGTGAGCCTAAATAAAATGTTATAATCAAGTGTTATCGTTCCATTTACTTTATTTTGATTCTTTTCTCAGGTTTTCGAATATCTGTACATGGATGAATAGGCCCAAATGTAGCTGTAAAAGCAGATGAAAAAAACCGATAATGTAAAAATTAGTAGAATCTGCTACGATTTGCTAGAATAGGTACCTACTGCAGCAAAATTTTACACATGCAGACCTTCTCCAGGATTGGGATTTGAGGGAAAACAGCCTGACATGTAATTCCAAATACCGCCATCACGTAGCAGCACTGAAATGATCTTATCTAATTTTTGCTCTCATTCCGTTAATAATTTATTGATTTTCAATCTGCAAATTGCATTGAACTCAGAAATAGCTCATAAATTTCGCTAGTAGGTTCCAATTTTAAAAATACCAAAATTTATACGTTTGGCTCATTTTTTTGGAAAATCCCAATCAACCAAGCTTTAGAGCCGAATGAGGCCTACTGATCACGAAGGGTTTTTCAAATTTAAAATTGGACCACTCAAACCCCATTAATTGATGTCTAGTAGGTTCTGGTTAGGAGGGGGGTGGGTGAGGTGTAGAGGAAGAAGCACGGGACCCTGGAAAGGTGGCTAGACCACCCACCCTCCCACCCTCTCAGGCACTGTCACATTATTTCCGAGAACAGTTAAGTGGTGATTAGGTGAAGACCTATAGAAGTTTTTTTCCTCAGCGGATCTACATATTTTTTTTTGGGTGCTGAATTTAAATCTAAACTCTGCCCTCCTCGGTAAGCTTCACATCGAAAATCACTAAAAACGCTGACATTTTCGGATTTTTTCCCCCAGTTGTATCTCTGAAACTATGCAGTTTTTTACAGTCAAGCCCGAATTTCATGTTATATTAAATAACATGAAATTGGTAACAATTTATACCCAACCATGACATAGTGTGGGAATTGACCAATTTGGGAGGACAAAATAAATTAGCTCTCTTGGTCATTAAGAGACGATTGAAATTATGGGCTCTTTCATGATCAGCTGAGTCCACTCGATTCTCTCCTCTTCAATTTAGAAAGATGAAGTAGGATAGGGAGTCTCTCTGGGTTATTTGACGATTAAAGTGATGGGCTCTCATAATCAGATGAGTCCGCTAAATTCTATCCTGTTCACCCTAGGAAATTGAAATTTGACAGGGCGACTCTTTAGAACATTAAGAGACGATTGGAATGATGGGCTCTTTCCTAATCAGCTGAGTGAGGTAAATTCTCACCTGTTCACCCTGGGAAGTTACGATTTCATAGGGAGACTCTCTGGGTCATTAGAAGACGATTGGAATAATGGGCACTTTCATGATCAGCTGTCCGCTAAATTCTCTCCTGTTCACTCTACGAAGTTGAAATTTCAAAGGGAGACTCTCTGGGTCATTTAGGGAAGATTGAAATGATCGGCTCTTTTGTGATCAGCTGAGTGAGCTAAGTTCTATCTTGTTGACCCTAGGAAGCTGAAATTTGATAGGGAGGCTGTCTGGTTCTTCAGGAGACGATTGAAATGATGGGCTCTTTCATGATCACACAGACAGACTGACATGGAACCAAAATTGATCAGAATGCCTGAAACGCAAAAAGCAACTGGAGATTTTGATTTTGGAGGACAACAGTTTTTCTCCATTGCTCGAACACAAAGCTTCCCTACCTTCCGTAGTGAGGAACGGTTAGGTAGGAACAACAGTTCTTGGATATTAATTTACTATATTTGAAAATATTAGGTTCTACCTACCTATTTTAAATAATTTAAATTATTTTTAATTTAGTCCATAGGGTCATACCTTGGTAAGTGCAGCTGTGGATACTCGGAAAATACGGAAAATATTGTCAACACGACTGTGAATCGTAAGGCGTGGTTGTTAATCGCTTAGCTGATTCAGCTCGGTTATGAACATTCTCCTTTAAACTGTCTACGAGTATAATGAATCAAAGACCGCCTTAGCATTGCAAATGGTATTATCCCCAGTTCATTGGAGGACTGCCTACCGAGACAAAGAATAAAACTTATCTATGTGGAAAGCTTAGGTACACAGAAAAATAATAAGCTTATTATATAATTATATTATTTTTCTAAAAGTTCTAAATATATTATTTTTCTAATTTTTCTAATTATATAATATATTATATAATTATATTATTTGTCTAATAGTTTTCCTATTCCAAATCACTGTCTTTCTGCAGAAAAAAAGAAGAATATCACAAAAAAATCTGCCAAATAATGTCTCAAATCTATTCGTAAAGCAGAATGTTAGTTACAAGAAGTTGTTATGCAAATAATTTGATCGTTAGAAATCATCGTGCTCTAAAATATGCAAGAAGTTCAAACAATAAGCTGATTGAAAATTTTGATAAGTGTGATTTGGGATATAACCACATTTAGAGAGAAAAAGTTCCTACCTATTATTCAGTAGAACAACTGTTCAACCGTGGAACCAATCGGTTCAAAAATGGAGTTTCGAGGTATTTTTTATATCACAGAACTAGTTGACGTATTTACATCCCTACTCGCAGCCTCTCAGGCTTGTCCTAGAGGCACCAGATATTGACATTAGATAAAACAGTTTGATCGGCATTCATAAAACAATGTGAATTCCAACACGCGTCTTCCTGAGCCATTTGAATAAAATTATTAGTTCTCAACAGCGTCCGGGTCAATAATAAGTTCATGGACATTTGCCCGGGCTGCGGTGAATGGTCATGTTTATTCATAGTATGAAGGGGGTTAACTTTTCGTCAATTTTTCTTGGGTGCGTACCATCAATTTAATAAATTCAGAGCTCTAACAGCCAAAACCATTTCAGCTTGTTCCAAAACCCCTGATAGATTGGAAAGGAAAATTATATAGGTACTTATATGGCTAGTGCTGATGTATAAGAAACCTATGAACACAGAACAATTGTTGTTGATTATTGTCAATTACCTACCGAAATAAGACCATTTGAAAAGACCACCGGCACCTTTCTTGGCGACCTAAATTTTGTGTAATCAATAGCAAAACCATGATTGATACCTAAACACACTTTTCAGAGATTCTGCCAAGTTAGGTCGGCATTATAGCGTCCTCATTCATTGTGTTGGGCATATACAGCGTTTCCAAATTGAATTCGTCCTTTTACAAAATGAATTCGTCCTTCAAAAAGAGGGACCACATCTCGAAGGCAACCTGATAATGATATGCAGACACCTTTTCTCTTCTTGAAGAATAGTTATTTATTGCATTGATTTGCATAGTTAATAAAGATGTAATACAAGAAATTTACAACCTTTTCAAGGAATTGATACAAGAGGGGGTGGTTAAATTGAATAATTTGGTCATCATCGAACGAACTGGTGATCTGATGTTCGGGCGAATGAAATTGAATTACCTAGTCTGAACGTTCTTTTGGGTTACTACCTCTCAAGAATATTTTTAATCTGAAATATGGGGGGGGGGGTGTTTATGGAGAGGGGGTGGAGGTTGATCTCAGTAGTTTGGTCCTAATAGTTAATTTATAAGTAGCCAAGTACTTCAAGTAAGTACCTACTTTTAAGTAAGGACTTAATCTGAAATATGGGGGGGGGGGGGGGGGTGTTTGTGGAGAGGGAGTGGAGGTTGATCTTAGTAGTTTGGTTCTAATAGGTAATTTATAAGTAAGTACTTTTAGGTAAGGACTTTTTTGAACCAGATCCAAGGGGGTGTCCCAAAATGTGATTGGTCAGGAGGGGCTTGCGTATATTCAAGTCAACTTGTGCAACGCACGGGTGAACCAGCTAGTATGTTAATAAAACTGCTCTAAAACTACACTTTTTTTCTTACTGAATGCCTGTCAATGGTACAATTGCGAGTTTGATCAGTGTAATCGAAGTTCTCGTCCAGGGCCTGATTGGTGTAGGGGTAGAGGTTAGCGAACTCGACAATATAGCTAATGTTACTGTTATTCTGCCTCCTCGATTCACTCCTTTCAAATCAGCTTGGATTCAGTTGACGAAAAGAACCAGGCTTTTGACATTTTGACAGTGCGATTGTTGAAAGAGGAACAGCGGTCACCTATCTAAGATGAGTGACGCAGCCACAGCTCCGGCTGCGATGCAAATGAAGCATTCAACCTCTGTCGGGACCCAAAACCATCTCAAAAAGAGACCTTTTAGTAATTTTTGCAAAAGGAAAAATCACCTAAAGCAATATTGATCCTGCGACTGAAACTCAACATGCTATGGCTGCTATTGCTATAGCTGATAGTGCTGCTTCAAAACACATAACGTTTCGCGGGGGGCGCTCTCAAATGGGCCTTGGGAGCCAAGCTCACTTGATAATACGCTATTTATCCCTGCGATACGGAAGAATTATACTCAGTTGGTACTAGCACTACTCTTGGGTTGAGGGTGTCTTTTGGCAGTAAGTCTGCCCACGCCTATAAAAATGATTTGCTCCTTCAAATGGTGTTAAAATGAAGAATAAATGCTACAGAATGATATTCAAACATCAACCCATTGATCAGGTGAACCTTGCAAGCGAAGAACACACTATGTTATGTCATAAACGTCTGGGCCATATCAATTTTTCAAAAATGACGGAACATTGGGCAGCTGTCGACAGGCTCTTCAGATATATCAAGGTTTCTATGAATTATAAAAATAATACACTGAGGACTGTGAGTTAATAATGATAGTCTAGGTATGGGGGCAATTACATTTCCTTCTGCCACGTATCGCGTTTGATACACAGACATATGCTGAGTAACCAATAAGTGAGGGTGTTTATGGAATTGCAGAAGTAGGTTCTTTATACACAGCTGTCTAATTGTGAATATTTTTGATACCTATATCAAATAAATTAACTGAAGCTGTTCTACTTGGTAAAGATAGCATTATTTGGACAATAGTTTTTTGACGTACATAAAGTTTTTTTATGTGGGAAGAATAAGTACCTCCCCAGGCTATAATTGCATGTTGAATTAATGATTGTAACACATTGTAGCACACTAACTTTATTTTGTCTTTTGGAAGTACAAGTAGGTACATGTCTTATATTATAGAAGATACATTCAAATTTTTAGCTTATCATATGTAGGAATAACCAATGTGCGGTTTCCAGGTTAATTCTTCATCCAAGATGAGACCAAGGTGTATGTGGTGCGTCATTCGATCGATTTTTTCGCACTGACAGATCACAATGCACAAGAATGCAGTTTTATATTTAAATTGTTATCTTCTAATCCAGTTGTATTCGCACCATATAAGATTAATTTTGACTTATTCGTGTTTAGTATGAGATAATTTCCATAGAACCACTCACTAATGGACAGTAAAGATCGGTTCGCTCTATAAAAAACTTCTTCCCATCTGGTTCATTCAATTTAACCTCAGTGTCATCCGCAAATAGATAGATAAAGTTTTGACATAAGCGTTTCCCTGTGGGTTGCATCGAAAGATATTGCGATATCAAGTAGTACAAGTGCACCTTTTTTATTCAAGTTTTTAATTTTGTAGTCAGAAGGGAGGGAGAATAACGCATCAATAACGCCGGTGGTTTTACGGAAACCAAATCGCATTTGGTTTAATTTGTTATCTACCTCGAGGAAAGTATTCAGCTGATTTTTCACGAATTATCCTAAAATTTTAGGCAGTGTAATCAACTTGGAGATGGGTATGTAATTCACAAGTTCACCTACGTCCCCTCCTTTGAAAAGTGAGATTACTTTGGCACTTCAAATGCTTCTGGGAATATAGACGTGGATAGCCTAAGAATAAAAATGTGAAAAAGTGATGTTTTGAGGAAACTAAAGTAATTTTTCATGAGACTCAGCTGAATCCCGTCCAGCCCAGGCCACTAGTTGCCTTTCGTTGAGTTCAATAATGTTTCCAGGCAATTTACAGACATGTCTGAGAGGGTAAATTTGGTTTTACTTTTGACACTCGATGTATAGATGGTTTCGGGTGTTGGTGGTTTACAAGAAATATTGAAGTTAGCTCATTACCCACTTGACGGAAGCGAATCGGATTCCATTTTTTTACCATCTTTGTCATGAACTCCATCTTTTTCTTAATTCGGTAATCATAAGGACCTATTCGATAGTTTGGAACCAGTTACCTTCAGCCATTTTATTAGTACCCCAGATGATTTTTGCGTTGCCTTCGGCTTTACTAATTTCATCAGCATATATTTTTTTTTCTAGTTAATTCTTTTTAATTTAATCTTCTAGTTAGTTTCTAGTTAATTCTTTGACCAAGCTTCTATATTGGTTAAAAATTTATTTTTAACCCCAATCTTAGGCGTTCCAAACTGAACATGATTTTAGTTTATTCCGGACCCGTATTGATTTATTTGTCCTTTTGTTATCCAAGGTGTCTATTTCAGTTCTCTACTTGGAATTTTCTCATGTTCAGTTGCAGCTGACAGAGCATTTTCTAATATCCGTAAAAGTACGGCTGCTGCGAAGTTTACGTCGTGAGAATTTAATATAGATGACCGGTTTACATCGCTTAGTAAGTTTTCAAATTTAACGTAGTTTAGAATGTTTTTCTAGTAAACAGTTTTTTTATTATTCACACAAGTGTTTGGAGGAGAAAATATACATGCAATGGTGTAATGGTTTGTTATATACTTCTAATCATTGCTGGTGATAGCTCCAATATTTTTGATTTAGCAAAGATGTGATCAATGGCAGTTTTGGAACAGCCTTGAACTCGAGTCAGTTCAATTACGAGGCTGATGAACCCTAATGACAGCAAGGTGTCGGTATAGTTGTCAACATTCTCGTGATTACATAACAAGTCTAGGTTGATGTCCCCCAGTATGAATGAATGGTTAGCACTCGGTAATTCTTTAGAGTTCTATAAATACCAATTGAGGAGCTGACATGGAAAACGAGTTAAGTCCAAAAATCCAAAGAACATTTTTTTTCGTCGAAGTGCAAGTTAACAGTCACGCCAACAGCCTTAGGTCCTCCCGTCCTTGCTAGATCGCACCCTGAATAAATGTGTGACCTTTACATGGAGAAGAGATTATGTCCAAAAAAATCTGATAAGAGTTCAGAGGGAGTTCCTATGAAATTTGATTTTTGGACTTAACTCGTTTCCCATGTCAGCTCCTCAATTATTCTGTAAGCCTCAGAGCCAAATTAGAAACTAACGCTCATGCCGGAGGCGCTGCTCAATGTTAACTTTTGTGAAACACAATGTAATTTTTCATTTGATCAGATATCCACTCCTTCATTACGATTTCGAGGAGTATCAGTGTGAAACATGTTATAACCAGGGATATTGATTGGATTACATGAAGAGGAACAATACGTTTCAGTGAAAATTAAAAAATCGTGCTTAGTCGATTCAGATTCTAACCAACAGAGAACGTTATCCAAATTTTTACTTAGACTACGTATATTCATATTTAGTATAAATAGATTTTCCCCAAAGTTGAATTTACTCACAATATCACTAAGATGATCATATGTAGTTTAAGATGTGTTCATATCTACTTCAAAGTCTAAAACTTGTTGATTTTCACAATCAATCAGTTTTGTTAATGCTGAATTCAAATATGATGAACGATTCTTGTCAGTTAAGCTATGATCCGGTGTCAGTCCGAATTTCTTGCAGTTAGCACAAATTGGGTTCTTAGCGTTATTAGGAAATTTATTATGCCATGATTTTTTCAGAGCAGTGTCCACACGGTTGTTCCCGTTCTTTGCAATATTTCCCTACGTGCCCATATGCTTGGCATTCGTAACAGAGGGAAACACGGATAAAGTCAATGAAATGCCGCGAGGAGAACTTGATGTAGGTAAATATTTTTCTTTCCCCAGATTTTATTCCCCTGAATTTTGGAGTTACTTCAGTAGCCCAATTCGTTGTAGGTCGATCTCTTTTTTGAACGCAAGTTTTAATTTGTCTTTTCATTCGTCTTTATTAATTCTCTTAGGATACATACCTTTAGTTGTCCCTCGGGAGGATCGGTTGGGACTCCGTAAATTGCAACTTTCTGAAGCCTTATCCGTAGCACATCAAGCTTAGTAAGCAATATGGTATTAATTACGTTCGGGTGACGGACGGAAGGATTTTCATGAAGAAAGACGACCATTCGTCTGACATCTATATGTCATGCAGAGCTGAAAGATCACGGTATAGGCCAACTACGCAGAATGGATGTTGAAATGGTTATTCGTGATCTTCACAATCTGTAACTTATTACATTTATTTTCGAACCCTTATCAGATATTATTATTAACATTATATGATAAATTTAGATTATGAAATCAACAACTGTAAAGCAGTCAACAAAAATCTTGTTCTTGAGACAGTTTTTATCTTATAAATAAGCTATTCAAAGAGAATGGTTTCAGAATAATGCATTTAAATATAAAAAGCCTTAATAGAAATTTTGATAATTTATGTTCTTTTATTGACTCAATAGATTTTGAAATTCACATTATTGTCCTGTCTGAAACATGGTCTAGTGATTTATATAATTTACCCAATTATAATATTTTCCATTCGAAATAATTTATAACCCAAAACTGCGGAACCGTGGTATATGTTAAGAAAGGTTTACAAGTAGTTACTTGTGAAGAAATTCTATCGCTCAGCTCAACTACCGGCTTGAGTGTAAAAGTGAAAATAGCAAGTCATGTTGTAGAAATAATATGTTTATATCGATCACCGAGTGCGAGATTTTATGAAATTAATACATTTCTGGCTAATCTTTAAAACAGTTTAAAGACGAAAGGAGATGAAGCGAATGTAATAATTCTAGGTGATCTAAACATAGATATAATACTAGAAACGCCGGAATCATAAAAATATTTGAATTTTATGGCATCTAATAAGTTAGAGCCACAAATAACAACACATGTATGTAAACAAGGGAACCATTAACACAAAATCTTGCTTAGACCATGTATTTTATGAGTCGATTAATTTGACATCATTACAAGGAGCTGTAATTAAAACCGACATGACAAACAATTCCGCTACTTTTGTACACTTTTTGGTCTAGGACATTGATTTTAGGCCAAATCGCCCACGAAAAACGGGTTCAGAAGTTAAAGTTAACCTAGCAGAATTTCGAAAGAGGGTTCTCCGCATAGATTGGGGGAAGATTATTTCTGATGGTGATGTAGACTCATGCACGAACGAATTTATTCGAATGATGAGAGAGGCAAATGATGAATCAAGCCATATGATAAAGTCGCAGAAAAATATGGTGTAAAAAACTCCTTGGATTACACAATCTATAGTTAAATCGACTAAATATAGAGAGATTGTGGCAGTTAATATTCGTAAGCAGCCCTTCCACTTTAATTTAAAAACATGCTATAGGAACTACCGGAATAAATTAACTGAAATTAAAAGGGCCGCTAGAAATAAAATTTACAAAGATAAGATAGATAAATGTGAAGGTGACCCGAATAGAACGTGGAAGGTGATAAACGACAATATAGGAAGTAAAAAAGGAAAAAGCAATGACAATAGCTAAGAGGAGGGAGACGCGCTCAATGATTTTATTTTTTAATTTTTTATTTATTGGAGTAGGTAAAGGTAACTACATGCGTTTGACTCGTGATGGATTTGAAACCAAACTCCCAGAATTTGAAAAAAGAGAATTGAAACACGATAAATTTATGTTTGGGGATACAACAATTGAAGACGTGGAGGAAGCAGTTAAATCCTTGAGAGGAGGTAGTGGGCCTGGATTTGACTCGTTGACAGTTGAAATGATAAAAAAAAGTAAAAGACATTGTACTGCCTTCGCTTCACCGTAAAGTGTCTGCTAGTTTGGCTCAAGGAATATGCCCAACTTCGCTTAAGCTCACAATTATTCTGCCAATATACAAGTCTGGTGATAGGGCCCTTCTACAGAATTACCGCCCAATATCTCTCCTTTTGGTACTGAGCAAAAAAAAAAAAAAAAAAAAAAAAAAAAAAAAAAAAAAAAAAAAAAATTTGAAAAAGTCGTGAAAAAGAAACTATAGTTACATGGATGGAGAGGAATGCGATTGTATCGGCAAATCAATTTGGCTTCCAAAATGGAAGAAGTACAGGATGTCGTTGCAGAGGTGAGAGCAGAAATCGCTACACGACTATACTTAGCACAGAAAGTGATGGCTATTTTTGTGGATGTGGCTAAATATTTTGACTGCGTGAAACATACTATTTTGCTGAGCGAGCTGGAGGTAAACGGAGTGAGCGGCACTGAACTTGAATGGTTTCAATCCTATCTTCATCAGAGGCCACAAAGGGTCAAGGTGGGCGCTAATTTTAGTGATCCGAAATCTACTGAATTTCAAATTCTACAGGGCACAGTTCTTGGTTCTTGTCTCTTTTTGTTTTACGTTACGCTGATGGCACAATTAGCGAATTTTTGAAGAAAATTAAGCTATTGCTCTCGCCTCAAAATTTGTAGAATGTGAATTTTTGAAAAAATGTTATGCAGAAATCCGTTTCAGGCTATTCTGAATCATATTCTGAAGTTTAACGCATTTTTTTTAATGTATGTATGTATGTATATATATGTATGTATGTATATATGTATGTATATATGTATGTATGTGTCATTACAGACGATAACTGTCCGTAGAATTGTGCTAGAAACTTCAAACAAATTTTAAAATGTTAAGGACACAAAACGAAAGTTCAAGTTCGTTGGCCAGCATGATCGGATTACATCTTCGGGTTGAAATTTTCAAAAATGTAGTCAAAAATTTCAAAATAGCCTGTTTTTTGCGATTTGTTGTGCGAAATAATTTTTTCAGCATACTAACATGTGGTATATTCGGAATCAGCGTAAAATTTCCTATAAGAATATGTATCAAGTTTTCAAAAATTTCAAAGTTGAAAAATCAGTCAAAAATCGAAATAATGCCGTTATGATAGGATACTGTTAAGATTTCAACTGCCTTCAATACTGACCACATTGGACATCGAAATCTATGAATATTTACCTACATTTGTCTTTAAATCTACAAGATTAGTTTAATAATAATAAAGTATGAGTACCTCCTAATTATTTTTAATAATTTGATTCCATGTTTGTCTATCAAAAT
The DNA here is from genome assembly GCA_030762985.1 of Adelphocoris suturalis. NCBI lineage: Eukaryota > Metazoa > Arthropoda > Insecta > Hemiptera > Miridae > Adelphocoris > Adelphocoris suturalis. The sequence continues at coordinate 66,076,132 of CM061045.1, read as the reverse complement.
CATAAACTAAAATTTCTCTACACGATCAATAGCGACTGAAATGTCGAAGATTTCTTCAAAGATTCGCCCATAGGGTCATGCTGCATGACTGGACTTTTTTGATTTGTTATGGGTCCATTGATGAGGAGTTAGTGAGAAACGCTCAGGAAGCATTTGTCATACTTATGGATTGGTTCAAAAAGCATTCTCTTTCGATTAATACTGGCAAAACAAAAGTTATGAGGTTTAGATGGACAACGCCTAGAAAACCGTTTCCCCCCTGGCAGTCAGGGTCCATGAAGGGAACTGTGTCTGGGATGGATCTTGTTCCTGTGGTGAGCTCCAATCCGTCGACCCTATCAACTATTTGGGAGTGACATTGGATGTTAATCTTAAATGGACCAGTCATATTGATGAGGTAACTCGTAAACTTCAGAAAATGATTTTTGTGTTTCTAAAGCTCAGAAAAGTGCTTAAACCTGAATGAAGACGAAATGTATATTTTGCGCTGGTCCAATAACAATTAATATACAGTATACCTAGTAGCTTGGGGAGAAGCATGGAAGACTCATCTTAAACCATATCTAGATCGACTAGATCACCATACCTTTGTAGTTCGGAGATTTATTTCAGAGAGTTGCGCGTATTTGTAATGTTTGATATATCTCTAATAAAGATATACTTTTTCACTCAGATATTCAACTATATATTTCTCGTCCCTCGAGTAACTGATCAACTCAAACATTTATCAAACTCCATGGATACATAATTAAACGGAGTACACGTTTGAACACTACATCACTCTTTTTTTTTTTTTTTTTTTTTTACAATCAATTGAACGTTCAAGTATGACTTGAAAACTTGAAACGTGCGGGGGTTCTAATAAATAAATAAGTAAATTCAATAAAACCACCATGGAACACAGCTTATAAAATTAAATGTCAGTCATGGTCATTGTTGACGTCAAGTTCGTAATCTGAAAGGTGTGGTGGCATCTTTTTGATTCTTGCACTCCTTCGAAGTTTCAGTGGTGATGTGGGTTCGTTTGTCGAATCTTTACTCTTAATATCCATTTTAGGTGACGGGGTTTGTATATCGGATTCTTGTGGCAAGGCTGACATTGAATCCATGTCTCCTCCCTTTTGCACCTCCATTGTTGTTGCATGTGAGTTGCCCTCAGAGTTCCTTGGAGCATCATCTAGGAAAGGCTTGAAAAACGTCGAATTCCTAGTGATTGTTCTCCCATCATAAGTCTTCACTGTGACAGCATTTCCATTTTTGCCCATTACTGTTCCTGGGGATGGTGAGAAATTTGTAGATAATTTGTTCAACTTAGGGTAGTGGATCAGGACTTTATCACCTGGAACCATTTGGTTTTCTGAAGAAGACTGCCTACGGCAATCACCATAAAATTTTTGCTTAGTTTTTTGGATGAGGTCATTTTCTCTTACTTCATCAGTCACTTTCATAGAATTTCTAGATGCAACACTTGGCACTTTATCTCTGAGTGAGCGAGAAAAAAAAAGTTCAGCGGGTGTTGCCCCAGTGGTCTGATGAACGTGATTTCGATACATAAGCAGGTACTTGTTCAATTCGAATTCCCAATCTAGATTGAATGCGTTTGCAATCTGCAATCTTTTCGTGATCCCAGGATTCAACCTCTCTACAGTACCGTTAGCCTGTGGGTGTAAGGGTGTAACTTTGTGATGCATGATTCCACAATCTAAGAAATATCCTTCTATCTCTGTGCTTACAAAGTTTGATGCATTATCCGTAGTTAAGACTTCAGGGTATCCAAACCTAGCGAATATTCTAGCAATTTCTTTTATTATGACTTTAGAAGTAAGATCCTTTAATTTTACTACTTCACAAAACCTGCTGTAGTAATCGACAATTACGAGAAACAATAATCCATTGGGAAATGGACCCAGAACGTCCATTGCGATTCGCTCCCAAGGTTTCTCAGGCAGTTTAGTGGGCTTCAGCAGTTCTGGTTTCTCAGAGCGGCTGGTTATTTGGCAACCAATGCATTGCTTGACCACTCGCTCTGCAGCCTTATCGATACCTGGCCACCATACCTTAGATCTCAGACGATTTTTCATTTCCACTATCCCAGGATGACCCTCATGAGCCAACTTGAGTGTTCGGTACTGAAGGGTTTTGGGAATAATCAGTCTTGTCCCTTTCAATATTAATCCATTAGATTCAGAAAGTTGAGAGTTCATAGCTGCAAATGGTAAGAGGTCTACATCTGTCTTATTTTTCCATAATCCAGACTGCATGGATTCTATTACTTTCTGCAGCACAGTGTCCTTCTTAGTTTCTTCGATGATTTCTTTCAATGGAATAGCTCTAGGTGCCATGGCTATTGACAAATGTAGAAGGTAATCTTCAGTGACTGCATTTCCTCTAGGATATACCTTATAGAGAATTACGCGATACACGCCATACGCGATACACGCGATACACGCGCACACGCGCAAGCACACACGCGCACACAATCACAAGCGCACATGCGCACACGCACGCACGCGATACACATGTGATACACGCGATACACGCGATATACGCGATACACGCGATACACGCGATACAAGCGATACACACGATACACGCAATACACGCGATACACGGAATTATATACCTTGGATAGAGAACAGAATTTATTTGTGTTCACTTTGTAACTTGGGTGCTGTTAAAGACACTGAGCACTTTCTGGCTAAGTTCCCTATACTGGGCTATTCGGTTTAAATACTTTGATACACAGCATAAAGCACACTTGTTAGGAAAAAATTATTAGAAATATTATTAGATGGAAGCGCCTGGGAAACGCTCCCGTGCTCCCACAATACACGCGATACACGCGATACACGCGCACACGCGCACACGCGCAAACGCGCACACGCGCACACGCGCACACGCACACACGCGCACACGCGATACACGCGCACCCGCGCACATGCGATACACTCGAAACACGCGATACACGCGATACACGCGCGCACGCGCGCACACGGGGGGGAGGGGGAGGGGGAGAGGACTGATCCAAAATTAGCCCGATTTTCAATTGTTTGTAATTCGCTTACTCTAAAAGATAAATCAAAATTTCGGGATCGGATCGTTTTGTGTTTCTATGCTCTACAACTTTGCTAGGTACAAAAATGTCTCCAGGATGTACGGTTTAGGAATTATGAGAGAAACACTTTAAAATGGGCAAATTAAACCATATTTATTAGGCCGCTATTTTGTATTCCACCAATTTTCAGATGACAGACAAAGATTATTATCAATCAGAACGGACTAAATTTTCAAAATCTAATCTTAAACTTTTTCTTCAAACTACTAACTATTTTCGGCCCTGGCTCCTGGACTAAGGCCTAGCGCACACCAAAGACTTTCGGCTGAACAACAGTTGCAGGTAGTGATATTTTGGTCTTAACGGTAGGTAACAGAAATATGACGCGAACATCAGAGACAACGCTGGCATTAGGACCAGAAGTCGGCGATCAAGCCCGATAGGTCTGCCATTATCCTGGATGTCCAGGTTGTCAGTGGCAGCGTGGACATGGAGCAGACCTGGCGGGCTAAGAAAAGCAAATATGATAGAAATGATCTGCGCCAAGCGATATCTGAGCTAAAAGGAGTGGCACCTAGTAACATCAAGGTCATTGCCGCGACCGTGTCATGGCGTGGGGTGTGGTGCGGGAAAAGCGCCACGGAGTTACTCGAGTTGGGCATCTCGGCAGGAGTACTCCGTGGTATCACCACCCGCGTCCTGAGGGGTTCTTACTTGAACTGGTGGTCATTTTATAGGGGCACATCCTTTCATCCCATTCCTCCTCGTCCTACAACTTCCCTTATCCCTAGAGCCGGCGTTGGGTAAACCTGGGCGTCCTCCCCACTTTTTTTATTTTATTTGTTCATTTTTCAATTTAATGGCGTGCCCCCTCCGTCTTTGAGGGGAGTTTTGTAAAAAAAAAAAAAAAAAGTGTGTGTATTGCGTGTATCGCGTGTATCCCGTGTATCGCGTGTATCGCGTGTATCGCGTATATCGCGTGTATCGCGTGTATCGCATGTGTATCGCGTGCGTGCGTGTGCGCATGTGCGCTTGTGATTGTGTGCGCGTGTGTGCGTGCGCGTGTATCGCGTGTATCGCGTATGGCGTGTATCGCGTAATTCTCTATAAGGTATATCCTAGAGGAAATGCAGTCACTGAAGATTACCTTCTACATTTGTCAATAGCCATGGCACCTAGAGCTATTCCATTGAAAGAAATCATCGAAGAAACTAAGAAGGACACTGTGCTGCAGAAAGTAATAGAATCCATGCAGTCTGGATTATGGAAAAATAAGACAGATGTAGACCTCTTACCATTTGCAGCTATGAACTCTCAACTTTCTGAATCTAATGGATTAATATTGAAAGGGACAAGACTGATTATTCCCAAAACCCTTCAGTACCGAACACTCAAGTTGGCTCATGAGGGTCATCCTGGGATAGTGGAAATGAAAAATCGTCTGAGATCTAAGGTATGGTGGCCAGGTATCGATAAGGCTGCAGAGCGAGTGGTCAAGCAATGCATTGGTTGCCAAATAACCAGCCGCTCTGAGAAACCAGAACTGCTGAAGCCCACTAAACTGCCTGAGAAACCTTGGGAGCGAATCGCAATGGACGTTCTGGGTCCATTTCCCAATGGATTATTGTTTCTCGTCATTGTCGATTACTACAGCAGGTTTTGTGAAGTAGTAAAATTAAAGGATCTTACTTCTAAAGTCATAATAAAAGAAATTGCTAGAATATTCGCTAGGTTTGGATACCCTGAAGTCTCAACTACGGATAATGCATCAAACTTTGTAAGCACAGAGATAGAAGGATATTTCTTAGATTGTGGAATCATGCATCACAAAGTTACACCCTTACACCCACAGGCTAACGGTACTGTAGAGAGGTTGAATCCTGGGATCACGAAAAGATTGCAGATTGCAAACGCATTCAATCTAGATTGGGAATTCGAATTGAACAAGTACCTGCTTATGTATCGAAATCACGTTCATCAGACCACTGGGGCAACACCCGCTGAACTTTTTTTTTCTCGCTCACTCAGAGATAAAGTGCCAAGTGTTGCATCTAGAAATTCTATGAAAGTGACTGATGAAGTAAGAGAAAATGACCTCATCCAAAAAACTAAGCAAAAATTTTATGGTGATTGCCGTAGGCAGTCTTCTTCAGAAAACCAAATGGTTCCAGGTGATAAAGTCCTGATCCACTACCCTAAGTTGAACAAATTATCTACAAATTTCTCACCATCCCCAGGAACAGTAATGGGCAAAAATGGAAATGCTGTCACAGTGAAGACTTATGATGGGAGAACAATCACTAGGAATTCGACGTTTTTCAAGCCTTTCCTAGATGATGCTCCAAGGAACTCTGAGGACAACTCACATGCAACAACAATGGAGGTGCAAAGGGGAGGAGACATGGATTCAATGTCAGCCTTGCCACAAGAATCCGATATACAAACCCCGTCACCTAAAATGGATATTAAGAGTAAAGATTCGACAAACGAACCCACATCACCACTGAAACTTCGAAGGAGTGCAAGAATCAAAAAGATGCCACCACACCTTTCAGATTACGAACTTAACGTCAGCAATGACCATGACTAACATTTAATTTTATAAGCTGTGTTCCATGGTGGTTTTATTGAATTTACTTATTTATTTATTAGAACCCCGCACGTTTCAAGTTTTCAAGTCATACTTGAACGTTCAATTGATTGTAAAAAAAAAAAAAAAAAAAAGAGTGATGTAGTGTTCAAGCGCGTACTCCGTTTAATTATGTATCCATGGAGTTTGATAAATGTTTGAGTTGATGAGTTACTCGAGGGACGAGAAATATATAGTTGAATATCTGAGTGAAAAAGTATATCTTTATTAGAGATATATCAAACATTACAAATACGCGCAACTCTCTGAAATAAATCTCCGAACTACAAAGGTATGGTGATCTAGTCGATCTAGATATGGTTTAAGATGAGTCTTCCATGCTTCTCCCCAAGCTACTAGGTATACTGTATATTAATTGTTATTGGACCAGCGCAAAATATACATTTCGTCTTCATTCAGGTTTAAGCACTTTTCTGAGCTTTAGAAACACAAAAATCATTTTCTGAAGTTTACGAGTTACCTCATCAATATGACTGGTCCATTTAAGATTAACATCCAATGTCACTCCCAAATAGTTGATAGGGTCGACGGATTGGAGCTCACCACAGGAACAAGATCCATCCCAGACACAGTTCCCTTCATGGACCCTGACTGCCAGGGGGGAAACGGTTTTCTAGGCGTTGTCCATCTAAACCTCATAACTTTTGTTTTGCCAGTATTAATCGAAAGAGAATGCTTTTTGAACCAATCCATAAGTATGACAAATGCTTCCTGAGCGTTTCTCACTAACTCCTCATCAATGGACCCATAACAAATCAAAAAAGTCCAGTCATGCAGCATGACCCTATGGGCGAATCTTTGAAGAAATCTTCGACATTTCAGTCGCTATTGATCGTGTAGAGAAATTTTAGTTTATGATTTTGATAGACAAACATGGAATCAAATTATTAAAAATAATTAGGAGGTACTCATACTTTATTATTATTAAACTAATCTTGTAGATTTAAAGACAAATGTAGGTAAATATACCCGCTGAACTTGCGTGACTTCGAGGATCCTCTTCCACCCACCCCCCCCCCCCCCCCCCCCCCCCCCCCCGCGCGGCCTATGCATATCTCAGAATTCCCCGTTACCTGATAACAAATTTTTCTCAGCTAATTTATTCCCTATTTTGATGCGATAGGTGGCATTCGTTTCTTTATAATATTACCTACTGAAAACCTCAACGTTTTTACCCATAGGAATTTTTTTAATTAGTTCAAATTCATGCAAAAAAAAAGATTTTTTACCAAAATTTTCGAAAATTTGATTTTAAATTGTGAGTTGCATTATGGTACTCTTTCCTTGGTAAAATGTCGCAAACACCATCAAAATTGTTCAAAAAATGGCTGAGAAAAATACTTTCAACTTTTTTACATCCTATCCGGTCCCCCCTTAAGACAGTCCTGTGGTCCACCAGTCGGCTGGGAGTTGGGAGCGCCGCTCGACTTCTGGTCCTAATGCCAGCGTTGTCTCTGATGTTCGCGTCACATTTCTGTTACCTACCGTTAAGACCAAAATATCACTATGTGCAACTGTTGTTCAGCCGAAAGTCTTTGGTGTGCGCTAGGCCTTAGTCCAGGAGCCAGGGCCGAAAATAGTTAGTAGTTTGAAGAAAAAGTTTAAGATTAGATTTTGAAAATTTAGTCCGTTCTGATTGATAATAATCTTTGTCTGTCATCTGAAAATTGGTGGAATACAAAATGGCGGCCTAATAAATATGGTTTAATTTGCCCATTTTAAAGTGTTTCTCTCATAATTCCTAAACCGTACATCCTGGAGACATTTTTGTACCTAGCAAAGTTGTAGAGCATAGAAACACAAAACGATCCGATCCCGAAATTTTGATTTATCTTTTAGAGTAAGCGAATTACAAACAATTGAAAATCGGGCTAATTTTGGATCAGTCCTCTCCCCCTCCCCCCTCCCCCCATGATGAACAGGAAGACTTCGGGATGGTTTGTTAATGTGCTGACCAAGTGATCATCCTGCATACGGTTGCCAGTATAATGAGGATGAAAAAAGGGCAGTCACGGGTATTGATTATAGTCCACTTTTGTCTGGCATTTGACTCGGTAAACCATGGATTTCTCTGGAAAAAGTTGCTGAATCTGGGAGTTAGCAAAATTCATTGCAGTATTGCACTCTGCATTTTCAGAATTGTACTCTCGTATGCAGATGCAAATTTAGTCGTTGAACCACAGGTGGGGGAAGAGAGCTTCAGTCATTGCATTTCAGTGGTTGTACTGCAAGAAGATTCACTGTCTTGAATCATTCATGGTCAGGAGTGGATTTTAGGGTACAGCAGACACTCAACATAGATCAACTCTACTATTTTTAAATTATACATATTCCGTTGAGTAGGTCTAATAAAATAAAAACACGGCTGATTGGCTTTCACGTGCACCAGTACCCCAGGATAAGGACGAATTCTTTGAAAATCCAGCTGCACTACATATTTGATGGGGCCTTCCCCCTAAACGGAAGATACATTGGCTCTTTTCTTGAGACCGGCCTGCAGTTCTGTCCGCTGTTAAGAACAAATGCAGAATTTCTATTAAAAAAATGTTCCGAGAGCCCCTCAGACGAGGTTCGCCCGAATATCGGCTGAGTATGGTGTCTCTAAAGGCCTCAGTTGGGTGAGATAAGGGAGGGCTATGCAACTAAATACGCGGATGATACATCTTTCGCAGGGGATCAGTCAGGGCTGTCAGCGGTTCTGTCACATATTATCGCTGGATTGGAGTCACATATGAAGCAGGGGCTTATTATGGACTGCGAAGAAAGCCGATACCGCAATTTGTACAGGGAGCTACGCCATGACATCAATCTACTCGTACTTGCGCGTGACCTGGATCGAGAGAAAGTGATGTGGGTGATGAAGTGCCGATGTGAGGTGCTAGATTTAAATTATATACCTTGGATAGAGAACAGAATTTATTTGTGTTCACTTTGTAACTTGGGTGCTGTTGAAGACACTGAGCACTTTCTGGCTAAGTTCCCTATACTGGGCTATTCGGTTTAAATACTTTGATACACAGCATAAAGCACACTTGATAGGAAAAAATTATTAGAAATATTATTAGATGGAAGCGCCTGGGAAAACCTTTGCAAATACGCAAAGAAGCATAGCTAGTCCTATCGCTGTGCACTTGTTAGAGAATTTAATAATAATTAAGAAAATGTAAAATAAGCTTAAGTTGGGCGAGAGTATAGCTAGATAAATTGAAAACAGTTATTGTGAAATGATAAAATTAGATAAAAAATAAATTAATTAAAATTTAAAAAAGCTTGTGAGTTGAAATACTACATTAATATTATTGTTCTGCATTGTCATGTACTAGGTTAATTTTTATATTTTGAACTAATGTATACAGTTGTAGATGTAGGTTACAATTAGTAAATAGTTTAAACCAATACACCTAGAGATAATATACCTATTATGATTTGAATGATTCCAATTGCTGTTTGCACCAAAAAAAGAAAGAAAGCAAATTAACTTATAATAATGTCTCACATATTACTAAATCCGGTGAACTCCGGCTGTTGGTAGACTTATACCAAAAGTCTGTCATGTTTGTGGTATGATACTTGTATACACTAAATTGTAAATAAGAACATGTTATGTATCTATCTATCAATTTTGGTCTGATTAAGGTCTACCAAACCTCATTTGATTCAGGGTTGAACACTTTCTAAAGTTCGTTTCGAGCAAGTTTTTGCTCAGAACGTCTCCCATTAAAGTACAAAGTACTTGCGAACTGTTTTTGCGAACTTAATGTGTAAAATGACATACAATTCAAAAGTTCGGCTGTAAGTCAATGGGGAAAGGTCTCAGCTAAAATATGCTCGATACGAACTTTGCTTATAATTTAATCTTGAGTAGAATTTGCCTTAGCAGACTGAAATCAGACCAATATTAATGCCACCAGGTGATTTTGAAGGGCGAAATCTTGAAGTGGGGAGGAGAGGACTCATCCAAAATTAGCCCGATTTTCAATTGTTTGTAATTCACTTATTTTAAGAGATAATTCAGAGTTTTGGGATGGAATCGTTTTGTGTTTCTATGCTCTACAACTTTGCTATGCATTTTAATCTCTGTGTGATGTACGGTTTAGGAATTATTAGAGAAAAACTTTAAATGGGCAAATTAAGCCATCTTTATGAGGCTGCCATTTTGTACTCCACCAATTTTGAGATGGTAGGCAAAGATTTTCTCACTCAGAGTGAACTAGATTTTCAAAATCTAATCTCAAACCTTCTCCTCAAATTACTACCTATTTTCAGCACTGGCTCCGGGAAATCAAGGCGTATGGCCATAGTGCACCCGCACCCGCTTGTCGGCTTCAACCCGCTCATCTCGCTTTACCGGCGTCTTCCGAAATGAATTATTATTTCATTTCCTTCCTTCTGGCATAGACAACTTCCAGTTAATTCCTAATTTTTCATGCCATTTTTTATATTCTTTTTCAGTTTGTTGGTTATGGCTCCTCCAAATATATCATGAGACAGACCTGAACAATGCTTTAAGTTCCTTCAAATTAATAATTTTTTATTACTGATAAGCGATTTTTTTTTAAATATACGTACCACTTGTTATGATGATCTACAAATTCAATGTTGATGACTGGGGATGAGGAGTTTATTAATTTCTAGCCCTTTCCGCAATACAAACGCTATAATCAGAGCTAACTGTTGATTCAGAGTGTCTCAACTCTGCAGAGTAGGAATTTGGGGAAGGCAGGTTAGTTGTGTGTGTGTGTTTGCGCTACTCCCTCATGTTTGAACGTAGTATAATCAAATTTGAAAGGCAGTTGTGGGATATTAGGTACTTTTCCGTTATCCCCCCCCCCCCCCCCCCCCACCAGCCAATTTGTCCTCAACACGCCCGCCCGATGTTTCTAGGCATTACTTCTTACTTAGATTACATATTTATGTAGAATTGGTGATAATTTCAAGCTGTGGGAAGAAATTATATTATTTAAAAAAAAAGAAGGAAAAAAAAAATTACCGTGTTTTCAGAAGTTGGCGATGTCGGTGAGGATTTGTTGAAACAAATTGGCGTGGTTGCGGTTTGATTGCCACCACATGAATTCGCACAAATAGATCAGAATGCTGTGTATAGGTTGGTGGTCTGGATGCTCGCAAGCTCACATCTCGAAATTACATAACATCAAGTAGTCAATCCCTTAGTAAAAATACAGATTAGTTGGACATGTAGGTCAGAATGATGTGTATACTTTAGCGGTCTGGATGCTCGCAAGCTCGCATCTCAAAAATACATAACATAACATAATCTAAGTAAGAAGTAATGCCTAGAAACATCAGGCGGGCGTGTTGAAGACAAATTGACTGGGGGGGGGTTATAACAGAAAAGTACCGGATATTGTATAGGTATGTTTTGATTGTATTTGTGGAATTGTGTTAATCTTCTGCATGGTATACAAGGATTTTCTTACATATAGACAAGCGATAAAGTAAATCCGTTTCGCAAGGTTTGAAACAGGAATCAAGAGCAATGGTTGTTATTGTAGTAGATATGATACCTGTAGGAAAATTCTTGCTGATTTGAAAAAAAAAAAGAATTTTCTATTTTCAATGAATTTTTTCTGACATCAGTTTGGAAATTAAGCTGCCCATTGAGGAAATAGATTCCAATTTCTTCTGTATAACCATACGAGTACTAAGATCATCTTCTCATCCTCCTTCATTTGGTTATCAAATGGACATCTTTTTGTTAAGAGAGAGTGTGTAACAATAGGAACGTTGGGTTTATGCAGATGATGTGGGGTCAGGCGTATATCTAGGACGGACTACGATTCAAGACCACCAGTCTGACCCGGTCGTGTTGCTCAGTTAGTGTTACTTGTTCCTAAAAGGCGTGACTTTTCAGCATGGTGTGTATTCTTGGAATATTTTCTTATTCTAAGGTTATCTTCTATTTTTATGCTAATTCCTTAGCCTCCGCGTAGTAGGTAAGTGATTGTGCTTGAGGGACCAACTGCTGCTTGGATTTACTGCTCAGGGACAAAGAATCTGGATTACTCTGCGCCATTCGAGTGAAAAATACCTTTTTATCCTTCCCAGCTAGTTTTTTCGTAAAAATCTTCCCTCCACTATTGTGTGAATTGTCTATGCCTATCCATGATTGTGAGGAATGATTGAGATTAATGAAGATTGTAAAATTAATATCAACATTTTGTTAATATTATCATTATTTTTCTTTACTAATTTTTTATTTGTTTATTTATTTTTAATTAATTAATTTATTTTTTTTTATTTTTATTTATTTATTTTATTCTTACTCGGAATCGCAACTGTTGGAATGGTGAACACGTTTAAAGTTTCGGATGCCAATTTCAAAACTTACTTCCGAAAAATAAATCCGTGTCTTCTTGATGATTTATGAATTTCTTTATTTTTTCACTCTTAAAAAATCACCAATGTTTATAAATCCCTTATGGTGAACCATAGAATTTAAATTGGTTTTACCGATAGAAAGAGCATACTTTTGAGCAGCCTTAACGGTTAAGCTATAAACAAGTAAGTGCGCATTTTCCAGAAATTATCTTTTTTAAATAAGTTTTTCTGCTCCAAATACATACCTACTTATTTTGAAAGGGACTCCTCAAGAAATGTTTTTTCGTAGCCACAGCTTTTCAATATTGGGTCTGACTCTTCTTATCCTTACAGTTTAGAGTAAAAGTTGCGTTCACAGGTTAAATAAAAAATGGCTGCCAAGTTGAGTGGGCACTATAGCTTCCCCACACATTGTAACATGGACGTACAGAATTATTTGAAGAACAAAGTGCGAGTCGGAATGTTTGATAAGTCGACGTTATAAATAATCAACGCTTGCGCATGCGCACAGACCTCTATTAATCCAGCAGCAATGCAACTTATAGGGAAACGTATAGGAGCTAAACCACACAATCCTTGAAAATTTCATAAAAATCGGTCCATTAGTCTCGGAGTTTTGTCTGTGTCGATCAATTTTAGTTTTGCGCATGCGCTATAGTTATTACTCCATCAATCGCGGTATAATCCATATGGAATTTTCCTAGAGCCTATATCTATCTACCTCCCGAGTTTGAATGAAATCGGACTAATAGGTGATGAGAAATCGACGTTATAATCAATTAACGTTTGCGCATGCGCACAGACTACTAAATATGGGGCGGCAATGAAAGTTATAGGGGACCGTCTAGAAGCTATTCCGCACAATCCCTGAATATTTCATCAAAACCGTTCCATTAGAATCGGAGTTTTGCTTGAGTCAATCGATATTAGTTTCGCGCATGCGCAATGGTTATTAGGTAGGTATTCTACTAATTGCAATTATAGGGCATTTTTTAGAACGTATACCATTTTACCTACCGAGTTTGAACGGAATCGGACCAACAGGTGATGAGAAATCGACGTTATGAGAAATTCACATTGTTCATGCGCACAGGCTGCTGTTGGTTCGACGGCTTTGAAAATCGTAGGGGACCGTCTAGAAGCTAACCCGCACAATCCCTGAAAATTTCATCGGAATCGGACTGAAACTTGATGTAGTTTTGGGCGTGACAAGAATTTACCACAAACAGACAGGCAGACATCAGATAGACAGACAGACAGACACGGAACCAAAATTGATCAGCAAGCTCTGAAACGCTAAAATCAAGTGGAAATTTTGATTTTTAAGGGCAAACATTTTGTGGCTTCAATCACGAATACAAAGCTTTCCTACGGTAGTGAGGAAGCAAAATTTCCAGTCATGCAGCATGATCTTATGTGCGAATTTTCGTAAATGTTTGTATTAAATTTGTTAAATAGTTTCGAAATTTGCGCATTATGGTTGCAAAGAAATAGCTAGCGATCAATTTTATGGGGAAAAACTCGTTCTACATAATAATCTGATACTGAAACAAAGATTTTGGATTTTTTGCAGTTTTTATCGAATTCTTTAGCATATATTATTGAAATTCAATTACAAATTTCAGTATAATTTAGTGCAGACATTTTTCAATGTTCCAGTTCCTAGTTTATGAACTTCTTGTGAGTAATATATGTACTGCTAAAAAACATAAATATCAAAATTTTCTTCGTTTTTTGCCATTTGTAGTGATTTTTTCATTATATATATATGTCCCACTAACCCCCCCCCCCCATTCTCCTCTATCTAATTTCCCTATTAAATGGCAGAAGAAAATTCAAATGGTAACACCCCTTATTTTTTCATAGATCTCAAACATTTCATTTTTGCGCACGTGCGCACGTGCACATAACATTTTTATTTTGAATATAAACCCCCATTTTTTATTGTTGATTCGAATTCTGCGTGAAATTTCATGAAAAAATTATTACCCAACTGTTGATTTTTTTAGTGCACAAAAACAGTCGCGATCCAGCGCTAAAACTGAGCAATCCCGCTCTAAAAGTGCGAAAATTGTGAAATTATGAATTATTAAGGATATTCAATTGAATGGTGTGATACATAATGTTTGGAGTATGTATCCTTTCACACTGAATCACGCAATGATCGATTACTGACATTCGTAATGCCAACTTATGAAAACACCAAAAAACGAAATTTTAGTAGTTACGCTTTGAGATGTCTAAAAATGAGTGAGGACTTGTGCAATTCTGGCCAACTTGTCGGCATTTTCCCCACATTGATGTTGCAAATATCAATAAAATGAATGAACATCATAAAGAGATTCAGCATAAAAATAATCACCCCAAAATCATATATTGAATTTGGCAATTGAGTGTCTTAAAAAATTAGTAATTTCTCCATTTTCGCACTTTTGGAGTGGAATTGCGCAGTTTTAGCACGGAATTTCGACCGTTTTTGTACACTAAAAAAATCGAGTGATGGGCAATTTTCTCGTGTAAGGCGAAACGCGCCCTAACTTCGTGATTTCAAATGAGAACGACAGAACGAGCAGATTCGGATTCAACCCAAACTTTCTTTAAAAAATAACCCATCACTTGTTTTTTTCTAGTGCACGCAAACTGGCGCAATTCCGCTCTAAAATGCAAAAATTGTGAAATACTCAGTTTTTGAAGATATTTAAATGAAACGTGTAATACATGATTTTGGGGTATTTTTTCGTTCTGAACCTCTTAATGATGTTCTTTTATTGATATTTGCAACACCGATTCGGGAAAACACCGAAAAAAATGCATTTTAGTACGCTTTGTGCTCTGTGGAAATGTGTAAAAAAAGTGCCACTCTGGTTGGTTTTTTTGAGTTTTCCCAAGTTGGTGTTGCAAAAATATCAATAAAAGAACATCATTAAGAGGTTCAGAACGAAAAAGTACCTCAAAAATGTATTTTATCTGGAAATTTAATATCTTCAAAAACTCAGTATTTCACAATTTTTGCACTTTTAGAGCGGATTCGCACCCGTTTGCGGGCACTAAAAAAAATCAAGTGATGGGTCATTTCTTTATGAAATTTTGCGTAAAATCTGAATCTGCGATTTAAAAAAATGGAGTTCTCATTTAAAATAACGAAGTTGGTGCGTGAAAGTGCGATGGTTGAATTCCTCTCAAAAAATTAAGGGGGTTACCGAATGAAGTTTTTTCTACCCCTCCAAATAACGGAGATAAAATGGGTGGACCATTAACTCGCGGAGACCCTGTATATATACAGGGTGTTCACAATTTTGGTCCAGGACCTCCTAGGGGTCGATTCAACAACTAACTAATTTGTGATTTGTGATCGAAAGTTTCTCGCTTTGTTTTTGAGATATTCAATTTCGGTTTATTATTTTCAATAATGAATCTATGTAATCGTTTAACAAAAAAAAAAAAAAAAAATGTAACTCCTCAAAATTTGTTGGTTAACATTCCAAAATACGTAGAATCCAAAAATCGAATTAAACTAATCTTTCTGTCCGCTGTACACCATACGCCGTCCAGAGCTTATCTCTGAAACTACTGGAAATTTGGCTCAATAGTCATACATCGACCGGAAAAGTGCCAGTATCATCAGCATCAATTTTGATCAACCCTAAAGGGTAGTAATTAAGAGCTAACATACTAAAAAAATCGAGATCCTGTAAACTTTCAAGGTCCTAATCACTCTCAAGTTTTTTTTTTTTTTTTTTTTTTGTCATTTATTCTTTTTAGTTAATTCATTGATTTTCTTCTGGTAGGTGACATCGTCCAGTTATATTTCGGTAATGCACCACAGACTCAGTTTGATAGGTAATTTTTCATGGACCAGTGTTCTACGTAAGAGGGCTATCTAGCCATCTGTTACTTTCGATCGGAAATTAGTTTAGAATCGAACCCCTAGGAGGTTCTGGACCAAAAGTGTAAACACCCTGTATATGAAAAGCGTAATCTTCAGGCATCATTTCAATACCCCAAAACGGGTTCCGATAAAGAAAATTTAGATCAATTTTAATTTTAAAATTTTTTGACCGTTGCAATAGCTTAATTTTTACGAAAATTCGCTAAAACTTTTGAAAGGAAATAGTGGTGTTTTGATGGAAAATGGCCCTTCATGAACTTAAGAGTTTGAGGTCGATTTCTATGCAATATTTCACGTTAATTCGAATGATAACACCTTAAGATCTCAATGACTGCGTAATATACGAGTTTTACACCAAAAAGACAAAATAGAGGATGATGAAAATAAACAAAAACTTGGTAATTAACGTGTAATACACGGCTACATTAAAAAAAAAAAGTGTAAGAGGCACTCTTTGTCGGAAATAAGCTCTAAAATCTTCTCCTGATTGTTTTACAAACATTAGGAGACGATGTTAGAGCTCATTTCCGAGAAAATATTTTTTATTCAGTGTGTACACGCGTACGGACGTATACTATAATGCGAGTAATTGTCAAATTGATGGACCAGTGTCAGGTACAATCAATATATTAGTAAATGTCACAAAATAGAAGACCCAATTAGATAATTACCGACATCCACTTGTAATAACATCGCACCATTAGAAAACAGGCATTAGTCGCTTTTTTCGTTTTTGAAATGGCCTCAGTAACATTCAAATAACTCTTCAATACATCGATCACACATACACACACACACCCCACATTCCTTTTGGATGTTACCGAATAAGCTGACTCAGCAAATGCGAGTCTTTCATTAAAATCTCGTGGCTATAAAAACATTTAATTGCATAAATTCAAGTTTTTTCTTATTCTTCCTAAGCCGTGCGCCCAAAAGGAATTTTCGTACGTTGTAGAGCATTAAAAAAAAAATCTACCTTAAGGACTATAAATTATTGCATAAAATAAGGTACATAGTTGATGAGAATCGAAAATCGGTTTTTTTTCGGTGAATTCACTCCTCTTCCAGTCTAGACTTTGACCCACAATACCACTTATCGATCTTAATATTGATCCAATTTAAGTCTACCAAAGCTCACTCGAGTCAGTACCAAATGTATACACTTCACAGCATAAATAATATGTTCCGTATCGAAATTCGCAGAAACTGAGTTTATTGCTCTAAGCCAAACTTTGGAAAGTGTTAAAGCACGAGTCGAATGTGCTTTGGCAGACTTTAATCGGACCAATATGAAGGTTGCTAATTGATTGTGACGGTCAAAAGTCTAAACGGGGGGAGGAGAAAACTCACTCTAAATTAGACCGATTGACAATTCCTCATGTAACTCCCTTATTTTGAGAGGTAATTTATAATTATTGGGGTCGAATAATTTGTTTTCTCGTTCTACCTATAATGCTCTATGTTGAAATTGCTATTAGACTCAGGCTTTAGGAATTATTGGAGAAAACCTATATACAAAGTATTATCAATTCGGAATGAAGAACATTTTGTTCCAATGTCGATGTTTTTAACCTCGGCCACTGGACTGTATACATGTATTTCTGGCTTACAGCACAGGTTTCGCAGATCGCCGTTACGTCGGATTCTCGCCTTCCATTCTTTGAGATACTTTGGGTTGGGACATCTTCCCTGCGGTTTGGAAGCGATCGTTTGTTACGCCTATACACAAATTGGGAGACAGGACATTATTAAATCATTTTAGAGCAATTAGCTCCATTCCTACAATCCCTAAGATCCTTGAAAAACTGGTTGTTTCCAAATCACACCTCATTTTTCCAGAACGATAGTGTACGAGCAGCATGATTTCATGAAAGGTCGTTCAACGGTCACTAATTTCGTCGAATTTACTGATTTCATATTCTCCAGTTTTGAACAGGGAGTCAAGTCGACCTTATCACTATTGATTTTGCCAAGGCATTCGACAAGCTTTCACATGCCCATATCTTGTCTGTCTAACGTATGATTCCTCTTGTTTGCCGGCGATCTAAAGATTGTTTGCCCGGTTCGATCGGAGGAGGATGGTTTGTTGTTGCAGAGCTGCTTTGATAACCTTATGGAGTGGTGTTCATTGAACAGCTCATCCCTGAACCCATCAAAATCTTCTGTGATCTCACTTTACAGGTCTCAAAATTTCATCGCGTTTGACTATACAATTGGTGGCCATCAGCTTCAGCATTGCTCTGCTATCCGGGATCTTGGGATTATTCTTGATTTGCAATTGAACTTTTCAGAACAAATTGATTCAATTACATCTAGGGCTCTCCGTGCGCTAGGGTTTCTCAAGCGCAATACCCGTGATTTTTCTAACCCCAAAGCTATAGTAATGTTATACAAAGCTCGAGTATGGCTCAGGTGTTGGTCTCCTTACTATAGTGTATACAAAACGCAATTAGAAAGGGTTCAGCGGCGCTTCCTGAAGTATCTGGGGTACAAGCTGCGTATCATTGATTTTTCGAACCCCTCAGATACAGAATCACTTACAGATGATGAAGAACTATGTATTCGGTCTTGTAACTTGTTTGCTTGATATTGAATATTGTTAAATGGCTTTGCAAGAGCCTGGTTATTTGCAAGACAAACTTTTGAAAAATGATTGTTTCCTGTACAATGTCTACGCATTTTTCCATTAGCTGGACACTTTTCACTAGCACTGTGACGCTTCCTACCACATCTTGAACAATCATTCCCCTTGACTAAAACCACATTTTCCTCACCTTGAATGTTTTCTCTCGACTCACTCTGAAGATGTTTGAACCCATAGGTCTCCCAGTTAGATTTTCCAAACGCTGTTGCTCCTTTCGCCCTGGTTCCATCTTCCGCGCCAAGGCCTCGATCTGTGCAAATGTGTGGTTATTACCAGGGAATGTCTTCAAAAGTTCGTACTGCCATTATGTATTATTGATCCCCACAATTAATTGGTCTCGTACTCTCTCCGATAGGGATTGACAGTATTCTCAGTTTCCCTCCAGTGCTCTCAAAGCATTTACAGACCGCCCCACAACTTCAGCTTCTGATTTTTTCCTTTGACTACACACCACTCGAACACTGTCACACTATTTTCTTGGACGTAGTAGTTATTCAATACCTGAATGAGCTCATCGTAAGAATGGTCACTCACATTATTTGGACGAAAGTGATCAACTTGTATTCTAAATGTTTGTGAACCCACGTAGATCTCTCTTAACTTCATTCTTTTGGATTCTCGCTACTCTCAGTTCCAACTCAAAGTAAGAAAGATAATATTCCCATGATTCAGCATTGGAATAAAAAAGGCGAATGTTGAGTTTTTAAAGCTCTTTATCCTTCGTGTATATCACCGCTACTGTATCCATCAGGCGAAGCTGCATGCAAACTTCTTATATTTTGTCTTGGCATTTTCCCATTTATTCCATCCTCGTCGCCAGTGTAGCAACTTTCTGATCAATTATCTAATAATATAGACTATTGAACGATCAGAATCATAATAAATATATTTTTTAGATTTTACTAAGTGTAAACAAATCTCATTTGGATAGCAACATGAACAATAATAATCAATGATCCGAAATTAACCTTCCCCTCCCAATTACTTACCCCTCAATCAACATTAAATTTGAAATAACAAAAACGGTTATGGAAATCAGATGAATATAGTTAAAATATCACTATTATACCTCCCCTGCCATTCACCCCTTTCTACAGTGAAATTTGAAACTCCCGAAATACTACTTCGGAATACTAGACAAAATTCACAATTGAACAAAAAAATTATCACGAAAATCTGACGAAAATAGTTGAAACATGATTTATTACTATTACCCCCTCCATTCACCCTCTTCCATGATGAAATTTGAAAATCCTGCTATATAGGGTGCGACGGAAAGAGCTCCCTGATAGGGAATGTTAAATTCTATATATCAGTAGAATGAGTTAGGTAGTGAGTGAGTGAGTTAGTGAGTTGGTGAGTGTGTGGTTGTGAGTGAGTTTTTCTCATTCTATCTTCAGTTTTATTTTACGTGGTTTTAGTAATTATGTCACTCCATAATTTGCTGCCCTCCACCGGCGATGCACGAATTTAGTCTTTCTCGAAAGTTTGCAATAGCCCTTTGGGTCATGTCAGGCGGAATAGCGGCCACTTCAAGAGTTATCGCAGCCTTCAATTCCTTCAATGTTCTGGAACGATGTTGATAAACTTTGGTCTTCAAATGATCCCATAAAAAATCACAAGGGGTCAAATCTGGTAAACGAGGAGATTACCCCCACCACGACGTCACCACGCATTGAAATGAGATGCCAAGAGAATGTCGTGAAGTGTGGGCTGATGCTCCTCTCCATGTTCAGCAAAAAGGTCACTCAATTTCGTCCGAAGAAAATTGTCCAGCATGTCACAGTAACGATGAGAGGTTTACTGATAATAGACCCAAAGGGATATTGCAAACTGTTGTGAAAGACTAAATTTGTGCATCGTCGGTGGAGGGCAGCATTTAAGTATTATTAGTAAGCATTTTTGTAAATTAGCATTCCTTATTGGGGAGCTCTTTTTGCCGCGCCCTGTACCTTCCTAAACTTGGCCAAAATCATAGTTGAACAAAAAAATAATCACGAAAATCCGTCGAGATTTGTTAAAACACCATGATCAGTATTACCCCTCTGCATTCGCCCCCTCCCTTGATGAAATTTGAAACTCCTGACATACGTTTCAAAACTATCTCAAATTTGTGATGGAACAAAATAATAATCAAGAAAACCGGTCGAGATTTGTAGCTTGGGCAGTGCTTGAAAGAATCGGTAATTATCCTCTACACCCCTCACCACAACAGCAAATCCGAAATTTCCATGGTTTGTTGTACGACTAGACTGAAATGTTAATCGAACCAAATAATGATCACGAAAATCGGTTGAGAATTTTTGCCCGAGTGGCGTCGACAAAATTGGTACGAAAAAAACAAAAACGTTTTTTCTACTTTACCCCCTCCATTCTCCTTTTTGCATAATGGAATTCAAAATTTCCGGGGTTCGTTGCACAACTAGACTAAAATTGGGATCAAACAAAGATCACAGAAAGAATCTCAAAGATCACACACACACTCACACACACGCGCGCGCGCGCACACGCACACGCCCATGCTTTTTTTCCCCACGGATTCGGCCTTAGATTGGTCTGAAACGAATTTGTATCCGGTTTTTTCCCCCCTCTCATTCTTGGGTTGTCCCCCACCCCCTGGATCAATTCCAATCGACATCCTTCTTGTTAAAGAAGCTTTGTCTACTAGACATAGCTTCAGAGGGACGTCCTAAAACCTACGACAAACTAGTACTCAAAGAAACGATACACATCGAAATGGACAAAAACCGAGCCATTAAAAAGAAAACCGACGTTGACAACTTAAATGAAACATAACCAAACCTCATACGTAAAACACCGCCAAATATTTCCGTTACAACCGATCCTTCTCAAATAATAATCCCATAATCCCTCCATTGTACATAACTCCTACCACGCCATAGCAAACTCATCTACACACTCATAACCAGGTACCTATATCGACAACCCGTAGGAATTCCAAGCCAACAGTCAGTATGTAAACAGCTCTCGATCTAACAGTATAGCATATCATATCCAACTCTGTATCCAAAATTTTCAAAAGTTTGTGCTAATATAAGATTGTGACAACGAAAACTAAACTGTGACTACTCTATGTAATTAACTTAAATCATATTTCTAACTCAACTATAAGAACCATGTCCATTCATACCATAATGTACATAACCATAGATAAAATCCTAATCTTACTCTCATGATGTATTTTCCGTAGGTTCTTGAGAATGGTAATAAACTTCACCGGTATATATATATATATATATATCTTCTCTTTTCTACTGCGTATCTCTTCTCTTTTCTACTGCGTAAAACGAGGATAATATGCTATGCAATTCTTAGCCTGAATCAACTTAGTTTTGGAATGCAGCCAGGTACGTAAGGAGAGGGAAATTGGTAGCTTGAAATGTGAACATTTATCACATAAATCAAGCGCTTTCCAACAAGTGGCGAACGATTTTTGTGCGATGAAAACTGCGGAAGTTTCATTCCCCTAACAACGGCTGGGTTGTACGTGAAAAACACTGAAATTGTGACACAATCTATAGCAACTACTCAACTACTCGGTTGTACGTAAAAATCATCTTTAATTTCATTCCGGACGTTACATAAAAAATTATTGGGGGTCGGCCTAAGAATTGCATAGCAATTAATATGTGTGTGTGTGTGTGTGTGTGTGGGTGTGTGTGTCCTTCCAGACGCTAACTCTCCTTAAGATTAAGATAACGATTCCGTTCTAGCGCCAACAAAAAATCAAGCTTTTTGGACGAAAGGATGAGTTCTAGCCAAATTTTTTTTAGCAGATTAAATTGGTAAAATTAATTTTTTTAAATTGTGCTAAACAAATTACAAAAAATGGCTAAAAACGGCTAAAAATCGTTAAATTTATATTTGTTAGGAGAATTTTAGTAAACAAAATTTTTATTAACGATGAGCTAGAACATTAAAAAATTTATTCAGCAATTTATGCTGAAAATTGTACCTAAATTACATTATTATTTAACGAATGCCTAGTAGATATAAAAACTGCAAAAAAATCTAAAAATCCAAAATCTTCTCTGATTCGAAGAATATTATTTAGAACGAGTTTATTAGCCATAAAATTGGTAGCTAACAATTTCCTTTTAATTAAAGTCCGAAGGTTTTTTTTCCTGACACATTTTGTCGACCTTACCCAGGCAACAATTCTCAACCAATTATCGTGGTTTTTATTTTGTTTGATCCCAATTTTAGTCTAGTTGTGTAACAAACCTTGGGATTTTGGGATTTACTGGCGGTGGAGGGGTTAACTACCGTGGGTGTAGTTCCATAAGTGTCTCCACTTTCAAACTATTGTCATGTCTATCATTAACCTATCAAAACATGAATTTGACGACCGTTTCGGAAACCTCCGAATCTCCTCTTTCCCAGGGATTGATGATGAATTAACTTTCTCCTTCACGTACGTGAGAAATAGGGAAATGAAAAAAGTGGCGACACATGAGGGACTATTAGACCAGTCAAAAAGTTCCGTATGTGTCCCCACGCTATTTTTGAGTTAGGACGGAGAGTCGGGCTCACCTGAACTGGGCACCAAAGGCAACTAAACCACCTGAACTGGGCACTTTCCAAATCTTAGGTAGGCTTCAGATGCGAGCTTGAGAGCATCCAGACCACCAAAACTACATGTACATCATTCTGACCTATATGTCCAACTAATCTGAATTTTTACTAACGGATTGACTACTAGATGTTATGTATTTTTGAGATGCGAGCTTGCGAGCATCCAGACCACTAAACTATACAAAGCATTCTGACCTCTGCAAATCTGAATTTTTATTAAGGGATTGACTACTTGATTTTATGTTTCTTGGAGATGCGAGCCTGCGAGAATCCAGACCACTAAACTATATAAATCCTTCTAATGTAGATGGATTTACGCTAGATGGATTTTGAATACAGCGTGGGGACACATATGGAACTTTTTGACTTGGCAAATAGTTCCATATGTGTCCCCACTTTTGTCAATTCTATAATTCTCATGTACGAAAAGGAGAAAATTAATCTACCATGAAAACATGAGAAATACGAGATTCCACGAAACAGTTGTCAAATTCATTTTTTGATAAGATAGTGACAGATTTACATTGGTTTGAAAGATGAAGATAAGTGTGTTCTCCAACCGAAGTAATTTCTATTAGTAGGATTATATTTATTATTACTCTATTAATCATCGATTATTATTCCTTTATATCATCTATTATTATTCTACACCCTAATAGAACATTATTCTCATTACTTCATCTAAATTTCAAATTATTGGTCGGAATGATTGTCTCTCATCATAATTCATACATTATTAAAGCGATGGGTTCTTTGATGGAAAATTCTTAAATTGACGTAGGTAGGAAGGTTGTGCATAAAATAGAGACTAGTGGAATCCTTGACCTTTGTATGAATTAATTTAATGGAATATGCGTTTCCTGGGTCAACGCTCCATAAACTATGAAAGCCCCTCTTGATTACATCTTCAGTGACACAAACGATATTCTTTCACACATTTGCATACAGAAGTTATTGTTCAGAACACAGTCCCCTCCGAGAGAATCCATGGAAAAATCGAATTAGAATATGATATATTACGATCTAGGTCCGATCGTATTACGATCTAGATCTCAGCCGTACCTACGTCTATAAAAAAAGTATTCTGAATTACATAGACATTATTTGGGGAGGTATATACCTACCATTTTGTAAAGGGCGCGTAGTGACAAAAGTAATTTCGCAATTCGCCTATGTAGATACTCATTGCTGAGAAGGATAACTGCTATAAAATTTCCAGTAGTTCAGCATGATTGAGTGATTTTCTTACATTATAGCATTATTTTTATGTTAACTGTTTTGACATTTGAGCACGTTGACCGTAAAGAAATGGTTAACTATAAATTTTATGGAAAAACAACTTATTCTCAATAATAATCTGCTTTTCAAACAAAGATTTTGGATTCCAAGCTTATAGCTTTTGAACATATATTAATGCAATTTAAATACTTTTTCTCCATAATGTAGCGCATATATTTTTTAATACTCTTGTCAGAGTTGATAAACTTCTTTTAAGTAATATTCAGCTAAAACTACACATTTAATGATTCTCTGCCGTTTTTTCCTATTCTTATGGATTTTTTTCTTCTATTTTTTTCAGAACATTTTAGGAAATTTTCAAAAGCTATTGCAGTGGCTCCAAAACTTTTTAAATACAAATTGTCTTAAGTGAAATCCGTTTTGAGGCATTCTGAAAAGAATCCTTGGGTTTAACGCTTCTAGTTTATCATTTTAAATAATGAACCTTTGTAATCGACCAAACAATTTTTGTATCCCCCCTCTCAAAATTTGTAGGTTTATGTTTCAAGGAGCATAGAATCCAAAAATTATACTTTGGCCGGGGATGTGCCAGTAACATCGGCATCACCTCAGATAAACACTAAAGGGTAAAATCTAAGGGCTGAAGGATTGAAAACTCATGATCTCGAAAACTTTCAAGATAACTGTATTTTTTTTTTTTTTTTTTAGGGTTTCAATTATAGATACCTACCCAAAGAATCGAATGAACCCTCCCGGGTCGCTGTAGGTTCATCAGTTCGCTCTCTTCAAGGGCTAAAACATCGACAAGAAACAAAGACATCAACACGGGATTGAGTCGCAACCGGTAAATCATTGCAAATATCGCCCTGAAAACTACGGAGATTGTATCAGTTGATATAATTCCAATGGAATTCTCACTTCACGAACTCGAGTTTATTGTCGAAAGGAAGAGACTATATATCACATGCCAAGTGACTGGGGCAAGAACCCGGATATCGTTGCCATCAAGTCCGATGGGTCTGCCAATATTTTGGCTATACCCGGGTTGTCAGTGGCAGCGCGTGGACATGGAGCTGACCTAGCGAGTTAATATAAACAAGTAGGTATGACAGAAATAACCTGCAGCAAGCGATTTCCGAGCTAAAAGGAGTGGCGACCAATAACATCAAGGTCATGGAGTGGGGTGTGGTGCGAGAAAAGTGCCACGGAGTTACTCGAGTAGGGCATCCCAGCAACTTTCTTCATCCCTAGAGCTGGCGTCGGGTTAACCTAGGGGTCCTCCCCACACTTAAAATCACTTTTAAAAAATACTAAATTTATAATTATTAGCAGAATTTTAGTCAAAACAAAATCATAAACAATTTAATAGGACATTAAAAAATTGTAAAAAAGTATGCCAAAAAATGCACTTAAATGTCATTAATATTTGCTGAAAATTCTATAAAACTGCACACAAAAAATTGTATGATTTTTTGCCATAAAATTGGGTTTTAACAATTTTTCTGTACTCAAGTTGCTCGAATTTCGATACACATTAACATACTATATACCTTATAAGAAAGGTGGTAATTTAAGAAAATTCGCTCATACAATCATGCTGTCATGACTTTTTTTTTCGGTACATTTTGTCGACCCTACGCGGGCTACAACTCTCAACCAACTTCGTGGTTTTTATTTTGTTTGATACCAATTTTAGTCCAGTTGTGCAACAAACCTTGGGAATTCGGGATTTACTTACGGGATGGAGGAGGGGTGGTTACCGTTTCTTTCAAGCGCTGTCCAAACTATAATTTTTGACAGATTTTCGTGATTTAATTTCCTTGTTCAATCAAGAATTTAGTCTAGTCTTAGAAGATTTCTCAGGATTTCTAAATTTTATTATTAAGATAAATAAGTATGACAGAAATGACCTGCAGCAAGCGATTTCCTTGGTAACATCAAGGACAAGGCCGCGACCGTGCCATGGCGCGGTGTGTGGTGCGGGAATCGTGCCACGGAGTTGCTCGAGTTGGGCATCTTGGAGGGAGTGCTACGTGGTATCACCATTCGCTTCTTGAGGGGTTCTTACTTAAACTGGTGGTCATTTTATAGGGGCACTTCCTTTCATGCCACTCTCCCTCCTCCTCCTCCTTCAGTTTCCTTGATCCCAAGAGCCATCGGCGGATGAATCTGGGCATCCTCCCCACTGTTTCAATTTATTTATTATTATAATATTTATTTATTTTTTCGTTTTTGTCGCGAATTTTCGCTAAAGAAAAAATTAGTTAGGTATTTAAATGGTTAAACAATTTGAAAAGCGGGCACCCCCTACAAATCCATTTCATACATCAAAAACACAATCCTAGATTTTAGCGTCGTATGTATTTATATATTATTAAAAGGGTGTATTTCCAGACGAAAACTCCCTTGAAATACGGCGTAAAAAATTCGTTCCAACGCAGAAAAATCCGTCTTGGTAAATGACAGGTCGAGTACGTTGGCCAGCCCGATCGCTCCATAATTTCAGGTTCAAATTTACAATTTAGTGTCCCGAAAAATGCTGAAAAATCGATTTTTTTTTTTTTTTTTTTTTTTCACAATAGGGCATGTGGGGTGTCGCAGTCGAAATATTTTCCAGCGCTGAGTCGATTCAGGACCACTCCCAGATCTCCAAGATTCATGTTTATGAGAAAAATCGTTTTTTTTTTTTTTTTTTTGTGAAAAATGCCCATAATTGACCAAATTTTCGAGTTTGGCTGCGTGTCCTAAATTTTTTTTTTTTTTTTTTTTTTTTTGTGATTTCGACACACGGCTGTCCCCTCAGTTTATTTAATGGTGTCCCGCCTCCACTTATGAGGGGAGTTTTATATTGAAAAAAAAAGTGTGTGTGTGTTTGTGTGTATGGAAATGCGCAAACTTCAAGTATCGTTTCAGAATGCTTTTAAACGGATTTCCATGTAGAAAACGTTGGAAAATTTTAATTTTAAAATTATTTGGCTCCTTGCAATAGCTTAATTTTCTACGAAAATTCTCTAAAACTATCCAAAGGAAATAATGGTTTGGATTTAGTTCTAACTTTTTTTACCCTTTCAATTTCTGAAAGTATTCGCTAAACTCACGTTCTGCATTTAGGAGCTTCCCATACAAATTTGATTTCCTGTCTGTCTGCAGTGAAATATTTTGACGGGAAATGTACACAGAGTTTGCAAATTAGTCTCGACAGGTTCCATGTCATCTCGGGACGACTATTGAGAGCATGCGCAATCGTTAGAGTCCATAAACATCAATATCAACCCATCTCTTTTTTTTCTTTTAGGGATCATGAGGATTCGTCCTTAGGTGGTAGGCATACTATAAATTTTATCGCACTTGGTTCATTGTAAGTCTCTTCCCATGCAGAAACGTTTAGGAGTGGAATCAACAATCTCTTGAATGTACTTCTGTAACGTATGTTATGTTATACAACGTCCACTGGATAATACTAAACTAGCCCAGTGGCTCATTGCTCTTGATTGTGGATATTTATGCTTCAACTGTTCCCACAAATCAAATTTGATGAAATATTTGGAGAAAACATGATTTTAATTTGATGCTGATGATGAAAGTTCGTATTCGCAATTTCTCTATAAGTATATACCTATTGATAAAATTATTAGGTAGGTACCCAGCATGTTCGTCTTAACATTAAATAGGATCAAGAAATTCCATATTCCTCTTCCAATTCTTACGCTACCTTTTTTGAAGACATTAGGTAGGTACCTACCAATAATCCGATTTCTCTCTGTCTGCTTTCGACGGCCAGATGGGTTTCCCGATCTGACTGATGAAATATGTTTAGATTACGAACTAAATCACTCGCGATGAACTTGTGGAAACCCATTTCAATGGAGAAAATAGAGTTTTTTAGCAAATTTTTGTAGAAAACGAAGCTATTGCAACGGCTCCATAATTTTTAAAATCGAAATTTTCGAAAACTTTCTTCATTGAAATTCGTTTTGAGGCATTCTAAAACGAGTCCTAGAGTTTCCATATATATACATACATGAAAAAACGTGTCGGTCACGAATGTGTCTGTATCAGCTGATCTGTAAGCGGTGAGCAGATGATCACAACAGAGGCTTCAATGTTGGAAAGGTATCCCAATTAAATTTGCGGATCAATAACCATAGAGCTTCATTGAACCAAGATTTAAAGCTGCATTTAAAGCTGCATGCGAGATCACATGATCCCACAATCACATTCAACGAATGCTTCGGGGTTAAGGTGTTGAAGAAGATAAGATAGGTGTTGATAAGAAGATTTTGATGAAATTCACAAGAGTTACTCTTCTTGTAGGTACAACTGATATTGTTCATGCTTTGGAAAATACTCCAAGGGAGATAATTAGCAAAAGACTTCTAAAAATAGGTTAAAAAACGTAGTTTATTATTATTTAAACTTCTTGACCTTTACTTCAATATGGCTCGAAGGATATAGATGAAATTCACAGGAGTTACTTTTCTTATGGATACAAATGATATTCGACACCCGTCATGGCCAGGAAGATGCCCTATCATAATTTTTAGCACTTTCTTAGAATTAAAAAAAAAAGAAAAAAAAGTGAATAGCAAAAACCTCCCCAAAATAGGTGAAACACGCAGATTCCGTCGAAATGGCTCAAGAGATTCTTTTATAGATACAAATTATACCCACTTCACATAGGTATATGTCCAGAAAAATACTGTGTAGGTATTTTTCCTACCTTCTAAGATGTGTCTTAAAGCATTCCAAATGAAATTATGAGTTCATTGAACAACAATTTTGAGCGCAATAAATTGCTTCAAAAAACTGCTTCTGGCAGTCCTTATTCATTATGATTTGGTTTAGAGGAAATGTTTGGTACTGATTGCTCAATCAGTCTTTTATGTTGACATAGGACTATTTTTGGTTCATTTTACCTGTAACAAACCTTTGAAGCCGTCCGAGAAAAAAAAAAAAATTATAACCCCTCCTCAAAATTTTTTGATTTGTATAAATATTCAAGATGTGTAAAATCCAAAAGTCCAAAAACTGAAAAATGAAATTTTAAAAATCATTTTTCGTCTTAGCCGTCCTTAGTTTTTATCCAATTTTCATGAAACTTGGATCACAAACCACAAAGGTACCTAAAAGGTCTAATTGGTCCTGAATCCTCGGCACTACTTTCGATTAAACCTTGATGGGTTGAAAAATAGGTACACCTACTGTGAAATCGAGACCTTCGTTTTCTCTCCCAAAAAATGCTATACTCAAGGTAGGAAAAGAGCGCCAACATTCGTTCCAATGAAATCAAGCTGAGCACATTCAGTGCTGGACTCAAAATCTGTTCATCCCACCAAACTGAACTGCAAAAAATGCAAAAAATCGATTTTCACGGGAAAAAATTCATAAAAAATGACTGGAAAGAGTTTGTTGGGTCCTGGGCAGACGGTTCGAGAGCTGTGCTCATCTCTATCTCTACTATAATAAGAATGAAACTCCGTCTGTTTGTTTGTCGTGTCTACGCACGGCCAAACGGCTGAGTGGCGGAAGTCTACGAGTTGGGGGATCTTCTTGGGACTTGGGATAAGCGATTTTAAAATTTTCTAATCCCACCCGAACCATGGGCTGTAGGGCGGGAGGAGGGTGGGAGCCCGTTTTAATGCGCGCTTTTTCGACTTCCCCGCTTCCCCTACCCCGTCGAAATTCGATCGCTAAACGGCCGTCGAAAATTCCGAAAAAATACCGGTTTCGTAGGTTTTTCTACGAGGAAGACGACGGCGCGATAGGATCGCAAAAAAAGTATCGAGAAATGCAAAAAAAAAAAAAAAA
This sequence comes from Adelphocoris suturalis, assembly GCA_030762985.1. Lineage (NCBI taxonomy): Eukaryota > Metazoa > Arthropoda > Insecta > Hemiptera > Miridae > Adelphocoris > Adelphocoris suturalis. The sequence goes on along the minus strand of CM061045.1, from coordinate 66,045,912 downwards.
AAACAAAAAAAAAAAAAAAAATATTATGAGAAAAAAAAAATAATTAAAGAGTACGGACCCGTTTTCTCGAAAATTCTGACGAAAAACTTCATTTTTCCCATTAAAATATACCCCATAAAGATACGTTTTTCGGGACGGTGTTTGCGGATAAAGTACAGGTTTGATTCCACCGAATCTGAATCCGAAATCGGATATCGAAAAAAGTGACGGGGAGGCAAAGCGATTAATGACAAGTTAGTTGTGCCGTAGATGACGCAGGCGAGGAGTTCGAACCTTCTCGGCCACCGTCTTGAAGGATGGAACTTTTCCGTTAATCGTTAGTTAATTGATAGTTTAGTTAATTAAGCCCGCCGCCGTTTCTTTACGAGAAGGGGTTCGATGACTAAGGGGGAGTTTCCCATTTGGACTTCTACGCATATAAAATAATTGCTTACCTTCAGAAAAATTTAATTGGAAAACAAATACATACAAACTTTCAAAATCTGACTGTACTGTTAGTACTGAAGTGTTCTTAAAACTATACTTGCCGTGATTCCACATAAGGTCCCGCGTTTATAGTCATTTCCAACTGAAAAAACCGTCTGCCAAGTTGGGTGGGCAGTATAACTTTCTCACGCGAGCGAAGCGAGCAACATCCCCTACAGACGTTAAACCTACCCTTAGGGATTTACGATTTGCGAGCGGAGCGAGCAAATCCCCTACATGTTTCAATTGTAATACACCTGAATGGGGAGTAAAAGACCATCGCATGTATACAGCCACACCTTGCGAGCGAAGCAAACAACTTAATGGGGAGGGGGGGGGGGGCTCCGGGGGGCTTGCCCCCCGGCTGGACGTGGAGGCGAGAGAAGCTAGCCTGAGCGGCTAGTACTGAATAAGAAAACAAAAAAGAGAAACCACAAAGGAGGGGAATGGACCCCCTCGAGCCGCACCACCACTTCTCCGGAATAACGGTCCTTAGCACTGAAGGTGTTGAACGTCCTACTATTCTCTTTCACCATATCGAACATTGCCAACATCGGATCAAAGATGCACAGAACCATAATTTTGGAGTTCTCCTGCACGGCATCTGCAGCTATCCTGGGAGATTGTAGGTATTGATTAAATTTCTCCGGATTGATCAATCCGTCAACTCAGCCTCAGGTAATCTCCAAATAAACTCCACAAGACTCTCAAATCGGTTCTGAAACTCGAGGACAGTTTCTATATCCAGATTGAATCGAGTGTTATGAACCCCCCCCCCCCCCCTCCCGCCCCCTAGGAGAGTGCTATGCATTTCAGCTGATGAATTTCTCTCTCCATGTATATGACGAAAGGTTTGATGCAACAAGGAATCAACAAGGAGTCAACAAGGAATTGGTAATTGCCACTCGCCAAATCTACCATCACTCTGTTTCCACAAGGTGAACGAACCTTCCTTCTTCAGATCGCCACCATATTTTAGACTAACAACCGCTTCGGAATCGGATTTCCCAGGGATCTTACAGGCACAAATGCCTACAGGATTAGATCCACTCATGTCCGGATTTTTAACCATATTAACCAAGGAAACCTAAAATACAAGGGAGGCATCGTCAGACTTGTCAGAGATCTGCTCATCAATCAGGGCTCTGAGGCCGGATTCTTGGCCATAGATATGAGAGCCGGATTCCTCAAAACAGATTCCTTCACAATTTGTTTGATCTGACTCTGCACAATCTCATACATTTGAGGGTGCTCATGGTCAAGCCTAGACCTGATCATGGCTTCCTACCCTTCTACTTCTTCAACTATAAATTTTTTAATCTTCTCTGTAATCATTTTAGATTCCGTAATGAAAGTAAAATGAAGATGAAGATTGACAACCATTTAAACTGTTGATTTGGTTATTATCACTAAGTACTCTGTACTATATATACTACACCTTACAACACCGTAGGTACTAGTTTCCGTTGTCACCATTCCTATTTTTCACATTTATTATATCATGCAAAACCGTAAATTCATCATCTGTAGCATAGTAGGAAGGTACATAATAGAATGTAAATTTTATTGAATTATCAATGATTTTTAATTGATCCGTTTATGAACTTTTTTTTACTCCGTAATAACTCTGTAATAAATCGTAAATCCTATAGTAACCCAGGTAGAATTACTCTTTTACAACTTGATTTTGTATTCATACCGATTACAAACGCAAAAGTGGGGAGAGCAGCTTTGGGCTTATTACTTTCACCCCGGTACTCATCAGTCAATTTAGCCTTGCTAAGGAGGGTAGGTACTGTCCCTTCCAGACAAATGCACTGAGTGCAGGTGAAAGAGCCTTCGGCTACCTACCTACTCGCAGCAACACGCCTACAATAATACTGTCCTACTGCAAATCCAATTACCACTACTTACTATGATATCACAATCGAACCATGCACTCCCAAATGCAGTCGAAAAGTGTGAGAACTGTACTAGGAGTCGGCGATCCGACTATTGGCATGGCCCAAATTGGATGATATCATGCATTTCGTGGCTTGGCATCTTTTGTACGCGGTGCGTCTTTTTGGGGGAATATCACACACTTTTGATGGTCTAGGAGGAAAAGGTTGGAATGTACGGGCTGCTCGAGATGGGGTCAGTCATTACATTCGACTTTTGATGTCTGAGGGAAGGTCCCTGTCAAATTTCAATGTCCAAGGGTGAACAAGAGAAAATTTAGCTTCCAGCTAATAAGGATAGAACCCGTAAATTTATTCATCCCTTAATGCTCTAGAAAAGCTCCCTATCAAATTTAACATTCCTAGGGTGAATAGACAATAATTTAGCTAACTCAACTGATCAGAATAGAGCCCATCAATTCATTCGTCTCATAATGACCCAGAGAGTGTCCCTACCGAATATCAACTTCCTAGAGTAAATAGGAGAGAATTTAGCTCGCTCAGCTAATCAGGAAAGAACCCCTGAGTTTATTCGTATCTTGATGTCCTAGAGAGTCTTGCTAACAAATTTCAGTTCTCTAGAGAGGACGGGAGAGAATTTAATTTAGCGGCTCCGAAATCCCTAAAGGCACTTCGTCAGGTCAAAGGACGCCTTGTTTTAGCTTATATAGAAACGATTTATTACATACTTGGCATCAGGCGACTCAGGGTATGAAAAGCTTTCCAGGCCCCTCCCTGGATATGCAAAGAAAATCAAGTTTGAGCCAACAGGGTAAGGTCGGGAGGAGGCCAATGTCAACCGAAGTTCTACATTGCTACATTGTTAGAAATCTATGAGCGTCTCATTGCAACGGTATATTGAAAGCTTGGCAATAAAATAGCAGTGATTTATTGGAAGCATGGCAATGCAAGACTGGCGTCTCGCTGGATAAAATAGATATTAATTTTATATTTTAATTTTGATCTCTCTCTCTCTCTCTCTCTCTCTCTCTCTCTCTCTCTCTCCTCATCATCTATTGGGTTACGATTACACTTTAAACGTAGTTGCGTACATGTTCCAGAAAGATACCCTATGAATCATATCGCGATTTGTGAAATAATAACTGGTGTACATACATGCACAAAACTGAAATCGATTGACACAGGCAAAACTAGAGATTAATGAACCGATTGTTATGAAATATCCAGGGATTGTGCGAGGTAACTGCCAAATGGTGACTATAAATTTCATTGCCAGTGGATCTGTAGTAGTCTGTGCGCATGCACAATCATGAATTTTTTATAACGCCAATTTCATATCGACAGTCCGATTTCATTCTAATTCGTAGGGTAGTTAGTTCAGTAATTAAATACACTGAGCGCATGCGCAAAACTAATATTAGTTGAAACTTTGAGATTAATGAATTTATTAAATGAAATTTTCAAGGATTGTGCTGGTTAACACCTCAAACGGAACGGAACACCTCACGGTCTTTTAGGCATGTGCATTTCACTTTTTCGCTGCTAGGCTAACACAACCTGTCTAGTTTTTTCTCAGGAGTTTTGTCAGTTGCCTCTTGGCCGTGGTAGTAGCACTTTTCCCATCTCTTTATTTAGCTCGGTTTGGCGGCAAGTCCCTTTTTCCTAGAAGTTACCCTGCCGTTTCTGCATATTATGTTCCTTTGTATGCGTGTGGATTTCCTGCCTCACTGGCATATGTTCCTCTCAGTGCAGTACGTTTTGCAAGCTTCTTCGGCTTATGTTCTCTTGAAGGGGCATAGATAAGGCATATGTTACTGTAAGAGTAGGCATAATTTTCCTGCCTAAAAATCGTAGGTATGTTCTGCTATGTGGATAATTTAAATTTTTTGATGATGACGATATGGATGTAGACCCTATTGATAATGTAAACCCAGCCAACGTTGTTGATGGTTCAGCAAATACTGACGTACCTTTCCTTCCTCTTTCTGCCCACTTCTGCATGCACTACCTGCAGGTCAGGACTTTTTCCTTGTTCATCTTCTGACTACTTTTAACACATCCTCGATGAAATAAGTTCTCCCGACCAACATGTTTCTACAAACTCTTCATTGACATGAGTAACAGTCGGGAGGGCTCCGTGTTGAAATCTTGGGGATGAAACATATAACGCCCCCAAAATTGCTTTACATGACGCGATGGAATTGGCGTCCAGGAAGAACGTTCGACGCCCACCTGGGGAAGCAACCCAGACGCCAATTCCTGCGTGAAACGTACAGTTTAGTTTGGGAAAACATGTACTCCAGTAAATCTAGGTTCAAAAAGGTCGTTTTCAGGAAAAACGTATAGAAGTTTTTTTCTCAATGGTTCTCCATGTTTTTGGGTCGCTGAATCTGAATTTTAGGTTCGCCCCCTCGCCAGAGGTGAGCTCTCAGGAAACGCGAAAAACATAGAAAATTTCGGACTTTTTTCAGTTTTTTGCATTTATCTTGAAAACGGTATGTTTTAGCGAAAATACTACTATGTACAAAATTAAAGTAGATAATATTTCCTACAAGATTATATAATCAAGTTTTTTTCTATCTTCAATAGGACCGCCGCTAGAGCGCTCTGAAAATAGACCATTTTTTGACTCCAAGTGGAAAATGCAGGAAACTCGAATCTACCGTTGCTCTTCTATGCCATTGAGTTGTTGTATTATGCCTGTACAATGTTTTTCAATTAATATCTGATAAGTCTGGGTCATTATAATTGGTTGGACGATCGTCAGTGAGGTGCGCTTACAGAGGGTGCATCCACTCGGCGCCGGGCGCCTACGCCAGCGTAGGTACCGTTCCACCCCTCCATCTCCTTACCTGTTTTCTTGTTGCAAGCTCAAGCCAGCGGCTCAGTTTTGACCGCATATCGTATCAACCAGATATATATGAACTATGATATTCAGAATCACTAATTCATATTCAACTGAATTTGTATTGGATAAAATCAAATCTAAATGTACAAAGTGTCCCCGATTTTAGTATTTTTTCACGATATATGACACCAGTGTTGAGGTGAAATTTACTAAATGTGTCACTTCGCAAGGGAATGATGGTTTTTGGAATGTGTTAGTGGATTATATCTAAGGATAAAATGGAATACAAGGCGGTCGTGTTTCTTAAATACTTTTTATTCATTAATGACAATTTTTTATGGGGTAGTTGTATTTATTTCAGAAAAAGAGCAGAATTGAGAGAAACCCACAAATACAACGAACTGTTAAGCAGTTACTGTTGTCATTACAGTCACGTCTATGAAGGGAATCCTTCGTTACTGCAATACATTGGTTAATTGGTATTTTCTTTATATAATGTAAATATGGAAATGATACAGGTCTGATTTGTCTAATTAAATCTGAGCATCTTTGCTGGTACAATGGGTGCATATTCAAAGAGAACACAATAAAAACGAAGGGTTACCTACTGATTTTTGGTCAATATGTTCAGTGAAATGATATTGTTTTTATCGTGCCATTTATTTTATAGTTAGCTAAAATTTATTTATGCATTACATACTTACATATACAAGAACTTTCATTGCTACGGCTACAACTACAAATCTAATTAACTGTAACCAAATAATACTCGATAATATTATGTATTCGACGTATTTAATCAATATTCGAAACGATTCAAGTTGTTCAAATTTCATGCATTCGGATCATGTTAATGATGAACCAAGCCCACCAATATGATATAAGTATAATATATTTGTATTTTGTCTACCCAATTTATTGGAAAAATTAAACAGCAGTATTCACAAAAATCAACACCTACCATCCCGAGCTCCCTCCTTAAATGATGAGATTATCATCATTGTTGTTTTTATCACTTGACGTCACTGTTGATCGTTCTTGACGCGCGGCACAAGAAGGGTCTGCATGCAAATAATAGGTAGTTTGAATTTTCGAACTAACTTATTAACAGTACCTACCTATCCTTACATGTAACTATTAGAATGTTAACCTTCAGTGTTCTCTTCGTTCGATGTTTCCATGGACCCGCGGATCTCAATATATTGCAGATTTTGGCAAAAATCCGCTTTTCCGCTAAAATGGTCTTGTTCGAATACACAGGTGCATCGACCTATGAACGATTCACACCTTGAAGAAAGCGGAAGTTAATGATTTGGTGAATTAGTTAATTTTTGGTTCGATTCATACCTTACCAACATAGCAGTTTCTTGTATTTGCCGCTATTGCGTATGAGCCAGTTATATGAACTATATATGAAATATAAACCGCCTTATTATCATTTTGATGAAAATATCCCATTAAGATTCTGGTCAACTTGCACAACTGGGAGAAGCGTGGTTTCAAAAAATGGGAGGTCCGCTGAAAGCGCACCTCACTGACGATCGTCCAACAAATTATAACGACCAGATATTAATTGAAAAACATTGTATAGGCATATTACAACTCAATGGCATGGAAGAGCATCGGTAGATTCGAGTTTCCTGCATTTTTCTCTTGGAGTCAAAAAATGGTCTATTTTCAGAGCGCTCTAGCGGCGGTCCTATTAAAGATTTTAAAAAACTTTATTATATAATCTTCTAGAAAATTTTGTCTACTTTAATTTTGTACGTGTGGTATTTTCGATAAAACATACCGTTTTCGAGATGAATGCAAAAAACTGAATAAAGTCCGAAATGTTCGATGTTATTCGCGTTTCCTGAAGTTAGCTCACATCTGGCAAGGAGGCGAACCTGAAATTTTGATTCAGCGACCCATAAAACATAAAGAACCGTTGAGAAAAAACTTCTTTACGTTTTTCTACGGAAAATCCTTATTTTACTGGACTAATATACGAATCGATTGTGACGCTCTAGCGGAATTCTTGTACACTAAATCTATACGTATAGGTACAGAATGTAACCATCAAATTGGCGTCCACCTAGAAAAAAAGACGCTATGTATGCGACATAATGATGGATTTTGAACAATATCAGACCCTTGTGCAAAATGGCGTATACGGACGCCACTTTGCTGACCGTTTTTACCAGGGTGGACGCCCAATGCGCGCTTTATATATAAAAGGTCAGTACACTACGATCACGGTCAGTTCCTATAATAACGTAAATTACGAGTATATATATATATATATTTATATATGTGTGTGTGTGTGTGTGTGTGTGTGTATGTGTGTGTGTGTGTGTGTGTGTGTGTGTGTGTGTGTGTGTGTGTGTGTGTGTGAGGCATAGCAAATTATCCTCGTTTTCTACACAGTAGAAAAGAGAAAAGATCCGGCGAGGCGCGAAGCGCCGAGTATAGATTAGGGGGTCCAGGGGGGCGAAGCCCCCCTGTCAAGGGGCGGAGCCCCTTGCGAGGCCCGAAGGGCGAGTATATATATATATATATATATATATATATATATATATATATATATATATATATATATATATATATATATATATATATATATATATATATATATATATATATATAGGTGTGTGTGTGTATGATGTGTATTAAATAATAAAGGTAACAATGATTATTTGGAGAAATAAAGCTGTTGGCGCTAAATAAAGGCACTACGATTCCTTTAAAAAAAAGGTTGTTGAAACATTTTGATATTATATTAAATGTATAACTTATTAATATTTGAAAAATTACCTAGAATTGCTTACTTTTAATTTTTACAGAAACCGAGCAAGAACATCTTTTTCGATCGGGAAGGCTCCATTGAGGCCGGGCGAAGGTTGTGCACTGTGGCCGAGGGGGATGAAGTTGTCGTCTCAGGAATTGCTGGCGTGTTTCCAGATTCTGGTTTGTAACCACATTGTACTGACGCCTTAAGTTCTTTTTTTCCAGCAGACATTGCCTAATTCAACAAATTAGCAATTTGGTAGCATTAATCACTCCCTCATTTATAGCTAGTTTTCGTAAAAAATGAAGCTGTTGCAATGGCTCGGAAAATTTTAAAATCTAAATTTTTGAAAAATGAATTCATTGAAATCCGTTTTGAGGCATTCTGAAACGAATCCTGAAGCTTGCGCTTATATATATATATATATATATATATACCTATATATATAACTCGGCCCTTCGGGCCTCGGAAGGGGCTCTGCCCCTTGACCCCGCCAGGGGGGCTTCGCCCCCCTGGACCCTCCTAATCTATACTCGGCGCTTCGCGCCTCGCCGGATTTTTTCTCTTTTCTACTGTGTAGAAAACGAGGATAATTTGCTATGCAATTCGTCTCACGAGAAAAAAAAAAAAATTGTTCAGGCCTGGCCGGAATTCGAACCCACATTCGTCTCACGAGAAAAAAAAAAATTTTTTCAGGCCTGGCCGGGATTCGAACCCACGACCTCTCGCTTCCCATCTCGGGACAAAAAACGTTACACAAAAAGTGGACATTTAAAAAATTATTGGGGGTCGGCCTAAGAATTGCATAGCAATTGATATATATATATATATATATATATATATGTGTGTGTGTGTGTGTGTGTGTATGTGTGTGTGTGTGTGTGTGTGTGTGTGTGTGTGTGTGTGTGTGTGTGTGTATGTGTGTTTAAAAAATTACTGAAAAGGGCCAAAAATTGTCAAATTCATCATTTTTAGCAGAATTTCAGTCAAAAGAAAATTATCAACGATAAAAGAGGACATTACAAAATGTTTCCAAAAAAAATTATGCCGAAAAACAGATTCTTAAATCTTATTAATATTTACGGAAAAATCTATAAAAACCTCAAAAAAAAAAAAAAAATAATAATAATAATATAAAAATTCAAAATCTTTTTTGAATCGCCGAATTCTATTTAGTAGGTATGAGTTTTTTGCCATAACATCAGGTTTTAACAATCGTTTTCTATTCAAATTGCTCAAATTTCAATACAATTTAACATGGGTAATTTAAGAAAATTCGATCTTGCGATCATGCTGCATAACTAGAACTTTTTTGTAGTGACATGTCTCCTGCAAAATCATTATAGGTAAACAAAAATTTTCCCCAATTTCCATACATACATGAGTCCCAAACTGAAAGGTTCTATAATCGTTTTACTCAATAAATATATTAAGTAAATGGGGAAAAACGCAATAGACCCTTAGGAAGTTGAATCAGTTTTAAGTGTACTTAATTACTCGTGAGATAAACTAAACAGCAAAAAAACCGGCGCACCCTATATTTTGTTATTTTTTCACCTTAGCTTCAATTGGTTAATTTCTTTTTTTGCATGTGCCAAGTAAAGTCGGTATCTTATGTGAGAAAAGCAAGAAACAGAGTGGCAAATAAAAAATACCCGTTTGAAAAAATCAGCTTTATTCACAAAACTTCGATGTTTGGACAAAAGTAAAAAAACATTCTTCTGTAGTTATCGTGTGAAAAAAAATTAAAAAATGAATTTTTTTTGGAAAATAAATTTTTTAAACATCGGGTGGTATCTTCCCTTGCTTGTACCACCGCCTGCATTCTTCTCGGCATGCTGTTGATCAAATTTGAAACCCTTTCTTGTCTGATGAGGTCCCATTCTGCGAGGACCGCTGCTCTGAGGTCTTGGAGGTTCACAGGAGGGTTCGGTCGCTTTCGGATGCACCTCTCTAGCTCGTCTCATAGATGTTCAATGGGATTGAGGTCGGGGCTGCGAGCTGGCCATTGTAGGGTGCGCATGCCAACCTCTTCGAGGTAGTCAGGAACCACGTTTGCTACGAGTGACCGCGCGTTATCGTCCATAAAAATAAAATTATCGCCGATGTAAGGGGCGAATGGCACTACATAATCTTCCAGGATGTCAGAAATGTACCTCAGTGTGGTTAGACTCCCTCGGGGGTACACATGGAGTTCCGTTTTCGCCTCTGAAGTGATTCCACCTCAATCCATTTCAGACCCACTCCCGTAAGGCACCCTTTCAGCACTCTTAATGTTTTCCGATGAGTCCAGGTTCTCACTATTCGCTTCAGATCGTCGTGTTAGAGGGTGGAGGAGACGAGGGCAGCGTTTCGCTCAGTGCAATATTTCTGAAAGGGTGCCTTACGCGGGAGGTTCTGAAATGGTTTGGGGTAGAATCACTTCAGAGGCGAATACGGAACTCCATGTGTACCCCCGAGGGAGTCTAACAACACTGAGGTACATTTCTGACATCCTGGAAGATTATGTAGTGCCATTCGTCCCTTACACCGGCGATAATTTTATTTTTATGGACGATAACGCGCGGTCACACGTAGCAAACGTGGTTACTGACTAGGTACCTCGAAGAGGTTGGCATGCGCACCCTACAATGGCCAGCTCGCAGCCCCGACCTCAATCCCATAGAACATCTATGGGAGAGGTGCATCCGAAGGCGACCGAACCCTCCTGTAAACCTCCAAGACCTCAGGACAGCGGTGGTCGCAGAATGGGACCTCATCAGACAAGAAACGGTTTCAAATTTGATCAACAGCATGCCGAGAAGAATGCAGGCGGTGGTACAAGCAAGGGATATTAAAAAGCACCCGATATTAAAAAAAATTATTAAAAAAAAAAAAATTTCATTTTTCAATTGTTTTTCACACGAGAACTGCAGAAGAATGTTTTGTTACTTTTGTCCAAACATCGAAGTTTTGTGAATAAAGCTGATTTTTTCGAACGGGTATTTTTTATTTGCCACTCTGTTTCTTGCTGTTCTCTCATGAGATACCGACTTTACTTGGCACAAGCAAAAAAAAATTAACCAATTGAAGCTAAGGTGAAAAAATAACAAAATATAGGGTGCGCCGGTTTTTTTGCTGTTAAGTGTATTTAACTGGTGGGAGTTTCAGAAACGAAATTTTCAGACTGTGTCACTTCCGCTTAGCACTTCACGGAGTCCGGAAAGTGTATAACAGCTTCCAACAACCTACTTGAGTAATAAAAAGGTTCTACCCTCATAAAAAACAGTATTGAATCCAACGAGGTTCCTCACATACAGGCAGCCAAAAAAATAAATCATTAGATTACCATAATTAAAAGGATTTTGGCTAGGCGTTCAGATGATTTTGTCATCAGTTCAATAATAATGAAGACATTCATATGCTATTTGTCATATGATGTCTGTTTGAGTTTTCACTTCAAGTCCAATATCATCATCACGTATTTAAAGTTTGGAGTGGAGAGCGTCTTGAAGGCGGCGAAGGGGGGGGGGGGGGGGGGGGAGTGTCTGTAACTTTATTCGATGTGGTTAATATGAACTAGTGGATAGGCACAGCCATCTTTGACATGGTTTCTTTGATGAGGTGTTCTGTATGCCTCCAACTCGATAATGGCCGCCATGTTATGCCGTGATTTATTTCTCCAGCTGGAGGGAGGGGGGGGGGGGGTTCTGTAACTCTCGAGATATAGCCAACAGTAGACTATTTTTCCACTGGACTGTTTCCACTAACCGGCAAAACAACAGTTGTAAACCAACCAAGAGTACTTAGTTGAACAGGTATAAACGCCAGGGGTCAACTTTTAAGGCGGCAAAATGAATACAAAGTTCATCTTTTTTTTTTTTTTTTTTTTTTTTTTTTTTTTTTTTTTTTTTTTTTTTTTTTTTACTTCAGCACTAAGGACCTCTGAATTCGCCAATTAAATTTATATTCTTGAATAATTCTTGAATAATATATATTCTTGAATAATATATATTCTTGAATAATAAAAATATATACAAGTCAATGAATTACAAGAGGTATACAACATCGTGTTTATACACTTAACCTCATCTTGTAAACTTTCGACCACCTACTATGGAGGTGATGAAAAGTTTACTAGAGTGGGCCTTACAGATCACCTGGAGACCACTGATGTGAACAGGATTGGTAGTTCATATGAAATCCGAATTCCTCTCAAACGAATTCTTTGAATCAAAACTACTTGTAACAGTAACCATTAATCCGCATGGCTTCACAACTAGTAGAACTATCTCCACTCTGGTTAAATACCTACCCCACCACCTCCTTAGGTGATCATAAGGTTTAAAAGAGGAGGTTAGGTGTATTTAAACTAGGATTTGGTGTTTCCTCGTCAGATATCACCCTGAAATTCGTTGACCAATATTGTTTATTATTCAAGAATTAAATATGAATCCAATCTATGAGCGAAAGTTTTTATTTATTTATTTTCTTAAGAAACCGATTTAGCGTAAGGTCAGTTGAATATAAGAACATAAATTATGATTCCTAATTAATAACATTTGAACACAGTTGATCTCTGTTGTTTTATATTCATATAATAACGTACCTATTATTTATTTTGGTTGCAGATAATGTTGTTCATTTTGGGGAGCAACTCATGAACAAAGTTGACCTCATCACAGAAGATGATCGTCGGTGGACCATTGGTATGAACAGTATTGGTAGTTCGTACGAAATCCGAATTCCTCTCAAACAAATTCTTTGAATTCAAACTACTTTTGGAAGCCATATTAATTCAGTAATAACTAAAACATAAATTAAATTACAAACATGCTTTTTCCGTTTTGATCCTCAGTGATTTCTAAGTCCCTTATCGATTTATGGCGCAAAGTGTCCTGTAACCCTCAAGCCACCCACCCCCTTTCACATATGCTCCTTATTCTATTTTAGACCTGGTAAATTTGAAACCTACAGTTCAATTTTCGATCACAAAACGTCTATTATATCTTGATTATTGAGTGTATGAAATACCTTCCTATCTAATTAACATTTCAACTTTGGAAAAAGTGAGTTTTTTCCACATATTTGTCTCCCTGTGTTGCATGCCGTCCGCGCGTTTCAACTCATCAAAACATTAACGACCTGCTGTAGTTCATCAAACATTCTCGACTAGGTACCTACTATTTATTAAAGAGGGGCTAAAACATGCGCGACACCAAGGTACCTATATTATTACTAGCTGTGTCTAGTAAAAGTCTTGGTTTTCTTGAGAAAATTTAATTTATTTCTCCAACATTCTTCATTTTTTTACCTATTGTGAATTTATGTTGCAGATCATCCCGAAATTCCCAATAGAACAGGGAAAATCAACAATGTAGAAAAATTCGATGCTGCATTTTTTGGGATACACTACAACCAAGCCCAATGTGTTGATCCTATGACGAGGATATTCATGGAAAAGGCCTTCGAATGTGTGGTAGATGCTGGTAAGAATACACCTACATGAATTTAGTTTGAAGCGCGATCTGTGAGCACTAGAATGGTTATTGTGATTGCTAATCAGTGTCTCAGATTTAAATACCTGGTAGTGGATTGATGATTGGTCTCGTATGTTATTTTTGTCGACTACTTGCCTTTGAGTAAGTTCCTGGTTCAAGGAATAAATTCATAGTTGTGACTTTGGAAGTGATGTTTCAACATAAAATGGAAATTGTTTTTTGGCCTGCCTTTATCCGACATTCGAATAACGCCATTCAAACTAGTTTCCGCTAATGTTAATACTAAACAGGAATTTAAAAATGCTTCATTTTTGTCAATATTTGCAATTGTCAGAACTTTCTTTTTATCCATGCATGTAAACATTCAAGTTCATCCAATGTTCAAGTTAATAGCATATGACTTTTTCCGAATAATATTCTGCTGTAAAGATAACTGACAATTATCACGAATAGAAGAATCCAAAAATTTGTTTGAGTAACAGGAAAAGTGTTTTTTTTTTTTTCCTCGTATAATTTATAGATAGTGACCAATTTCTCTGCACACAAAGTCCTCAAATTTCAAATCAATTCTACATGAATATAATACGATAATTAAAAAAAATTTGTTCATATGCTCATGTTGCATGATTGGAAATATTCAATCTGTTCTGTGATACCCTGTGATACCCTGTGATACCCCACCTCCCTTTTGCCTGTGTATTGTTACCTACTTTTTTAATTAATTACTCCATCTTTTTCATTTTTCAATTGAGTATTATTATTTTTAGAACGTTTTTGTTGTGTCAATATTATCTTTGCAATTGGTACAAGTCGTCCAAGAATGAAAATTGATAATCATTATCATGTCCACACTCATATTTTAACGAAAATAATAAAAGTAACGTGTTTAATGTTTAATAATTTGTTATGATTCAACATACAATTTCAGGATTCAGCCCTTTAGAGTTGAGGGGCTCCAAAACAGCTGTGATAGTTGGGGCATGTTTCAGTGAATCTGAAAAAACGTGGTTTTTCGAAAAACTTCAAGCCAATGGATTCGGAGTAACTGGAGTCTCGCGGTCAATGATGGCCAACAGAGTTTCATATTATCTTGGATTAGATGGTAACGTATTTTATCTCTTTTCCCATGAAATCGTAAATGTTTTCGTCTTTTCAGATTCATGCGTAGGTACCAGACAGGTGTCGCGTGATGTAACCATCCGGTTTCTCTGTGCAGTTTCAATGGAGAAGACTGGCGAAGGAAAGGGGGAGGATTTCAGGAGGCAGTATCCATGCTACAAAAGTGCAAGAATAGGAAAGAGTGATAGTTTGTAAAAAATCATCTGATTGGATTCTAAACGGATGCCTGAACTTTGAAAAGGCTCCATTCATATCACATGGTTCCCACTGGAGATTAATGTGAAGTCTTGACTTCTTTGATTTCACCGCTGCTACAATCCCAATTCCCAACCGCATACATGCCTCTAGCATCGTGCTTGTTTTAGAATTCGTCTCACCACATGCCTGCTTGTTTCAAATTGAAATGACGAAGTAGTAACAATAACTTATTATAATCAGTTACTTTTTGTTCATAAATTCATAATATTGGGTTCAAACCTACATCCTGATCGTTCATTGATGGCTCAATAATTTATTAACTTTTCATTCAAGCACTTCAAATGGGAAGGGGAGATTTGATTATTGGATGAATGATGTATAAAGATGATTTTTAGCTAGACAGCATCTGCGCTACCTCTGGTATATAGTCCCAGCTACGCTGCTGAGGTGTATAATTAATGCATACTTCTTAATTCCAATGAAATCATGAATCGATCTTTGCAGTAAATATAGTATAGTCGGTTGCTTAGATGAGTGATTTGAATAGTTTAGTAGTCAGGACATACAAGATCTTCTTCTCTGACCAGATCTTCCCAGAGAGGAATGCCCCAATTTTTGCTCCATGTTCAGTCTTGTATATGTAACTCTTCACTAAATCCTAATTCCTTGCCGTGTATTCTTTCCACATCTACCCTTCTTCTTAATCTATGTTATCTTTGTGTAAAATAGTATGACTTGCAAAGGGAGGGGTGACAGCCCCAGTTGTGATGAGACTATTTGCTCCAATTTTGTATCGAAAATGATAAGGGGTGACCATATTTAGCTAACCGGAGTTCAAATGGAGTTATTTTATGTTGTTGAGAGTAAGGTATTCTAATCATTAAAACAAATCACCAATGATTTGCAAACATTGGGTCAGGTAACTCAATCGTAATCTGAATTGAAAAAAAAAGTTCCAGTTTTATAACCCCCACCCCTCCCTACCATTGATATGAACCATTCAAATCCCTTTTCAATGGAAAGAAAAAATAGGTATCGACCTGCTATGTATGTAGAATCGGAAAAAAATAGTCTCATCAAAGTTGGCACTGCCACTACCAAATCCTTAACAGTTTGCTTTTCGAGTGTAGCATTAATTGTTTTTTTTTGATTCAGGTCCTAGCTTCACAGTGGATTCAGCCTGTTCGTCTAGTATGTATGCTTTGGAACAAGGGTATAAAGCCATCCAAATGGGACATTGTGATTCAGCAATCATTGGTGGTTGCAATCTTTGCCTCCACCCTTATGTTTCTCTTCAATTCGCTCGCTTGGGTGTCCTTTCACGTGACGGTCGTTGCAAAGTGTTTGATGAAAAAGGTACGTTATTACCAAGTGTAGGTACTTATATTTTGTTCTTAAATGTAAAGTATTTAATTCATAAATATTCAATATTTTCACTTCCTCTACCTAAAAAGAACCAAAATGAAGTTAGTTATGAAATGAAGCTCGCAGAGATTAATCGAGAGCCTCTTCCGCTCAATTCTGGAGAATTTAATCGAAACTAGGACATTTTAGGGAGCTTGGTGCAGGCTGGAGATGAGCATTCTTTATAATATAATCCTGTGATTGACCTCGGAGTTGCTTCTCTATTTTTGAACGAGTAGATATATCTGATTCGATCCTGCAATGTTCTTTTTGCCAGCTTCCTAAAGTTTTTTACTCAGAGGCTTATGAAATTGATTTTTAAATTTTCACACTGATTAAGGATTGGCGTGTACACCGATCTATACTACACTGTTAACTTCACATTTGCCTAAGTACCTTATCTCTGCACAGGAAATTTAAATTCAGTCTCATGTGTTTAAAAAGCTGTAAAAAGCAAAATGCAAGAGAGAAATTTCATTTTGGGGACAAACATTTGTTCGTCTTCAAAACTTATCAAAAGATTGATTTGGAAGAGAGAGGAAAAAATCGAATGCGGTCCAAAACATGTTGTGCAGATCAAAAGTCTAGTCTATGATTTTATCATTTCATTGAGTGAGAAATTTTATTGAAATAAAATTTTTTTGCAAGCATTCGGTACATTCTTGCAAAAAATAACCTAATTATAAATTAAGTAATAAACTATAATTATAAGTTCATTACATCCGGAGAAAACATAAGGAATGTTAAAAAACGTTGGGTTTCTACTAGTGTCCTTTCTGGGCAGTTTTGCCAAAAGTTTGGAAAGTTTCAGAAAGAAAACTACTTATCGCAGGTAGTGCGGTTAGTGTGTGTATTCTTTCAACTTCATATGCTTTAATTTAAATTACTTACATAAAACAAACTTGCATGTATCCCTCATTGAC
Organism: Adelphocoris suturalis; assembly: GCA_030762985.1. Lineage (NCBI taxonomy): Eukaryota > Metazoa > Arthropoda > Insecta > Hemiptera > Miridae > Adelphocoris > Adelphocoris suturalis. The sequence goes on along the minus strand of CM061045.1, from coordinate 66,028,804 downwards.
TCTTTTGTGAAGTTTTTACTACTTATCTAGTGAATCACATAGGATTGATGATTCATCTCGACTTTTCATGTCTTTTCCTCTATTTCAGCTAATGGATACTGTAGATCAGAAGCCATTTGTGCGATGTTTCTTCAAAAGAAAAAGAATTCAAGACGTGTATATGCTCGAGTGATGCATGTCAAGACCAACTGCGATGGTTTTAAAGACCAAGGAATAACGTACCCTTCGGGGGAAATTCAACAATGCCTTTTGCAAGATTTCTACGAAGAGTGTGAGGTTGACCCCAATTCATTGGCTTGGATTGAAGCCCATGGCACAGGAACTCGGGTAGATACCTACCTGACTCTATACATGAACTACCTAACTAACCATCACTAACCCAGCACTTGCTGGAATCAGGATACTTCACATTTTAATTTATTGTTTATATATTGCTTGATACATTTTTCTTTCATCATACATATTTAGTTTTGGTAAAAATTGGGTTAGAGTTAGGTGGTTATTTCTCATAGTGAATAATAAATTGGATAACTTGAGTGATGGACGTTTCAGGTGGGAGATCCAGAGGAAATTAAGGCACTGGTAACGACTTTCTGTTCAGGACGTAAAGAACCATTGAGGATTGGCTCACTCAAATCAAACATTGGCCACAGCGAACCTGCTTCTGGCCTCTGTTCTATAACTAAAGTTATAATAGCCATGGAAACGGGGATCATACCTCCGAATATCAACTTGGAGACGCCCAGGAAAGATATTCCATACCTCACTGATGGAACTATGACTGTAATTATGACAATTTCGATGCATAATTCAAGTTACTACAATATTGTAATGACTTTCAAGCCTACTTTTATTTTATTCCTTCAAGATTCTTTGCTTCATGAAAAAGCTGACCTCACATTTCTAATTGAAATTATTTCCCCTCTTGTTGGTTATGTAGGTTACCTATCCGTTTTATTCTATTCATGCTCGTAGGTAATCACTGAGCCAACACCTTGGGAGGGTGGCTTGGTTGGAGTAAACTCTTTTGGCTTTGGTGGAGCCAACTGTCACGCACTGTTTGATTGGAACTCCAAGAACAAAGTTAATGGCGGGCGGCCTTCTGATGATTTACCACGTTTGATCAATGTCTCCGCCCGAACTGAAAGTTCATTGAGAAAATTTTTGGATTTTGTGAGTTTCCAAACCTTAATTATATCATTTTTTATGACGTACCATAGGTTATTAGTATAAATTCATTCCTCTTCATGACATACCACTTTGTGTCATCCCTCCTTCGGATTCTCCTTGATTTTTGTGATTGTAACTCGAACTAGGATTCGTTCCTTGTTTTAATATGTGTTTATTATAATATTATTTTTTCTATTTTATAATTCACGCCACAGCTCAACCAGAAGGATCTTTAGCGGTATTCATTAAATTTGATACCTTTATTATAAAGTTAGGTAGGTACTTGCCATGAAGACTATTCAAAGTAAAATAATTTTTTATTTTAACTAACGTTCGTCATTACAATAATCATGAAGCAACATGAAAACATTAGGTAGGTACTTACTAATGAGTAACTTCAACTGAATTTACAGAAGCAAAATCTGTTAATTTTTGGTTGCTCGTGTTTTATTTATTTATTTATTTTTTTTTTTTCCCCTACTGAACTTTTACTCACCTTCTCCTGATTGGATTTAATGATTCCAACCTTTCTGTCCTACAGATTGAAAATAGACCTTTGGACGCAGAATTCGTTTCTCTTCTACATGAAGTATTCAAACAGGAGATACCAGCCTATTTATGGCGGGGTTTCACCATTATGGACAAGGACAAAGGCTGTATCACAGAAAAAATACAGGTTAAATTGTGGCAATAATTTATACTCATAATAACACCAAATGCTTACTTAATATTATATAGAATTAACAAAGCTAAACATAACATTTCGTTGACACCTCTTCTGCCTCCCAGTCACCAATTAAGTTCTTCTTTAAAACGTATTGGGCCTGGCTTGCTCCAAACCTGCCTACAGACTACTTTATCCTGTTCTTTCCAACATTTATTAATGGGCCTTGGCTCCTCTGCCCTTACACCTTAAGATCGCCCTCTACATCTCGCTTCCCCATCATTCGAGGCCTACCTGGAGAATGATGCAAAGCCTGCATCCACCCAGATGACCGTCAAGAATTCTCTTCAAGGAACACTCTGGGTCTGCATAAAAACCATGTCCACAGTCTTGCACCTTTATGGTTCCCCTAATGCCAAGTCTTGCTTACAGCTGTTGCAGGTGGCTGTTTATCCCTATCTACTACTCGCTCCCCTTGCAAACTGGACCGAAGATTCTTAGATATTTCTCCCCCATATCTCTAGTAACTGCTTACCCCGCAATCCTGGATGGACCACAATTAAAACTTTAGCAGCTATATTAAAGGGGGAAGAAACACCTACTGGAATTGACCTCAACGGACTCACTCCTGGAGAAATAGCCAAGTTAAAATTCCTTCCTGTTGTCAGCTGCGACGTTGAAAGATCCTTTTCCGCGCTGAAAATGACTCTATCAGACCGACGGAGGAATTTCACAGTCGAAAACCTCGAAAAAGTGTTGATAGTCCAGGGAAATTAATCTGTACCTACACCTACACATTTAAATTTTAATCATTGTAAATTTTATTTAATATTGTACTGTTTTATTTGCTGTCATTTTATAAAATATAGATGAATGATTAAGAGTTTGGGGTTACATTGCTCATTCCCGTATTAGAAATCCCAATAAAAACTTGAAAACCAAAAAAATTGGACCAAAATTTCAACTTGCATATTATTTTGAATTTTTTTGCATGTTTTTGCATATTTTGATAACTTTTGTTGCATATTTCGGCTATTTTTTTGCATATCGATCCGAACTCTAATCATAATAACACCAAATGCTTACTTAATATTATATAGAATTAACAAAGCTAAACATAACATTTCGTTGACACCTCTTCTGCCTCCCAGTCACCAATTAAGTTCTTAATTAATTGGTTTAAATTCTTAAAACCTGGCTTGCTCCAAACCTGCCTACAGACTACTTTATCCTGTGTTGTCCTCTGCCCTTACACCTTAAGATCGCCCTCTACATCTCGCTTCCCCATCATTCGAGGCCTACCTCAAAGCCTGCATCCACCCAGATGACCGTCAAGAATTCTCTTCAAGGAACACTCTGGGTCTGCATAAAAACCATGTCCACAGTCTTGCACCTTTATGGTTCCCCTAATGCCAAGTCTTGCTTACAGCTGTTGCAGGTGGCTGTTTATCCCTATCTACTACTCGCTCCCCTTGCAAACTGGACCGAAGATTCTTAGATATTTCTCCCCCATATCTCTAGTAACTGCTTACCTACTAAAAACCATAAGTACCCAAGATTCTGCTTCCTACGCCACTATTCGCAGTATAATGAACTCTTATATCCTGCTTCTGTGGAGAGAAGTCTTGATTCAAGATTGTCCTGGAGTCCAAAATACACACAGTTCTAGGCCAACAATCAGGCTCATATCTCTTCATTTGCTGTTAGACGTCAGAATAACACCAAGGAGCTCAAATTCCTCTTTGGCTTCAGGAGTTAGGCAGGGTCTGGTTGGGCTTGGACCTCTTCTTTGGCTTGGAGTGTTGGCTCCTCGGTGGTGCCAAACTCAATACCATCTAGATGAACAGTGGTCGAGTAATTTTCATCACACCTAGAGGTTTTCATATTCGGTGTTTCCTCTTTGTTGATCTTCAATCCAACTTCTTTTGCCGCAGCTCTAGCGAAGAGAACCCTTCTTCTAAACCTCTCAGTGTATGTGCTGTAAGGACGATATCATCTGGGAATGCCAAAATCTGGGTTCTTCTGTTATAAAAATTACCTGAGATATTGATCCTGACCTAGCAGGCAACATACTCCAGGGGAGGTTAAAAATAATGAATGAATGGGGTGACCCTATTAAACACCACAGGATACCTTGAAGGGCTCAGCAATACTGCCATATAAACATTTGTGGCACGTGTGCTTCCCTTAACGTCACCTCAATCCAGTGCCTCTCCTATGTTCCACATTTACCTACTGCTTTCAGTCTACTCATAAATTCTCAAGTTAGTCATCCCCATGTGTTTCCAAAAATAAATAAATAAATAATAATGAATAAATGAAATGAAAAACTCCAATCCCTGGGTTTATATAGGAAACTTCCTTTTGCTACTTCTAGGACAAAATTGTGGACCTTTTCAATTGGAGCACCGTTTAGGCAAGCCATATTACCTTGGAGTGAGCTCCCGGTTTTGTCAGTTCCCATTGCCTCACAGCCCTGAGTTGTGGTGAGGGGTCACTGAGATTCGGACCAACGAACTCAGAAGAACCTAGTGAACGATTCTCTATCTCTGCCCGTAGTGGGCATGTGCTGACACACTCGGCCAGTCCGAATCACAATGCCTTTCCATTGTATTTCTTGAATGCCTACTACATCAAATTTGTATTTCAATAATTCATCTTTGATTACTCGAATTTAGCCTGCATTTAGCATAATTCATACGTTCCAAGATGAAATTACCATATCGTTTTTCTCTTGCTTTTCCACACAACATGCCTGCGTCTTTTACTATTGTTATCATTCTAGCTCTTCTTGTGAGCTTCCGTACTCATTGTAAATTCAGGCAAGTGGCTGATTATGCGTCAGTGCCTTAGTTCTTGTGTGAGTTTATCACTCCTATAGGTCCAAAGCAAATTCCCCCTCGCAGCTTTGGAATTGGTCGTGGAATGAATTCCTACTCCCTGAAACGGGAAGAACAAAAGAAGCAGTTACTCATGTTGCTAAAATGGTTTCCATATTGTAGCTAGGGTTCTTGCTGTAAATGAGTTCTCAAGATTTTCAAAAATTACAGTAAATATATGATTTTTGGAAAAAAAATTCGCTTTGGAAATTAACATGTATAGTAACGTGAATAGATTGTGCACAAATATGATGTTTCTGTGTGTGCCTTTTCTCAAACAAATGTCACTGGTCGAGTAGTTGTGTAACGAATAAAGAGTGGGAGATTAGTGTATATGTTGTTAATGATATCAACACTAACACACGCATATATGACCACTATTTATCGTTATTTTATTTAGTACAAATAATAAACAGATGTACCACCACAAACAATGGGAGACGTGGGAGAGCCGAGAGAGTAAAAAATCGCAGTGGGATCTTGAACACTTGCAAAAACCTATGAGGGCTTGCAAATTGCACTCAATGCCTTTGCTGAGCAGCTCGACAGGTGCTGGCTAGTCTTTGTTAGGCTTACTGCGGGGATGCTGCTTGAGTTAGATCTTGAAGTTTGCTCTGCTGTGCGCTCTTGGCTAAGCTTCCCACCTGGTGTCCCAAGTGCTCATATTCACGCAGTGTATTGTCTCTCTCTCCACTAGCATCCCATCTTTTCGCCACCAGCGCCTGCTAACCCTTATGGGTTCGAGCTGGGAGGTCACCCGCTCTGCTGCTGACCTGGATTTCGTCAGGCAGAAGTTGTTGTGGTGTGATCAAGCAACACCAACTGCTCCAAAACCCAGCTCATCTGCTGAGTTCGCTGCTGTGCTGCATGAATCAGTAGATGGTAAAGAACTCTGACAGTGCTCTGAATCCCCCATTTCTTCCCAGTGGGTGGAGTGGGCTTCAGAGGGAATTGGGGCTCGCGACTATCGCCATTTTCATGCCGTCCGGGTGGCCACCTCAGTGAGGTGTTCAAGGAGTAGTTCCGGGATAGTTGACACCCTATGCCGTGCCTGAGGGTTTAAAAATGAGAATCTGCATCATTTAGTGTAGCAGTGCCCTCGTACTTACGGTGGCCACATTCTACATCACGATCCAGTTGCCAAGCAGATAGCATTCGCTCTGTCATCCAGCAGTTGGGATGTCGAAAGGGAGAAACTATATCACATGCCGAGTGACCAGGGCAAGAAGCCAGATATCGTTGCCGTCAAGCCCAATGGGTCTGCCATAATCCTGGATGTCCAGGTTGTCAATAGCAGCATGGACATGGAGCAGACCTGGCAGGCTGAAATAAATATGACAGAAATTACCTGAGGCAAGCGATATCCGAGCTAAAAGGAGTGGCGACCAATAACATTAAGGTCATGGGTGCAACCATGTCATGGCGTGGGGTGTGGTGTAGGAAAGTTACTCGAGTAGGGCATCTTAGCGGGAGTACTCTGTGGTATCACCACCCACGTCCTGAGGGGTTCTTACTCGACCTGGTGGTCATTTTACAGGGGCTCTTCCTTTCAATCATTCTTCCTCCTCATCCTTCTGCAACTTCCCTCCTCCCTACAGCCAGTGTCGGGTAAACCTGGGCATCCTCCCCACTTTGTAAATATTTATTTGTCCATTTTTCAGCTTAATGGTGTGCCCCCTCTGCCTTTGAGAAAGTTTTGAAAAAAAAAGTGTTGTGCGTGCGCGCGCGCACGCGTGTGTGTGTGTAACAAATTTTGTCAATAGGTACTGCCCAGGCTACAATTCTCAACCGATTTTCGTGATTCTTATTTTGTTCGATTCCAATTTTTGTCTAGTTGGGCAACAACTATGAACTTGGTCTAGTTTTAGAAAATGTGTCAGGAGTTATAAATTTCATTATGGAAGGGGGTGGATGGAGGGGTTAATAACGATAAATCGTGATATTTTTATTATATTCACATTTCCGTGACTGTTTTTATTCTTGTTCGATCCAGACTTTAGTCCAGTTATGCAACCTTCGAAGTATCAAATTTACTGTCGGTGAAGGGCTTGAATGGGTGGAGAGGGGGAATTTCCGATAAATCATAATTTGTTTTCTCCTATTTTAATTCTCACCAAAATTATATTCAATACATTCATTGGGACGTCCCTGTAATGCATGTGTTACTTACCAATATGTTTTGTATGTGAGGATGGACCTAGGCACTCCAAATATTGTCTTGGCGCCATTAATCTAGTCTGAAAATTTCACTCGTCAAGACTAATAACGCTGTAATAATTAATAAATGACTAGATGTTAACGAAAATAAATAAATAATTTACATTTGATAATATAAGTTTATGCATGCCAACATTCTTCTTATAATAATTTGGTAAGTTTTGGACTTCTTTCAGATTAAAATTCGAATTTTAAGTATCTTTCTACAGCTTCGTTGCTTTCCTTCTTCTTAGTAAATAAAAAATAAGCAGTTCCAAGAGAGAAAAAACAAGCAATAAATGGGGTGTCCCATTTTGTAAGGTTTTGGACACTATTTAATCTCAAAAAGGAGGAAAAGACTCTCCTTCATTCGAGACCCATAGTAATTTATCTCCTCACTCTTCAATAGACATGGCTGTATTGTTACCTAGTGTATTTGAAAGCCCTTTTTATTCATAGTATTTTCCATCTATGTTTAGAATGCAGGCATGAAACGTCCCCATGTGGTTCTTTTCCCTGGAAACTACAGTGAACTTAATTGTACACTGGACTCTTGCCTCCTGAAACTTCCTGTCGTAGCTGAGTCAGTGGCAACTCTTGGAAATATACTGAAAATGGACCTGAAGGATTTACTGTTTTCCGTGAAGCCAAACAGGCCAGACAGCCTGATTAATAGTTTTGTAGCGACTGTCGCTATACAGGTGAGACTAATATGCACCTACCAATTTGTATCTTCATTCATTGATATTATTACTCATGGACATAATTTCTAATCAGTTTCTTCTGGGGTTCAACTAGATAATTTTAGTGGATCTCATGAAGTCTCTAGACTTAGAAATGGATAATTATGCTGGTGTATCGATTGGAGAGATCTCATGTGCATATGCTGATGGTTGCCTTACTGCTGAAGAAGCCATCTCCATCGCATACTACATTGCAGTAGCCTTGGTCGAATCTGATCTTCCAGTCTCAACATCCCTCAAGATTGGTAAGTAACAAATTATCTATTATATATTTTGTGTTCCTCTACAGTAAATCAATCCTTGAACCTCGTGCGTCTAAAACCATTGCTGATTCCAGATATGAGTAGTAGCCAGTTGAAATCTAAGCTCATCAATGGTGTTGAACTTCATTCCATTGGATCGACCCACTCCGTTCTCATTGGAGCTAAGTCATCAGTGGAAAAAATGGTCGAATCTCTTAAAAGAGATGACAAACAAAGAGAAACTTTAAAATCATATGGATACCCCTTACATGCAAAATCTGTTGCTAAAGTAACTTCAAAAGCCATGAACTATATTTCAAAGGTAACCTCTCATTTATATTTTCAGATGTTGATTTTATTTACTATATAATTTGCTTTGTAGTTGTAATTTCTTGTTCTTACATTTTATCATTATTTAAATGCAATTCAGAGCTCATTGACTGTTGAACGTAAAATATGTGACAAAATCTCATGAGCCATGTGGAAAAAATTGGTTAGCATGTAGGTAATATGTTACATACACATGTATGTTTTTACATGCAGGGGAACTTCTCTAGTCAAAGAAGTTTGAGAAATTAGCCATGGTAGCCAAGTTCATTCTCAGGAAAAGTATGCGTTCGGATTCTGCCAAAATATCTATAATTTCTGGGCCAGCATGGTTGTACAATAGTGCAGGCAGTAGGTCCTACACTTTAGTACTTAATCCCTCTCGAGCCAGGCTGCAATCATCACATTCCCTGATGTAGCAACTCAACTTCCTCATTATCTGCGTCAAACCCCACTGTGACCAAGCTCGACTGAGACTTTTTCTGTGAGCAGCTGCTGAGCTCACAACTGTAGTTCATCCGATCCCCAATTCAGCTGAGCTACTGGATATACTATTTACAATGGATATATCAAATATATTTGATTCCAGGGAGATGGAAGAGGTTTGATTTATTGGCCTCGGCCTGAGAGGCTTAGTTGAGGGATTTTTCACGGCTTTCAGGAAAAATGATGAATGTGAATCTTCCGAGTTCTTCTAATTGATACCTACTCTACTATCACTTGGTTATGTGAATAAAAACCAAATTAATTTTTTTGAGTTTAATACTAATTATTGATCAGAAAACCGTTAATTTAGTGTTCTAAAGTTCTTTACAATTTTTCATGGTGTGAAATTTTTTATAGTAGGTCAAGGTTTGGTCTGGTTATTTTTTTACAAGTTGCACAATAAATATTAGTTCCATCCACTCTTCTTTTTTAAACTTATCACTACTTGAGGAAATCATGCAATCGAGCTGATTTTTTTTCTGGAACACCCACATTAGATAGCACTGCCTTGCATACATACAATTTCGCATACTTAACATAAATTTCTTTACACGCAGAAAGATATTTAGTCAGATAAAGTTTAGATCCATGGGTTGAGGGAGTTCTAGGATATGGGAAAGTAACTTTTGGTTATTTGTATTTGTAGGTGTTGAAAGGAGGCAAACGCAACACTAATAAGTGGATGAATGGACGCAGCTTCGTTGATGCAGAATACTTCAGTCAGCTTGTATCGAGGCCCGTTCCTTATGAATACCTGTTGAAAGAACTTGACGCAGAAATCGTACTTTCGGAAGTTGGCCCTACTGGAAATCATGTGCTCACCAAAGTTTTAGACATGGTTCGTGTACCTGATTGCAATGGAGTACCTGATCTCATATCTGTATTTGAGGGGCTTGGAAAGTAAGTAAACCTACCTAATTATTGAGTTAGGTACCTGCCTTAGTGTTTATTTGTAATGAACTATCCAAGACTTTACTTACTCTTAATTTAACATAAACAACGACTAGATTCAATTCCATCAACACTGATTAAACCACTTCCGCATCTATTATTAAACTATCTGATTTTACATTTGTTTTATTTAAAAAAAGTCAGTAGAAAACAGTCACAAAAAGTTCGGTCCTGTTACATAGGTAAGTTGGAGGATAGTAAATAGGTACAATAGATTAAATAGCATTTTCAAAGTAAGAACAAAATGAAATAAAAATTATAAACCACTGATATTTTAAGTAAGTTGAGTGACTTCTTAAGTAATTTTTGCCAGTAATTTTAAGCTCATGATAGTCTTTCTTGGTGATGGTGAGCTTGAGGCATGATAGTTAAGCAGCATACTATAATGGCTTTAGGCTTCATTTATACTCAGCGTACCATTCATTCCTAATGACGGCCCACAACAGGAGTGATCAGGAAATATACTGATAAAGAGCCCAACTCTTTTTACTGTGCTTTCCCAAATCCAGCAGGGTAGCCATTAGAGTGTCGTCCTGCTCAGTCGAAATCGGGAGAAAACGGGGGAGGAATATTACCATGTAGTACTCTCTGTAAGGTTGGTACTGTGGACAGCGAAGCAAGAAATGGGCGAGCTACTCTGGTTCCTGTCTGTTGCATATGGAACAAAGCTCGCTCGACTTCCACAAATAGGTACATGCTGCATTCATGGTAAAAGCAGATTTTGTCATTGAAGAAGCCACAATAAGGTGCCATCCGCAGTTGGGCAACAACTCCTCACCCTTGGATATTACCACACAATCATAGCAGGAATTTCCACACACTGCGGGATTTTGGAAATTCCATTAAGAATTACAGATTTGGTATGAGATGAAAGTGAAGGAACGCCGAAATCAGGTTTTCGACTGGCAAAGTCCCCTTGAATAACCCTTGAATCCAAAACTTTTCTTTCTATTGTTCACATCACAGATGAACATCTCTTGTCACTTGGTTCTGATTGTTTGAATAATGCTGTAGGTAGGAGTAATTCTATATTTTGTTTGATTACAGAGTGTATATGAGAGGTGTTGAGATGAACCTGACCAAGTTGTACCCCAAAATTCAGTACCCTGTTGCAAGAACAACGCCCATGATTGCACCCTTAATTGGTTGGGAACACTCAAAGAGCTGGTACGTTGGAACTTACAAACTTCAAGGCAGACTGAAATCCGGGGAAAAAGCTTTTGTCATCAATCTCAAGGAAGAAGAATATGAATATTTGTCTGGACACGTTATTGATGGAAGAAACTTGTACCCTGCCACTGGCTACTTGGTACGTACACAAAATTGAACATTGCACCTTCTGCTTAAGGTATGTACACACTGTCTTGATGATCATGGATATTAAAAATTCGACAAACTCCTCGCGACCTATTGATTCTAATGAACGTACCTACTCAGTCGCATGACAGATGGAGCTGCCAGATTTTTCGGTAAATGTAAAACACATCCAAGAAAAATTAAGCATTTCCATGAAAAATTAAGTATTCCCATTGAACTTTAAGTGAAACTATGTTTTGTACAAACCATATTATGATATTTTCTGTTATTCCTAGCATTTTCTTCTACGTATTATTTATTTATTATTATTATTTTTATTTATTAATCATTATTTAAATTTGTATTTTCGCAATTAATTTGAAGTTTGGTTTTGCATTGACTCAACGGCCTAAACATTTTTAAATAACTAAGCACTATAATGATCGAGTTTGATGGTATGAGTTTTACACAATCAAAGAAAAGCTGAAACTAGATGGAGTCTTCTCCTTTCACGCATATTTCATAGCTATTAGGAAGGTAATCATTGAAACAGACACAAACAAACAATTTTTTCAGAGAACAATGGATATAATCACACGTTTTAATAAAAAGAACATGAGAGTAAAAATTTAGTTAGGAATAGAAAAAAATGAATCAAAGAGGAGTAAGTAATAGGAGTAACATTTAACAAGTATTTTTCCACTTTAGCCACAGACTGTCTTGTTATTCTACCAATCAAGAAGGAAAGAGGTAACTTAAACTACCTATCAGTTCAAGTAAATTTAGAGTCCAATTCCATTCACGTTCAAAAATAAAGTATTTTTGTACTTTATAAATAATAAAAAAAAAGAAATTATTTTGAACAAACAACTTAAAAATACTATAAATAATGTATGTCTGGTAAGCCTTATTGCAGAGGCCGTGCACACTCCATGCGCGCAAACGCGAACGAATTGGAACTGCGAACCATCAAAGGGTTTATTGATAAAACCGATGGGAGGTGGGTCGTCTCGTGCGGTGCATGCATCTCGTACACACAAGGCAAATTGCTGCGCGCGAGTCTGTACAAACTTTTACACTAATTTCCTTGGTTCAAGCCAAGAACCCCAATTACATTAAACCGATTTTCCTATGGTCAGACAAAAAATAAAATAAGTAATATTAAATGGAAGTAATCAATAAATAAAGCAGACGGTATTTCTAAATATTGTAGTCAAAGATGGTTCAATGTAATGAATGAGTCAAACATGATCCTGAAGAGCCATGTTGTTATGAGATGAAATGTCACTGCCACTTTCACTGTTTGATATGCCTTAATTTTAATATGCAGAAGAGCTCATAAGCTTCCCATGGACTTGCTAATTTTCACTAGATACAACATAATGTAGTGAAAACATGCAGGTAGGTAATCTTCATGTCAACCAGACCAGTGAATGAATCATCAAAGTTCCTGATTTTTAAACAATTATCCATGCTTCACTTTTTTTTTTTTTTTTTTAAGAAAAGGACTTGCTGTTGAACATAGAACAATACTCGTTTTGAAAGAAAGTTGAGGAGATTTTTTGTTAAGTAATAAGTAACAGCGTGATAGAATTGCAGACACCATTTTCTTCTTCATGTTGAACAATTTTATATTCCCATGCATTGACTGGATGAATTTTCATTTCTTGTAGTCACCATTACCATAGATATAGGTATGTACTACACCTTCTATACATGTACATGAAAATTGATGCAAACCTATACATGCATACAAACTAAATCACTCGTGACTAAGTTGTGGAAACCTATTTCAATAAAAAACGAAAGTTAAAGAAGAACGTTGTCTAATTCCATGAAAATAAAAACTTATAATGTTAGATCGATTTCGACGGTTAGGTCATTGTCATCGTCAGTAACACACAATTACCATGTATCCCAATGAGGACTGCCCATGGTTCGGAAAATGTTTCAGTTACCTACTATTTTTTATTAAAGTGGATTTTATTATGAGAAATCAAGCACCATTCTTACTTTTCTACATTGAGTGGTTTGATTTTCATGATTTTTCAAAACTTCGGCAAATTGTGACGTCACACTTGAAGGGGTCCTACCCAGGCAGGAAGGGTGCGATAACATATTTTTTGCTAAAAATTTGAAAAACCATAGAAAGACGGTTAGTACCACAGTACGGTTAGTGTCTATATTCTCATGTTTTAAACTGCTTTCATTCAAAAATATAAAACAAACCCCTCACTATTAATCTGTTGTTAAAGACAAAATTCAAGAGAGGCGTTATGGGCAAAACTCCATCCCTGATAGTTGGATAGACATTTTAGTTTAACTTTCCATTTGAGATTTAAAGATTTAATTTAATTTTTGAACACCTAAAAATTTTCCCTATACTGGATAATACGGTTGACCTTGATGCAATGTTGAAGATGCAACATGTCTATATTTCGTATGGTTATCCCTTATTATTTTACACTCTCTGACCTTGGAAAATGTATATATTTCGTATCTAATACATGCTTCCTTTTACCTTCATGGAAGATAAGCCAACTTTATTTTTTAATTGAGAAGAGGTGGAGGTGAGGTTGAGGAGTGTTTTACCTTAAAATTAAATTAAAATTTTTACCTTAAAATCTGTCTCTCGAATTTGTATTCAATATCACGAACAAATTTTTTTGGTCCAGTCTGTCTCTCCAACTCCATGAATTCTTGCGACTAGTCCCATTTAAAGACACTTTTAGAACATTATGCGGGTTAGCCTTATATGGTCCTGTAGGAACGTATTCCTACTCATAATTTCTTAAGAAATGCTTAATTTTAATTTTTTCCTTTTTTTACTTATTGAAAAACCTTAAAATCCAAGAATTGAGTTGGGAATGCTCCAAAACTGATTTTATTATGAACATGTATGGATATTTAACTTTCCAAATTTAAAAATGTTGAAAACTCTCAAATGAAATTGATATCCAATATTTTTCAAGGAGTGAAATTTGACTGGATATAGGTACCTGGAAAATCGAATGCTAAAGCACTCGATACCGAGACACCGAGATTATTGTATGGTATTAAAAATTTTGCCAAAGTTTAGGTGTGAAACTAAAATTACTTGGGTATATAGGTACTCGTATTATTGTTGTATTTTATTCTGATGTCGTCTTCTTGTAGGCTCTGGTGTGGGAGACACTGGGCTTGATGGAAGGCCAGCTATTTACAGAAATGGATGTTGTATTTGAGGATGTCCGGTTCTTGAGAGCCACAAACATTTCAAAAGATGGTATGTATTCCACCACTTATATACCAACAAATCCTACATTTACTATAAAAAAAATCAGAAGGGTATCTTTTCCGAATATTTTGGGAAGCAACTCTAGTGCAGTATGTAGGGTGCTCGCAAAAGGATTTGATCACCCTTTCTACATCCGTTATTAAAAGTGCTAGAAAAAAAATTCAAGCGGTAACCAACTGGGTTTGTTTACGAGAAATTTAATTTATTTTGCACTGTGCAATTGCGCAACCATGTACGATCAACACAAACGTTATATTTTCAAATAGGAACCCATATTTTTTTTTTTTTTAATCTCAGATTCAGATTTTTCGTTCAACTTCATATAAAAATAACCTATCACTTGATGTTTTCAGTGCGCAAAAAACGGGCTCAATTCCAATTCAAGTGTGCGCAAATTGTGAAATGTCTACTAAATTTATGGAGATTGCCACACAAGATTTTGGGGTAGGTTTCCACGCTGAATCACTTAGTATTATCCATTGATTCATATTTGCAGCACCAACTTGGGAAAACACCGAAGAACAAAATTTTAGTAACTACGTTGCCACTAATACCACTTCTGGTTGAAATGTGTGGCTTAAATGATAAAAAATAAAAATATAAGTACCTACCTACGCCTATAGCTGTGTGAAAATGCGCGAGAAAAAGTTCTGTTCAGACTGTTTTTCGGGTTTTTCCCGATTTGTATAAATAAATAAATAAATAAATAAATATATATATATATATATATATATATATATATATAAGGAATAGTTTCAGAATGTCTCAAAACGGATTTAATGAAGAAATTTTTCAAAATTTTTGATTTTATAAAATTTTGACCCAATGCAATAGCTTCATTTTCTGCGAAAATTCGCTAAAACAAGGCCAATGTCAAGGTTCGTAATTATACTTTTTTTTGTCGAGGCACTCGCGGTTAATCTGCTCCACGGATAATCGGGGCTCTACTGTATTAACATTACTTGGTGATTCAGCATGAAAAGATACCTACCCCAAAACATGTATCACATTTGGCAATTGAATATCTTGAAAAATTTAATGTTTCAAAATTTGAGCACTCTTAGAGCTGAATTTTGCCTGTTTTTGCACACACAAAAAATCGAGGGTGATGGGTCATTTTCACGTGAAATGTCACGTAAAATCTGAATCTGCAATAAAAAATAGGGGTTCCCATTTGAAAAAACGAATTTGGTTGCACAATTGTGCCAACCAATGGTTGCCATCCAAGAAAATGTGATATTGAATCCCTCGTAAAAGATTAGGGAGGGTTACGGCTCGAAGTTTTTTCTAACTCACTTAACCTGTGTAATGGAACATGGTCAAGAATCACGCGGCATCTCGCACCTATGTTTTTTTAATCTAAAATTGATTATTGCGTCTAAACAAATTGTCCCATCCGAATGCAATATTTTTCGTTAATCCTTCAACAGTACTGAAATGAATTAGGGTGGTAATTTTATTTTCTAAAATTGTTGCTGGGGAGGGAGGAATTTCCAATTATAACTTTGTGATTTTAATGTTATTTTCACATTTTATTCACAGTTTTATTCAAATTATGACTCCCCACCTCCAGTAAAAACAATTTACTTATATTCCTATATGCTATATCTAACAAAATAATATTCTTTCACTAAGGTATTGCATATCTTCTTAGTGCGCCGATTCTTTTTCCTAGGGCAAAAATCACACTTGATCCTGTCGAAATCTTGTATATACACATTTTGAATTTCTTTGTATAGAGATCAAATAGGGACTAATAGCGACTTCAAACCAAAAAGGGTATTTTTTCAAGACATTGTGCATTACGTACCATCCTATCATCCCAAAAATTTACAAATCGAAAATGTTGAGCATGTAATTTTTATTCCCTTCTATTAGTAGATTTGCCTAACAGTTTTTTCATTTAAATTTGTATTTTTTATCAAAGAAAAAATATAGTTACAATGTTACCATGCAGTTGAATAGCTTACTAAATGAAGAAGTTTTCATGAGATTTGCCAGGATTGTTAGTGCTTGTTACTCTAGTTAGTGATAAATATTATTGTCTTTGAATGGTACTCTTCAACAATCAAATTATACTATGCTTGTAAACACCTATGATTATAGGGGGACCTGGGGGTTATGAGATTCTGCTGTTTTGTCTTCCATACCTAATAGAGGAAAAGCAATAAGATCGGGCAGAAGAAAACAATAGGCTGTCTCCACAACTGAGGGAGATCCTAAAAATAGAGCAATTATGTACCTATCGGAACTTATGCCAAAAATTATTCACTTACCTATAACAAAAATGCTCTAAATATTTATTTTAAATTTGAATTTTGAGTTAGATTGCCTACTAACTTCCAAACATCATTATTCGTTTAGAAAAATCACTTGGTGCAATCAATAAATGACATTTATGGAAAATGGGGGAAATCCAAGTCTACTATTCATTAAGAATCGTTAAATTGTCTGACCTTTTTTAGAAACTGTCTAAATTTCAGGTTCTGTTGAGTTGATTGTTAGTATCCAGAAAACAGGCAGCTTTGAGGTTACCGAGGGAGGGGCAGCAATTGTAACTGGCAAAGCATACGTACCTAAGGATGTGAGCAAAGAAATGACTACAGTAAAACTTAATTCTTCTGGAGTGTATACCATGTCTACCAAGGATATTTATAAAGAGTTGAGGCTACGTGGGTACAATTACAAAGGACTGTTCCGCAGCTTGGTTGGGGCAAATCCAGAAGGTAAGTCACAAGTGACATATGTAAATCAGAAAACTAGGTACCAACTGCTAAATCGCTTTTTGTTTGTCGATATCAAATTTGTTATTAGCTCCATAATAGGTACATGTATTAGGTACCTACCTACAGGATATTTCAGAGTATCTACTTTTCCCTATTAATTTTCCGTGAGAAGACATTTCTTTCTGAAACACCCTAGACATATATTTTGTTGTTGATGACCCTAAAATAAGGAGTAGGTAAGAACTGTATTCTCGATTTTCGGAAGTCCCTTGTTCCTAGTGTGTCGCACGCAATAAGTGAATTTTCCATCACATGTGAATGGTAATTTCTAATGTAATTCTTATTTACTTGTTTGTATAGAAAGCACTGGAAAAATTAATTGGCGTGCCAATTGGGTAGCTTTTATGGACAACATGCTTCAAACTCAGCTGATTTATGATGATCTCAGAGGCTTATTCGTTCCCACTTCAATAGACTTTCTGGTTATTGACACGAAGGGACATCATCAATACATCCAATCATTCGAAGACCGAAGTAAGCTTTCTTCACATTGCTAGATTGATAACCGTTGCCTGTAAGGGCACCTTTCTACTCCATTATCTTGAACTGACTCTTACTTATATGTTCCTCATATTAATTTATGAGAAGTTGAAATTTGTGTTGGTTCTGTTATATAATGTATATAAACTTAGAAGCTCTGTTTGCTCCATTAAAGGATAAGTAGGTATTAGGGGGAAAGAAATGAAGTAGTTCATTTTTTATGTTTAGCAATGTAACGTTATTAAAAAGTGGGTTATCGGGGTTCAGTTGTGTAACGTTATTAAAATAGAGGAATGATTGGGGTTATGTAGTTTAGATGTAAACGATCATATATGTATCAATACTAAATACCGTTATTTATTTTGAGAACGAGTAAGTACATATGTACCCCCACAAAGTGGGGAGACAAGGAGGAGCCAGGAGGGAACTTCGCAGGAGGGAACAAATCGTGTTACATTTATTCCTAAATTTCAAAATCCAAATTGAAAAAATCCATCACGACGTAATTCAGAACAATAAAACCTAAATACTATATTGCAAATTTTACAAAAACATTTCCCAGGTTTCGTGCATTGTTGTGCATTTTTTCTCTCTCAAAACCTCAAGTATTGGGCCATTTCATGTAAATTCGACTCTGCAATTTAAAAAAAATGAATAAAATTATTGTTTTCATTTGAGGAAACACAATTGGTGAGGATTCTGCTCGTTTTACTAATTCTGTATATCCTGAGCTGATACAACTTCCCCACTTTTCCCCCACCCTTCTTCCACTGTCTCAGAATATTTAGAAGCGCTTCGAAACCGTCTTGAACCTTTTGCCTCGCAATTGTTGACCATTGAAAACCCTAGTAAACAACCCCATAAAACTGGGAGTAATTGTATTTTATCTATGACTTATTTATCTCGAGTGTGGAAATTGAACTAGCGGCGTATGTAGATGAAGTTTTAAACAGCTTTCATGCAATTAGGTTCGTGGCTCAGGTGAGCAGGTACACGCTGCTTCAACGTAATGCCGATCTCCATACTCGGTTAGTATGCTCACTGCCAATATAAGTACCTACCTACTGGACAAAAAAAAAAGCGAAATTTCCTGTTTGAAGGTAAAAAACAGAAGAATCCAGGAAACTGTGGATTTTAGATTGAAAAAATTATCCCATTCTTCCCGAAAATCCTAGTACGATTTTTTAAAACTATTATAACCACACATCAAATAAAAGCTGTGGGTATCAAGTTCCAGAAGCGATTTGGAAAGCTGTAATAAGCTTCAGGTCAACTTTCAGTTACATTTGGATTGAAATGAGAACACTTAACTCTTGTCTATATCTCTGAATACTTCCTTTTTTCTTGTTGTGTTTCTTGTCACAGCTATAAAATAAAATACGTGTAGAAATGGTATAAAACAATATCTATCTCACGTGAGCACTGAATATTGTTTCACAACACCAAATATAGGAAAGCAGCAGTATTTATGGAACCTAGCACCAGATATTTTACGATGGTATGGTGAATCGTATGAATCCTCACACTAAACGTATTACAATGATAAATAAGTACCTACGCAAAGTAGTGTAGAGGCTCGTGTTTGGTGCACGTGAATTAAATATCGATTTCCACTTAAAAATAACCTGAATTAGGTGGGTTAACTTCGTAGTTTAAAATGAACTTTTTGGTAATCGATTGAATGGTTTAATTTATTCTTAGTTGTAACATAAATAATAAAACACGATAAATCAAATTATTTAATAATAAATCAAATGAATTCTAAGAAGGAAGCTGATAGTGAGAGAGGAATGAAATGTCGATTGGGTTAACAGAAATGTGTGAAAATGCTGAGGCAAAATTAGATAGGTAAGTAAGGGAACCATGAATACCATACCCCTCCCCTTTCAGTATGTCTCCTCCGACTTACGTTAAGAAACAATCTTAATGAGCCTACACTTGAGTTACACTAATACAAATATGTTAACAACTCATGTTTGACTCCTGATGATCACTGTTTACGTGACGATTAAACAAACATACAGAAGGAGATGCCAATCATCTTCAAACATTACTAAACGGAAAGTAAACGCATCATTTCATGATTTTTATAGCCGGACAGATTTAGAATTTTCTGAATATGCAATCTAATTGATAACGTGGCAAAGCTGTTTCTCCTGGTGAAGTTGCCCCAGCTCTTTTTATCTATATGTATTATTATTGATTATTTCATTTCCCCTAATATTTATATTCATATTTTCAGACCTTCCAGTAGTTGTTGATAAACACTCACATGTCATCAAATGCGGTGGCGTGGAAATTAGGGGCATGAAAGTTAATGCAATTGCAAGGAAAAAATTCCTCGCTGAACCTGTGTTGGAAGACTACAGATTCGTGCCTAATACTACTAACCAACAGGTAATGGGGAACTAAGAAGGATGACTTCAATAACTGTAGTACAGTTTTTCTAATTTCTTCCATCATTGTATATTTGGTGCAAGTGACAATACTATCCACTTCTAGGGATGTACCTATGACCTTCCTACCTACTTAACTGCCCAATGATTCCAATCTTAAAATCTTCTGGCATACCTGAACGTGCACATAGCACCTCAGGGTATCATGACCCCCTGGTTGCCTACCACTGCTCTAACGTTTTAAATCTGAGTTTGTATCTCCAATGAAATTAGGAAATTCAATTTTGATTTTCTTATTGCCTACCTTCTACTTTTAGTTACTACCTTCAAATGAAATTGGAGTCTTACTGCTTTCATTGTTACTGTTAACATTTGCTATTCATGTTCGCAGACGCTCACATTGGCTGAAACCGTCAGAATCGCTGTTCAAACGACAATGGAGAATGACCCCATCTTACAGAAAGTGAAAGTGATTGAACTGGAGCCTTCTGAGAACAAGCCTATCCTGTCAACCCTAATTGCCCTGTCAATTTCAGATTTGCCTCTCACCCAGGTAAATACTCAGGTTATTATGCAGAAGAAAGTTGAAAGCAGTGCCCTAGGAATTACTAGTTCAGTCATTTGGTGACATTCAGGAAACCTGGTACATCATTCTTTCCTGGTACATTCAGGAAAGAATTGCTGAAGAATTTTCCACAGTTTATAACTTGGCCAAAATGCCACATTTCAGACTTTCAAAGACTGATACCCCCCTCGGATGTAAAATTATCATTTACATAGGTACCTTAAGGAAGAGTCCCGTGTCACCAGTAAGTCAAGAAGTACCGGGGGAGACCACTCCCGATGTAAGGACATCATCATCAGGCTGTCAAAACAGTACTGAGTACTGTTTCAAAGGCCTCATGATGATGTTCTTGCATGGAAAGGGCTCGACTTGCAAGTGAAGACGGACTCCTCCAAAAGGTATGTAAATGATAATTTTAGTGAATTTTTGTAGAAAATGAAACTATTGAAATGGCTCCAAAAATGTTAAAATGAAAATTTTGGAACATTTCTTCCGCCCAAATATATGCAAAAGCGTTGAGCTCTAGGTTTTGTTTCAGAGTGTCTCAAAATGGATTTCAATGGAGAAATTTTTGAAAAAATGTATATTATAAAAAAAAATAAATATATATATATATATATATATATATATATATATATATATATATATATATATATATATATATATATATATATATATATATATTATTTTGAATTTTGAGGTGTTAAAGATGGCCGGAAAATATAGGAAACAAATAAATATAACTTACAACAATTGAGAATATTTCGCCGTATCAGCGTCGTCAGCTCTAAAGCGAAAATTGAGAAATATTCTCAATTTTCGTAAGTTATATTTATTTGTTTCCTATCTCTAACGCCTCAAAATAATATTACACGCGAGTGTTTTCATCCTTCACCAAATGGTTGATGGGGGATTTCTGTAAGCCAATTTATGGATAACTGCTATGAGTAGGTATAATAAATTTCTGCGCCAACTGTACATCATATGCTGCACATGCTGTGTATCTTATGCTTTTTGAAGATGACGCTACTGATACACGGTGCAAGGTAAAGATAAAACGGAAAACTTTCTGTCTTGTTTCTGATCAACAATGGTCTGAAACAGGATGAAGTTCTGTCAGCTCCTCTTCAACCTTACTCTGGAGAGAGCAAGCCTCCACTATTGGCTCTCTACTGTTCATTATATTCATAAATGATGTTGGTTACCATGTTAGAGATGATAGATAGCTATTATATAGATGGTTCCGCCTTTCACTCAAGTTAGTAGTTCCTTAGACAGTTCTAGAGCTCCTTTTAGATCTGCTAGGCAGGAGTAATAGTTTAATGGAAAAACTGAAAGTTAATTGAGATACAGGCCCAATATCCAATTTAAGCTTAGCTTAAATTTAAGCCTGATATCACCATAAAACTGTATGAGTGAAAATATTGTCAAAAGTTGTATCCTCGAATGTACTTACTCACAGCACACTACAGATTGTTCGCGTGTGGTATAATCTGGTGGAAGTGCTCACCTGGTGTAAAAAGGTTATTCGATGAAAAGAAAGAAAAGGAAAAAAAAAAAAAAAATCTATTCAAATCATTGTTGGAGCTGATCGTCAAGCAAATGTTGGACCTATATTCAAGAATATTCCTCGATATATATTCACGTTTCACTGATCAACATTTAAAAGAATACCCATATGATGCAGAGCAGATGTGATATCCATTATCACTAATTTCATCTTCATTTAGACCTCCAACTTCCTCGATTCAAACTGCCCAGCTCCCAAAATCAATCTATTTTTCAAAGAAATAACTGTAAACGAAACGCTTGCATACGAGTCTGCAACACATTGGGACATTTTATGTCTTTAGTTGAAGACAAGTATGTGTTGCAGACTCGTATGCAAGCTCTAAGAGCCACTCAGCTGATCCGGACCCTGGGCATCGTCACGTAAATGTCCTAAAGAGGCTATATACGAAATTACAGCTTCCTAGAGTGTAAAGCATAGAAATTACCTATTAAAATGATTTAACCACCGCTTCACAAATCAAACCGTTCTCGCAATATTTGGATCACCTGCTATGAATCAAATCATCGAAACACCAGCTCAATGAAATCATCAGAAATTAACAAGCGGTGGCAATCATGTTCACAATATCAATTAGGTATTGAGAATGATCACCTGAGTGTACACAATTATTCAAATAACCTTGCTCATAACTCAGCTTGTTGGCCACGCACTTCGCAGTAGTCAACATAATATGCTTGGATAAATCGAGAGCTTTCGAACGAATGGTCAACGAATTTTGTGGGATGAAAAACGACGAAGTACCATTTCCCTAGCAACGACTCGGTTGTAAGCGGAAATCATCAAAATATTTTCGTGAGCAATTTTCCGTGACGTTTTTTTAGTTTATGTGCCATACCAAAGACATAAAATGTCAAAATAGTTGCCACTTACTAGAAAATTAAAAATGTTTCAACGTAATAGTGAAAAGCAAACTTTTGCAACAGGTAGGTTGTATGATTAAAAAAACTACCCTTTGGATGATTAAAAAAAAAATAGTTTGAAGTTTTAAAAGGGGACTTACCCAGTTAACTTATGATTTAATTTATTATTTTCAGTAAGTAATGAAGTTTTGAATTATCTCCCAGGACTTTTTTTTTTTTTTTTTTTTTTTTTTAAATTCGTTATTTTACATTTCTAGATAAGTAGATTCCAAAATCAAATACAAAAAGTAGATAAAAATCCATCTTACTCTTTTGCAGTTCAAATCCCTAGACAAATTTTTTTTCTCGCTTCAACGAATTGAATGCTACCACCTCGATAGTATGTCCATCTGTTTGCTCCAACATAGGATTAAGAGTTAAATTGAAAACATTTAGCTAAATTTCAGGAGTCTATGAGCACAAAGCGGTATTTAGACTCATCAGTGGCTAGTGGTAGTATTAGTAGACAACATAATCTGTCTTTGAAGTTTCGTCTTCCCTGAGAAACATTTAGATTATAGTCTTCATCATTTATGATCATTTATATTATAGTATTGAACAATTTACATTATGGTCTTGACTAGTTTCTTAATTTTCATTCCATCTTATTTTTCCAGCCTGATGTTACTATCTTGTGCAACCCATCACATCCAGCTGTTGAAGGTATTCCTTCAGAAATTGTGGTAGAGGAGAAGAATCTCACTGCTGATTTGGCTGTCAACATCATTGCTGGAGCAAATATTTTTGCAGAGACCAATGCAAACGTGAGTATCCCTCGTTAATGAACATTTATTTCCCTTAGGCGTCAAAGATGGACAGGTAAGAATTAAAATATTTTGTGTGCGAAAATTTTTTTTTTTTAAATCAAGACTACACACAAAAAAATATGTATAATTTATGGATAATAAATTACGATAATCGCCTGCCGGATGATTTTTTTAAAACAAATTGTCCAATTGAACGAAGTTACCTTGGCTATGTATATATATATAGCACAAGGGAAATTGAGGTCCACCCTATACAAAACACCAAATTTGTGTCTGTTTCAAAACAGCGGTCAATCGTATGTTGATGACTTTTTGGCATTGACGATAGATCGACCTAGAATTCATACATATTACTTAGCATCGATTTTCAGGCTACGTTGTTTTGAAGGTTCAGTCTTGTATAAGTATAGGTCTGTGGGCTATAAGCCGTAGTTCCACTAGAAGTAGTACCATATTCTGCTGGGAATGCCTTCAAATCCAGGGTCATGATGATGCACCCCTGTCTGTATGGATAAATCCTGGTGCTCCAAAAATACTGAAAAGTTGTTTTAGGCAGGTTTTGACGGTTTCTGAGCTGACATATCGACAAGGAAAGGCAAATGGAAATGTTGAATATCCGTCGATGATGGTTAGCAAAAATCTGTTTCCTGAGGTTGAAGGTAGGGGTCGTTCACAGTCTATATTCAACCTTTCAAATGGATCAGTTGCTTTTATTAGGGCCCCTCTGTTTTTGAAGAATTGAGGCTTCACCTTTGAACAAATTTTACAAGAGAAAGTCACCTGGCGAATGTCTTCTAAAGAGAATGCCAGGTTTTTGCTTCGGACCCAATAGTTTATCCTTGTAACCCCTGGATGACTGAGGGAACGGTGAAGGTCAGACAGATGGGAGAGATCAGAAATTTGGCAAATTCTTGAGAGAGCATCAGCCACTTGGTTTTGTGTTCCAGGTCGGTATGCTATATCGTAGGAATAACTGGATATTTCCATTTGCCAACAATCTTCTCGTTCTTAATTTTTCCTGAATGTTGCAAGTTAAACATGAAAGATACAGAGCGTTGATAGATGACAAGAGTGAATTAATGACTTCCTACTAAAAATTGCCTCCAGTATTGAATAGCCTTTACAATGGCATACATCTCCTTCTCGAATGAGGAGTGACGTTTTTTCAGAATCGAAAAAGGTCCTTGAGAAGAATGCAGCTGGTTTGTCTGATTGTGTGAGTGTTGCAGCTATGGTAGAGTCGGACGCATCAGTTTCCACGCAGAATAGGATATTGCTATCAATGTCAACGTGTGAGAGTGTGGAGTCCCCCACTGCTTTGTTGATGTCATTGAAGATCTTCAGTTCCTCAGCTGAGAGCAGAAATTTGCTGTTAATAAGAGGCCTGGTCCGTTCAGAGAATATTGGAATAAATTTAGAATAGTGTTAAAACATTCCAAGTGCTCTCTTGAGGGATGTTCGCTCAGTTGGTGGTGGATATTCAAGCAAAGGTTGAAGCTGATTGGGGTCTGGGTGTATTGAATGATTTGATATGGCGTGTTTGAGAATGTATGTAGATGTTTTGGGGAAGGAGCTTTTCTCTTTGTTTATTGTTGGATTGTATTTGGAAGATGCTTTCATGAATCATCTCAGATTGAGGTCGTGCTCCTCCTAATTCCTTCCAGAGATGGTTAAATCATCTAGGTATGCAAACGTATCCTTGAAATCTTCCTTCCTTATAATTTCATCAATGACCCTTTGAAATTCAGCCACCCCATTGGTGACTCCAAAGGGAATATGGGTGAATTGGAAAAGCTTCCCACAAACTTCGAATGATGTATAGGGCCTGTCTTGAATTGGAATTGGCACCTGATAATAGGTGCTCCGAAGATCTATGGTACTAAAGATGGAATAACCTGCAACCTTATTCACTATGTCACTTATTCTAGGAAGAGGGTATGCATCCAGTTGAGTTAATTGATTTTTTGTGCGGATCAGTCTACATACATTTTGCGCTTGTGATGTCCTCCTCCTGTGACCAAAATCTGAGCTCCCCAAGGAGAAATACTATCCACAATAATACCATCACTGATTAACTTTTGAATCTCAGCTTCGATAAACTGAGCATCCTTCTCAAAATGGCCCCAGGATTTTACTGCTATGGAGCAACATTCAGTAGTTAGTTTAAAAAAAAAAACTATGCTGGCTCAACATCAGCAACGGCCTCACACACACTCGTAACGGTGATTTTGGACCCCCAAAATCAAACTGTACACAAGAATGTTGCAATAGTACATTTTGGCTAACGATCAAATCAACACAGAGATCGGGTATAACAGAAAGTTCTGCTTCGTTGTAAGAGTGTCCAAGATCTGGAAATCGGCCTTACATATTCTTAAAATCTCCATACTGTGGCTTTTAGATAGGAAACCTACTTTGGTAAAAGTTCTATGAATAGGTAATCCAAAATTCTTGGCTCTCTCCTCGTTTATTAGGCTGATATCACTACCAGAATCGATCATCCCAGATATTTGACGATCATTGGCTAGAACAGTAGTTTTGACCTTGGATATTTCCGACAAACAAATAACAGGAGCTGTTATCGTGGAAGTATTATTATTAATCGGTTTAGCAACCTTCCAGGAACGGTAAACATCCAGTTTCCAACTTTGTCACAGTTGTGGTATTTTTCTTTAAGTGCTGGGCATTCCGATCAGGGATGCTTTGACTTGCCACAAAAATTACAGGATCTACTCTTTAACGCTAGTATTTTGGCTACCTCATCTGCTGATTGCAAAGGGGTCAGAACGAGATTCAGAGCCTGGACCGGAGTTGAAATAGTGCTTAGAGATAGACTGGGTTTGTTCTATTTTTGTGGATGTACACCAGCAAGCTCTAGAGCTCGGGCTTGCGAGTGAACTTCATCTAATGTAAGAGTTCTGCTCTCCAACAACTTTTGGTGGATGGTTTGGTTCTGTAATCTGCCAATAGATGAGTCTCTGATGCACTCGTCCCGGTACGTTTCAGCTGTAACTGCTCTATAATGACAATCCGCTCTCATCAATTTTATGGATTCCATGTATCTATCAACAGATTAATTGGGTTGCTACACCCGAATGGGTAAGTAGCCACTATCCCATTCGGTGTTTCTATAAAAATCCCTTGACGGATCGTTATTGCATCATTATAAGTTTTTGAAAGACTCACGTAATTGAAGATGTCAGATGAGACGTAGTTTATATGAATCCGAAGCTTTTCCTCTTTGTTGGCTTCAAAAGTATACAAAATACGCTGCAAATTATTACATAATAGTTTATTATTTCTGAATCAGATAGCCAGCTATAGTAACCAGCATGCTCTGGGGCTTTCGCCAGTCTCTTTTCTAGTATCCACCTCTGTTCTCGCGTTACAGGCTGCGCTCCCGATGGGGAGCAAATGGAAGATCATACAGCCACCCGAGTGGTCTCATTCAATCCACGGAGCTAATTTCTATAGGAATCAAACTAAAACCGTAGGTACACTGGATTCCAAAAGCATCTGGGACATATCCCAGTCGATTCTGTGTCCGAAATTACTTAGGTGACGACACCCCACTTACCTATGGCAGAAATATAAGTAAACAGCTATTCATCCAGAGGGTTCAGACTCCAACCTGCCCATGTAATGCAATTTTAATTTAAAAACGATTTGCCTTTAACTATCTGAGAAGATTTTGGGAAGAAGGAGAACGAAGGATTTTAGATGGGCTGGATTAATTATTTGTGTGACATACTAAAGTATGATATAATATACTAATAAATATACTAGTGTGTTCAAGGTAGGTTAAATGTTATATGGGGTAAACGTAATAAAATATAATATAAAATATATATCCGTTCCGATACGCCCCGGACGCCTTTCTGCTACTCCACTATGCCCCTAATGTCGTACCCCCCTCTGGTTGGCGCGGCGTATTATATGGGTATACTCGTAACACGTAAAAGTAATAAATATCCATTCTCCTATGCCCCTCTGCTACGCCCCTGGTCACCCCAGCCACCACAAGGTGCCGCGGCGCCTCCTCTCACTCCACCCCCCGCTCACCCCCCTCACCACCCACCGTGACCCCCTGCCAAGCGTGCCAGGCGTGCGCGTGTGCGTAAGTCTAACACTCAAGGCCTCGAAAAAGACACTTTTTCGCCCGTTTCTGGCCCATAGCTTCTATGCGAGTAAAGCGATCGGGATGGTTAAACGTTCGCCAACTAGACCCCAAATAGAATCTATGTGCGAAAGAACGGGTTTTTTAAGTCAATTCTTAGGCCTTTTATGGCCCGGACGGCGGACAGCGAACATCGGACAGCGGACGGACATTTCAAATTTGGATTCTACGCACCTTTAAACGTAAAGTGACAAAGTTTGAGGGGGGGTTATAGAAAATGTTTGCTATACGATCACATAGGCTTATTATTGGAAATAATAAACCAAAAAATCGAAATCGCTGGTACAAGTGGCGCCAGAGCAAAGAGGCAGAAAGATTGTCTGGATTCAGGTCCAACACGAGAGGCCGAGTACGAGTTCCATTTAGCTCGATTTTGTTTTGTATTTTTCGATGAATACATTGAGATATAAAAGAATGTTTGCCGATCTATAGGCATTATTCATCGAAAAACAAACATCTAATGAAATCACGAATTATTGAGAAACAATTTTATAGAAACATACAAAACAACATTGCATGTCAACATAATTGTAGTAGTAATATTACAGTTCTCATTACCGATTTTGACTTATTTCAGGAGGCTCCATAGATGCCTAGTTGCCCAAGTGAACTTTGAGTGTCTTGCAACAACAACCTCAACTAATTATCTACCCTATAAATGAGATGTATCTTCTTTTTTTTAATAGAAAATTCAGAGCATAATTGATGCGGTCAAGAAGGGAGGATTTGTAATGTCCCTTGAAGAAGTTGGCTACACAGTTGAACATCCACAACTCACAATTGTTCAGGACCATGTCATAGAAGAAGGACGCTTTGTTTTGCTGCGCAAGGTTGTTTCCCTTTTTTATTCATCTTTTAAATGTGTTTAGTAACCTATCGTTTTTTATACCGTAAATCCCCTTATTCCAGCTGAGATGCCTATTTCTGGCCAATTTCACATTTTTGTGCAACCGCGATTAGCCATTTTGTGTTGATTGTAGTCTAGCGGTTTAAATGCAGAATTATATCACAGGTTTTCTACCAATCAGGATATGTTGTTGTCCAAAATTATTTTTGAAAACCAAGAGTCAATTTTACTCAGTTTATACCTATTAGCAAAAAAACGGTGTGATTTAGAAAGCACTAAAAAACCTCCTCTGCATATGTGATCCAGACATATCTGAGTGAGTGGAACTTAATTACTTTCAATCATCATCAATCCATGTACAACATACCCAAAAATTATGTCTGTAAAGCTTACAGGTAATGAATAGCACACTATAATGTACTTCTTCGCAGTGCGGGCCTATGGCGAAAATTGTAAGTGTGCAAGACTCATGTTTTATCCCCCCCACCGAATATTTTGAAATATATGGTCTAAAGGTCTAAAAACAGTTTTTGTACACTTTTGCGCCTTTTAGAACATTAAATTTATGTCCCTCAATTTGATTTATTATTGATTGGGTTGGCAGGTTCAATACACTTTCTTGAACCTTAAACCACTATTATGTTAAATAAACTAATGAAAGCTTCTGGGTCACGTTACAATGATTTTTAAACTTATATTGCAAGTACTCTCAGAATAAATAGCGAATGCGGGAACCACTGATAAGATTAATTTTCATATCTCATAGGTAAAAGAAAATAAGACAACAGAGCATAGTGAACCAATAATTACTGAGCTTAATAATGGCGCACACACAACAAAAGTTTATTAATATTAAGATAGGTAGGTACCTACATAGTCTCTTTTATCGTACATTATACAAGGGCTTTTCTCGCTTTCATTTTGGAGAATAAATTAATTATGCCCAAATAATCAATTGACTGATACAGCTCGTTTCCAGTTGATAAAATTGATAGGCTGTTAGTCTTTCTTGAGACAGTGTTGACCTGAGGTAAGTTTTATCAACTTCAGCTTTGAAAAGCTTCGTTCAGCAGGAGCGACCTTGGTCAAGGGCATCAGACTACTGTATTTCAAAACTCATTGGAGTAGAGCTTCGGTTATACCTTGAAATTCAATTGTAATAGTTTTGAGACAAAGTTCCTTCTAGTTGAAATAGTTCTGCCCAAAAATTAAATCAATTTATTTAAAACTGAAATTGGCCAATTCTATGCCCCTCCAAGAGGCTCGAATGTGTGGCAGCATATCTACATTGCACACCCCTCAGGACGGCCCTGCTCTTTCGTTAATGTTGCAGGTAATTTTGGCCATGGCTGTGATGGTAGTTCATCACCAATACTTCAATGCAAGCTGAATTTTAGTGTTGGGGAATTTAGTATTGACAGAAATTAAAATGGAAAATAATGAAATCTGCCATTATGCTGGACAGATCTTGAGCTCTACAGCACAATCAGTGAAGATTAAGTTCCTTCCTCAGAAAGAAGGAGGGCAAAAAAGAAACGCTTTCATTTTCCAGATTTTGATGACATTCGGAATTTAAAAAAATCAGAAGTCAATAAGAATATTGTACCATTACTAATAAATGTAAGAGGCCAATTGACTTTAGTACCTCTAATATAACAAAATTTATAAAAATTCGTTAATATGATATTAATGGGTTAGAAAAACCAAGTTTCTTGATAAGTTTATTTTTGTACACAAGTTTTATGTGCAGAAGTTTCCCTATACTCATAAAAATTTCATTATTATAATTTGTGTGTGTGTGTGTGTGTGTGTGCTTTCAAGTACCTATTATTTTCTTATTTTATTTTATGTTTTATTCCATTATTTGTATTCTATTTTTTTTTTTTTTTTAATTTGATTCAAATGGATTTGAAAATCCAAGTTTTGTTAGCTCATGTTTTGTAAGCAGTTCATTACATGCATACAATTTAATTGCATTTTTCATTGGTACCTACCACCTACATTCACATATGTAGGTACCTATGTAGATTTGGAGAGAGAAACAACTTTTTTTTTTTTTTTTAATTTGATTTACCTATCGTACCTGATGTACCTACCTTTGATATTCAGTCAATATGCATTGTAACAGTGTAAATGACCATTTCAGTGGAAAAACGAGTAGTTGAGATTCAGATACCTAAATAACTTGTTTTTTGTTACAAATATACTAGGTACCTATTTTTCACTGTTTCAATATTTTTTTCCAGCGCCCTTCGGGCTAAAACCTTTTTAACAAATTCTAAGTGAGTTAGGTTTCTGATCAGAGAAATGCTATATTGTGGTGTTTTAAGAAGGTGGCCGGAATTT
Source organism: Adelphocoris suturalis (assembly GCA_030762985.1). Lineage (NCBI taxonomy): Eukaryota > Metazoa > Arthropoda > Insecta > Hemiptera > Miridae > Adelphocoris > Adelphocoris suturalis. Next base: position 65,997,737 of record CM061045.1, on the reverse strand, counting down.
GGGGGTTTTGCCTCTGATTCCTGCAACGCTTTGAACAAAAAAATAGAATTCCCAATTGTGATATTGTAGAACTCAAAACGGCATTAGAAAGAGGACGAGTGAGAAGATTAAATTGATTCTTCAAGATTTTTCACTTAAAAACAACATATTGAAAATCAGGAAAAACTGTTAAAAGTGGCCAGAATTTGGGGATTTACGTTACCTATATTTTTTGGCAATATCCCTTCATATATGTATTGCTTTCAGATCAACTCCGAAAATAACATGAAGTATCATACTATTAATTTTACACGAGATCCTAGCCAGTGGCTGACTGATGCTCAAGAGGCTCTCAAGAATTCTTCATATGAGCGAGTCCTTTTCGTAGCCCAATGTGATCCACTTTCTGGTCTTCTTGGATTCGTAAACTGTCTGATGAGGGAACCCGATTGTGGTCATGCCAGGTTCGTGTTCTCTCTCTCTTTTCTTTCTTTCATTACTTGGATGTTGTTTTGTGAACTTTTCATTGGCCCAGAAAGGCTGTATTTTCATTGCCTAAGAGGTTTTCCCCTCCCTACGGCATGCGGTCATGGGGTTTCAGCCATTACCAAAGAGGTGACTTAAGTGACGTCCGAAATGGACTGTTTCCTTGGAAGGGAACTAAGATGTTATTACTAAGTACTCAGAAGGATACTGAAAATCATATTTTTCCATTATTACAATTTAATGCAAACGATATCAAAATTTATTTCCCCTAATTCTAATGATTTGTGATGAAATGTGTGAGTTATTCTTTGTGTGAATAATAATAACATCTATTAGTTAATCGCCTTACGCTTTTTTTAAGTGCTATAGTTGGGCAGCATGATCTTTTTTAATTAGTACCACTGTATTTTTTCAAAGTTACTTGAAAATAAATTTTCTCTTACGTTTTGGCAGTTTTTAGAGTACCGCTGTTTTGCATTTTAATTTTTTTTTAACCATTGCTCGCTCACAGTAAGTGTACCCAATTCTGCTTTTCCCCCACTTCTATGCATGTTTCTGAAAGAATAGGATTATAAAACGTTCTTCCTTGGCAGAAGAATAGGTAGGTGCCTACATAATATCTACCCATGTAGATGCGTTTGTGTTATACCGCGTAATAGTAAGGATGTTGTACAAAAGAAGACAATACAATTTTCAGGTTGTAGGTAGCATATATAAGTGTACTAGGTAACTACATAATTGTACCCAAGTTGACTATTATCTTGAAAATTCAGTAGAAGATGAATACTAGATACATTTCTTCACAGCTAAACAACTAGGTACATTTACTATTCACATTCTCACAAAACTACAGTAAACATAGAAACCAAAATATACACTGAATAGCCAAAAATAGAGAAGCATGTCTATATTTAAAAAAAATAATAAATAAAAATATAAAACAACCCAATCAGCCTTTAAAAAACTAGAAACATCTAAATATCATAGATAATAAAAATTCTTTTTATTATCGAATTAAAATTTTTTGAGGTAAATATCTTACCCAGTTTGGAAGGCAGTTGAATATACACAACATCAATGGGATGGGATTAGTCGGCATTGTAGGGTTGAAAAACAGTTGGGGGGTCTTAGTTCCTGCCATCTTTTTGTGGCATGTTCATGCATGACAGATTTAGTTTTGATTGACCTCAGTACCTCTTGAAATGCGTCCTGTATGAATCGTTCCTATTCAATCCATTCACTACTCGGATTGCCTTCTTCAGCTGCCTATACATTTCCAGACAGAGACGATCTCCCCCGTAGTTAAAATATGTTACAAGGCTCGAATAATAAAGCATACAATTCTTAGAACGTCACAGGAAATTGAGAATGTCAGCATACAGATGGTAGATGTCAACTTAGGAGCCAATTGCGGAACAGAGTAACCAGTCAACCAGAATCTGATGTCAATGTGGAGTCCTGAAAAGTTAATGGACTGAACGAGAGGCCAGTTTTGGTAAAACTTGAGAGAGGTCATTAACACCAGAGATTATGTTACAATACTGCAATACTATGGTGTCTAACACATTTTTAGTTTTATAAGCTGCATAGGAATATTGTTGAAAGTCCATGATAAAGATATTAGTTAATTCACAGAAAATAGGATTCACGTAGCGGATGCTTGGTGCCTACCTCTTCATGAGCCTGGAGCGTGTATTACCACTCATTAGGGGGGGATTTAGTGTTATATTTATAGACCATGGCTGAGAGGAGGGGAGAGAAGTACTGTCACACTCATGTATCTCATATCAATCTCTTTCTAATGTGAACCTACAATGATTTTTCTTTCCTATTCCTATTGTAGAACTTCTCCTGTATTACCTACCTATCATAAGAATTTAAGTAATGAAAGTAGTAAGGAGCTTGGTATTCAAATAGTTATTATAAATTCTTTCGTCAGGGGTGTCCTCATCATGGACCAAGATGCTCCTCGTTTCTCTCTGGAAGATCCTTTCTACAGGAAGCAACTTGCCAAAGATCTGCAAGTGAATGTTTTCAAAGACGGCCAGTGGGGTACATATAGGCATACTCTCCTGGAAGCCAACAGGAAAGTTCTTGTGCCTCATGTTTACATGTCCTACCTCACTCGAGGTGACCTATCCAGTTTGACATGGCAAGAAGGAAGATTATCTAAGCCCAGGTAAATAGTCAGTAAATTTGTTTCTCATTTTATTGCCATACCAAATTTTTTCTGTTTTTCATTACCTCTGTACTCTGGGTTTTCAAGTATTGTTTTATAAAAAAATTGTCCTTAATACCATTATTATTTTTGGCGATTCATCCATCATATTTGAAAATTGCCAAGTCCGGAAACGGGTTATCATGTAAAGGACGTGGAGACAATAAATTATATAAATGTTGTTTATTTCCACGAAAAATACAGAGTTACAATGTTAAATCGATTTAGACAGTTAGGCCCATCAATAATTTTGTTATTGTTTGTTACTGATGATGGCCTAACCGTCAAAATCGATTCAACATTGTAACTCTGTATTTTTCGTGGAAATAGACAACGTTTTTTCACTAACTTCCGTTTTGAAATGGGTTTCCACAACTCCGTCGCGAGTGATTTATTTCGTACATTTGCCCAAGGTCTAATTCAATTTGCGGAAAGTTTAATTCAATTTGCGAAAAGTTTAATTCATTTTGCGGAAAGTTTAATTCAATTTGCGAAAAGTTTAATTCAATTCGCGAAAGGTTTAATTCAAAGTGCGAATGCTATACATAACCTGCTATGTGGAACAGAGGGATGTATTCAATCCACATACACCACCTCACACCGCCTACAATTTTATTACCAACCACAAAGTGATACCTTACCATGCCGTCATCTCCATTGACTTTAACTTCCTTCCTTCATGCCATGTGGGCATGGCCTGCATGGAAGTAAAATTTCCCTGGGTCTAGTACCTTGCTCGTACCTACCTCCACTCAAATTGGTTAGAGCCTTATCAAGTTATGGATAATGTTTGGACCTTTGGATTGAGTAGGTAATTCATATGAATTTAATCAAAACCGCTCGTTCACTTTTACAGAAAAAAGTTGGTCATGCAGCATAATCGCATGAGCGAATTTTCTTAAATTACCTATCGTATTCCAATATGTTGAAGTGTTTCAAAATTTGAGCAATTCGAGTACAAAGAAATTGTTGAAATTTAATTTTATAGCCAAAAAACTCATACTAAATAAAATTCGGCAATTCGAAAAAGATTTTGGATTTTTTTTTTTTTTTTTTTTTTTTTGCAGTTCTTATAGATTTTTCGGCAAAGGTAGATGAAATTTAAGTACGTTTTTCAGCATAATTTTGTTTGATGTCTTAGTTATTCGATGATATTTTGTTTTGACTGAAATTCTGCTAAAATTATAAAATTAACGTTTATTGGCCATTTTCAGCTATTTTTAGTAATTTTTTGAAATTTTATCAATAATATGTACCCAAAAAGTGCTCGCCAACAATCTCATACTTTCATTTGGAAAGCTTGATTTTTCGGCGCAAGAACGGAATTTTTATCTCAATCCTAAGGAGAGATATCATCTGGAATGGATGTATATATATGTTTAACATAGATTTTTAAGTGAAATTCTAGTGAATTTAAGCTTTTTTTAGTGAATTTTCGAAAAAAAATGAAACTATTGTGACTCGGAAAATTCACTAAAAAAAAAGAAAAGTACTTACTCGGCCGTACAGCATGACTAATAGAGCGAATTTTCAAAGAAAAGTTGTGAATGAAATTATATTTAAATTCTGATCATTACTGCTAACCATGTCCTGAATAGAACTGAGGGGTAAGCAGTGTGACGAGATCGCAAAGAAAATTTTAGGGAATGTGGCACATCACGAAAACTAATAAATTTTAGTGTCAACTATGGGCATTTTTTACGTAAAAATCTATTTTTCTCACAAAGTCTGATGGGTTGTAAAATATAAAACAAAATCTCAGTTTACCACTTATATTGAAATAATCGCAAAGCTTTTCGCTCAGATTTATTATACTCACTTATTTATGAATTTTAGAGATCTGGGAGTGGTTGCAGTCGACTCAGCGCTGAAAAACACTTTGGCTGTGACATCCCTTATGCCCTATTATCAAAAAACCGATGTATTAGAATTTTTCAGGCTACTAAATTTTGCCAAGATGGATTTTTTCTTGAGTTGGAACAAAATGTTTACGCCTTATTTTATGGAAGTTATCATCAGGAAAGACAATCTATACTATATATATATATGTATACGATATATATATAGTATACGATATATATATATATATATATATATATATATATATATATATATATATATATATATATGTATACGACGACGACGTTAAAATTTAGGATTGTATTCTTTGGAGTACAAAACGGATTTGTAGGAGTCCCCCTCCCCCATATTTAAAATTTTGAAGCCATCTAAATGGCTCATGTTTTCCTTGAAAATTTGTTAAAAGGAGTAAAACCACGTATTTACACACACACACTTAGTTCGGTTTATTTCTTCAGCCAAATGTATACAGCTAATAATACCCAATCTGTGCCCACTTACTTTTACAGAGCGGCACCTATCAGTACCTCCTACACCAGAATTTAGATTTTTTCATGTCATTTCAGATGGTAACAATCTTGTAAACAAATAACATCCATTTATTTATACCTTTCATATCGTTAGATCTGTCATACAAGATTTGCATAAAACATTTAGAGTTCAGATCTAGGCTAAGCCCCATATCCTGGCAGAGTAGGTACCAGATACTACTTCTAAACCAATCCATTTACTCTTCAGGTCCAGTAATGAAAGTAAAAAGAAGCAAGATTGTTCCTAATAGTCGTTGCTGGTTCATGACCAACAACACTCTTTCTTCATTCACTCTACCAACTTCTTATACAATCATATCTAGCCTGACGAATTATCTACCTACCTACTCCTGTTTCTAGAATCACTTGAAAATCGTTTCAAAATTCGCAAAAATTCTTAAAATTGGGTTTAGAGTTTTTCATGTTAGTATAAATTTTTAGGACAGTGTAAATGCTTTACTATTTCAACAATAGGTAGGTATCCCTAGTGATTTCATAAAGTGATATACCTATATATTGTATTTCATCAGTGTTGATATTTTTGTTCTAGATAAATAAGTAAATAGATATCTATCCTGTATCTTTGTTACCATTGCAGGCTGTTGAAAAAGGCTAAAGAACAGCATGGAGTAATTTATTCACAGTATGCTGCCTTGAACTTCCGAGACGTCATGTTATCAACGGCTAAACTCGCTCCTGAAACTATTGTAGACAACAGAAGAGACTTGGTAAGTTGGAATACAAAAACTAACCTTGAGCAAATTACTTACTGCTCAAGTCCCATTTTCCTCCTTTTCTGGGAAAACATTGAAAATGCAAAGCAAATTCTTTGTAGGTAACGAAAACGAGCACTAGAACCATGTTTAATCAAACACTGTGAGACTGATTTAAATTTTTGGTTTACAGGATGTATGCACAGGTTTTGAGTTTTCAGGACGTTTAAATGGCAAGCCAATCATGCTTCTGTCTGGGCGAGAAGGTTTTACGAATATGTTCCCCGTTGACAACATGCGCCAATCTCACTGGAATATCCCTGAAGGATGGACATATGAACAAGCCGCAACAGTACCTGTAGTATATGCTACGGTATGGTTCTACTTATTTCTTTGATTTTCATGAATCACTTTCGAAGTATTTTACAGTTGTTAATTTTCCAAGCTATTCTCCAAAATTTCAGCATTGTCATCTTAATTTCTATACAGGTTCTTTATGCTGTTTATATATGTGGTAACATGAAAAAAGGGGAGAGCATTCTAATTCATGCTGGATCAGGAGGCGTCGGTCAAGCTGCCATAAACATAGCTAAACATGAAGGACTTGAGGTGTTCACAACTGTTGGTACCCCTGAAAAGAAAGAGTTCCTACTTAAAACCTTTCCTTGGGTGAGTATTGACATCACATCAAGTTCAAATGTATTGCGCATTAAAACATTTTCTACATAATATTCTGTCATAACAATGGATTTTAAGAATATTTTTCGAGCATTTGATTAAAATTGGAGCTAAGTCTCATTGCACAAACGAGCAGTCCTTCAAACGTATCTTCCCTTATGTAATAATTTATTTTTTTGGGAACTCTTGCCATTTTTCACCTCAATCTCAAGGTGTAATAGAATTTCGTAATTTTGATATACCATTTTTGATAAGTTATACGTTGAAATTTGAGCACAATTGGGTTCCCAACATTTTACAGTGTTTGAACTGGCAAATTTACTGTTTGATATGGCAAATGAACTTGTCTAAATAGTATTCTGTTATAATAAATCATTTGTAATATTCATTGTCATTGGTAGCCCATTTTAGCATGAATATGCTTTAGCCGTGACCTAACTACCGAAAAATGTCCCACGAGAGTGCAACGAAAGTAGCGCCAATAATTGTGATGATTTCCGCTTACAACCGAGTCGTTGCTAGGGATATGATACTTCGTCGTTTTTCATCCCACAAAATTCGTTGACCATTCGTTCGAAAGCTCTCGATTTATCCAACCATACTATATTAACTACTGCGAAGTGCGTGGCCAACAAGCTGAGTTATGAGCATGGTTATATGAATAATTGTTTACACACAGGTGATCATTCTCAATTATTGATATTGTGAACATGATTGCAACCGCTTGTTAATTTCTGATGATTTCATTGAGCTGGTGTTTCGATTATGTGATTCATAGCAGGTGATCCGAATATTGCGAGAACGGTTAGATTTGTGAAGCGGTGGTTAAATTATTTTAATAGGTAATTTCTATACTTTACACTATAGGAAGCTGTAATTTCGTATGTAGCCTCTTTAGCCTCTTTCTATAATAAAGTGAATGTTTACTCGCGAGTTTCTATTAGGAGATCATCATCTCACAAGAGCTCAATCGTCGTGATCATTTCTATAATAAAGTGAATGTTTACTCGCGAGTTTCTATTAGGAGATCATCATCTCACAAGAGCTCAATGGTCGTGATCATTTCTATAATAAAGTGAGAGCGAGGAGCTAAAACATGATTCCATGTTTTAGGATTGATGGCAGAATGATAAACAGAGTTCAGAGGCCGATGGGGGGTCGGGTTCAGAGAATCGACGAGGAGTGAGTCGTGTACGGCTAAAGCATATTCATGTTTTTTAATTTTAGCCGTCAGGCTCAAAGTTATAGATTTTTATTTAGGTACATTCATAATAACACATTTTAAAAACATTACAACTTTCTTTGATAACGAACGAATTTTACCTTCTTTTTCGTTGTTTCATAACTATTGGTGGTAGAAATAATCGAATTATACCAATCAAAAGGAGGAGAATGTTCGATAAGGCAAAAACTGCATGTGAAGGAAAAAGAGCTGCAAATGATAACACAGAGGTTTATTATTTCTGTATTAGTAAGGTACCCCTTCTACGCTGATAACTGGCCTATAGATAATTATTATAACGAAATTACCTAAATTGTTCATAGTTGAAAGAGAGTCACATTGGAAATTCAAGAGATTGTTCATTTGAACAAATGATCATGAGGGAAACAAATGGTAGAGGAGTGGACATGGTGTTGAATTCACTTGCAGAAGAGAAACTCCTAGCTTCTGTCCGGTGCTTGGCTCGAGGTGGTCGCTTCCTTGAAATAGGGAAATATGACATCACCAACAACAACCCACTCGGTAATCAACTAAATTAAACTGAAAATCTATGTTTTATATTATAGAAATTGCAATGTTTGGTAACGTAATAATAGCAAAATTTCTGATGAACTCTGATTGTTTACAAAAACTATTTGGTACACAGGTATGGAGTTGTTCAAACGTGGAGCCAGTTTCCAAGGCATTATGGTTGACAACTTGATGAAAGAATCAGGTTGGTAATTTAACTCTAACTTTGAGTAATTTCCCAATATAATATGAGTTTTTGACAATTACATGCATCACAAACTGACAAATCCATATTTGTATTATGTTAGATAGTTAAATCATGTGAATTCAATATCAAGCTTTTACTGATAGGTGGGTACTTATAATAGACAAGGAAACAAAATGGAGACAGCTGATAATTTATTGTCAAGTTAACAAATGCAAGCGCATATTTGGTGAGGATGATGAAATTCATGGAGAATCGTCTATAGTTTACCTCAACTATCTTCCTACTATGAGTGAATCGGACCATTTGGTCGTGTTGATTTGTTGTTTTAAAGATTTAACGTTTGTACAATTGCAAAGACTATTACCGATCCAAGATCACTGATTATTATAGGGAACCATTTTATGTCTATCTTGATGTTTTGTGACAGCAATAATTAAATTACTGATGTTTTCAATATATATGACATGCACACTCTCAAACGCCCTCCACTTCAACTTACTATTGAAGGGGCTGGAAGTGTTGTCAAGTCTCCATGAGTGGTTCATATCTTCAGTTTGAGTCTAGCTACCGTACAATGCCAGTCATTTTTACATAGGACCCTGCTGTGACCCTGTGGGCATTTCAAGATGTATAATTTCAAAGTTGATGACCATGTGAGGGAGGTGGGATCAATTTTTTGGTGGTTAAATCTAAAAACGCAAACTTCAGGAATCTTTTCAGAATATCTCAAAACGAATTTCCATGAAGAACATTTTGGGAAATTTTTATTTAAAAAATGTTTGACCCATTGCCATTTAGTTTCATTTTCTATGAAAATGTGCTTAACAGATAGAACATTAAAAATAATGATTAGGTATCTTGCCTCTTCATTGGAAAGTATTTTTGCAAACGTATGTTGATAAACTTAGGACTAAGGGTTGCAAAATAAAAACGTAATCATCTCCAATTTAAAATATTGTCATACATGTCGGATACATTTATGTTGAAGTGAATATTTTATTGAATTAGTAAAGAATTAAACAAGTATGTCTCTAATACTTCAACGAAATAACAAAATTAATAGGTATGTATCAACAATTCATTATTTTGCAAATTTTGGATTATCCTATCTTGTAACTAAAATCAGAACTGAAACTGTGACAAGGATGTGATGGAATGGAGTAGCCTTCACAGGGCTGAAGCGATTAGCCTGTAACACCCAGAAGAAGTCCTAAAAGATGAAATGCTGCAGGTCTAACCTCGAAGGTGGCAGTCTCAAGAAACGGGAAGGGGAGACTATCCATATTCATCACACTCCGGGGGCTTTCAAAAAGCAAGGAGGAAATGGCTCATAATTGTCAGGGCAGGGGTAAATGATTAGTGGGTAAATGAATGGTAAAATTTAAATCTTAGAGCCCATTTAGCCTATGGAGGCAGTTTGATGCCAGGACAGTCGATATTGGAGGGTGTGGTTGGTTTAAATCCACGCTCTGCCACCATGTGAGAAGGAGGTGATGGAATGGAGATATGGTTTGTTACTGATGATGACCTAACCGTTGAAATTGATTAAACATTGTAACTCTTTATGTTTGTGGAAATTTACAATGTTCTTCATTAACTTCAGTTAATTTAGAAGTGATATTATTGCCTAAGGGTATTAAATTCGAACAAAATTTGTATTCAGGGAAACAAAAAAAAACTGTAATTATGTCACTCAGCAATGAAATATTCTAATCAATTCCTTAATTATTTACAGCCAATATCGTGATCAGAACAAAATTAGTAAACCTGATGCAGCAGAAGATTGACGAAGGTGCCATAGTTCCTTTGCCAGCTACAGTTTTCGAACAAGATCAGCAAGAGCAAGCATTTAGGTTTGCGTGTGATATGATATTTTTATGTCGATCAGTAACTCAGGAAGGTGGGGTTTGAATGGAGGAATTGAAGTGGCATTTCCTCACTGTGTTACTGGCAGTTTAATTCCTCCTCTCGAACCCAAACTATCAGATACATGATCTTTGAATTCTACATTTTGACGAGTCAAGGAACAATCAGAATTCCAGACTGAGAAATTTGACTGCATTTTGATGTTTGTCCCTGTACAAGTTAAAATGACTCTTAGTTGAAGACAGTGATATATGTGGGTTTCTCGTTGGAATTCTTATTGTTGCATTGCTCGTGCAAAACTTTGAGTTAAGTTAAGAAAATCTTTCTAGCTACTACCAGGCTAGGCACTTTTCACAGTGTCATTGCCTCCAGATGTGGTACAAGTGATAAAACTAAGCCAAAGACTGACTGAAGATGGTCAGTTTCAGGTTTTTGCTTATCAGAATCCTGAATATATGAAAGCTTATCGTTAAATATAGGATACACCATCTAAATTTTTGGAATCTTCAATCTAATCTTCAATCAATTACCAACAGAGGTTAAGGTTGATCATTTTCTACAAATCTCTGATTGGTGACTGAAATGTAGCAAGTGCTCATTTCTAAGCAGCTGAATGCTTCCAATTGAACCTAAAAGCCCCAAAAGAAAAGACGTAACACTGTTGAATTAAAAATCCTGATGGAAGTAGTACATTTATTTTCTAATTTTCATGAATTGTTAGCAGCACAATCGCTGCTGTAGTAGAAAAGCAGGAGAAAGGGATGTGAAGTTATTAGGTAGGTATGTGCCCTTACGTACCTAGCCAGTCCCTGCTCCTAGGTGCACACAGAAGAGAGGTATCCAGTTAGAGTACAAGGGAGGTAGATATGGTAACCATATTTTGCCTTGGAATGGGTAACAATATGGGATGTTACTTCATTTCCTGACAATGAGCCAAAATCATATTCTGTATCTATACCGAAATCCTTCTTGCTACACATGAAAGGAAAGATGATGAACATTTCCAGTGACACACTGATATTATGATAAATTCATATTTATTGTTGCCGTGTTATAGATAGGATTTGTTGTTATTTTGATCCATGAAATGTTGTTGTCAAGTTGACTAGAGAGAAAATAGTTTGTGGTTATTTTTTCTCAATACAATTTACAGTTTAGAGATTTATTTCGTGTATCTTTCCAACAGTGGTGTCAGAAGTGGGATTGTTGGACATGGGTGACAATGAGTATGCTAGAAACGAACCAAACCCAGTTGTGGATGGTCAGTGGTTAATGAGTGGACGGATCGTAGGGCCCACAGAACACAATGGCTCTGACAATAATGACGCCAGAGGTCGTACTCCACCAAATGCTGAGGGAGATTGCAACCAACCTGTCATAAATTAAGTGCAGAGGCTCACAGCCAAAGTGAGGAGATTGCAACTTGCAGTAGACGAGTCCAGATATGGCATCAACATTCAACTGAAGCTTCGTTCTCAGTGTGTATTCTGCCCAGTTCTGGGATGCCGAGAATGTCGAGTTCGGCATTCACAGTGTTTTGCAAACCCAGTTCCGATTGGTTCTGACAGTCCCTGATTTATTTTGGAACTGTCAGAACTCGAACGCAAGGACGTAGTTATCGCATGCGCATTTCAAAAATTTTCAGAGCTCGTGGAGTAAACAATACGCTCTCTTCGGCTTTGGTTGCTGAATGTTCCTTGTAAAATTTCTCTTTGCTCTGTTGTACGCTGTTCTTCATTTGAATTTCTTCATTGAAATGTCAACTAGTAGCTCGTCAAGTTCGGAAATCGATAGTTTCGACGATGGTGGTGAGGTTTCATGGATTTAAGACGATGAGGCCGAGATTGAAGTTGTGGTTGGATCTCGTCTTCGTCCATGAAACACGATTTTTTTTGACAAAATTGTGCCAAGGTTCGACGACAAAGAGTTTTTTTACCATTTTAGAATAAGCCGTTGCAGAAGGTAACACGAGTTGAGTGTGAGGTTACAAACAACAACACATGTTATTCCACTTCCAAGTTCTGAACTCGTTTGCAGTGCAGAACACGGTTCCACCGCAGTACCGGGGGACGCGCTAAGAGGCCCTACGGTCTATATGTTTACCATTGACGAACTGTACACTAATTGACACACTTCGCAAAGTGCCTGAAAAACACCAAAGGGACTGGGATGAGCACCTCTCATGGGTACTGCTTTCCTACAGAGCATCCATTCATCAGGATACGGGATACTCACCAGCCGTACTAACCTGTGTAAGAATACCTACCCGGCCCGCAGATCTACCCACAGGAATTTCCCCATCAGTAATATGACCTACACTGAGTCCCTGTTGCAAAAATCGAATGAAGCTCATAGTGTAGCCTGAGAAACATTAGGAAAGGTGGCCGAAGAGGCAAAGAGACGATAATACATACATGCTGAGACACCAAGGGTTGAGAAAGGAGATAAAGTTTGGCTTTACAACCCAGGGTGGAAGAAGGGTCTGGCACCAAATCTTCAATGCCCGTGGGTTGGGCCGTGTGTCATCTGCAAATAAATTACTGACATTGTCTTCAGGGTCCGGCTCCCCAATGGTCGACATAGAGTGGTGCACGCTGACTGGTTGCAGGTGCATCATGAGCACAGGAAGATGTGGTGTTGGGAAACTGTTGCCATGCTAAATACAGGATTTGCTGTTGTTGTCGAGTTGAGTAGAGAGAAAATAGTTTGAGGGTTTTATTTACAGTTGAGGGATTTATTTTGTGTATCTTTCTAACAATATTATGCACCATCCTACACATTGACAGACGGCATTAGAATCTGAATTCTCCTATACGGATCAGAGTCTTGAAATCCCCTAAATTCTGAAAACAGTAGATAAGTACCTACCCCAACACCACTGATTTTAAGGAGCTCTTATTTATTATGTGGCTAAATATTATACTGAATAATGACTTTTAACATTTACTCTGTTAGTATTTGGTTTAAACTGTAATGCATTGTTTATTCACAATGTTTTAGTCTCAATTATTTACTATTTCATTAGTAGAGTGATTCGTGACGACTATAATTATGTCTAGGTACATGGCTGCAGGAAAACACATAGGAAAAGTTATGATTAAAATCAATCAGAAACCCGAAGGAAGCTCTGATCAAGAGGACCTTCTACATCTAGCAAAACCAAAGTTCTACTGTGATCCTGACTTCACCTACATTGTAGCAGGTAGGTAACCAATACACACAATAAATGACCAAACCTATGTTTTAATTCTTCAATTATTTGTAGATTGAAGAGCTTTTATTCCACACTGAATCAGTTTAATATTTCTGTATCTCACACCTACCTCATTGGCAGAATTCACTATGTAACGAGTTGTGCTTACCCAAACATTATTAGATAGGTAACTAGGTAGAATTCGAACTGATTCTTTTTTTACCAACTTCAGAGGGAAATTTCTGGGGTCAAGTCGTCTTAACCACTCCGCTACTGAGGCCAGTTTATCCAACCTCTTCAACTGCAGGAGTTTGCCTGCACGTAACATAGCGGTTTTCTTTATAAATGATCCAATTAAAAATGATGAGTTTTAGGAAGGTGTCTATAATTTTTCATGCAGAACTGAATCATATCACTTGCATATCTCCCCGTCTCCGTTATAACCTAGTTTTACCCCTAAGAAGACATAAAATTGACAATACAAAATGAAGTGAAAACGTGTTAGTTATAGTGTAAAACTTATATAACAGGGTCAGGAAGATATGCTAGGGATGGGGTAAATGGTGGGAGCCTGAGTGAGAAACATGCGTCGCCACAATAGGTTGAGGGTTGGTTTCCTTGCCGGCCCTTTCGACTGGAAAACCACATAGCTATAACCAGAAATCACGAGATGTTTCGCAGTTCTTAACCAGTTTCAATTGAGATGGGCTGATGCCATTTGTCAAATCCGATTTATCTTTTAGATCCATTTTCTCCTAGATTTTTGCTGCTGCCTTGGCATTTTCATAATCACCCTCTGGCTTCTTCATTGCTCCACTAACGTAATCCCATTCATCTTTCGGGATTAACAATGCTTGCACATGCATCTTCCAAGTGTCGAAGTTTTCTCTTCCTAATCAGTCAATCCTTGCAGTATCCATTGTAAATAGAAGACCTCAAACTTCTTACTTAACAGAATAAGTAATTTTGAGTTTAGATAAGGTGTGTAAGCCTGTAAGCTCAACTCTTAAGCTCTTATAAGTTCAACTTCTGTAAATGAAACAACTTAACTCAAGAGAGTGAATATATAGTTTTGGGGCAAATTGGAATTCGGAGCTAAAGTAACGGAACAAATGATAAGTAGAGTTTGAACAGTAGATGTAGTCAACCACATTGTATAACTATTATAATAGATGGGTTGGTGATGGAGGGGGGGGGGGGGGATTTGAGTTAGAATAAAACTAGAAGATGTGATTTAATTGTCACCTGGGACCAATTTTTCTACATTTTTATTCAATTTCACGTTTTCAATCAATCATTTCGCATCTTATTATCAATCATTTCTATAGTTTACTTTATATTTTTATAATTTTGTTTCCAAGGTGGTTTGGGAGGTTTTGGCTTGGAATTGGTCGATTGGTTGGTGCTGAGGGGTGCTCAGAAAGTGATGATCAACTCACGGCGCGGGATCACAAATGGATACCAAACATTCCGTCTCAAATGGCTGCGAGAACTGTACAAAGCTGATGTACGTATTTCAACGGTAGACATCACCACTCCAGAAGGGGCGAAGCAACTCATCACTGAAGCGACGGAAATGGGTCCCGTCAGTGCAATATTCAATCTGGCTGTGGTAAGTGTCACAAATTAAAAATATATATATATATATATATATATATATATTTCTAGCTTTATTGATCATATCTTCGTTGTTAGAATTCAAAATCAAGTTCAAAACGGCAAAATTGAGGTTATTCCCAAAAGTTACAGTCATGCAGCATTGTCGTATGAATGAATTTTCGTAAACTATCGTGCTACAGTATGTTACTTTGTTTTGAAAATTGAAGACTTTGAGTGAGAAGACTGCAGTTTCCGTGGCTAAAATAAAACTCGTTCTTAATAATATTATGCGATTCAAATAAGATTTTGGATTTTTTTAAAAGCTTTTTTGCAGTTTTTATCTATTTTCCGGCAGATATTTATGCATTTTTAAGCATAACTTTGTGCTGAAAGTTTTTAATGTTCTATTTCATCGCTGGTAGACTTCTTTCGACTAAAATCCTGCTAAAAATATAAATATAATTATGTTCAGCCATTTTTCGTCATTTTTAGAGATTTGTTTAGCACATTTTTTGAAATTTGACCAATTTAATCTGCTTAAAACATGCTGGCCAATGAAAACGTCCTTTTGTTTGGAAAGCTTGATTTTTTTGCGCAAGAGCAGAATTTTTATCTCAATCCTAAAGAGAGTTATCGTCTGGGAGGACATACATTTGTAAATACATACGAAAACGCGTTAAACTCAAGAATTCGTTTCAGAATGCCTCAAACCGGATTTCAGTTAAGAAAATTGTCGAAAATATTAATTTAAAATTTTTTGGAGCCATTGCAATAGCACAATTTTCAATGAAAATTCGCTAAAATTTTATTATAGAAGGGAAAAGAAAAACACTATTTGCTAAGCATTATGCATGATACGTTCCAGTGAGATAGGATCGAAAACCTTGAGGTTTTTTAAAAATAGGTACGTATTTTCTGTTAACAATAGAAAAAAAGTTAGACCATATGCAGGCGAAACTGAACCTTCACTTTCTTTGAAGTCAGTTGACATACCTACCTATTGCAATTTATATTAGGTATATCAATAACACAAAAATACTGAAGGGAATGTCCTTCATTAGCTCAATAATTATTTTGAAATAAGACACTTTCATTATCTATGTTTATAAAACTAAAAAATTAGGTTCGTTGATGATATGATCCTTGTGTTGAGTGATGTGTAGGTATAGTTTGGTTGTCTTTCCATCACTTGTGATTCAAAAATAAATTCAAATAGTACTAAGTCATATAGCATGGCTAATAGAGCAAATTTTCAAAGAAAAGTTGTGAATAAAATTTCAAGACACGCAGCACAACTCGAAAACTACAAAATTTTAGTTAATTATGGCCATGTTTTGTGTTGGGCCGAAATTTTTACACTGTGTATTTTAAGGGAGTAATCGTCTGGAAATGCGCTCTCTCTCTCTCTCTCGTGTATATACACGTTATAATCTAGAATTGTGTTCTCTGGTGTATGAAACGGATTTGCAGGGGGTTCCCCTCCTTTAAAATGTTGAAGCCATCTAAATGCCATCTTAATCTTCCTAGTAAAATATGTAGGTAAATAAAATAGGTACCTACTACTTAGTCAAGTAGATCGAAATTTGTGTGGTTGGAATTGACATCAACATTTTGACCGATTAGGATTCAAATATGGGGCTTTTGATTCACTAGCCTGAACACTAATTAATAATAACTATTTTTCATAAGGGTGACTTAAGTCATACAAATATATCATTTCCAAATTCTATATAAATTCCAAATTCTTAATGTGACCTAACGTCTTTGAAACTGTTTTCTGATTGGTCTGTGCAGGTATTGAGAGATTCGCTTTTCTTGAACTTAACATTGGAGCAATTTGAGGATAGCTTAGGACCTAAGGCGAATGCCACTTTGTACTTGGATCAAGTTTCGAGAATCTTGTGCCCTCAGCTGGAGCATTTTGTGGTATTTTCAAGTGTTAGCTGTGGTATTGGCAACGTAGGTCAGACAAATTATGGAATGTCCAATTCTGTAATGGAGAGGATTTGTGAAGACAGAAGAAAATCTGGATTCCCTGGATTGGCCGTCCAGTGGGGTGCTGTGGGAGATGTAGGCTTGGTAGCAGATATGCAAGAAGAGCACGTTGACGTTGTCATTGGTTAGTAGGTATATTTAATCACAAACGAAATAAGCTCATACAAACATTCCTTTTTCTTCTCTTTTGTTCAAGTCCTTCGTATTTTTGTTGACATTCTTTCGTTTATGTGCTTCTGATGTTTTCTCACTGTATTACAAGAAGGCATTTATAATTATTCACCTACGTATCTTAGTATGTTGAATATAATTAGCTGTAAGTTTATTACTTCCTGAGAAAAGGGGGAGAAAACCAAAAAAACGGGATTTTTACCAATTAGTTCCTGTTACCTCTGCATGTAGCTAATACAATTATAATAGCATTTCACATCTTTCAAAAATATAGGTTGTTACCTAGTTACGACTTGCTTCTAAGTCAACCAAGGTTGCAGAAGCCTTCTGAACACTTAAAAAACTTGTCACCCCCCCCCCCCCCTCAAAGTAACGTTTGCACTCCCATTTTTCGTTTTAGAACAATGAGAACAAAGTCGGTTTCATGTTTTTCTGTGGGATCCCTTGCAACACACTTAACTCCCTTGATTGCCATCATTTTGATGAAACTTGCTGGTCAGGCCTTTGATGCCCTCCTATGATAATAATTTCAAACGGTTCAATGGTTGCCTCTGTACTAATAGCTAGTGAGCTTATTCAGTAGATAGGCAGGTACTAAGTTGGTCAATTATATGTGATAGGTAAGTACCTTCCTATTGAACGAACCATTACAGTTAATTTTGCCTCCTTGGACTTACAACTGATTGGTCGGATTGAAGATTTTGCAGCTATAAGATATTTTGAAATCACCAAAACAAGAGGTTCAGCCATTTATACTTACATATGTATATTTTGTATGGATTTGGTAATTCAATTAACTTGGATATATTTCTGATACATGATTCAACTGCAGGTGGGACCCTACAACAGAGGATATCAAACTGCTTAGAGCTGATGGATGATTTCCTCAGGCAAGAAGCCCCCATCGTCAGCAGTATGGTGGTTGCTGAAAAGAAATTCGGGGCTGGCACTTCTGATAATGTAGTGGATACAGTCCTTGAAATTATTGGTAAGCACTTGGATGTTTGTACCTACTTCATTGCTGCAATAAGAAGTCAATGTAAATATTACTCTTATATTTAATTGGTTCGAATAACACAGTTGACTACAGGGCTAATATTTCTGATCTGAAAAAAAAGAAGATTATGAATCCAATCTGAATAATATCTAATGGATCTGAAAAATTATACACAAAGGTTTATCATTTCTGGAGTATTAGGTGCCCATTCTGAACAGATCTATGGTCCATATCTA
This sequence comes from Adelphocoris suturalis, assembly GCA_030762985.1. Classification (NCBI taxonomy): domain Eukaryota; kingdom Metazoa; phylum Arthropoda; class Insecta; order Hemiptera; family Miridae; genus Adelphocoris; species Adelphocoris suturalis. Next base: position 65,979,276 of record CM061045.1, on the reverse strand, counting down.
TAGTCAGGCATCACACGTGCATAGACAACTATAACTACAAAACCTAATCAAACTGAGATGAATTAACAAAAATCGCTTCGGGGTCCATAGTCGTGTTGACGACTTTTTTCCTACCAACACATAGATCCTTCCGGAGAATGCTCCTGATGATTGCATTCAATTCATTGGGCGGATTTCAATCTATATCAAACGAAAATTCTGCCTTCTCATTTCAAAAATGATAAAGAGTTTAAGTTTATAATATTGGAACTCATCATTTTTCTTTTTTGGGTTGATCAAAACTAATGCCAAGAATGCCAGCCCAACTAGGCCCCTTTTGCGATTTTTGACCCAAGTTTCATAAACTTTGGTCCAGTAGTTTCAGCTAACAATTTCGGATAGTTTTTTTTTAATTTTACGTTTATCACATTAAAGGAAAACTCCCACAGTCGAATAATTTTCACTTTAATTGAAATGGATTGTTACCATAAGCTAGAACCACAAGGACTTTGTTGCAGGAGAGATTAAATATTTGTTTATACACGACATTTTCGTCTCAAAATGCATGAACTACTAGAATGTGGATGGTAAGCTACATGACATCAATATTGTTTCGATATTACTGTTTTCACCCTAAACTCACGTTCTGGACTTGAGACGTATTTTCAACTTCCATGGAAGAAAGTTTTCTGAAAACCCATGGAATATTTGAAAACAGTATCTAATTATTCTGATGGAAAATTCATAAAATTTATTGGCTGGTGCAGTTTGTCATTTTTCTCCATATAAACTAATTCTAGAGCACCCCTGAAGTAGAGTTTCATCAAAGAGAGCGCTTGTACTCCCTTGTACTGTTTTCAGTACTTTATTGGATGCGTAATTCAACTATTATTAACCGTATGGTATGAAATACATAAAATTCTTTATCCATTAAAATTATCATTATTTTGCTAATACATTTGGAATATTTATACTTAATTGTGTGAGTGACAGCTATTCTTACCCGATAGAAGGAATGGATCCACAACGGATCACCTTTCAACAAAATACTGATGTGATATAACTTACCATCCACACTCTAGCAGTTCAAAAATGTGGAGATGAAAATTTCTAATATACTTAAAAAAATATTTGATCTCTCTTGTTGTTATACCAAAGTGCTCGGGGTTTTATCTGATTATAACAATCAATTTAGATTAAGTTGGAAATTCGTCTTGGTTCGGGCTGAAATCATTTTCTGGACCACTGTGCTTAATTGTGAAACATAAAATAACAAATTTCAATCGGGTGGGGGGTTACCTTTTTTGGTCATTTTTGAAAGTAATAAATCAAAAAATTCAATTCTCACAAAGAAATTGAATATTATTTATTCAAATTATGCCTACTTCTTCTTGTCAATATAAGCCAGTTGAGTTATATGAAATGTCAAGGATTAAAATGGTAACCTTATTATAACAAAATATTCAGGATGATTATAGTTGCAAGGGCATACGATTATTTGTTAAAAATTTAGATGAATAATCTAACAAAGTTTACAAGATTATTGTAATTTTAACACAGAGTAGTGTATCGATATTGAACTTGAAGTTTTTTGTAGGCAGCATAAGAAAATCATTATCTATTTTATGCAGGCTTGAGGGATTTGAAAACTGTTAGTCTTCACTCTACTCTTGCTGAATTGGGAATGGACTCCATGATGGCAGTTGAAATTAAGCAAACATTGGAACGAGAATTTGAAATATTCCTCTCCCCGCAAGACATACGAGGACTCACGTTTGCCAAACTCCAAGATATGGCATCCAAAGATAAGGAGACTCCTGTCGTAATCGAAAAAGGTTTGTCTTGCGTTCTTCTATTATTCAACTATCACACCACACCCATCTCTGTGCATTTATTTTGTAAACTTAGGTTGGTACATTTTTTCTCTCAAATCTGAATCACATATCTCAATAGCATTTCGTTGTTCAGGGAACAACCTAGACGAATCAATTGCCTATCTAAGTGACCAGATTATTGTTTTATGGCTGATAATAATTTCTGACTACTCAACATCAGTAGGTACTTGCAGGAGGTGCTAATTTCAAGTAGGTTGTTCCTTGTTCTGGCCCACATAAATCATCACCCTGCCTCATATTTTCAGAACCAGAGGTTGATGGACCGGGTGATACACTTTTAGCTGTGATTTCTGCTGAACCAGAAAAATATTTACCATGCATTTCTCTTCCAACTCTGGTGGACGAAGTGCCTGCTGAGGACAGAACAGTCACTTTCGTAATCCCAGGCATTGAAGGTGAGCAAAATTTTTGGAGGGTTCATTGTTGTTTGGGACTTGGTATGGTGTTTTCAAAGAACCTACCCTCTGAAATTTTATCTAAATTAATATTCTTTTGACGTTACCAAAGTAATCATGAAATTGGAAATAAATGAAAATGGCGATTTTTGTTGTTCAATCCTAAATGGAAGTGCAATTTCAAAAAGATTACTCACAAACACTATCTCTGTTTCCGTTTTTCCTTTACATAATTTATTGAAATCCCCTTTTGATATAATGGAGAGCTACAAATGTTAGTAGTAACAGTAGGCACCAGAATCATGAACAAACCATTACTCAATTTAATATTACTATTTAAAGAATTTTCGTAGAAATGAAGCCATTGCAATAGCTCCTAAAATTTTCTTCATTGAAATCCGTTTTGAGGCATTCTAAAATTATTCCTGTTTCAACGCTTTTTCGCAAATACATACACACGCATTTTTCATTCACAGGCTGTACACAAAACAGGTCTTCCAAACTGCAGGAGTCGATTCTACAACTAATTTGCAACAACTTTTTCCCTTAACAATTTTGTTAACCAGCTTCAAAACGAGTTTTTTTCAATTATTTTAATTTTTGTTATTGTGATTTTGATTTTTTGTCAGTAAATTGGTCAAACTCTCTTAATTTGCTGTGTAAATTCAAATATGAAGATTCCGTCAAAAAGATAATTTAATTTCCTATCGGATAGATGCTTGACCTTTATTTAGAATTAACGTTTGAGACATGAAAAAGCCCTCTCAAAAGCCAATTTTACCTAATTTGGTTAAACTTGAGTTTTTTCAATCTGAAATTAAACTACGTGAACCAATATTTTTTCAAGATGCAAGAAGGATTAAAACTGCGCCAAGATGTCACCTTTTCAATGATGCAGTCAATCTTCCTTTTACTTTGCTAATTATGGGACAACTAAATTTTAATGTTGACAAACATAGTAGTTTTTCTGTGAAATTGAGGGTTTTCTTGAAAAATGACCTTTTATGAAAACGCGAGTTTGCGGTCATTTTCTACGTACTCTTTTACGCTGAATCAAATGGTAATACTTGCATATCTCCCAAACCCCGTTATAACCGAGTTGTAAACTTGACCCAACAAATTTCACGCCTAAAAAAAAAACACGTAAAATTTGTCGTAACAAATGAACTCAAATTCGACAGTTCAAGTGTAGAGAACATGAAACATGTCCGATAGGACATTTAATGCTCTTTTCAACGGTTTCCTCAAATTCGAATTTACACCGAAAATTAAGGGAGTCATGACCAATTTAGTGACGTAAGGTCAAAATCACGAAAAAATTTAAAATTGAGAAAACTTGTTTCCTAAGTGGGTTAAACAAAATTTTAAGGGACAAAAGTTGTTGCAAATTGGTTGCGGTTCGGCAGGCCTGTTTAGTCTACACCCTGTATATATTCCGTTTTTCCGTTTTTAAAAACCTCACCATTTCCTATTGTTCTAAATTTCCAACCTAGTAAAATATACTATTATTATCTTTTGTGTATTGATTTAATTTTTGTTTCTAACACTTTTAACTCTGTATATTTTCATTCATTGTCTGTATTTTCCAAATATATCTGTATTTTATATGTATAGTTTCCTTATTGTATATTGGGCTAACTAGCCCGTAAATAAATGAATATATATCATTTCATTCCTGACAATAACGCTCTTTAGGGTTAAAGTAAAAATTTCGTTTTGGCGCCAGAAAAGAAAAACAATCAAAAAGAAGGGATGAGTTCATTGGACAACACATAGTAAGTAAAGTAAATCTTTAAAATTTCGAAAAATCGTGCAAAAAGATCACTAATTTTTTTTAAATCATCATCTTGGCTCTGCTCGAAAAGGGGATGAAGAAGATCACAAAGCACCTGTCTTTACAAGACTGGTGTCAAAAGGAAAGCTCGGAGAAGCCAATAGGTGGGTAACTGACAGGAAAGACCCTGGTGGTGTACTTCAACCACATTCACGCCTAACCAATTGGAGCACAGTTCTGGAGGTTCTGGAATCCAAGCATCCAAATCAAATGACGTCTAGCCCTGAGTGCTTCATCGGGAACCACAATCTGCCAACTCTGGAAAAAATTACGTTTCTGGAGATCATATCACTAAAGTTGCTCATTCGTTGAGAGGCAGTGTGGGCCCTAGTGGTACTGATGCCGAAACATGGAGAGACATGCTGTTGAGATTTGGACAACACAGTAATCGTCTAAGGGAGGCAATTGCAGCTCTTGTAAGAAGCCTCGCCAATGGAATATTAGAAAAGAATAGCATTAAGGCCTTTTTAGCTTGCAGATGGGTTGCATTGGATAAAAATCCGGTTGTGAGACCCATTGGAGTGGGGGAAGTCCTTCAAAGAGTTTGTACTAAAACTATGGTACTGATCACTGGCATAGACTTGAAAGAGGAATGTGGGTCGGATCAGCTTTGTGCAGGGGTAAAGGCTGGCATTGAAAGTGCTATTCATGGAATATCACAAAAGTCTGACGACAATGGAACAGAGGGAATGCTTCTCATTGTTGCCAAAAATGCCTTCAACTCCTCAAGTAGGCCTTTAGCTCTTTGGAATGCACAGGTGCTCTGGCCTAGGTGCTCTGGATTTCTTTCTAACACCTACAGGAGCTTCCCAACAACAGTGTTCAGGCAGAGCGACGAGTTCATATTGAGCCGTGAAGGGACTACACAAGGAGATCCCTTAGGCATGCTTATGTACGCTGTGGGGACTTTACCATTGATAAGATCCCTCAAGAGTGCAAACTACCAACAGACATGGTATGCTGACGACTCGTCCTGCATTGGGAAACTAAGTGAAATCAAAAATTGGCTAACCCTTCTGCAGAATAAAGGCCCAAAGTGGGGATATTTTCCCCAGGCATCCGAAAGTATGAAAAAGAAAATCATCAAGCCAGGCTTAGAGGGGGAAGCTCAGGCGTTATTAATTTGTGGACACAAATCTTCAAGTCGTCCACAGCAATAGGTTTTTGGGGGCAATCATTGCTATCGCAGGTTCTGAATGAGAGTACGTAAGGGAAAAGGTTCGAGAATGGGTGGATATTGTTGAAAAGATGGCCGAAGTTACCAAGAAAAGTCCTCAAGCAGGATATGTGACCTTTACCAAATCTCTCTAAAAAAAATGGGCTTTTTTTGCAGAACACAGTTAGGGGGTGTGATGAAGAGAACGAACCCTTAAAGACAAGCATTAGAAGAGTGTTACTCCCTGCAATGATCAGTAATGAAGGGGGTGATCTCGAGACTAAGCTTTACAACTTGCCAGTTAAGTACGGTGGACTGGCAGTGGAAGATCCTGTAAGAACCGCCAGTCTGACCTTCAACACATCCAAAAGAGCAACCTGAATATTGGCTCATTCAACTTGGAGGCCCATGAAAATCATATGCATGCTATTCTAACAGAGGAGAAAAGGCTAAAGACTGCATCAAATGTGGAGCGCAGTGTTCATGTAGTTTTCCAGCTACCTATCTGGCAGAGGAGAGCATATGAGAGGGTCACCTCCAGCAACTCATCTCAGTGGCTCACGGTTGTATCAATAACTCGAGATGACTTGGATTTCTCCCCCATGCAGTTACAAGATGCACTCGCCATGAGGTATGGTAAGAAGAAAGAGGGATTACCTAGCCCTTGTGACGGATGTGGCCACCAAATGAACCTCAGTCATGTGCTTAATTGTAAAAAAGGGGGGGGGGGGCTCATATAGTATGGCCACGACCAAATTAGAGATTCCTAATGATGAGTCTCGTTTGGAATTCCGTCGGCCTGGAACCAATCTTACAAGAAAACATAGATGACACTCCAAAGCTAATTGCATATATTAAAGTATACGGATTCTAGGGCGCAGAGAGAACGGCATACTTTGATACGCAAGTAATTAACGCCTCATACTGCTCTCAGGATTGGAAAACAATATCCCAAAATGCAGCAAACGCCAAACACGCCAAATACAATGCAGTAGCAGAAGGTGTGAGGGGATCTTTCACACCACTGATGGTTTCATGTGACGGCCCCTTGCACATAGAATTTGAATGTTTTCTTCAGAGGCTTGCGTGTGTGCTATTTGAAAAATGGCAGAAGCCCTTGTTGCACCACCCAACGGGTGAGAGTGAAAACCCCAATTTCGATCATATGAGCAGTTTCATTGAGGATAAGAGGCACCAGGAGGAAGGTGAGGTGCCTTGGACTGGAGGATGGCGCACTCATGCCGATATGAAGGACATATGAAAATTAATGAAATAAGATGAAAAAATAAGAATAGAGCAATCGACAAAAGTAGAAGAGAAACCTAAAACTTATAACTTTCAGGCGGATATCTCCCTCATTATATGTATGTAAAGATCACTAAAAATGGTAAAAAACAATGGATAAACATTTGTATCTTCATTTTTTTCTGCAGATTATTACCTATTCATAAAAAGAATATCAACTGTGAAAAAGAACATTACAAATTTTATTCTGAAAAATATATTTGAATTTCGTTAAAACATACTAAAAAAAAATAAGAATCGTAATTTTTTTTTGTAAAGCTGCATGTTATTTAGAGACTTTTTTTGCCATGAAATTTATGTTGACGATTTCTTTGTATATATATAAGACCGAAGGTACATCGAAAATTTTGGCCTATATATATATATATATATCGAAAACACACGATAACATATAAAACAAAAATTCGCTCATACGACCATGCTATGAGCAGTTCCATGTTGGAACTTTCCATTTACTGATAGGTATGCTGCATTATTGAAAACTTTGTATACAGTTAGTAAAGCTTGTATTTCATATTAACATTATAGGATTCGGTTCAGTATTTGAACCCCTTGCAATGAAACTATACACGGAGCTATATTGTTTGCAATTGGACTACACCCAAGATCTCTGTTCTGTTGAATCAATCGCAGATGGCCTTATGCCTGTAAGTATGAGCTATCATCTTCTATACGTTATCATCTTCTATATGTATGAAACACTGGCAATTCAGGTAGGGCTTAACCCTATAGCACCCGCATCATGGGAGAAAAAGTATGATAATATTCACCTTATACTCAGTGGCTGCGTACGACCTAGTTATGCTTAATAACATTTTCATGCGCACTTAAAAACATATATGATCAAGAAATAATAAGAAGGTTATATGAATCAGTCAGCATTCTGCAATCGAGATTTAGAAAGGTCGTAAAGGTAAGATCTTGTTTTGTGAAACAGTGTTGTGGATGTGTGAACTGATAATCTACTGCGAGTAGGTTCCTACCTGATTTTGTTATTCAAAGATGGTGTTTTGGAGATTATTAACATTGTTTGTTGTTGTACAGCGTACGTTTTACATCACAGAAGTTTATATGCCCAACATAAAATACAAGTGATAGTTTGGTAAGCAGAAAAAGACAAACTTATCTGACAAATCACTAGTGAGGTTAGTGTGGAAGATGAACAAATTTCTTAGTTTATGAATGAAGGGAAAATTTGATCAAATTGATCCATAGAGAGAGAGAATCTCCCAAGAAAAATATCATGCCACGAAAAATAAGGCCTGCACCAACCCTTGTTCCTGTACCACAGTAGTGCCACAGAGCCCCCGGAGAGGGGGGGGGGGGGTTTTTTTGATACATCAGATACGTGCAAACACTAAATTGGTATTGATGATTGGAAATTATTCAGCCTTTGATTGAATTTCCAATTTGTTTGTATCCCAATTGTCGACTTTTCTTTTCATTCTTACAAATGATAGAAAAAAAAGAGAAGCCAGAAAAAAAAAAAAATGTCTGGAAACCTTCATAGGGGTCTACATCCATCTGAACTCGAATCTATACGTTTCACGAAAATGTATGGTGCGCATGGAAGTTTTTTTTAATGCCAAGCATCACATGTCTCTGTTTTCTAGTGATATTTTAGTTGCCAATCTGATAATTTTCTTCTGGAGAGAAGGGAATATTATTTAACTAATTGCCTGTTTTTTTTAAATTCATTTAATTAATTTTTTATAAATAGGAAATTTAAATTCGGCCTAGGAGAAATTTCTTAAAAACCTTGAAAATGTGCTTAAAAAATAAAAATAAAATAAAATAATAACAATAAAAATATCTAATACATAGTTTTTAGCCCATAACAGGTTTAATGCATTTTCTTGGGAATAAGGGGTACCTATTAAATAATATTAGTACATACCTCAAGAAAGAGTAGCTCCTGTGAGTTTTATCAACACCCCTCGATCTATTTGGGAGGAAATTTTTCATTTGGGTGATTCTACAACTAAAGTGTCACGTTGCAATTTTTTTACATAACCTCTGTTTTCACGTTATTTGAATTCTATGATTTTTTTCGTGATTTTTACCTTATACCAATGTAATGGGAATAGCAAATACCTACAGTGTGAAATTAAAAATAAGAACACTGTTTAAAAGTGCATTGAATCTCCTGGCATAATTAGGCTATAATATATAAAATGTAAATTTTGAAGAACATTCAGCAGGTGAACAGTTGGACAAAAAAAAAAAAAAAAAAAAAAAAAAAAATTTCTACAAAACTAGAAAGTACTATTTTATCTCAAGGTTCCCAAAATTCAACTGACTCATACTCTCCTCATTTTATTTTTCAGTACTTTAAAGCAAAGCTGCATCCAGGAAGCTCATTCAACATTATGGGATACTCATTTGGTGGCCTGGTGGCCATTGAAATGGTCCATAGGTTGGAGAAAGAAGGTTACTCCGGACAACTCATCCTCATTGATTCTTCCCCATTAATCATGAAAAAGATGGCCACTCATACCGAGGATGAGGACTCTGCCCGCAGTGACGCCATCATCCTCATCAACTCCATCTCACTCATCATCAGTCAGCTTGATTCAAAACAGGTATGGCCCTACAGCTTCAATTTTCACAAGTTATAATCAAAATTCTCTTTAGAGCGTACCCTTACGCCTATGGTCACTAGATCAGAGAGTCCTTTCCAATGCCTTAGCAATGTTATAAGTTGTTTTCTTCTTATATAAATTTTGTCGACCGTATTGCAGGTTGAAGATGAAATTTCGTCGATGAAAGAAAGAGAATCTCGTGTAGAAATGTGCACGAATATGGTGAAAAGCTTTGTTCCGGCAACTGAATACTTCGTCAGTAGGATGTTCTATTCGCTACTCTTAAGGTCAGATGCAGCCAGGACCTATTCAGCTGTTCCACTAAACTCCATCCGAGCACCCGTTACACTCATCCGACCAAAGTCAGGTCTCACGCATAACATCGATTACGAATTAGACCAGGTAATTTACTTATGAGTTATACATGTATACATATATCATGGAGTAAATCCGTATAGCCCCCACCCCTTGCCCTACAATTTCAAGTTTTGATTACCATGTCTAACTGATTGAATTTTTAGAATTTTACCAGCGCTAGGTACTACTATATTTTATATTTACTACCCATTGAAGAATACCCCACTTTATTTTACTAGTTGTATAATTCCTAAACCCTCGAACTTCCATGAAACCCAGAGGCTCCATGAACTATTTCTCTAAGGGAAAGGCCTATTATAGCCCCATTAAAATCAAACTTTTGGATCATGTTTGTCAGAATAAGAATATTCAAGATCAGAATATTTAATTGGGAGTTTGATGAACTTGACCTTCGACTATGATAGAATTGAAGGGTAGGCTGAACAAACTTTTTCACTCATGTTTTCTTCCCATTATTTTGGTATTTCCCTGGTATTTGATGGTATTGCAACTACTTAAAAAGTCCTCAATATCCCTTTTGAAATAATAATAAGAAGCTTTGTTCACCCTCTATTAGGTACCTATATACTTTTCTTCATCCCTATTTTGATCTAATTAATTCATACTTTTTTTGGTGCACCATCCCATTGAAGACAGTTGTCAAGATATGGTCAATACGCTGAGAACTAACGCGTGTGTTATCTTTGCACGGGGAAACTTATTAAAATTACAAGTACTTTGGATTTGTTTTCATTATTAATACATTAAGTAAACCCCCTCCCTCTCCTCCCTTAAAATTTTTTGGTTAAGTTGTAAGATACAAATTCTGATAACTGAACAAAAAAATATCGAAATGAAGGGGGCGAAAAATGAACTACTTATTCCACTACCTATTGAAGCTTGATAAACTTTTTTTTAACAGTCTGAATGCTGGCAAAATGATAAAGAACTACACAACCCAAAGAACGACAAACCGCCACTGCACAGTGGGCCAAAATCCGATTCTGGCTGTAAAACCCCAGTAATCGGTCAATGCTTGTTTATCCCCATAATATAATTACGAATTTTGTATTTGATTACAGCCTTGATCAAATATTAATATTTTGTGCTGATTGAGAGCTAAAGCAAAAAAAAAAAAAAAAAAAAAAATTTGTTTGGGTTCTAATGATATGACAATAAAATCTAATGAATCAATTCCTACTTTTCCAGTACTTGAAGTCTCCTGCCAAAGTACATTTTGTAGAGGGCACGCATCTGTCAGTATTAAGCGCTTCTGAAACGGCAGCCATAGTCAACGAAGTCCTACAGAAGTGTCCCCCTATTCACAGCAAAACTCAGTCCTTCACACCAAGCCAAGTTCCAGATCCCCTGCAGAAAGATATTAAATGAGCCAGCAACTGTATTTATAGTTTAAGTTATCAATAAAATATTTATACAACTGCCGCATTTTTTTTCATTTTGTCAGCTATAATCAGCTAGTGATACAGAGTTCCAGTCGTGTAGTAAGATCTAGGAGAGAGTGGGGAGATGCCGGTCACTGTTTAATACTGGAAATAGGGTTTTGGAGGAAAGGATGGTTTCCATAAGGCTCAAACTGCTACCAGTCCCTGTTGGGGCCCCCACGAACTGAAGTCCTGAAGTTGGAGGTTTTCTTGCAGTTGTAGTTTTCACGCGCTCATGCAGTTTTCACCTATGCGTTTTAAAAATGTTTTTAATGATTTAAGCCGTGCTTCAACCAAAACCGCCACTAGCTGCTCTGAAAAATGGTGTCTAAGTACCTACACTGCAAGTGGCACAATGCGTGATGTTATTATTTTGCTCCTTGTTCAAAACAAGGTAAATACAGTTCTAATTAAAACGCATGATGTTTAAGGGGTATCTAGTGACTGTGGCATGTATTAGGTTTAATTGTGTGAAGTAATAACGCTATCTGCCAATACTTTGGAAATCCAAGGTGATTTTTACACACGTGGTTGATGGGCTGATGCACAATCGCAAATTAATAGAACAATAAAGCTTTTATGTTATTATGTGGGAGGAACAATAAATTACCACCACTGAATAGATTTGACGAAATTAGGCAGAAAACTTGCCAATATTAATTCTGATTTGCTTACTCCTGATTACATCAAGACGATTTTTGAGTTGTCCATCGACGAGCCTGTCACATACCTACCAAAAGGCTGAACTTCATGGTCTCAAGTTCACGCTGGAAGAGCTTCGTGACATGCTCTTAGAGGAACAGCTCAGAAGCGAGCAATCGTCTTCGTGTGGGTCTAGCTATAGTCTGATACGTAGTCGAATCGCTTCTACCAGGAGTCGAGGTGGATCGAAAAGAGGAAGGGGTAGTCACGTACGAGGGTAGTCACATATTTGATGTTATGCATTTTCGAGATGCGAGCATCCAGACCACCAAACCAAGGGCAGGGCTAAGGGATTGACTACTTGATGTTATGTATTTTTGAGATGCGAGCTTGCGAGCATCCAGACCACCAAACTATTCACTTCATTCTGACCTACATGTCGCACTAATCTGCATTTTTACTAAGGGATTGACGACTTGATGTCATGTATTATTGAGATGCGAGCTTGCGAGCATCCAGACCACCAAACTATACACTTCATTCTGATCTACATGTCCTCTAATCTGCATTTTTACTAAGGGATTGACTACTTGATGTTATGTATTTTTGAGATGCAAGCTTGCGAGCATCTAGACCACCAAACTATACACTTCATTCTGATCTACATGTCCAACTAATCAGCATTTTTACTAAGGGATTGACTACTTGAGTTATGTATTTTTGAGATGCGAGCTTGCGAGCATCCAGACCACCAAACTATTCACTTCATTCTGACCTACATGTCCCACTAATCTGCATTTTTACTAAGGGATTGACTACTTGATGTCATGTATTTTTGAGATGCGAGCTTGCGAGCATCCAGACCACCAAGCTATACACTTCATTCTGATCTACATGTCCAACTAATCTGCATTTTTACTAAGGGATTGACTGGAACTTTTTCAATTTTGGCGCTCAGGTCAGTTGATTTCAAAATGAGCAAATCGATGTGTTGGGAGGGAATCGATACTATCGAGAATGGCTATTCGATGGCAGTAAATAAGAGTGGGGGATCCCTATATATGAGCTCCACGGAGACGCAAGTCTCATGGCCCGACTTACAGAAGGCTTCATGCTTATTCATCTGATGGAAGGGGGTTAAAGAATTATATTACAACCTCGTCTTTCAGTCACAAATTATTTATTATTTTGTAAAAAAAAATTGCATCAGAATTTTTTGGGCCCCAAGTTATAATAAGCCCACATACAGAGGTACCTACCTAACTACTCTCCTATAATATAAAGGAATTACCTATCCAGTAAATTTTATTCACTAGCTTAGGTATGTCTCGGTGTGTAACAAAAGAGTTCTTTTAAAGACGATTTTTAAATTATAACGCAGAAACAAACTCAATTGGAATGCGAGCGTGGCGTCGAAGTGATAGACTGGACTGAGTATAATGACGAACTAACTTCTGGAGCTCCCTGCAGTCGAATTTATAAGGTCGGTGTGCCAAATAAATAAGCAGAAAGTTATCAATTTAGTATGCATAACACTTCCCTCCTCAGAGAAAACTTCCGAATTAGGAGAGAGGTTTTCAGGTGAGGTGATTTAAAATTTATTTATTTAAGTTGATTGAAACATTTATCCGACCAATTTGCGTTCTTTGAAAATGATTAGATAGCTCCCCAAAATAAAAATCCCAACTACAATTTACAATTAAATTCAAATGATATAGGTACGTTTAGAATAGTACAGTAGACAAATCAAATGATACAAATATGTAGGTAGGTACCTACCTATTCAATACAACTAAAACGATTCAAACAACATAGCACGAATCAATACAAAGAGGTCAATAAACAATTCAATAAAAATAGCATAATACAAATGTATGCCTACAAACGAATACAAATAATACTCGAATAAGGTTCAAACATTATCTGTGTGCATCGATATAGTGGCGCGTCTTACATTATGATATTAATTAGTCGGAGTGTGTATCATGAGGGATACAATATTACAATGAGAAAGTAGGTAAAAAAGTAAGGACCAACAACTTGGGTACCAAGAGTCATGGTTGTCAAGATCTAGTTAAGAGGGGGCCGGACCAACGACAAAGATGTCAAAGATACCCCTTTCCAAACCCCTCCCCCAAGAACACCCCAATGGGTCGGAATTGAAAATTTCTAAGCAGGCTGTGTTGTTTTAGTGTTATCCAAACATATTTAATCAATCAGGTCCTCAGTTTATTCTGTGATGTTCAAGATACCCCCATTCCTCCCCCACCCCACCCTCAAAATACCAGTTATGGTTCAGATTTGAAAATTCAAAGTAGTTTGTGATTCAAGTTAGAGTATTCCAAACATATTTAATCAATCAGGTCCTCAGTTTATTCAGTGATGTCCAAGATACCTTATTTCAACCCCCCCCCCCCTCCCCCTCCACCACCTACCTCCTCTAAGAAAACAACCCCTTTGGGTCAGATTTGAAAATTTTCAAGAAGCCTGTGAATTGAGTTAGTGTAATTCAAACATATTTTAGCAATCAGGTTCCTATTTTATTCAGTGATGTCCATGATAGCCCATCCCCCACCCTCCCGCCGCCAAACACCCCCTATGGGTTAGGTTGGACAATTGAAAGTAGTCTGCGATTCAAGTAAGACTATTTCAAACATTTCTTACCAATCAGCTCCAGTTTATTTAGTGATGTCCAAGATAACCCAATTTCAACCCCCGCCCAAAAACCCTAATGGTCGGGTTTGAAAATTTCAAATACCTAGTCTGCGATTCAAGTTGGAGTAACCCGAACATAATTCAACTATCACGTCTCCAGATTATTTACTGATGTCCATGATACCCCATTTCACCCCCCCTCCTCTTCCAAAACACCCCTTATGGGTCGGATTTTGGGAATTTTAAGTAGCTTGTGGTTGATGTTAGAGTAGTCCAAATATATATTCCCCCAATCAGATCCCCAGTTTGTTCAGTGATGACGAAAATACCCCCCCCCCCCTCCACCCCTAAAACATCCCCTATGGGGCAGATTTGAATAATTTCATGAGGCCTGTGATTCAAGTTAGAATAATTCAAACATATTCGCTTAATCAGATCCCCAGTTCGTTCAATGGTGTCCAAGATACCCCATTTCACCCCCTCCCCATCCCACAAAACACCCCCTCTAGCTAAAATTTTAAAAACTTCAAATAGCCTATAATTTGTTGGGCTGATACAGACAAACAGGAAAATAGAACGTGTAGCTGAGCATAAGTATCTTGGGTTAGTCTTGGACGAAGAGCTAAATTGGAAACCCCATATTGACTATACTCACTATAAAATTAATAAATACATGTACATATTCTATAATATTCGACACACACTCCCTAGAAATACGATAAAACTAATTTATTACAGTATGCTACAATCTGTACTTCAATATGGCATAATTGCTTGGGGTGGGACATTTTCAACCCATATAAATAAATTACATGTACGCCAGAAAATCATTGTAAAAATTATGCTGTCTTTACCAATGAGGACTCCATCTGACAATGTATTTAATATCGCTAAGCTATTTACCATAAGGCAATTATATGTTAAAAATTTACTTCTGCAATTCCATAAGGATCCACAAATAATAGGTTCACAACGTAACCCAATGTATATAACAAGGTACGTAGCCGCAGGAAATGTAATTGCACCTAGACCGAGACTAACGATGTCAACTCACAATCCAAAATTCATTATTTACATTATCCACAGAGCGCTAGATGGCCATATGAAAAATGCTCAAAGATTCACAAGACAAAACTACAAGAAACATATTTTAACCTGGCTTGTAGAAAAGGGGGAAGCGGGATGTGAAACTGTTTTAAGCAGTATTTATGTACAGTGATTATTTTAGAAAATATCTTCTCTTAAAATTATAAGAACATTATACACATAACATTATATTTTTAAGTACCGTTTGTATCATAGAGTAAATAGATTGTAAGACATGAGCGGATCACCAAGACCTTCCCCAACAACACGGGCCAAGCCTATCGTTGGGAAAGAAATCGAAAGTGAGTAGCTTAAGTTGTTCAATTTGTACCATATTTTTAAAATGCATTTGTATGATTAAATAAATAAATTAAAAATAAATAAATAAATAAATTTCCCCCCAGTCATATCATTTGTCTAATGACCCCTGTAACCGTGAAAAGCGGACAAACATACGGACAGACAGACAAGACAGATACAAATTGAAAAAATGGTACCAATCGTCTACAAATAGCATGAAACGGAAAAGAAATGCGAAATTTCATGATTCTAATCAACGTACAGACAGACATACTTGGATTTTATTAATATAGATTCGCTGTCGGTGGAGGGATTTAATAGGTGGGGAGGGGATTCCGAGAAGTCATGGTATTTTTGTTTTTTCTCTTATTTTAATTCTCACCAAAATTATATAAAATCCAGGAGGAATTGCGCCTGAACCACCTGGTAGGTAAAAGCTGATCTCCTCTTTTTTACACTACCTACGTTCAAGTAGGTTAGCAGTCATATATATAACGTTCTTTTGAAATGGAGAATAATTTAATGTTGTTCTTGTTTTAGGATAGAACGGTTTTCTAACTAGGTATATTTTTTCTTGTTCTACGTCATGTAGGACGTGTGCCTAACACCGCCTACCTGGGTGTTCCTAACTCCGTCTAAAAGGCGGAAATTTGCATGATAGGTAGGTATGCTATTAATCAACTTCCTATCATTAAGAGTTGATGTATTCATCGATTCGTCTTTTAGATGTCTTCAAACAAGAATAAAAAGAAGCTCTGGGACTCGAGGATCTTAGAAAAGCGGTGGAGGCAGTAAAAAATGAAGAGAAAGGATGTCTAAAAGCAATAACCATGAGTGAGAATTTTAAAAAGCTCATGTTCAACATTTACTTTTTATCTTTTAATTTCTAGAATAAACGGATTTTTTTTGAAATTTTCGTATTTTTACTTTGGCACATGAACTTGAAAAGCGTTACCAAAAATTGATGCTTAGGTAAATGTCTGCAGATTTCCCCTTACATCCGATTAGTTGCTGAGGAACTTATCTTTTACATTTTTCATCTTACAAAAATCATTCACCACTTGTTAGAATCGTGTGATTTCATTGAACATTGTCTTATTAACCGTACCCTCGTACCTTGCGCGGTAGCTGAGCTGAAGCATGATAAACAAAAGTGGGTAAACAAGGTAGTCAACAACAATAATAACTTCGTAAATTCTCGTCCTACAAAATTAGTTTTCCTAAGAAAAGAAGGCACTAAATGGTCGGGTACACCTAGATAGTAGGTACCTACTATAATATATACTGAGAAGGTGGCCTGGAAAGTTGAAATTCGATAGGATGACCATCGGGGTCATTAAGAGGCGATTGAAATTATAGGATTTTTCCTTATCAGCTGAGTGAGCTAAATTCTCTCCCGTTCACCCTACGAAGTTTAAATTTGATAAGGTGACTTTCAGAGTCATTAAGAGACGGTTGAAATGATGGGGTTTATCTCAGCTGAGTGAGATAAATTCTCTCTTTCAGAGTCATTAAGAGACGGTTGAAATGATGGGGTCTTTCTAGTCAGCTGAGTGAGATAAATTCTCTCCTGTTCACCCAAGGAAGTTGTTTCTCTGGGTCATTAGGAGACGAGTGAAATGATGGTCTCTTTCCCAATCAGCTAAGTGAACGAAATCCTCTACTGTTCACACTGCGAAGTTGAAATTTGATAGGATGACTTTCTGGGACAATAAGAGACGATTGAAATTATGGTTCTTTCCTAATCAGCTGAGTGAGCTAAATTCTCTCCTGTTTCCCCTGCGAAATTGAAATTTGATAGGGAGACTCACTGGGACATTAAGATGCGATTGAAATGATGAGTTCTTCCCTAATCAGCTGTGTGAGCCTAATTCTCTCATGTTCACCCTGTGAAATTAGAATTTCAACCAGGCTGGCTTACTACAATGGCGAATGTTGTAACCTTAACATAAAAATGTGTCCCGGGGTTGCGGACTCGTACGCAAGCTGTCATGATTTGATATGTAAAATTGTACTAATGAATTTGAATATAATTCAGGGTACATTGAAGAAATTAGATTTAATATAACAGGGGTGCCCCCCCCCCCCAAGCGCAACGACTCGAGCCCCCCCCCCCCCCCCCCAACAAAAATATTTATTAAATAGGTAATGTAAATGATTCACTGATGTGATAAAGAATGTTGTATTTCTTGTTTTGCGAATGTAAGTAATTAATTTTTAATTGACACCACTCTCACCACGCACACCCAGTGCGGCGCGGCAGTGTCAAAGGCATTACCGCTGTCATTATGGCACTCACAACGCATGCGCACAATACCTGTTTCTACAACATATTATCCAATAAAGTAATTCGAATTGAAAACAGCTGACGCTAGCAAATTGTTAGTATAAATCTTATTACTTGTTCATAAAAAAAATTTAAAAATACTCATTTTTCTAACCCCCCCCCCCCCCCCAAATTTTAACGACGCAGTTTGCGTCGTGACCCCCCCCCCCCCCCTGTGGGCACCCCTGAATATAATCAAGCCATTGCAAACAAGCAATGAGAAACCCCACACCGTTTATTCTTAGACTTTTGTTTTGCTGAATAACACTAGAATCGTCCATGTTGGTGGGTATATTTCAGCAAGATTTGCATCTTTTTACCCAAACTTGGTGCATTGTTCCCAAGTACTTCTACCAGGCGGTTTTAGGAACAGCTGGTAGGCGGAATCGAGAATATATTCTCGGAAAATAAAGTTTCCGACTTTTTTATTTTCATTTTACAATTCCTTCTAGTTCTCCTATAATTGAATATGGGCTCCAGGAATCAAAGGTGGGTAGTTGCTCGTAATAATAACAAATTTTCCGAAGGGATTAACCATAAAACTTTGTTGATATTTGAGGAAACAGCTAGGGTAGGCGGAATTCGGTACACTCACTCTAGGTATTGCCTTGCTTCTAACATTATCTGACGAATTCACTGCGCAACTGCGTACAAAATTTGGCTAAAATAGAATCGCTGCCGATCTCGTGGATTCCTCGTGAAAATAAAGAACTCTTTCAACGTTGACATTTGACTTATTTAGTGTTTGACCTAGCGATCGGTGCAATTGCTCGATCGGAAAAGCAACACCTCGTACGTGAGTAATGAGCGCGGTCGGCGTAAAGCCTGGAAACCCCCAAACAAATCAAGTGTAAGTATTATAGATAGTAAAGCGAAGATGGTGTTAAGGGTTGGTGGCAGTAGTGGTGAGGGGGGGTACCACCGAACAAATAGAAGGGCGAGCCTCACACCGCTAACCCCCCCCCCCCCCCCCCTACCACTACCATCCTAAACCCCCGCTTAAAGCGACCCATTTGTATGATCCGAAGGCCCTCAGTAATCCTACCAAGACTTGATATATACCACACTTTATATACTGGTACTATCCACCACGCTCTGATGTTAGTCTTTTCCCCACACTTCACCTAAACTTCTCTGAGAACGCCATGAAAATTATATGCTTTTGCGTTTACAAATAATTTATTTGCTGTATTTTTTTTTTTTTTTTTCAAGTACCTACTGGTACAATGAACCCTCTTAACGCTATTGGTTCTCGCGGCGAGAACTCGTTTTCGACCTCCTGATGAAATTCATGTACAACTCTGAGGCCTTCATAATGTCAGCGATTATAATTTTTTTGGTATGTACGACTCCCATGCTGTGAAGGGGTACGATAAGGGACACATTTCGACCACTACGTTGGCTCACTACTATCTCAAGTTCCGCTTTTTGAGTGGACTTCTGACCGTCTCAAAAGTGCGACTTGAGTCCACTTTCATCTATAAACAATACTAGGATGTGACTGCCTATCTGTTTCTGTACAATCTTCGTCCAAAGTTGTAATTTATTTGCGTGAAGTTTACATTTTTGTCCTAAATTCCTATTTTACTAGCCAAAAGTACTCGTATAATATAAATTAGTATTATAAACATAAAAGTGATGTATATTTACACACACACACACAAAATATATATATATATATATATATATATATATATATATATATATATATATATATATATATATATATATATATAGAGAGAGAGAGAGAGAGAGAGAGAGAGAGAGAGAGAGAGAGAGAGAGAGAGAGAGAGAGAGAGAGAGAGAGAGAGAGAGAGAGAGAGAGAGAGAGAGAGAGAGAGAGAGAGAGAGAGAGAGAGAGAGAGAGAGAGAGAGAGAGAGAGAGAGAGATTTAGGATTGCTGAATGACCAGTCTAGTCTTGAGTTAGGTAGATGTTTTGCTTCCGAGACTGCAAGGCAGCGGATGCTTTGTTTTCACTTTCGAAATGGAAAAAAATTGTTTGCTCCAAAATCAAAATTTCCACTCGCATTTTGCGTTTCAGAGCCTCCTGAACAAATTTGGTTCCGTGTCTGTCTGTCTGTCCGTCCACATTTCCTTGTAACAGCCATAACTTCCACAATTTTGATCCGATTTTAACCAAATTTTCAGAGATCGTGCGGGTCAAGCTCTAGATGGTCCCCTATCAACTTCATCATGATCGAACGAACGGTAGCTTCTGCGCAGGCACTAACGTGAATTCCTTGTGACGGTCATACTCGGTCAATGTTGAACGGATTTCGGTCAGATTTTCAGGGATGATGTGGGTAAGGTCCCTTGAGGTCCCATAAGACAATCATCATAATTGCATTAGCGGTACGCTCTGCGCATGCGTGAACGAAATATTCTTGTTACGGTCCTTGCAAAAGCCATAATTTCCACAATTTTGATGCGATTTTCTTCAAATTTTTAGGGATCGCGCGGGTATAGCTCTACATGGTTCCCTATCAGTTCCGTCATGATCAAATCAACAGTAGCCCCTGCGCAGGCGCAAACAAAATTTTCTTGTTAATTTTCCCTTATTAATTTCATTTATTATATGTACCATTCAGCTTCCAATTTCCCACCTTATTAATTCCCTGATGCCAGAACCGATCGTTTCTAGTTTTCTGGAATTTAATGGTGACGTACTGTGAAGGTCACGAGGAAGCTCATGTGCCATTTCCTTGGCAGTGTATTTTATTTACGACGTTTCTACCCAGGATCTGGGTCCTATTCATGTAAATATATTATATTGATGTTCTAGAACTTCTGAGTCTGGTGTAATAACTTATTTTCGCAAAAGGAACATGTTGTATTGTTGTATATTGGCATCTTTAATGTTCCATGTACATACCTACAACCATACTAGGTTCCATGTACATCCTGTCTTCGAATACTAGTTTCAATGATTGGAAAACGCGGGTTAGAGAGTAGGATTATAGTAGGGCAGTTTTCCCTGGATTTTTATTGGATTGATTGTTCTAACTGATGACATTTTGAATAAATAGTTTAACAGCTTACAATTTGACTTAATATTACATGGTGGCAGCGGTAAAACGTAGTGATAGTAAACCTTTTTTTGTTTTTCATTTACTTAGTAACGGCCGGATTATTAATCGTAAATAAACACACCAGTAAGTTTTGACTTCATTTGATTGGCTAGAAATCATGACCGTTCCCAGTTCCAGTTTCCCTCAAGACTGACGGCGACATGACGATTAATTGGAAAAACTTTAAGAGGAGTTTCACCTCATTCGTTACTGCATATTACTGCAATGTAAACGACACGAGGGGAAGGTGGCTATGCTTCTGCATGCAGTCGGAGATGCGGGTCATGATATTTTTAAATCTTTTCAACTGTCTGAACAAGATCAGAACGTATTGGCCACGGTTTTGTCCTAATTCGATGATCATTATTGTCCTCAAAACTCAATTACTTATCGACAACATTTGTTCCTCACCAGAAAACAAGAGCATGGAGAGACTTACGAACGGTACATGGCTGGTTTGAAGAATTTGAGCGCACACTGTGAACTGGAAGCGCTAGCAGACGGTCTAGTTAGAGATGTTTTTATTTGCGGATTACTGGACAAACATATGCAAGAAAAGTTATTGAATATGGGAGTTGTTGATACGAAAAAAACTCTTGATGCTTGTAGAACACACGCAACAATCAATCAACAAGTCTTGAAAATCAAGCCTGACGAAAATGTTGATATGATTAACAAAAACGCTGCAAATTATTTCACAAAGGTTAATTATTTTTAATTTATTTTTTATTTATTCATTTATTTATTTATTCATTTATTTTAATCATACAAATGCATTTTATAAATATGGTACAAATTGAACTACTTAAGCTACTCACTTTTTTATTATTTTTTCAATTGAGTATGATCGTAGTTTTAGTTGGCTTGCGTACGTCATAAGGCCCGTCATGACTCCTCGGCGTGTCCTATTTCGAGTTGCCACAAGCTATACTTCTATAATTATATACGCAAGTTTATATTTCTCGATTTGAGCTCCTATCTATTCAAATACGAGTAATTATTGCCTTATTAATATCATTATCTAAGTACGTACGAAAAGTTTAGAGGATATGTTATTAAATATGCGTAGGCAAAGCATTTGTCATGTAGGGCGAAATATTTTTGGCTCATAGCACCCATGGCTGTGGAGCGATCGAGCTGGCGAGAAGTTAGGACCAGCTAGACGCCAAGTGGAGTCTATCTGCGAAAGAACGGATTTTTTAAGTCAATTCTAAGGCCTTTTATGGCCCGAACGGCGGACGGTGGACGGACATTGCAAATTTGGATTCTACGCACTTTGAAACGTATAATGACAAAGTTTGAAGGGGGGTTATAACATTTTTTTTGCTATACGATCGCATAGGCTTATTATTGAAAATAATAAACCAAAAACGACCGTTCAAGTTTGCAAATAGTAAAATCCGACATTCTGAAGGAAAATCGAGTACCACTGGAAGCAGCAGGCCCCAACAATATGACCACACATCAAACCAGAATCGTTGTGGGTATTGTGGTCATACGACCGAGGAAAGTGTCCAGCACTTTGCCAAAGTGGACAAGTCCACAAATCGAGACAAGTGGACGAAGTTGTTCATAAGCAAGATACAGAGGTGAGCGATGAAGAATATTCTATGAATCTTTTATCTATTGATGAGTTGGAAACTACCACATCTCCAAGAAAAGCTTCGGAATTGTGGTACACAGCTACCATACACCATACATATAAACAACGTTCCAGTCCTCCTGAAGGTTGATTCTGGGGCGCAATGCAACGTCTTGAGTATGTCGCAGTGTGAGAGACTTGGAGTCAGAACAAATCAGCTGAATCCCAGAGTTAAAATTACATCCTTTTCTGAAGATATCGTCCCAGTAGTTGGTAAGCTTATATCCACTTGTAAGTACAAAAACAAACTTTTTGATTTAGATTTTTATGTTCTTCAGCCGAATCGTGCTAATATTCTAGGGTTATCTAGTAGAGACGCTCTTGGTTTAATAATCAGAGTCGATAACATTTTGACAGAAGGAAATGTTCCAAAGGGATATACCGATCTTTTTGACAGGGGTATTGGATGTGTTCCCCGAATTGCCAAGATAGAAGTAGACCCAAAAATTGAACCAGTGGTGTCACCAGCTCGTCGGATCCCTTGTGCAATGATGTCTAAAGTAAAAACAGAACTTGAGCGTTTGAAAAAATTGGATATAAATCAGCCTATTTCAGAACCGACCAGCTGGGTGAGCCAGATGGTTGTGGTTCAGAAAAAAGACAAATCCATTAGAATTTGTATAGATCCTCGTCCGTTAAATAAGGCTATCAAAAGGCCACATTTTCCATTCCCAACTGTAGACGAGTTTACAGCTAAAATTAAAAATGCCAAATTTTATTTTATTTTGGATGCTCAAAGAGCGTTTTGGATGTTTCGCCTTGAGGAAGAAAGTTCCAAATTATGTACCTTTCAGACTCTATGGGGTCAGTACCGTTGGAAACGCCTCCCGTTTGGAGTAAATTGTGGTCCAGATATTTCTTATAGAATTATTGCAGAAATTTTTGGTCAAATTGGGAATGTCGTAACATTTCAGGATGGCGTTCTACTATGGAGTAACTCCAAGGAGGAATTATCCTTAATTTTGGAAAAGGTACTTGAAAGAGCCAGAGAATATGGAGTTAAATTTAATTTGAAAAAAAAAAAAAAAAAGTATCTTTATGACTGATGAAGTAACATTTCTTGGACACAAATTTGGTCCACTAGGAGTATCAGTGGATGATAAGGTTAAAGCAATAACAACCTTGAAAATACCAACTGACAAAAAATCACTTCAGAGAGTACCTACTTGGTATGTTTAATTATGTACCTATCCAAATTCATAGAAAATTTTTCTTCTCGAGTAGCACCACTTCGTGAACTTTTGAAAAATGAGAATATATTTCTGTGGACTCGGGAAACCAACAACGCTTTCAACGAGTTTAAAGCAGCATTAGCAGAAACACCGGTGTTAGGATATTATGATCAGGGGAAACCTCTTTTGCTGAGAGTTGACGCAAGTTCCATTGGATTAGGATCCGCTTTGATTCAGGATGGACGTCCTATTGCATATGCGTCTAAAGCTCTTACTGAAGTCCAAATAAGATATTCTCAGTGTGAGAAAAAAATTCTTGCGCTTTGTTTAGGCTTGGAAAAATTTAGGCAATATATATTTGGAAGGAATCAAGTGGTGGTTGAAACTGATCACAAACCATTGCTTGGTTTGTTTAAGAAGCCCTTATGTAAAATTCCAGTACGTTTACAAAGAATGATTCTTCGTGTTCAACTTTACAGATTCGATCTAGTTTA
Organism: Adelphocoris suturalis; assembly: GCA_030762985.1. NCBI lineage: Eukaryota > Metazoa > Arthropoda > Insecta > Hemiptera > Miridae > Adelphocoris > Adelphocoris suturalis. The sequence continues at coordinate 65,954,945 of CM061045.1, read as the reverse complement.
TAAGCCTGGGAAGTATTTATATCTAGCTGATACACTCTCGAGGGATTTTTCAAAAGAATTTTGTGGTGTGGTTAAAAATTTTGATGATGATATAGAATTGCAAGTTTTATTGTTATTTGACAACTTACCTGTGTCATAAGAATTATGGGAACAAATATCAAAGACCTATGGAACTGACGAGACCATGATTAAATTGAAAACTACGAGTATATACAAAAGGGATGGCCTAATCACTACAGAGACGTTGATAGCTTAGTGAATCCATACCATCAAGTAGTGCGTGATGAGCTTAGGTATAGTTAAGGGATTAATTTTTCGTGGGGACCGTATATTGATTCCTTCAAAACTAAAAACAAACACTGCAACAGCTTCATTCAGGTCATCCTGGCATATGTAGAATGATAGGAAGGGCTGATTTATCAGTGTACTGATTTAATATTAACCAAGATACAAAAATTGTCAATTCTCGCGAAACTTGTCAAAAGTTTCAGGCCTGCAATGTAAAGCACACAATGATGGCAAAACGGGTACCTACCTATTTTACCATGGATTGAACTCGGTTGTGATGTGTTTGAGTGGGAACAAAGGCACTACCTGGTAGTTGTAGATGCTTTTTCAAACTACCCTGAAGTTGTTAGTGTAAATAACGTACGCAGTGTAACTATGATTAATAAATTGAAAGACATATATTATTTTCTAGACATGGAATTCCGGTTACGTTATATACTGACGGTGCTCTCTACTTTGATAGTGAGTTGTTCAAGAAATTCGCTAAAGACTGGAATTTCAAACATGTAATGTCAAGTCCTCACCACCCTAAGTCTAATCGTTTGGCAGAAAGTGCAGTGAATACTGTTAAAACTCTATTTAAAAAAGCAAAAGATTCTGGAGAGTGTGTGGGGAGTCTTTCTCTTCTAAATTTTAAAAACACTCCTCGGGGTAACATCCACTCACCTGCGGCTAATCTTATGGGAAGAAACGTAAGGACCAATATTCCTTGCTGTTTTAGTACCTTAGTCCCAAGAGTTACTTCCTTGAAAGACAGACCTAAACTTGTGGAAAATAAACATAAAATGAAAACATATCATGATAGGAATGCTGTTAAAAGAGGAAGTTACCAAAAGGGGCAATCAAAAGATTACCTCAAGGGGTTTGGGTGTAAGGGACAGTTTTGAACAAAGCAGTTGGGCCTCGTTTATTTATTGTGGAAGATGGAAATGGTGCCTCATACATCCGAAATGAGTCCCATTTACATTCACGAATGGAACTCTAATAATACCTTAATATCGAAAACGGGTGAAACAGTGTCCACACCCCAAGGAATAAAACGTGTTACTAGAGCTGGTAGAATAGTTAAATCGACCAGAAGACTCTTGGAAGAATTTTAACTGTTAGTTTTTGGATTTTTGGTTTAGTTTAGTTGATACAACTGTATGTAATATACAACTGTGGAAGAATTTTAGTTTAGTTAATACAACTGTATGTGAATGTAAATTAGTTTTTTGGATTTTTGATTTAGTCCGTTAATACAACTGTATGTAATATGCAACTGTGGAAGAATGTTAACTGGTAGTTTTCGTTTAGTTAATACAACTGTATGTGAATGTAAATTCATACTTCACATTTGTTTAAAGCTATTTCTTTCTTCTGTTCTTTTGAATTTGTACTATTTGTGAATATAGGTAACTTGGATATTTTAAAAGTAATTTAAGTATGAACTTCATATATTTAGATGCCTACTTTATTTTGTATCTATTAAATTTACTATAAGGAGGAAGATGTTGTATATTGGTATCTTTAATGTTCCATGTACATACCTACATCCATACTAGGTTCCATGTATCCTGTCTTCGAATTCTAGTTGCAATGATTGGAAAACGCGGGTTAGAGAGTAGGATTATAGTAAGGCAGTTTTTCCTGGATTTGTATTGGATTGATTGTACTAACTGATGACACTTTGAATAAATAGTTCAACAGCCCACAATTTGACTTAATATTACAGAACATATTAAACAATACAGGTTGTAGATGAAGCCAGTTTTACATACAATATGGTTGGGAAAAACAAGACCTTGTGCCAGAAGTTACAACTTACCTTGTGTGGGTAGACTGGGTAGTTTTACGTGCCGAAACTGCTTTATATGATTTTTCATATAAAGAAAACTGATTATCGTAGAATAGTGCGGTTGGTGCTGTATTCTTGGGATTTCACCCGTTTTCATTTAAAATGATAAAACAAACGTGCTTGTATCCCTCATTACGGAAAATGTCTCCACTAGTTCGGGTGTAAAGTAGAGGTACATGCTTGCGCCTAGCCTATTTGTTTTATGTCTAAATTATATAGGTACCTGCACGATTTTTTGAATGAATAGGTGTGAATGGCGATGTGGGAGGTTTGTCACTTATAATACGAGGATGATGTGGTTCTTTTGATGTCTAGTGTAATAGGACTGCAGGGGATAACAAATAGAATGGAGGAATATTGTCTGACAAACGGTTTGGATCTAATTCGCTCGAAATAGAAAACAATGGTGTTTAGGAATGGGTGTAGATCAATCATGAAGGAAACATCCAACATCACACACCGAATACTGAAGTACTCAGTCACGCAGAATGAATAATACAGCAAATATTTTTGAATAAAACTGAGGGGACAGCCGTGTGACGAGATCGCGAAGAAAATTTAGGAACACACAGTCGAACAAAAAAATTTCGTCAATTTTGGGCATTTTCCACCTAAAAATCGATTTTTCTCATTAATGTATGAATCCTAGAGATCTGGGAGTGGTCGTAATCGACTCAGCGCTGAAAAATACTTCGACTTTGTCACCCCAAATGCACTTTTGTCAAAAAGCCAATTTTTTAGTATTTTTTGGGCTCTGGACTACTCGCCGAAACCCGTGAGGGCTTGCAGATCGCCCTCAATGCCTTTGCTGAGCAGCTAGCCAGGTGTGGTTTGGTGGTTAATCCAGATAAGTGTGGGTCAGTCTCCTTGGTCCCGTCGGGTTGCCAGCATCAGGTGGATGATGAGTGTTTTGTCATAGGACAGTCACCCATCCCCACCGGATCCGTGCTGGTGGTTTGGCAGTACCTTGGAGTTGGCTTCATGGGTGTGGCCACCATTGCTGCAAGCCGTGTGGACCTTGGTGAAACACTAGCTCGTATCACCAAGGCTCCATTGAAGCCACAGCAGAAGCTGCGCCTCCTTCGCAGGTACTGTTTGCCAAAGCTGACCTATGGGCTAGTCTTTGGTAGGCTTACTGCGGGGAGGCTGCTAGAGTTAGATCGTGAAGTTCGCTCTGCTGTGCGCTCTTGGCTAGACTTTCCACCTGGTGTCCCAAGTGCCTAAATCCATGCACCGGTCAAGACCGGAAGGCTCGGTATTGTCTTTCTCTCAGCCAGCATCCCATCTTTACGCCACCAGTGCCTGCTCGCCCTTAGGGGCTTGAGCTGGAAGGTCACCCGCAATGCTGCTGACATTGGCTTTGTCAAGCAGCAGTTGTTTTGGTGTGACTGAGCAACACTAACTGCTCCCAAACCCAGCTCATCTGCTGAGTTCTCTGATGTGCTACGTGAGTCAATAGATGGTAAAGAACTCCGACAGTACTCTGAATCCCCTGTTTGTTCCCAGTGGGTGGAATGGACTTCAGAGGGCATTGGGACCCGTGACTGCCGCCATTTTCATGCCGTCAGGGTGGTCACATTGGCCACCTTGGTGAGGTGTTCGAGGAGTAGTATCGGGACAGTGCGTAAAAATGAGAATCTCTATCATGTGGTGCAGCAGTGTCCTCGTACTCACAGTGGCCGCATTCTCCATCACGATGCGGTTGCCAAGCAGATAGCAGGCGATCTGTCATCCAGCGGTTGGGCTGTTGAGAGAGAGAGACTATATCACATGCCAAGTGACCGGGGCAAGAAGCCGGATATCGTTGCTGTCAAGCCCGATGGGTCTGCCATAATCCTGGATGTCCAGGTTGTCAGTGGCAGCGTGGACATGGAGCAGACCTGGCGGGCTAAGAAAAGTAAATATGATAGAAATGATCTGCGACAAACGATATCTGAGCTCAAAGGAGTGGCACCTAATAACATCAAGGTCATGGCTGCGACCTTGTCATGGTTCTTATTTGAAATGTTGGTCATTTTATAGGGGCACTTCCTTTCATCCCATTCTTCCTCCTCATCCTGCAACTTCCCTTATCCCTAGAGCCGGCGTCGGGTAAACCTGGGCGTCCTCCCCACTTTTTATTTATTCATTTGTTTCTTTTCAAATTTAATGGTGTGCCCCCTCCGCCTTTGAGGGGAGTTTTATTTAAAAAAAATATATAAAAAAAGTGTGTGTGTGTGTCATTCCAGACGATACATCTCCTTTGGATTGATGGATTGAGATAACGATCCCGTTCTGGCGTCAAAAAAGAATGAGTTTGTTGGTCAGCAGTTTTCGAACACATTAAATAGATCAAATTTCAGAAAATGTGCTCAAAAACTCACTAAAAGTGTCTAAAAACGGCCAAAACCGTTAAATTTATAAAATTTTTTCTAGAATTTCAGTCAAACAAAATTATCAACGATTAAATAGGGAATTGAAAAATTCTTGCCCTAAATCATGCTGAAAAAAATGCCAGTCATGCAGCATCAACGTATGAGCGAATGTTCTAAATAATTAACTATCTTATTATAATATGTTGAACTGTACTGAAATTGAGCATTTTCAGTGGAATGAAATTGTTAAAAACCAATGTTATGGCAAAAAGCACCCAAAAATTGTTTTTTCCCTCAATTGCTAATGTCAAATTAAGTTTGATTATGCACCATTGGGAAGTAACGATTCTGAAAATGTTTTTCCCATGAATTTCTTTGGGAAAAAAACAAAAAAAAAAGCAAAAAAAAAAACATGACAGAAGCAGAAGACCGGATGGATGGTAATCGAATTCTAGGCAATTTTCAGAATTTGCTTTTCAGCCAATTTCTATAGGTACGTATTTAAACGACTTAAAAAATGTTGATTTGACATTAGGGAGATCGGAAACAATGCTCTACCAAAGGCTCTATTTTCGGTTTTACAGAAAACTTGAGGAAGTTATGGCCGTTTTAATGTTACTGGAAAACAAAGCGTTTGAATAAATATCTTTGTTGCTAATTAGTTTTAGGCTTTGTCCCGGCAGTTTGCGAAACCTTGAGTGTGTTCACCCTGTATAGACCGACAGAATTATGATTTCTTTAATATAGATTGAGGTTGCATTACGTTAGGCGATGAGAAAACGAAAAATCAGATAGTCTCAAGAATCACACATCACATTTTAGAGAGCGAGATGGTGGTATTATTTAAATTTTATAGGACATATAAGGAAAGAGGATTTTTTGTTATTGGGAAAAGCGAGTTTGTGAGGTTGGCAGAGCGGTCGGTGGTGGGCGGGAGGGAATGGATCTCGAGGGGTGAGGCGGTTGAGGCGGGGAAATCAAGAGTAATGCCTCTACACGGAACAGCACTATCGCAGGGTACCCGAGGGGCTGATCGAATAATTATGCCCCCCTCCATCCCCTTCTCGCCCTCTTACAGACCCCCTTACTCTGTCTTTCTCCCTCTTTTCTGAACGTCACCCATTCTTGTTACTTTTCGATTTTGAGATCGAATCCCTCCAAATAAATGACTTTCTTCAAGGGAAAAACTTTCACTCATGACGCTTACCGAATGGAGGACCGTCCACGGATACGCGAAAGGACGGTTACTATACACTGCCTAGATTTCTTTGGTGTAGAATGTGTAATGCAGTTTATTAAATTCAATCCTCGAGGATAAAATCCAAAATGTCCTCTATTAAATACAAGTTTTTCTTTCAGCCAATGGCATTCACATAAGAACAATTGGTACCACGAGTCATTCATTCCTGGATAATGCCATAGTGAATATTTGTGCACAAGGCCTTGCAAAATTGTAAGGATATCCCTGTATTTGATTTTCCCATATCCTGTCATTATACTTCAAAGAATCATTTTCATCCATTCATTCCATTCTTACTCCATTCATTGATGGCCCAATGATCTGAACGACTGGGGGGGAAACGAAAGGTACAGCGATGACCACTGTTTAGCCCCTACAGTGGATAAAAAAAAACACGCAAAAAAGGAATAGTATAACCAAGACTAGATGAATAGGCTAAATACATCTTAGTATTCATAACGAACAAACTGAAATAAAACTATGACTAGATGCACATAAATATATTATCATAAATCAGAAGCAGGGTTGCCAGGTGTCCGGGTTTGGCCCGGATAGTCCAGTTTTTCACCAAAATTTAAAGTCGCTTTGAACGCCAAATGTCCGGTTTTCTCAGAAAGGGCGGCCAATGTCCGATTTTCAAAGGTCCTATCGAAGGATGATATCCTACGAAAACAGCATTGACTTATGGAGGACCTATCTACACCGTTTATTTGGCAATCGACGCTAGAAAACTATCTAAATGCCACAATCATTTGTAGACTTGTCCCATTTTTCGTGAGAAGGAAATCTTTATTTCTTCTTTTAGCCATGACTTGTGCATTCTCTCCTTCAGTTTCAGTCTGAGGTAAATAATCTTGAAATAATGGGAAAAATCTTAAGTTGGTAGTTCAAGTTCTAGGTAATATTGAGGTTATATTGATTTACTGGTTTGAACGTTGCCTGCCTACCTATAGTAGGTACCGTAAATGGTGGTGAAGAGGGATCCGGTGGTGAAGATGGTACAAAGACGGATTTTCCAAATAAATTTACATTTGGCGGGAAAAGGGGGGTTCCCAAGCAAAAATGGCCGACAGGTTTGTGTCAAGGGCACTAGGGAGCAGCATCTGAGCGGTGGAGCACCTTCTTCTCATGTACTCTTTGACGCTGATAACACTATTAGTGATAACGTGATAATCAAGGTGAACTGTGTTTTCTGCCAAACTGCTCCTGGGGCTGCGACAATTGAACAGCGATCACCAAATATGTGTATTTCCTTGGTTACACATCTATTTGGGATTGGAAATCCGTCGAGAAATCCAAATTATCTCTTTAAGAAAAATTCCTGAAGCCAAAATTGTAAAAAATTAAGTTTTAGGTGGTGAAGATGGTACAGTCGTTTTCTTTGCTTACCTACGAGTAGGTATGTTGAAAAGACTGATTCGTACGATTTGAAGATACGTAGATACCGTTTTGTTGTTCCTGGGGAAGTTACCCAAAAATCCTTTAGCTTGATCGAATTGTTTGCTCAATAAAGCCCCATTCTGTTTTAAACACATTTTTTGCTAGATAAAGGCCTTTTAATTTTTTTTCTTGCGTTTGATTCAACCTTAGACCTTTTTAGTCCCATTTTTCCATCATCCCTCCACTTGTAGAAAGAAAGTAGATGTTAAAAACGATGGTGAAGTTGGTACAGAAGCCTCTGCAACCTGGTTGGAGGTGTAAAACGACGGTGTACCATCTTCACCACCAAAGTGTGGGAGAAGATAGTACAACTTTAACCCCCCACCCTCGAGCTTGCAATTGATGAATTCCAACAACTCAAACGTGGTTCTAAAGGTTGATAGTTTAGGTTACTTCAGTATGAAGTTCACAGAAAAATTATGAAAATTGTGGCTGGAAGAGGTGGAAAACTATCAAAACTGTACCCACTTCACCACCATTTACGGTATTTATGATAGTTACATATTTGGTACTTTACAAAAGTTCTTATGATACCCACACGGATCACTATTTTGAGAAACCAAGAAATGATTACGTATTTTTAGCTGTTTATTATTTAATTAGGCACCAACGTAAATTATAAATCAAAGAATTGAAATAAGAAGAACGCGAACACAAATTTGACATAAGGTTCGTCCAACTCGATTAAACTTTCCATTAAAGTAGTGCGTCTTTAGTAATATCCAGATGATGGATAGCAATTATTATGTAGTCAGTAATTATTCAATCTACTGGCTACATGTGATACGTTCACTATTATCGTGTAGGAACGAATAAAGTACTTACTGGTTGAAATCATCGGTGCACAAAAATGTATTCAATGCATCACATAATTGTAATTAACACAAAAATTATTTAAATTGAAGAAAATATTATTCATAACATATAGAGCATTCATATAGGAAATGCATTCGTGCCGTGGGCGTGGAATTAATTTCTGTAAAAAGTTTAATGAGTTGTTTAATACCTATGCTTTCCAACTCTGTCTGGCTTTTTCCCCCATCTCAACTGGCAACCCTGATCAGAAATCACAGATTGTAGTAAAGCCCAGCGGCACTCAGGTTCAACAACAGGAGCTGGATATTGTCTGACCCAGACAGAACGTCGTCAACCCACTCAGGGGGCCTATGCTGGACTTGGAGGTCGATCAGTGGCGTAGTTTGAGGAGGGGCAGGGTGGGCAGAGCCCCTCCGTAATTATAGAGGATGCAGAATTTTGTTGTATGGATATAGCCAAATTAATTATTTTACGCTTCCAACTTCAGTACCTAACACCTTCAATTAAAGAATGTAATTAGTAAAACACAACTACTATTATTATTATACGATTCTGGTTGCCTAGCGACATAAGACGCTCTTAGAAATGAAAAAATGTTTATTAGGTTCGTTTCTGTAGGGGCAAAATGGCGTGGATATTGTACAGCCCCACGGAGCATAGTAAAATCACCTAGTCAAGGAAACGGAAATGTGGATACTACAAACTGAAATCAAGTCGTTCCCCACTACCTTCTGGGGCGAGCCCATATGCGATTTTTCCCTAGAAAAATATCCATTGTTCAGTATCCACCAATTCCCCTATGAACTTCCCCTACTTTTCACTGCCTACTTGATCAAGCTTGGTTGTTCGTTTCAAAACCGTTTCCCGTTATATTATACCATTAATTTACGAATAAAATCCCAGTTAAAATGAAGCAAGAATACAATAAATAGAAGCCTGCAGTGGTGATTGAAATAGTTTAATAGAAAAGATTAAAATAATCTAGTGTAGCAGTATTTCTATTCTAACCTAGCATATTGCAGGTGTGAGTTTGTTTACATTTTTTCATGTTTCTTGATCTCGATTTCATGCACTGCATTTCATTTCGCGTAGGTAGGTACCTGCTTATATAATACAATTGTATGATATTGTCCAGAAGAAGTTATTTTCACGCGGAAGTAACAATTGAAGATAAACCTGTAAGATAGCAAGTCCACATAGGTTTATGAATTTGCATGCAGTAAATCTAGAATAATAGTATAATAAACCTAGTGCTCCTCAATTCATCGGTAGGTACCTATTCGTATTTATCGCAATTTTTCACGTTCTGATTAGTTATTTGGATAATATTTTTTCTAAGTAGTATTATGCTTTAATAATCTATAGGTAGGTTTATGAATATGAAAGCGTCCGTGATTTCAGATCATTACAAAAATCCAATGAGCCCCTACCTACTTATATATATGAACGTTTGGCAGTTTATTAAGAGTCTTCGCATACTCAGCAATAAACACTAGAAATGAATAGCAAAACTATAAAATAAAATGAAATCCTCGACTGTTGCCCCTCCATTAGAAATGGCTTAGCTACGCCACTGAGGTCGATAAAGTCTGGGCAGTCCTCCAGGAAGTGGCAGATTGGTAAATCACCCTCACATACAGCATCTCGAGCTTCTGCGATAAACAGGTGCCTGTGAGTAGGACGGTTATGGCCAGTAGCAACCCGATTGGCCACTAATCGGTCACTCCTTGATTGTTGAGTTACAAAACGGCCCACTGGACACAAATGTCTAATCAATGTAACATAATATGATACGATAATAATCTACGAAAATTCGGTCACACGATCATGCTACTTGACTGGAACTTTTAACGAAATTTCGTAAAAACTGGAACTATTAAAATGGCTCGGAAAATTTTAAAATCAAATTTAAAAAAAAATGTCTCCATTGAAATCCGTTTTGAGGCATTCTGAAACGATCCATGAAGTTTGCGCTTTTTCATATAGGTACATATATATATATATATATATATATATATATATATATATCTATATATATATATATATATATATATATATATATATATATATGTGTGTGTGTGTGTGTGTGTGTGTGTGTGTGTGTGTGTGTGTGTGTGTGTGTGTGTGTGTGTGTGTGTGTGTGTGTGTGTGTGTGTGTGTGTGTGTGTGTGTGTGTGTGTGCGCGCGCGTGTGAGTGTGTGTGTGTGAATCCAGACTATAACTTTCCTTAGGATTGAGATAAAAATCCCTTTTTTGCGCCAAAAAATCAACATTTCCAAACGAAAGGATAAGTTCGTTGGCCAAAACTTTTTGAGATTAAATTGGTTTAATTTCAAAAAATTTACTCAAAAATTGCTAAAAATGGATAAAACGGCTCAAAATTGATACAGAATTTTAACCAAAAAAAGTTTATCAAAATCGAACTAGAACACTAGAACATTTGGACACGAAGTTTTGCAAAGAAACGTAATTAAATTTCATTAATATTTGCTGAAAAATCTATAAAAACTCCCTGAAAAAGCTTAAAATTTTCAAAACTTCTTTGAATAATGTTATTTTGAACGAGTTTTGTTGTCATAAAATTGGTAGTTAACTATTTTTTTGCACTAAAAGTGCTTAAATTTCAAAACAGTGCAACAAATTTCATAAGAAAGTAACATATTCTCAGGAAAATACATACAAGTACTTATGGGAATGAAGATGTAAATACAAGAATCACCACCACTCAACTTCAGTATTTAAATCAACTTAGTTCAACAAGATTTTAGAACAACAATAATCAAAATCGGGTTTTTGTGTGTGTTGTCGAGGGATCTCACAATCATCTTGTCGCTAAGTGTCAATTCTTGTTCCCAGGTTTCTCACAATATAATATTGTAAGAATCACAACGATAACAAGATCACCAAATCCAGCATTATAATTCAACTCAAAACAACTTTTCGTCTTTCTCCAATGGCAATCACTGTTACCATGCTTAACAACTGATGGGAGTTTCTTTTCTCTACTTGAGTAGCCATATAGTGTGCCAATTACAATATATTACGAAAATTTGTTCTAACGATTTTGCTGCATGACTGGAACTTTTTCGTTCCGTGTGATCCACCCTATTGCGCTAGCTGTGGATCAATCAGCTGTGTACTTACTGTTCACTGTCGATCAAGACTTAAATTTCATTGGGTATCCCAAAACGATTCCTGGAGTTTCATATGCAGGGTGTTTCAAAACTAATCCCCCCCCCCCCCCACACCCTCGACATCCAGGCCTTAGTGACGTCCAGAGCGACAAGATGGAGCTGCCGTTTCTTGATGTGGGCCAGCAAAATGACACATACACACACACATGCACGCACACGCACACGCTCACGTACACACACACACACGCACACACACACAGACATAGAATATGTGGCCATCTCTTTTCGTATTGAGAAGACAGCGCAAAGGGGGTGTCCATAGGGGTCAAGTTGTGGACCAGGATTCTGGAATCTGATGTATGATCCAATACTTAAGCTTCCTTACCCAGACTCAGTTCAAATATATGTGATTTAATGTTGTTTGTGTCTGCTGAAAGTGAAATGCAAATTCAAGTGGACTCGAATGAAGCACTGGCACTGATGGAGGGATGGGCTAATGATAACAAGCTCGAATTAAATCCTTCTAAATCCAAGATTCTGTGCATCATTCGGAGGAAAAGAGGGGAGGAGCTTCGGGTGTATCTGGGAGGCCGTTGGGATGACAACGGGACAACTGGACATCATATATAGGGGTGCGATTCTCCCGATACCTACGTATGCAGTGCCAGTTTTGGGCGAGTCCTTAAAACGAAAGTATAATGTCTATAAGCTGCGGAAGGTGCAGCGAAAAATAGCGCTACGAGTGATTAAAGGCTGTAATACCATATCGTGGGCAACAGCCTCCTCCTGGCTGGTTTTGTACCAATAGACCTTCTGCTTCAGGAGAAGATCGATGTTTTTAACAGTTTGGGAAACAGTGCGATGGCACCTGCGTTTGTGGTGGAACGGGAAGTGCACCCTAGATATTGGAGCCACCCCTCTGTAATTCAGGGAATGACCGAGGATGAGGAGTTTGAGCCATTCTACAGGGTTTGAAACACTGATGGAAGCAGAATTGATGGACGAACCAGCTGCGTATTCGTTATAAATGGTCAAGACTCAGACAGCCCTATCGGCACCTCGGGGATTCGTTTAGCTGACTGGTGCAGCAACAACCAAGCAGAAGGTTGGCGCTTCTGGATGCTTTCAGATATCTGAAAACGGCCGTTGTCTCATTGGACCAACGTAGGGTGATCCTATACACAGACATTGCCATCTCTCTTGCAAAGCTCAATAACTCCAGGAAGCACGGTAAAATAGAAGAAGAAATCCGGGCACACATACTTAGGCTGCGTGAAGAATCTTGGAGGATTGAGGTAAAATGGGTAGAGGCCCATGCTGGTGTTTTCGGTAATGAGATGGCAGATCTATTGGCGATAGAGGCTGTTAAGGATGAGGAGGCTGTGGTGACATTTGCGACAGTTCCCCGTTCACACATCAGCAGACTTAGTGGGGACACCAGAATGTTCTTTCCCACCGTCCATTTTCGAACGAAAGTGGACTATCCGACAGGCTGGAGGATGACCCAGTTATTGTCCAGTCATGGTCGAGATAGATCATATCTACATCGATTCAACTGAAGACCAGATGCGGATTGTGGTTCCCCAGAGAAGGGGTTCAGAATTGGACACATATTCTGTTTACCTGTGAGTATTTTGAGCAGCCTTGGAGTAGGCTTGAGCGGAAAGTTGTCCTATCTGGAGACAGTTGGCCCACAGACTTCAGTGTCTTAATTGAGAAATATACAAGTGAATTAGTGCAGTTTGTGAATGATATGGATTATGACTTACTCGGGTGGTGCATAGAAAAAATATTGTGTAATTTATCGAACTCATTAAGGAAAAAAGAAGTAAAGAATGAAACTATGAAAGTAAAATGAATAAGTGAATACATTTAACAAGGTCATTGTAAGAATATGTATTACTAATGTATTGTTTTTGAACCTATATCTATGAGTTAGAGCATGTTGTTCTTAAATGAGGTGCATGCAAGAATAAACTCCCCCACTGCAGGGTTACTGCAGTAGGGAAAACGAAAAACACACACACGCGCGCGCACACACACACACACACACACACACACACACACACACACACACACACACACACACACACACACACACACACACACACACACACACACACACACACACACATACACACACACACACACACACACACACACACACACACACACACACACACACACACACACACACTCACTCACGCACACACGCACACACGCACACACGCACACACACACACACACACACACAGAATATGTGGCCATCTCTTTTCGTATTGAGAAGACAGCGCAAAGGGGGTGTCCATAGGGGTCAAGTTGTGGACCAGGATTCTGGAATCTGATGTATGATCCAATACTTAAGCTTCCTTACCCAGACTCAGTTCAAATATATGTGATTTAATGTTGTTTGTGTCTGCTGAAAGTGAAATGCAAATTCAAGTGGACTCGAATGAAGCACTGGCACTGATGGAGGGATGGGCTAATGATAACAAGCTCGAATTAAATCCTTCTAAATCCAAGATTCTGTACATCATTCGGAGGAAAAGAGGGGAGGAGCTTCGGGTGTATCTGGGAGGCCGTTGGGATGACAACGGGACAACTGGACATCATATATAGGGGTGCGATTCTCCCGATATTTACGTATGCAGTGCCAGTTTTGGGCGAGTCCTTAAAACGAAAGTATAATGTCTATAAGCTGCGGAAGGTGCAGCGAAAAATAGCGCTACGAGTGATTAAAGGCTGTAATACCACACACACACACACACACACACACACACACACATTTTTTTTTTTTTTTTTTTTTTACGAAACTCCCCTCAAAGGCGGAGGGGGCACACCATTAAACTGAAAAATAAACAAATAAAATAAAAAAGTGGGGAGGACGCCCAGGTTTACCCGACGCCGGCTCTAGGGATAAGGGATGTTGCAGGACGAGGAGGAAGAATGGGATGAAAGGAAGTGCCCCTATAAAATGACCACCAGTTCAAGTAAGAACCCCTCAGGACGCGGGTGGTGATACCACGGAGTACTCCTGCCGAGATGCCCAACTCGAGCAACTCCGTGGCACTTTTCCCGCACCACACCCCGCGCCATGACACGGTCGCGGCAATGACCTTGATGTTATTAGGTGCCACTCCTTTTAGCTCAGATATCGCTTGGCGCAGATCATTTCTATCATATTTACTTTTCTTAGCCCGCCAGGTCTGCTCCATGTCCAAGCTGCCACTGACAACCTGGACATCCAGGATTATGGCAGACCCATCGGGCTTGATCGCAACGATATCTGGCTTCTTGCCCCGGTCACTCGGCATATGGTATAGTCTCTCTCTTTCGACATCCCAACCGCTAGATGACAAAGCGCCTGCTATCTGCTTGGCAACCGCATCGTGACGTAGAATGCGGCCACCGTGAGTACGAGGACACTGCTGCACCACATGATAAAGATTCTCATTTTTACCCCGACAGGCACGGCAAAGGGTGTCTACTGTCCCGCGACTACTCCTCGAACACCTCACCGAGGTGGCTAACGTAGCCACCCGGACGGCGTGAAAATGGCGATAGTCGCGGGCCCCAATGCCCTCTGAAGCCCATTCCACCCACTGGGTAGAAATGGGGGATTCAGAGCACTGTCGGAGTTCTTTACCATCTACTGACTCATGCAGTGCAGCAGCGAACTCAGCAGATGAGCTGGGTTTTGTAGCAGTTGGTGTTGCTCGATCGCACCACAACAACTGCTGCCGGACAAAGTCCAGGTCAGCAGCAGTGCGGGCGACCTCCCAGCTCGAGCCCCTAAGGGCAAGCAGGCGCTGGCGGCGTAAAGATGGGATGCTGGCAGAAAGAGAGACAATACCGAGCCCACCGGCCTTGACCGGTGCGTGGATGTAAGCACTTGGGACACCAGGTGGAAAGCCTAGCCAAGAGCGCACAGCAGAGCGAACTTCACGATCTAACTCAAGCAGCCTCCCCGCAGTAAGCCTGCCAAAGACTAACCCATAGGTCAGCTTTGGCAGTAAGTACGTGCGAAGGAGGCGCAGCTTCTGCTGTGGCTTCAATGGAGCCTTGGTGACACGAGCTAATGCTCCACCAAGGTCCACACGGCTTGCGGCTATAGTGGCCACACCCATGAAGTCGACCCCAAGGTACCGCCAGACCTCCAACACGGATCGGGCGGGGATGGGTGTCTGTCCTAAGACAAAGCACTCCTCATCCACCACCTTCACCTTATGTTGGCGGCCAGACGGGACCAAGGAGACCGACCCACACTTAGAAGGGTTGACCACTAGACCACACCTGGCTAGCTGCTCAGCAAAGGCATTGAGGGCGACCTGCAAGCCCTCGCGGGTTTCTGCAAGTAGGATGACATCATCGGCAAAAGCCAATGCACCTACTCGCACCCCAGGGGCGAGATCAAACCCTATTTCATCTGGCAGCTTACCCAAGGCTGTATCCACGACCAGGTTGAAGAGGAGTGGCGACAGAGGATCCCCCTGGCGTACCCCGCGCCCAATGACAACATCCCCTGACATCTCACCTTGTGCCTCGAGGACCGTCACGCCTTCGTGGTACAGACAGGCAACATACTCAATTAAACGAGCAGGTGCCCCGACACCACGAAGACAATCGGTCAGGGCAAAGTGGCTAACTGTGTCAAAGGCCTTAGCGACGTCCAGAGCGGCAAGATGGAGCTGCCGTTTCTTGATGCGGGCCAGCGAAATGACAGTTTGGAGAACTGTTAGGTTCTCCGCTGTGCCATCCGCTGGCCGAAATGCTCTCTGGACGTCACCTATGACACCAGCCACTTGAAAGCGAGATGCCAGAATCTTTTGGAAGTGGCGGAAAACTACCGATGATATTGAAATCGGACGGTAGCCTCCAGGCCCACTTCCTCCTTTCTTTGGGATGAAGATGGTTCGGGCACGGGTCAACGCTTTCGGGGGCCTTCCCGATAGAAGTAACAGGTTGAGGATAAGCAGCTTGACACATTTTGGGGCTTTATTCCAGCGTCGGGCAGAAATACCATCAGGTCCAGCAGACGTGGAGTTTTTGACACGGCACTTATGTGCCTCGTCATGAAGCACCGGCGTGCACATAATGCCACGTAAGGAATCCCTGGTGGAAGCTGGGGGTACCACTGGCACACCAGGGTTGTGGCTGGGAGCACTCAAAAGTGGCTCCCAAAATTCCACAAACTCCTGGAGTGGGGGCAGAACTTGTTCATCCCCAGCTCCCTCCAGTACCTCCGCAGCTACACGAGCCGGATGCTTCCTCCACAACTTCTGGACCCGCTGGTATTCCCGCCTCCTTGCTTGCTTAGCTGCTTTGCGACCTCCACGGGGCACCGACACAGGAGGATGACCTCCCTGATGCCCCGCCACGGTCGCATCCCCAACCTGTGGGAAGATCCTCTGTACATAGGCCGCGACCTCATCTTCCAAGCCAACAGGCCTCTCAACAGCCCGCCTCGCCAGTTCCTGCAGGTAGGCACTCTCGTAACCATCAATACGGCCTACCTGCTCCCCGAGCCTCAACACTTCAGTCTTCAAATCCTCAAGAAGACCGGAGGTCCCGGGGGAGGATTGCTGAACGGCGGGCTGTTGTCCCACGCCTGTCGGAGATGCGGGGGAGGCCCCACTGCTATTTGCCAGGATTGCATCCTGGACAAGCTGCTTATAGTGGGGCCTCAGGCGAAGAGATTGGATGGCAGAAAGCGTGCGCATGGGAAAACGTGCTTGAAGGAATACGTTAATATTTCGTACCCCATTACGCACAGCCTCTGCCTCCTCTGCTGCCATTCGCCGCAAATCCTCAGAAGCATACCTGGGCCGCTCTCGCTCTATATCAATTGCAGCGTTGGCCTGTACAGGATGCTTCTGCCAGACGTGGGCACTGAGGCCACGCTTGGAACTGAAGGCTCTCTCACAGTGGGCACACTGATGGACATCTCCAGGGGCATTGGAAGAGGAAGAAGGATAGGAAGAAGAGGAGGAAGAAGAGGGAGAGGAAGACCGACGCCCCTGCCTGGGGCGCCCCCGAGCGCCTCCCCTAGAACCCCGCTGGCCAATGGGCGGGCGGGGGTTATGAGGCTCTCTTGTATCTCTGTTCATAACTGGGGAGACGGTTATCAAGGGTCGGGAGACCCATTGACATGAGCCTCCCCCCTAAGCGCCAGAGGGTCATTCTGCCACCCTCTGGTTAACCAGAGGGTGCCCGGGTTGCACGACGGGGACGTATGACCATGACTTGGGTAGGGATATGAAGGAGCTCCGAAGAGATAAAAACACCAACGGTTACCCTACCCCAGCAACCCCCACACACACACACACACACACACACACACACACACACACACACACACACACACACACACACACACACACACACACACACACACGCACGCACACACACACACACACACACACACACACACACACACACACACACACACACACACACACACACACACACACACACACACACACACACACACACACACGCACACACACACACACACACACACACACACACACACACACACACACACACACACACACACACAAACACGCACACACGCACACTGGTCTAAAACGTAAAATGCGAGTGGAAATTTCGATCTTGGGGACCAAACAATTTTTTTTCCCGAAAGTTAAAACAATGCTTCCGCTACCATTAGGTAGACTCGAAAGCAATAAGATAAATACGAATAAATGAATACGATATAATATATTTATATAAAACAGATATAATATAATTAGAAACGTTTCAGTTTTTTAATAGATTTTTCAGCAAATATTAATGAAATTCAAGTAAATTTTTCTTCATAAAGTTTATAGTGTTCAAGTTGGTTGACGCTTAACTTTTATTGACGAACATTTTGTTAAAAAATCAAAATTTAACAATTTTTAACCGTTTTGATAATTTTTAATGATTTTTTTTTTTTTTTTTTTTGTACATTTTTTGAAAATGTACCAATTTTGCTCAAAAAGTGTTGGCCAATGCACTCATTCTTTCGTTTGGAAAGCCTAATTTTTCGGCGCAAGAACGGAATTTTTATCTCAATCCCAACGAGAGTTATCGTCTAGAATCTCAGACACACACTTGATTCCACACCACCACTAGTCCAAGGAGTTTTGCTTGAGTCACCAAAAACCTCTTCCTATGACTTATGGCTTTGTGGCTTATTTTAGTTATAAATATTTGACTTGGGAAGCTCGACACCATGTTCCAACCGATGTCTATTCGGTACAATGTTTAGCTTGTGAGATCAAATACGGCGGGCAAGCCCTTACTAAAGCACAGCAGAATTGGTTTTTTTGATTTTATGGTACAACGACCTTAAAAATTGGCCTTGCCTCCACCTACATTTAGAGAAAGAGACCAAACAACATTAATCTCAAAAAGTAGCAATTCAGGAGCAGTTTCTGGAAATGCTTGGTTTAGTAACCAGGAACTACAAAGCGATTATTGGCAAATTTCTATGGCAGACAGACATGGAAAAAACATAATATTTGTACCACCCGGGGATTGTGGCAGTCCCGGGTCATGCCATTTGGACGATCCTGATTTGCAGTCTCATATGAATTGGCTTAGGAGTGTGTTTATGGTGCTTCGTGATGGGAATGTTAGATTGAATCACAATAAATTCAAGAATGCAAGGCTATTTGGTATTTATAATTTTTGACATACTTCTATTTGCAGTGGTTTCTTGTTTTTTGATCGCTCAACACAAATATGAAGTTTGCTTAAAAAAATGTTGTCTAAAATATGTCAAAATCGCAAAAAACATGTAAATTGTGGCACTATTATTGATATTGTTTCCGTATATTCCGGAAAACTTGTATTTCAAGGAATTGAAATAACTGGTGTGGGATTGCGAGGAGGCAATGTAGTATTCTAGGAGGGAGGAGTGAATAGTTGGTTAGTGTTGGGTAGTGGAAAATCCAGTGGGGGTCACCGTCATGCATCCCATTGATGTGCATTCCAATTCTCCTTTCTGGTCCCATTTCTCGTGCAGATCGTCAAATATTCGGTTTAATTATTATCATTAGTTCGGAATCCATTGCACATTGGTTTCGTTAGGTCCATGTGTTTATTATGGCTTGTCTGTACAAGATAGAGTTGATACCTTCAAGCCATCAAGCGTATCAACTGTGAAAGAAAACACATTTAGATCATTTTCAGAAGCTGGATAAAAGGAAGGAAGGAAAAGTTTCCATTTTCGGAGAGTTATCATTTTGTGTCAAAGTGCACGAAACCTGTAGAAAAACATAAATCCAGAAAGATACTGTTCGGTCGTGTAACCTGGGCCACTCCCAAAAGAACAACATCTGAGCTACATTAGCAGCAACTCAGAGCCTTATTGAATAATTCATTAATTTATTATTGTTCATATTTTAATTAATTATTATTCATACACTAGGGGTTAGTGCAGTCATGGGTTTGTTTTGAACAAGTACAGCCTCCGGTAGTTATGGTCGTCGCTGCTCTCCTAGTGATTCTAGTGATTCGGTCACGGGCTTCTCTTAGATCTCACCCCTCCACTTGTGACTTTTGGATTTTTATTAAGTTGTGACTTTTATCTGAGTTGTTCACACCGATACAACAGAACAATATTGTGTCATTAGTTCAAGAATAAACTGTAGTTCATAGCTTTCCAAACTCCGACCTATTTTCTTAGTTCTCAAATGAACAGATACGTAAATGCTCACTTGAAAAGGGAAGAGAAATCGATGCGGCCAGATGATGTTCCACCAATAAGAACATCAGTCCTAAATTTTCTTTTAGAACTCATAGTTTTCAAATGTGGTTTTAAAATTACGGTTTAGTTCAGAATGCAACTTCCTGGTAGTTTTAGTGCATTTAACACGTGGTAGAGGATGTTTAAAATAACAGAAAGGTCTTAAAGTTTAATTGGCTACAGCCAATCAACTCCCCATGTTGTTTCACATCGTTTCAAAGTGACATGAGTAAAATCTCCCCATAACCTGTGCAGCTGGCAAATCATCATATTCTTTCATCATTCGCATTCAATTATTCCGTTTCATAAAGAGGTACGAATCGTTAGGCTGTACCGTATTATTCCTTTCGCATTTTCGTGTCGGTAAGCATTTCTGTTTCTTTCTTTCACTTGCTTTTGGCGTTTCAGAGCTTGCTGATCAATTATTGTTCCGTGTGTGTTCGTCTATCCTTGTCAAGCCCAAAACTATACCAAATTTCATTCCGATTCCAATGAAATTTTCAGGGGAAGTGCTCAAGTGGTTAGCTCTAAGACGGTCTTCTATAATTTTCGATGCCGTCAAATCAACAGCAGCCTGTGCGCATGCTCAAACGTGAATTTCTCATAACGTCGATTTCTCATCATCTGTTGGTCTGATTTCGTTCAAACTCGGTAGGTAGTTGGGTATATGTTCTAAAAAAAATGCCTCATAAATTATATTGCGATTGGTAAAGTAATAGCGACTGCGTTTGCGCGAAACTAATATCGATTTACACAGGCAAAACTCCGAGTTTAATGGAACAATTTTGATGAAATTTTTAGGGATTGAGCGGGATGGCTTCTAGACGGTTCCCTATAACATTCATTTCCGTCACATAAAGAGCAGTCTGTGCGCATGCGCAAATGTCGATTTATTGTAACGTTGATTTCTTATCGACTATTGGTCCTATTTCGTTCAAACTCGGGGAGTTGATGGGTATGGGGGTTCCTGAAAAATTCTCTATGAATTATGCCTTATTTCTTATAAGGTCTACTTTTTGATCATTTCGACTTATACTTTGTACTTCTACTAATTCTATACGTCCATGTTATAATATGTGAGGAAGCTATACTGCCCACCCAACTTGGCCGACGATTTTGAATGGCTTACAAAAATGAAACTTTTTTTTTTTCACAGTGAAAATGTCGAACGTCCGTCTTCGAACGCCAACCTACGAATAACCCAGATTGACATAACAAAACTTGTGTGCTATTCATCACCAACGATTGATTATAAATATACCCGAGAATTTTACTATCTGCACAAGAACTGAGCCCAGATAGAAGAACTAGAATGCTCCTCAATGGGAGGCATGATGTTTTTACAGGGTACTTGGCAACATTTGGCTTTGAGATTTAAGGGAGCTTTATTATTATTATTTATTTTATTTTATTATTATTTCTTTTTTTTTTTTTTTTTTTTGTTGAGCTTTTACCTTCTCAATGCTCACTACCCAACACTCACCAAATATTTAGAATCCACTCTTCCCATCCATTTGAACAAGCGTGGAAGCAACCTCACGATGCCAAGCCAGTCATGTTTCAATTGCACGACATTCAGAAGTAGGCACCGGGGATCCTCGAGTACAGAGGCTGTACTTATGAGCTTTAATGACGTTTGGGAAATCTGTTGAAACAATTTTAGGCCTAACAAACAGTCGTTGGTATGGGTATGGGGTTGGTAGTGTATGGGTGATTTACAATAAAAAGAGCTGTACTTAAATGGCTTCATTTTTAATTTTGGGATTTTCGCCTATTACTCATCACGCTCTAGTAATGGAACGATTGTTTCTAGATACACATTTTAAAATGTTAAAGTTGTAAAACAATTTATCTACTTTGTATAGAGTGGCAATTTCAACAAAACGCATACTTTCCAAAATGTACGCAAAATACAAACTCGTGCAATAATTTCTTCGCTTTTGCGATTTGATAACGTTTCCGGCAATATTTTTGTTCGCGAAACTCAGCTTCCAAAAATCCAAAAACATAAGGAGCCAGTGCAAGAAGAAGTATGTGAAAACGTTCGAGCTCTGGCCCGTTTTTTTTTCTAAAATGACCAGACTACTAAGGAAGTTAGTACGTACGTTGGTGGGTATGCCGGGAATGCGTTCGTATTTCTTGTGTTTTACGCCCATTTTTGCGGAGTGTCTAACTCTTCTATAAGTAGGCAGATTGCAGGAAGTAGCATAGGAATTTAAATGTTCCAAAGAATGTCAAGCTGCCTTTTTAAAAGAAGCCCTGACCCAAACACCCATTCTATAGGTAGGACATACGATTCCTGGGTGCTAATACTGTTGTCCAGAAATACGATAATTAGAGTGAGGGGCAACGAGATGGCAAAGTGTTAACTCGAATTAATCAATGGGTGCTGGATGGAAAAAGGCCAGATTGGCAGGGAGCGGCCAAGTTTGGAAGGCTGTGTAGACACAATTCATGCGGCTATCAATGAAGGATGAGTTACTGGTAAAAAGTGGGATAACAAAGCAGCTGATTCAGAAGCTGAACAAACGAAAGTACCAAAAACGCAGCAACAGGAAGTGCTTGCTCACGAGCTAGAGAATTTCGATCGCCGACGCACATTGTCAGAAATTTGGGCTAGATTTTACTGGCCGGGGCCTCATAGTAACGTCAATGGAACTTGAGTGGTATCTATGTGAAATCTGTGGAAGGCTAGGAGAGAAGTAGTGATGGAAGAAATCTCCACTTCAACAGTACCTACGTTGTGGGACGTCCCTTTGAACGGCTCGGGTTTGATGTGGTTGGACCTCTGTCCTACTGGCTACCACCTGTGTCGGATGACCTTGTGTGGTTTCCATCACGCCCTCTACTCTCTCATTGATGTGATGGGTCCCTTTCCCATTGTGAAGGTCTTATCAGACAAAAGGGTATTTTTAGTTCATAATGGTTAGTTGGCTTTCTGTACAACTCTCATTGAAAATACGATTTATGAGTCGCTAATACATGTAAACACATGGTTTAGAGACATAGTGTTCTTATGCGTTGTTTAATATGAAACTTCACTTCGATATGTGAGATTCAAATGATCGGTGACTTCATTTCAATTGTAATTTAGTTATGATGTACATTTTAACCTTATGTATTTCATTAATTTCACGCCACTGTAGTAAGAGTGATTGAGCTGAACTGTATGAAATATATCAACATTAAACATTTGATCGTCATTCTTGACGAAGGTGCGTTGGGTGCTTTCTGTTTTCAATTATTGATTTGGAAGGCATTTGACCGGTTTTTTTTTTTTTTTTATTCAGAACTTGAAAGTAGTGAACAAGCCGAAGAAATATAAGAGGTAACACTCCAAGAATTGAGGTATTCAATGAAGCATGTTACGTCAGGGCAAGATAAAGGTAGGTAATATAGAGTCACGTGCACGGGAGGCAGTGGGAGGACTGGAATCCAGTCACCTTAATTGGGCCAGGTATTTCATTTCACCCCTACCCGGCAGGTATTTT
This sequence comes from Adelphocoris suturalis, assembly GCA_030762985.1. Taxonomy (NCBI): domain Eukaryota; kingdom Metazoa; phylum Arthropoda; class Insecta; order Hemiptera; family Miridae; genus Adelphocoris; species Adelphocoris suturalis. Next base: position 65,931,608 of record CM061045.1, on the reverse strand, counting down.
GTAATTCATTTGACGGAGTAGAGAGTATCCCTCTTCCTCTCTTGTCCTCTACTTGCCATCTCATCATCTGACACCTCGCCTGAACGTCAGATGATCTTTTTTCTCGGCAGTTTTGTAAGCACTAGAAAATATGAAAACGCAATGAAACGAAATGAGTTCCGGTTTTTCATTCTTTTCATTACTGTTCATTATTTTATTCTATCGGTGTACTTCTTAGCATGTATCCCAATAGATATGATTTAGGTATGATCATGATAACACCCAATCAAGTGATAAAAGAACCACATGGGAATTCGTTCCAGGTCTCCCTGAATTAGAATTCGAAAAAACGATAAGTAAGTGACACGCATACATAGACATACTTTTTTTCCACTTTTTCCCTCTCAAAGGGATTTTCCCACTTTTAAGAAGAAAAGAATGAAAATCAAATAATGGGAAGGACGCGCAAGTTTACTCAACGTCGGCCGAAGGGATCAAGGAAGATGCGGAAGTAGAAGGAGGGAGAGAGGAATGAAAGGGAGTGCCCCTATAGGATGACCACCAGTTGAGGTAAGAACCCCTTAAGGCGCGGGTGATGATACCACGAAGCACTCATGCCGAGATGCCCAACTCAAGTAATTCCATGACACTTTTACCGCACCCCACCTCGTGCCATGACACGGTCGTGACTATGACCTTGACGTTATTGGTCGTCACGCTGTTTAGCTCGGAAACCGCTTCTCGCAGGACATTACTGTCAAACTGAGACACACAAATAAATTTATGAAAAGCGTTTCAAAATGCCTCAATCAAAACGGAATTCACCAAAGAGAACAATTTCGGCCATTATTTCTGTTCTTCGACATTTCGATAAGCTGAGCTTCCGAAAAGTCTTTCACACGGAGAAATACCTTCATTATAGGACTCGGGGCGATAAAATGGTTAAATTCATCAGTAGCCATTTTGTGGCATAAAGAGCACAATTCCACTTGATCTTTTATGCAATACAGTTAATTCTAATTCTAATTAAGCATTTCTAACCTTAATCTTACGATCAGCTTTACCTGGTCCTCCCCCGAATCTTTATTCGCGATATCGCATTTCACCCCTCACGCTGACGATTATGCGTTGTACGAGTAATACCTACTAGTGGTTCTGGCGTTCCAGTTCGGCTTCCAGAGCATTTTTAAATTTATTAATTGTGGATCTTACACAGAGCTTTCCAAAAGGGTGCTATCCGTAAATTCGGTCCAAAAATCAAGTCTATTCCGTGTTTGGAGCCTGCCATATCGAAGAATTTGGTGAAGTTCTACCTCGCTGCTACGATGACCATTCTTTTCGGAAATCTTTCCCAATAGAAGATCGTGAAAATGCAATGGAAAAATAGGGGAACAGTCCAATCTCAAATACAAGAGATCACGTGACGTTCTCTCAGGCATCCACAAAAGCTATTAAAATTATAAAATAAAACGCTTAAAGCTCTTAGAACTGCTTGTAGCCAAATACGGGGGCATAGAATGGATTTACCTCCAACAAAACTCCCAATCTAGCACGGAAGGACAATATTGTGTCTTCAAGTAGCCTTCTTAATGTGACATTTATGAAGAATTATAATAGATTCACTCTCCTACGATTGGTAGTTTTCTTTTTAAAAATTTTCCAGGTTTGGTGCACTAGTGACGTTGTATTCGGCAAGGTACAGATGAGAGTTAGCAATGACGTTACCGTTACCACAAAAAGTAAAGTTCCAGTCATGCACCATGTCATCAAGAGCTTTTAACTGAACGACAAAGTCTCAAAGCGTCTATCAACTCTTTGCTGCAGCATAATATAGTGCATTTTTAAATTTATTAATGGTGGATCTTACACAGAGCTTTCCAAAAGGGTGCTATATTGTGGGTAAGAATCAATCATAATTCGGCAAAAAGGCAGAGAGAAAAAAGCTCGAAACGAAACATTTTTTTTCCCAGCACGAAAACCCCCAAAACTGCCAATTAAGGAGAATATTTACTTATTTTTTTAGTTCAATCCTTGACGTGGAATGCCCCGGTATATATATATATATTTTTTGCTGAGTTATGGGTAACGCTTATTGGGCAAACGTTTTGGATTTTGAGGGCACACACATACTTCATGTAGGGTCCTCTACAGAATAATTTAACAATTTGGTGTTTGTATTGGCTTGGTAAGGTATAATGTGTATGTTTTTTTTAAGTAGCCACTAGGAGGTATTAGCATGCTATTCATTACTCGTTGAATAAACAAATAATGACTGGAGGTTTATGCTCCACAATCATAATGCTGTTAACAGCAACCGCTAACACCACCTTGGCACATATATTATTATATACCTAGGTCACTCCAGGTTGTACCACGTTGTACCAGATTGTACCACATTGTTGGACTTCATTCACCCATCTCCGTCCTACATTAGAAATAGCCATCAAAATAACAACATCATCTAATATACAAAGCATCTACAAATTTAATTCAGCCTCTAACAAATTGTAGTGGGGTGCACTTCAGTCCTCCCCCCTCCCCCACCATTTTCAAAACAAGATTTCTTAACTTCAAACCACGGTTTTTCAATTTTAAAAATACGATTTGGATCGTATAACTCCTCCCTTCCTCATCATTGACGTATGAAACATCCTAAAAACCATTTTCATTACTTAATTGTATATTTTAAGTTGAGGGGCAGCACCAAAGTTTTCACCTCGTCAAAAACTTTAGTTCTGCCCCCCACTATCAAATTGGAGGAAGCAACTGGAAATTTAACAGATGTCTGACTGGTGACACAGATACACACTTTGTTCGAAAGTTGAGGAGTTTAGATGCAATATTATAAGAAAAAGCCTCTTGCAAAGAGAGACATTGGTGATTACTTCATTCAGATGCCTATACGTTTTGAGGATCAAATCTCCTAAATGCAACATAAAGCCCATTCCATCTGGTATGAGCAATGGCAGTGAGGTCACTGGTCTCTGTGCGGTGTCCTTTAGGACTTGCGCTCAGTAGGCCCTTTTGTTACCTAACTACCAAGGAGGGACCGAATAGTGGTCAACCGGGTTGCCCTGGCCATACGGCCGTCTTACAGACTCCAGCTTAGCCCAGAACCTCGAGATGTATGTGGGAGATGTCGGGGTGATTGGTCTATACGCCACTTCCAGGAGGACTGCCCGAACCTTATGGGCCTCTGAGTCCAGTCTAAGCCCCCCTCAGTGGGGGACGTTCTATCTGGACCAGATCAGTAGCCCCTATTGTTGTACTTGAGAGCCACTGGGCTTCCCTACAAAATTTAATTTCTGATCTCTGATTTGGTATGTGACTCTAGTCATAGTTGTATTTCACTTTGCTGATTATGTATGGGAACATGTATTTAGTTATAAGCCTATTCAACATCTTAGTCTTAGTTAGTTGTGTCATCTTATTTCTGAAGTTTTTATCCACTGTAAGGGCTAAACAGAGCTCATTTCTGTACCACTTAGAATCTTTTTACTGTTACTTTACTGATTTTTTACTGTAGTGCTTTTGAATCCCCATCTTCAGGGAAACTACCCTAGAATTTCAGCTTTCCAACGGTATAATTAATTTTTATTTTACTTCGCTAATTAGAGAAGAAAAGTATGTTTGTTTGTTGCAAAACATGGTATTTTCTATGAAATCGACGATTTTTGTGAAAAATTACGCTCTTAAAAAATTGAGTTTGGGGCCGGTATCTACAAGTTTTTTCACGATGGATCGAATGGTAACACTTGCAGATCTCCCCAACGCCGATATAACAGTGTTTAACACTTTAACTAACTACTACCCTTAAAAACTCATACAATGGGGCATAAAAATTGACTAAAAATTCGTGAGTAAGTGTAAAACTGTGTTATAGCAGAGTTGGGGAGACCTGTAAGTGTTACCATTCGATTCAGCGTGAAAGAATACGTTGAAACTGGCCCCAAACTCGAATTTCTTTAGAGTGTCATTTTTCACAAAAACCGTCGATTTCATAGAAAATCCCGTGTGTTTCAACACACTCTAATTAGCGAAGTGAAATAAAAATTGATAATACCGTTGGAAAACTGAAATTCTAAGGTAGTTTTCCTGAAGATGGGGATTCAAAACCACTACAGTAAAAATAGTCAATAAGCGGATTCAAAACAGTGAAATTTTGTCAACTTCTCAAAATTATGACTTTGATCTCATTTTTTAGCTATCGGAGCTGCTTAAAATTTTTGTATTGGCAACAGGGAGATAGGAGATTTACCGCTCTTTTCAATGGTGTAATCAAATTTTAATTTACTCATAAAATTGAGGGAGTTATGACCATTTTAGTGAAATAAGGTCAAAACTCGACAAAATCTTTGAAGTGAAATAACTTGGGAAAGAAGCCTCTACAAAAGTCTATGAGGGACTTTTTGTTGCAAATTAGTTGTAAAATCAATCCTTAAACATTGGCGAGTCGTGTCCCATACACCTATATACCTACCGTTACAATATTTATGAAACTCACGACAGAGAGATATTTGGGAAAGACGATGATATTAAGATGAGACCAACTTGTAAAGTGTAAGTTAGGTAGTTTCGTTGACTGATATGAGTTTCTACTGATAATTTGCACTAGAGCAGCAAAATTTGAGGTTTCGTATACCTTTCTCACTCAACTCGTTCAATCAAGCAAAATTTTCCGCAGACAAGTAAGACTGGTAGGTACATAAATAAGTTCATGGTAATAATGGAATACGTACATCTATAACTGGACTCCTCTTCTCACTATATTAGGGCTGCCATCCGTCTCGATTTCTCGGGACATGTCCCGATTTTCGAGGTGTCCCGGGAGTCCCGTTTCGATTTTTGAAATGTCCCGATTAACTTTTTTTACCGTCCTGACCTTGTCCCGATTTTTGAAGAAATCGAATCTTCGAAAAATTTCGTAAGGTAATTTCCTCAGAAAAGAATAGCTGGATACATTTATACCATCCCTTCACACAACCCTTTCGTTTAAAGAATTTTTTCACTGATCAGCGCTCAATGGACCAAAGAGAGAAACCCTCTTCTCGCAGAAACTATTAAGGCCGTAACCACCATCAAGACCAATCTCGACTTCACGTGCTCGGAATTTTTCAACTACATACATCAAAGAACACTAGGAAGTCCTTCGCTTAGCAGCAATAGATAGATAAGCGAAATGACTTTCAGATTTTAAAATAAGTTTCTCCAGAAAAGTATAGTTTCTTTACATGAATAGTTTGTGTATAAAATACATGCAAAAACGTTGTTCTTATATTTAATTTCCTTTGATTGTTCATATTATATCGTAATTACATTACCAGTTTTCAAAAATATTGTATTTTGGTAAAGTGTTCGGTAAGGTCATCTCGTCCCGAGTTTCGTCCAGATTTTTTTTTTTTTTTTGGCTGTCCCGATAAGTCCCGATTTCTAGCTCACACTGTCCCGATTTTCCTGGGACAGAAATAACAGCCCTACACTATGTACAAAACTTGATCTGTTGGATACCGTAGGATTTTTGTCTCATTAGGAAGGGGAGCAGTGCGTGATTAAAAATACCTACTCTTAGCATACTAGGACACAATCTTTGATGAGTAGGTATACAGGCAATAGAGGTGAGATTGGGAGGGTACTTGGAGAGTGGGAGAGAGGTACAAGGAGATTTAATAAATATACAAGTTCCACCAAGGGCGCCTCTTGAAGAGTTTCAATAGAAATTTACATAGAGGGAATATTGAATCAGGTGAGAGACTGCGATGGAAAGGGAAAGTGACAAAGAGAGAGAAGCAGCAGTGATGGTGGTGTAGGTGCCAGGGTGTGAGGAGGGGGAGGAGGATTTTGTGGTAGGGGATGTAGGCCACGCCTTTCGACGAATCAGAGAACGCCCTCCAGCCTCTGCGCTTTCCTATATCCTCACCCCCTCCGTGGCCTTCGTCTTGGCCATTCAATTTTCTGCCTTAACTTGATGAGCAGCCCCCAGTATCCCGCGCCAGCATGTGATCTGTGCCAAAACATAATATTTGATAACTGTTCAGTGAGGTTGCGCTTCGGTATCGTTTGCTGCCGCAAAGCATTGTCGAATCTACGTCACCTCCCGCGTCTTGTTGGGACTGTTTTCCGCTTTTGTGGGACTACGGCTTCAAGATTTTCTCATCACTCCCAGCTGCCGTAATGCTCAACAATCTGAGCATCATGAGCACCAATTCCGTAGGTGAGTGCAGTGTTTGTTCTCTTGTATTTATAAGACAATTCTTCATCTACACGTTTCTTATCTAAAGCTTTATTATCATATAATTTAAAACGAAAACAATTATTACCTAATGCAAGAGACGAAAGATAGAAGACCGAGAAATTAACATTGTGGATAGGTCCAAAGTTCAATGAAAGCCACTCTTACTTTCAAAGAAATGTCGAAGACGATGTGAGGATGTGGTTGGTACAATCACTCTAGGGATTTAATTTTGTTGTATCAACCTGTATTTCTTTCATTAGGTAGTCATAAGGCATGAATTACGAGCCATCAAATAAGTAGCATATGTGCTATAATAACACTGGTGACTTCTCCAATTTCTTAATTCCGTTTTCTCTCGTAAATGAGTATGCAGCTATCATTTGCTTCTTATCAAAAATTACGTTGACGAACGACAATAGTATTTTGTTATTAACAAGATCCACGACTTTATATTCACCCGTCTGTCAACTTTGCCTATCCCGTGAACCATGAATAGAAACTATGGTTCATGTTTCGTGACGTTGTTTTTCAAGAGTATTGGATAATCATCCTAGGACGTATTTAGAATTTGAAGAGTACGATCCTACTGTAATAATTTTCCTAAGATAAGTTTTCTGAAATTTGTATGAGGTAGTGGGGATAATTCGTAAGGAAATGACGAGTTTTACGATTAGATTAGATGAGAAATTCGAAAGCAAATGATTCTAAATAAATAATATAAGTCAATAATTTTCTGTACTTCTTAACCAAACAGACGTCCGCTTCAACGTTTGGTCAATTTATCCTTTTAACTATCAACACCTGGCACGTTTCTCACTCTGAGAAATTTATCTCTCTGATCTATCTCTTATGAGATATTGTAGTGGATATGTAAGTGGGTACCTGAACAATATCAACTAATTTCCAAGCTGATACCATTGAACTACATCTTTATAACGCTGAATGTATTGCCAATCTGGTTTGGTTGTTGTACTTGAGCCCATTACCAGAAACTTAATGCGGTAGGAAATAACTAGGTAAATGATCAGAAAGTGAGGCTGAGAAGTAGGTAATTAATTAGTTGCGAAACCATATCTAGTACCTATGCCGTTATTTAGGAAAATCTATCAAATCGATAAAATAAAGACTTTGTTATAGTCGGAAACGAACCCTGTTTGATTGATGGGTTGGTCATAATTTTTATGAATATCTATATAGTTCGCCTAATCCGTACAATAAAGGTTTCTATTGATAATAATGAGAAGCGAATCTCAAAGATGTAACATCCGCGTGCCTGTAATAGAACTGAATAAATATACCTATCCTTTTGCATTAAGATTGGACAGTAGGTAACTATAGGTTAGCAATTCCTAAATTAACTAGGATAACTATTTTTAACTGGGCAGTCTTTGGTTGTATTGTTGGATGTTCTAGAATGGAAATGTTCCTTTCTAGTTTGAATATCTTTGCAACGGGTACTAATTAAATGGAAATAGTTTGTAGGTATTTCTAAGTGAATAAAAAAATAAAATTAAATAAATAAATAAAACGCGTGATAGTGAGTAACTGATTTTAAACAGATCAGAGTTTATATTAGTCATTAAATTATTAGTAAATAGTAATCATTGTTCAGTTGAATGTATGAAAGGACCAGTAACAAGTCAAGTATCTCAGGTTAGTGAACTAGTCACCTGCTATGCAGTCAACTTAGATTTGTCGAGGTTCAAAAATACAGTTTGTTCTTGTAACACAAGCAGGCAGAGCCTCGTGCACTCATTATATAATATGATATGCAATCATATTTCAACGAAAATGATACCATAATTTGTGTAAAAACGTATTCAAAAGATCTCAAACCAGTTTCACGGGAGACCACAAAAAAATAATCGTATTTCTTGACAAAAATTAGTCATAAAATTATGACAACATTTAACAAAACGCATGTCAAAAAAATCAAAAACCTTACTGCAGGGCGATCCAGGTTTGTGAAAAACGAAATAAGGAAAATGCTAAATGCTACTGTTTGAATTTGTCCAGTGGAACATAAGTTCCTGGACCTGATTGAACCAATACAAAAATATCCAAAAGAAGAAAAAAAAGGTAGAATAAGTTGTTATCAAATCTCAACAACAGTTTTTCTCTGACTAAACCCTCTGACTGTGAAAACTATACCTGATACAACAAACGATCAGCTGAGTATTTTAAACAAATAACCAAAATAACACCTATAAGTTTAATATTTATTTATTTATCAATGAGAGACGTCGTAAAAAGCAGTTTCCAATCATTTAAAAGATTGTCAATTTGTTTCTGAAATTAATAACGCGTCATATGGAACGTTCGTTAGCTTTAATTGTGCGGAAAATAGTGAGAAAGTAATTGAAATATCTAGTCATAATTAATACCACTTTGCCCTCCTTATTCAGCTTGAATTGGTGCTATTGGTGTTTTTATTTTAAATAACGATTCGTGAAAGTTTCACCATAATCTTCGAAGTCGTTAGGAATGTAAGTAGAAAAAATGACACGAAAAAACGGTCCTTTCTTTGATATATGAATCTTATGTGTTAAAAAGTTGATACATTAATTATTTCTTTCATGTCGTTCCCTAGGGCCGGGATGGTTCTCTTGTTATAGACAGATCAGAATTAACTGACAGACATAGGTACCTAAATGAATTTTTGATATTTCCCTGTATACCTACGTAAGAACCATGCAATGCAAGAGTTACAGAAACAAGCTTTCTGTTTTGACAATATAACTTTTCTCTAGCCGTTTGGGGATTTGTGAAAGTAACACTTTCTATTCGACGCTTTACAATATGAAACGACATTACGGCTTCGATCATTAATTAGTTGATCATTTTAAAACTGGATTTTTACTACAGTACTCCATATTTATCGTTTTCCTATTTCGTTCATGTCGTTCCAGAGGGTTAAAATTGTCCACTTGTTTTCAGACAGAGTGGCAGAGGGCATGAAATGTTTCTGTTATATAATTACATTTCTCCATCGGGGGAGTCCTTGAAAAAGGTTTTTTGAGTCTGATTGCATTGCTTTCCTTTATTGTTCGGATAGCGGGAGATTTAATGGGTTGAAGTGTATTATGCACGAGTATAAGTCCTTAGAAACCTGACTCTGATCATACTTCAGAAACATGATTATGAATTGAGTGTTTCGCCGAAAAATCAGTAATAATACATTTGATGGGAAAACATGTTTTCAAAACAATAATCAGCCTAAGCCTAAGTTAAAATAATAATAATAATAATAATAATAATTATAAATTAACATAAAATGAAGGGAGGACCGTTCGATTGTCGAAAGTTGAAAATAATAATCAAGGAATATCTACAAAATCGGATATTCTAAGAAAACGTTTGAACTTGAGGTGCTCTGTAAACGATTGGAAACTTTAATTTTTGGAGTTGAAAAGTAATGAAAAATAATTGAAAAGTAATTGAAAAGCAATGAAAAACTGTTTTGAACAAATATTTGCACTGTAGGTTTAGCTGCACAAAAATGGTTACCTGCTTGAGATGTTTTCGCTGGCTCTCTGACTACTTAAATTTCGGCTATTCATCAATCATTAAAACACGCAATAAAATATAATCATAACCGTAGTAATTCAAGAACATCTCGTTAAGAATAATTCTGAGATATCGCTGAACACTTTGAACGTATTAATCTGTAATAATTATAATGGTAATGATTGAAAAATGTAAAGTCTTATTATAGAAATATAAATGAAAATGTCAAATTTCAATATAAACATAGTTAATTCCAGTACCTACAAAAATTAGAATGTTCAATACCCATTAAATATTGTACGATGAGTTATAATTATAGCTGAAATAGCGTACTTTTACATTTTGCTCAGAACTCATGATATAAGTATTTAATTTATTAATTCTAGACCGAAAATTGTTGATACTCCAGATCTATTCCATTATGCAAAGGACCACACACTTTTCTTATAGGATTTGGGTTTCATAGAATTCTTATGGAACTACGCTCTCAAGATAGTTTTCGATACCCTTATCAAAAGTCTCCATGGACTTCAAAAAATAAAACAAAATAATACTAATAATAATAACAATAAAAATAATATGATTGAAAAAAAATAAATGAATAAAATAAAATGAAAATGTCTAATAATATTAATGACAGGATTTTGAGTTAAGGTATACCAGATTCAAGTGCTGAAAATCGTTCAGGTCCTTTTATCGTGATATAGAATACCTGCAAATCATTACACCCACATATTAATGTATATCGAGGGGTGTTGACTCCCTGAACTATGTATGAGGCATTCCACGTAAAACGGGAAGCTCCAAAAATAAATCCTCTCCAAAATTGACCGTTTTCTAACAATTTGTATCTATATGTGAGGAAATAATTCCCCCCAAATTTCAGGGCTCTAAAATAATTTTTGACCCTTCCGCTGGTAGCCGAACTTTACAGAAAATAATAGTAAGGGTCTACTTCAGTGGATTTTATCGCTCTTACTTTGCAACCAAAAAATTCTTGTTTCTAATGTTCTTGACAGGAAAAATCTTGCTCTTTTTAGTGGTGTATTCAGTTCTTTGACAAAAACTATTTTTTACTAAAAAAAAAAGAAAGAAAAAAAAGCGTTTAAAAGTTGTAAAAAGTAATTTTTTGAATTTCGACATTCTTGGAAAAAATTATTTTTGCCTTAAATTGTAGCTATATTAGTGTAGAATATGTGCTCGAAAGAAAATTTTGGGATAGCCGGTCATTTGGGCAGAGCAGTCAAAGAATGAACCATTATACCACGGAAAACTCGTTTTTAGCCGTTTTAGCGAATTTTCGTAAAAAATGAAGCTATTGTGATGGCTCAACAAATTTTTAAATCAAAATTTTCGAAAAGCGTCTTCATTGAAATCCGTTTTGAGGCATTCTGAAACGAACCCTAGGGTTTAACAGTTTTTCATATGTATATGCATGTGCATTTATTTACACATACCTTTGTGTGTCATTCCAGACGATAACTCTCCTTGGGATCGAGGTAAAAATTCCGTTCTTTCGCAAAAAGAATCAATCTTTCCAAATAAAAGGATGAGTTTACTGGCCAGTACTTTATAAGCACATTTAATTGGTCAAAATTCAAAAAATTTGCTTAAAACATCACCAAAAATGGCTATAAACGAGTTTTCTACGGTGCACACAATTCTACTCGATTTTCATCGTCGAAATGAGTAGAATAATAGTTTTAAACTGGCTCCAAGAATCTGCTCTCCAGTTTATTTCAAAGCCGACCGCCGTTTAACGTAGCGCACGTAACATTTCTACAAATAAGAAGTTTTGTTCATGGTTCAAGTGCAAATGGTTTTGTTCATTTTAACTGCCATGTAAAATTATTCCATTTTCTGTAACTGGATTCCTAAGCATTTAGTTTAAGACAATGAAGCTTGAATTTGTTTAAAAATGTTTTTTCATTTTTTATTGCTAAGTAGGTACCTATTACTCTTGAAAATACCTATTTGAAGCGATAGATTCAGTTAAATGCTATTGCTTCTACATCTTCTACTTCACTTAATTTAAGTTCAACATGTTGAACTTCGTATTTGTAAAAATGTTAAAAGCGTCAGTTATGTCAGTATCTTCTGCGACTTTTAGTTCATTCTTTCAATGCATACCTACTGGAATATTTCACTGTTCTACTATTTCATTGTTCTCAACTCATCAGTTCATTCTGCGCATGTGCGAATGTAAATTACATTGAGTATAATTTTTTAGTTTCTTAATTGACCAATATGACGTTTCACGCTACTTCTTGATTTACTCTTTTCCGCTGAGGAATTATTCAAGATCATTTAAAACGTTTCAATGATCTATACATTAATGGTACTTTTCGAGGAAGCTATGTGTCACACCCAACTTGGCAGATGTTTTCGTTTTAGAGCATTCTGAACAACTTTCTTTCCTTGTCTATCTTGTGTGAGTCTGTGTGTCTGTCGTGTGTCCGCAAATCCTTGTTACAAGCTTAATTTCCATAATTTTCAACCGATATTGAAGAAATTTTCAGGGAATATGTGGGTTAGATTTTAGATGGTCCCCTATTAGTTTAAGTATTTCTAAAACAATACCACTCTGCGCATGCGCGAATGTAAATTCTAATAAGCATTATTTTCTCACGCCGAAGTCGTCCGATCTCGCTCAAATTTGGAGGATAGTTGGGAGATAAGATTTGATCAACCCATAAGAAATCCCGAAAAAATTTTAACATTAGTAGCTACTGCGCATGCGGGAATGTGTAATCCTTGAAAAGAGCATAATTTCCACAATTTTCATCCGATTTTAATGAAATTGTTGGGGAATGTGCGGGTTCGGCTGTAGATGGTCATTTGGTCACCTACCAATTTCATTGTTCTCAAATCATTACTTCATTCTGCGTTTGCGCAAATGTAAATTACTTAAAGCATAATTTTCTCGCTTCCTATTTAACCGTCTTGTACGTTTCACGCTACATGTTGATTTACTATATTCCGAAATGGAATTTTTCAAAATCATTTAAAACATTTCAGTGAAATATACATCATTCAGGTTACGGATACGAGGGAGTTATGTGCCACACCCAACTTGGTAGACGTTTTATTGGTGTTTTCTGTCTAAGATCAAAAACTAGATGTAAACTTATTAATGTCATTATTTGAGCTTCCTGGGCCTATTAAATTAGTTTTATGATGAGGTACCTATTATAGTTTTTTTTCATTAATGAATTGTAGGTCTTTCCCCACTTTGGCAAAATTGTAGTACCTACCCACGTTGTTATATCAAACATATAAATGAATAAATAAATGAACTGAAAAATCAGAAGAATTAAATCGCAGTTTTTTATTACATTGTTTAAAATGTTTCCGGAGTCCTCAGACGGTGATGCGAGGTATCGGATATAATCGTTGCCAATCTAAAATGTATCAGTATATTATGGAATGAGGGTGAGTCGTCTGACAGTGGGGGTAGTAGAGGTCTCATGGTGGACATGGAGGTGGACATGGAGCGATGGATATTGATGGATACATTGGAAATATTGGACCGTTGCAATGAGAGGATTCAACGTGTGGTGCAACAGGCACCGCAGAAGCTCAAAAATGGGCGAATAAAATTATTTAATTAAACACAAATGTTTTTATTGGTGACCAGATGGCTTGATTGAGGTTGAGATTGGTCTTTTAAACTGGTTCTTCAGGTCAAACTCCCATATAATTTATCTGCACAAAAAAGTAAAGTAAAGTAAACAACCATTCCAGGTTTGGGCTTCTAGTCCGACTGCCTCAGTCATCAGCTGTCCTATTAACGGAGGATCAGAATTCGCTCTGATGATTTGCCTCACCTCCTTGAGTGGAAAGTGTTGAGCCGTACAGAAGCGTAAAAAACGTATAGTCATGCAGCATGATCGTGTGACCGAATTTCAGTAAATTATCGTACTATATATTACCAATGTTACATTGTTTTGGAAATTAAGGGCTTTGAGGGGAAAGAAATTGTTAACTATAAATTGTATGACAAAAAACTCTTTCTAGATAACATTCTGCGATTCAAAAAGAGATTTTGGATTTTTAACTTTTTTTGGAGTTTTTATCGATTTTTAGTACATTTTAATGTAATTTTGATTTCAAAATTTTCCGAGCCATTGCAATAGCTTCATTTTCTACGAAAATTCGCTAAAATAGATAAAAGTCTGCCAAGTTGACTATGGCACATAGCTTCCTCGTTTACGTATTATGAATGTATATAGATCATTGAAAAGTTTTAAATGATGTTGAAAAATTCCATAGCGGACACACGACAGACACACACAGGTACACACAGACAGACAGACATGGAACCGAAGTTGTTCAGAATGGTCTAAAACGTAAAATGCGAGTAGAAATTTTGATTTTGGAGAACAAAATTTTTTTTCTCCCGAAATTGAAAACAATGCTTCCGTTGCCTATAGGTACGGTGACCATATTTATCTTAAGCAAAATCGGGACGGATAGAACTATCAAGGGGGTCTGAGGGGTATAGAATACCCTCCATGGGGAGGAGGGTCCGGGGGTCCACCCCCGTAAAAGTTTGAATTTTTTACCCTTTAAAAGTTGGTTTTTAAGCCTATTTCATCCATTCAAACATTGGTTTGTTAAGAGCTTCGTATCAAACTAAAAATATGTAATATTCATTAAAGAATGTGGCACTAAGAATTACATGACAAAATAATTTCAAGAAGTTTATTACATACACAGAAAGAATATGTACCTTTTGCACGAACAAACTGAACTTCACGAACAACAGGTAAGTTTTTATAGTCAAATAAACAAACATTAATTTTCCAAAAAATGAAAAAATAAAAGTTAACAGAGCAGTCTGTTTACATCATTGTTCTTGTTATATTTTTTCACTAGGGCCAGGGTTACTCTTTTTACTCCAGTCGTACTTCTGTGTTGAGGAAAGTGCTCTCAGCAAGGAGTCGTCTTTTCTTATTTTGTCGTAGATTTCAACACACGACAAAGAACTGTTCATTTGGACAATTAGTAATGCTTTAACACAGCCTAGTGCCATTGAAGATTTTTCTGCGGTCCAAAAGTTGTTTATCAATGAGAAAGCTCGCTCGACTGAAGCATTTGTTCCTGGTAACGAAAGAGAAAATTCTACCAGAGTTTTGAGATTAGGAACGCTTATTTCGTTTTTCTACAAGTCCTGAAATAAAGTCAGCCACCGTTGCTCAGTTGATAGTTTTTGTTCTTTCCATTCAGCCAGGACGACATCAGGAAGCTGTGTGTTCAGCACACTAAGCTCATTGAACAAATCATCAAGCGAGAGAGGTGGCCTATCTTGAAACAAATCCCAACTTTCCTCTAGTTCTTCCCACTTCAGCTGCTTCTTTAAGTCTATTCAAGACAGTTGACTCAAGCTGTCAACGTTTGATTTCCAATGATCAAAATAAGTAATGCAGTGGTCATAAAAAGTTCCTACTGTATTTTTCACCTCTTGTAAATCGCATGCATTTCCTGCAGCAACACTGTTTCTTTGAAGTTCCTTTACTTTCATTGGTAGAAATAAAGACTCTTTTCTGTCAACCAAGTTTTTGTAAAGAATCAAATATTCATTTGCTGCCTCTGTGGCAGAAACCTTCGCTGAGGTCGAGGGGGCCAACACAGTTGGGTCTCCAGACTGCTCCTGTGAATATGATAATAGTTATGTGGTGTGCGGTGTAAAGAAATTCCACGGTACTAATCATTCATTTTAAAATAAAGCTAATAACTTTTCATGATGATTTGGTTTGAAAAAATCTTTATTGGTGAAAATCGGGACATTTCTTTCCCAATTCGGGACCCCGGGACACAGGCTTTAAAATCGGGACTGTCCCGATAAAATCGGGACGTATGGTCACCGTACCTATAGGTAGAATCGGCAGCACAGCTACTTGGACGGTAGACCTTTGCAGCCACCCATCCAAGCTCGACGTTGCTTAACTTCGCTACTCACCAGAGAAACAGTTCATTGCAACGCCTAACCCGTACAGCACCCGATCTGCACAATCCACAATGCAGATTTCGAACGATGAGTCCGAATTATCAGTCTTTCACCTTTAATTACAATAAATGTTACTACATTTCTTAGAAATCCATCCTCTGTTTGTATCTGCGGTATATTTCAGTTCGTAATAGACCATAGTCTCGGCATTCGTGCGATATAACTATCACAAATATTACGCGTACCACTTGGCTCAATAGGATGAATTATGTCCGGTAAATTGCAAGGCATGCCAAAGCAAAGATGCAGCGAAGCGTCACGTGGATTGTTGTTGTCCTTTGATAGGTAAGAGGGTCCAAAAGTTGGTACAGGTTAGGGTTGTAGTAGCTAGTTAACGAACTAAACCACTCGGCGGGTGGCTGAGTCATTACCAATTCAGTGTGTGCGTGTCCATGTTCGCCTTGACGGTGAAATGGGGATCGGTCTGTGCGATAGACACGCTAATAATGCTAAGTGATGGCGGCCATACGTTTCACTGAACAAAAGCGCTCCAATTCAAGATTTCAGTTCCTAGGTATATATTGCAAGTGCTTACATTATTTTTGTAGTAAAAGCAACTGTGAACGTTGGATTCAACGTTGGTTTTCCAAACTGTACACGTATAATGAGTGGTCGAACTGTCACTCAATTTTGGACTAAATTGTTTTTATTGTAAGCCCACTTCTGCGTTACATTCGCGTTCTGCATTTTTCGGAAACCCATCAAAAGCGTCTTTCCCCCTCAAATCAGCTGGGTCAAACATCATTATTCGAGATGGAACAGTTTGGTTGTAACTATACCTATACGATTAATCCAATGATTACAGTAAGGGAAGCTTGAAAATTAACCAACACAAAACACCACCCACAACAAAACAACAAATCATTTCTTGAAGAGGAAGCCGTTAATCAAACCCAAACCTCGCATGGGTCCCTAGGTTCCCTCACTCGTAGTAATAAATGTTGAATTCCACTAACGAAAATCTCGATAAGAAGACCTTTTGATAAGACATATAAATAACGATAGACGTTCCCGTATGCCTTGATTTGACCTCTTGATAGCGCAGTCAGTCCAGTTTGAAACTAACCAATATTCGCTGCCACAAATTACGCAAAAAGTGAAGGGACAGTGCCACACTAACGCGTCCTATTCGTTCTCTTTGTAGCTCCTTTTAGCGAATTTTAATTGAAAATTAAACTATTGCAATGGCTATAGAAAACTTAAAGTCAAAATGTTCGAAACATTTCTTCATTGAAATCCGTTTTGAGAAATACTGAAACGAATCCTCGAGTTTAACACTTTTTCATATGTATATATATGTCATAGGTATATATATATATATATATATATATATATATATATATATATATATATATATACATATCTATATATATTCCAGACGATATCTCTCCTTAGGACTGAGATCAAAATTCCGTTCTTGCGCCAAAAAATCAAGCTTTTCAAACAAAAGAACGAATTCGTTGGTCAGTATTTTTTTGCACATTAAATTTGTCAAATTCCAATATATGTGCTCAAAAAATCACTATAAATGGCTGAAAACGGCTATAAATCGTTAAATTTGTATTTTTCTAGCAGAATTTTAGTCAGAAGAAATATATTAACAATGAACTAGATCAATAAAAACTTATGCTGAAAAATGAACCTAAATTTAATCAATATTGGCCGAAAAATAGATAAAAACTACAGAAGAAAATAACGAAAAATCCAAAATCTTTTTTAATTGTCAAAGATCATACAGAACGAGTTTTTTGCCATAAAATTGGTAGGTAGCTAACAATTCATTTTTACTTAGTCGTCCTGTATTTTCCAAACGATTTGAAATAATGTAGTACCCCTCATGCTGCATGACTGGAACTTTTTGTGACTCATACCTAATTAGCATTGCTAAGTCTGTTCAAAATATTTCTGTTGTAAAAAGAGATATACGTGTAAAACTGAGTTTTAAGATCAGATATCTTTAGCTGCTCCAATAGCTGAGATACCTACTGATTTTCAAAGTTATGCACCGTCTTACGGTGTACGGAAACGAGTTTTCTCAATTCTATTCGTTCAAATTAAAATCTCTAGAAGATAAGGAGGACGAATGAGGAAGCGAAAATTTGAGGAGTTGTTCTGTGGATAGTGTAACTCAGAAAAAATAGTAGCAGACCGAAGCTAGCCCGTGCTCCGTGTATCTAGAATCCAAACCACAAAAAGTGATGCAGTTTCCTCTTGGAAATTCACTTAAACTTCGCTGAAAACAGTGACAGGAACTTTTTTCGTAAAAAGAAAAATACTTCCTTTTAGCTGAGCTCATGTTGAATAAATTCCATGTTTTAAAAATTTGTTCAGAGTGAAAAATGACTCGGCTACAATTTTTAAACATAGATACAAAACCTCCCTCGCGATTTTGGCATTTTCCAAGAGCTTGCTCCACAGCTCCTTAAAATCAATTTAATGACTATGGGGTCTGATAACTTTTGGGTTTGGCTCCCCCAAGTTTACGGAATGGGATAGTAATAGTTGTGGAGGGATTCAGATATGTTCATTTGGTGGGGTGGGGGATTTGAACTTCGGCAACACTGTGCGTCCTAGAGAAATGTTCATCCGAACCGAAGTTGTCGAGCATTAAAAAAGCGATCAAGTCCCACATTTTCGTAAATTATTGTATTATATTATGTTACATTATTTTGAAATTTGATCTCTTAGAGTGCAAAAAAATTGGTAACTACCAGTTTTATGGCATACAAATAGTTCTAAATAACACCTCAAAAGAATTTAGGTATCACTTTTCCTTGTATACATCAAAGACACCAGATCAATCGAACAAAGTTCACATTATATCTCATGTAAGGCCGGCTTCGGGTACCACGATGCGTGGGTGGAGGGGGTGGGGGGCGTCGTGGGTAAAGAAAAAAATTAAATAATACTAATAATAAATGAATAAATAAAATAAAATCGATTGTAGTGCAATGGGGAAATTTCACGGTTATTTTTTATTCGCTCAATAGAAATATCTGATCGAGAGCTTTCCAAAAAGTTTCTATATGATGGGTATCTGAATGGGCTCTTGAAATTCATTTGTAGATGACGTCACTGCCTCTGCCCGCCTGGGGGGAACCCTCGTCACCCTTGCGCCAAACTAAACGGTCTTTTGAGCTGAAAATGTGTACTTAGGGGTTTTCATGTGCGCTGATTCCGAATCTAAGGTAAAAAGTGTGAAATTCCAACACATGAAAATTCCCTATTTTACCTTATAAGCACTTGGACTACTGTATTTGTCTCTGTGTTATAATGCACAGCTCGTAGGAATGTCTCGTTTCTTCTCGCTCCGTCTCAAGGGTTGGCAGACGTATTTTATTCGAAGTATTTGAATATTTTTTCGTTCAAGATAGTTTATACTCCATTTTGAACTTGAAAGCAATTGGACATTGAACAGAAAGTTGATGTCATTGTGTAATTTACCAGCCGCATGTCGAAAGTAATCCACAAAACTATTCTATCTCTTAAATGAAATGGGTAATTATGTGTAAATCAATGTATTCCCAAAGCAGTATGTTGAGTTCACATCATATCATATATAATGATATTTCAATTTTTTTCCTATAATTTTCTTCCACCTATCTTTTCATTATTTAATTATTTATTTATTATTAATATTTGTATTAGTTTATATTTTTCTAAATTAGTATTTTTGTACTTTATTAGATATCTTGTATTTCTTTCACCCAACGTCAGTTACGTACTATAATAAGCTACCTAGATTGGTATGAGTTTTACACCGTCAAAGAAGAAATGAACCAAAACCAGTCTTCTCCTTTCACCCATATTTCACAGCTATTAATTGTTAAAACAAAAACAAACACATTTTTCAGAAAACAACAAATAATGACAAGCTTTAATAAAGAACATGAGGAAAAAATTAAGATAGAAACAGCAAAAAATGAATCAAAGAGAAGTACTTAATAGGAGTAACATTCAACTAGTATTTTTCACTTCAGCCACAGACTGTCTTGTCATTCTACCAATCAAGAAGGAAAGTGAGTAACCCAGGTTACCCACCTATTAGTTCAAGTAAATTTAGTGACCGTTTCCGCTCAAAAATAAAGTAAGGTAAAAAAGTATGAAGTATTTTTAACGGGAAAAACGTTTTCCACGTTGTGTGTCTGCCACGTGGGTGCGTCTGTCTCGTATCCCTAACATGAATCTGTAGACCATTGAAATATTTTAAGTAATCTTTACAAATTTCATAGTGAGAAATAGTAAATCAAGATGTAGCATAAAACGTCAAAATTGGTCAATTAGTAAACTAGAAAATTATGCTTGATGTAATTTACGTATGCGTCATTTACAAACATACAGTCAGACGCATAACGAATGTTCTAATACATATAATACGAGTGGAGATTTCGATTTCGGAGTCAAACAATTTTCCATCATCCGACAGAGAAACCTTGATGTAGAGGAGAGCGCGGAAACACGAACAAATCGGAACGATGAGCCATCGTGGTAGTTGGAAAACCGACCGGAGGCGGATTGCCTCGTACGGCACATGCGCCGCTCGCGCGTCCCGTACACATTGCTACACAGGAATAAGTTGAGACAATAATTATACAGCCGCAAAAAGATTCAATTTCTGGTTTTGAACCAGAAAGAAAATTAAAAGACGTGAAGAGAGTGACAACTTGACTTTTTTGATGTATTTGTAAAATTTGTACAAATTGTACGATACAGCTTTCTCTTGAGCGCCTACAAAGCATGCGACGACTCTGATCTCTCTCTCTCTCTCTCTTTTTTTTTTTTTTTTTTTTCTTTATTGGCATAGTTTTGCAACATACAGCCATAAATAAAAAAACAAGCATAAATCTTCTGGTATTAATTTAAAAAAATATTTACAAAAACATCTTATTATTTAGACTTATATTCTAATATCATTTTCTTCTAAAAATTCCCATAATAATAGAAAAATAATCACATTTCCCTCTCGTAAAATACATTCATAATTAAAAGGTATTTCCAACATCCTATATGACCTCTGGAATAACCTGTCCCTAGAGACAGCATAATGCTCGCACTGCATTACAATATGCTCCTCTGATCTCTTGATTAGGTACATAGTGGAGATAGGATGTACGCTGTTTTGGTTTATTATTTTCAGTGATGAACCTTTGTAATCGACAAAAAAAAAAAAAAAAATTATAACCTCCCCCTCAAAATTTGTTGGTTTACGTTTCAAAATGCGTAGAATCCAAAATTCGAATTAAAAAAATCCGTCCGTCCGCCGTACGCCGTCCGAAGCTTTTTTCAAAAAGTATTGGACCAAACTTTAAGAAATTTGGCTTAAAAATCATTTATTGGCCGTGGATGTGCAAGTAAGATCGGCGTCACGTTCGATCAATACTAAAGCGCATAACCTATGGGCTGAAATATTCAAAAATCGAGATATTGAAATCTTTGAATATAACAGTAATGATTTTTTGAGTTTCGTTTATAGGTATCCGCCCAAAGAATCGAACGAATCCACTCCAGTCGCTATGCGTTTATTCGTTTGCTTGCCCAAAGGCGACAAGAGAAAAAAAAACATCAACACGAGAGTGAATCGTAACCAGTAAAGCATATCAAGATTCGCCTTGAAAACTATGACAATTGTATCAACAGATAATATCATTCAAATGGAATTCTAACTTCCCGAAATCGAGTTTATTATAACTTCGGTATCGTATTATGCTTGTGAAGCGTAGGTTGGAAATCACCTCATTGATTTTCAGTTGCTTGGACAAGAATGATACTAACAGTAACAACCTAGAAATATGTTGAGCATTGGGGTTACCATGACTTAAGAGTGACAATGAACGAGTGAACAAATGGAATAAAATGAATCTTTAGAAATCAACATAGGTAGGTGGTACAGTAAAAAGCTGTATTCAATCGAATTACCTACTTCAGTTATATTAATTTATTAAATTATTGATTAGTAAATACTTAGGAATTATTATTAATTAAATTATTATTTCTATTCCAATAACAGAAGGTTAATTACTTCCGATTCTACCAAGGTCAGAACGTTTTAGCCAATTTTCTAAGAAAATGAAGCTAATGCAATGAATCCAACATTTCCTAATGAAAATTCGATTTGAAATTCCTTAATTCGCTTTTTGATATGTGTATGCAGAGTTTGATCAAGAAGTTCTGGTTCTTTTCAATTTGAGCGCGAACAGAGGGTCGTTGAAACTTTTCGGTGGTCTCAGCGTTACTCTTTCCAAGTCACCTGGTTATTTTATGTTGGTGTAATATTTTCAGTTCCCGTGTCATTCTGATCAGCTTCGAAACCTCCGATGCTAATTTCTCTCCTAATTGACTCGCGTTGCTGACATTTAATGGAGCTCGTTCGGAAAACCTCAAAAACTATTACGAGGTTCGGCGGATCACTGAATAGCTGATGGAGCCTCTGAGGCTAATTTATTTCCTTTTCAACCTGCCGTTTTACTAAGTTTTTTGTTTTGTTGTTTTCATATTTTTAGAAAAATTTTCAACATTCACCTACTGTAAACCGTAAAATTGTGGAGTCCTGAGCTGTAAAGGTGTGAACCTTTTTGGGAGGCACGATGCGCCAGGTTTTGATCATTTACTAGATATATTGGGGCTTAATAATAATTATAGACCAATGATCTGCGTAGAAGGGCTATCTAATACAGAAATAATAAACCTTTGTGTAATAATTTGTAGCGTTTTTTTTTTTTTTTTTTTAATCTCAAATACTGAGAGAAAACCAGCGATATTAAGCTCCGACTTGAGCCAAAACAGAATGAAATCTGAGCATTTCCCTAAAAAAAAAAAAAAAAAAAAAAAAAAAAACATAAAATTGAGCATAACAAATAAACTAAACACTTTTGTATTAAAGTGCAGAACTGGGTAATAACGGAGTTGAGAAGATCTGCGAGTGTTATCGTTCAATTCAATGTGAAAAAATACGAAATACGTAGAAACCGGCACGGTCAAACACGTATTTCCTTTGGGGGTTATTTTTCATAAAAACCCTCGATTTCATGGAAAAACCCATGTTTTTCAACCTAGTAACATACTTTTCTCCCCCAATTAGCACAGTAAAAGTAAATTAGACTAGACCGTTCAAAAGTTGACAGTTTAAGGAAGTGTTTCCAGTAACATGCGTGAGATTTCCGTGGAATTATTCGTGCCGTCCAGCGGGTTAAAAAATACGCATCAAGGATAATTTTTTCACTTTGGGGTAGATTCCTGACTGAGTTACCTGCATAATCTAGCACATTAAGTAGCCGAACCGAAAGGAAATTCAACGCTCTTCCCAACGGTATTCTCTTCTTTTTTTTTTTCTTTTTTTTTATTTTTTTCATTACTTTAAAAATTAAGATAGTTATGGCTATTTTAGTATTTTAATAACTAAAGTCGAAAACACTTTGAAAATCTTAAAAATTGAATAACTCAAAAACAAAGCGTTACAAAAAAAAAAAAAAAAAATAATAAAAAAAAAAAAAAAAATAATAATAATAATAAAATAAAATAAATAGGTAAATACGATAAAATAAAAATAAATAAATAAATCTCTAAGAGGAGCGTTTGATCAAAATTAGAATAGAATAGAAAATAGTAGAATTGACCCCTAAGAGGTTCTGGACCATAAGTGTAAACACCCTGTATTTTGTGAGCAGGTAAATTGGTACATACTATAACTTAGTATATATATGTTAGTGTAAACATATCAATAGGTTTCTTAATGACCAGGCAAACCACGGGTAACCGGATATACCTACTCTGGGTAACGGGATAAATAATAGGTAACGGGACAAACCACTGGTAACGGGACTAACCACTGGCAACGAGACAAGTCACGGGGACGGGATAAACCACGAGTAATGGAGCAAAATTGTTGACGTGGGACCGACAACAGCAGCGGAAACGTTACAGCAGCTACCATAAGTACCTATTTACATTTGAATATGACTAGCTACCTACCGGTAAGGGGAAAAACCACGGGTTACGAAAAAATTCATTGTTAATTCTATTAACAATTATAAACGGTGAACCACTATAAACAGCGGTGAGGGCGCTTAAGCTATTTTTGTTCCTATTAAACTCCAGATGCTGAATTTTTGAGCGGGGTCCCTCTGGGTGTGGTACGCATAGTATAATTTCGAATGGATTACGATTGGTTCTGTAAATATTTGGTCTACCGATGCAACTTCAATTTGCCACAGCGAAGTGTGGCTGGGTACAGCTAGTAATTTATAGTTTTTGGTACTCAACAACTTTGATGCGTATCAAAATGTCTGCAGTCGAACAGCTTAGGTATTATTGGTGAAAAATTGATAATTTGCAATTTGAGCACATCTTTGTGGCGCCATCATTTTGTATTTCAACTGTTTTGAGATGACATACATCGATATTAGTATTCTAGGGGTAAAAGGTACATCATTTTTTTATTTGTTTTACATCTACTAAAATCAGTAAAGTTTGCAATTGGCTTTATGACTCATCCGCTCAATTCGGAATTAAACTTTAGGACAATGGGGATCTGCTGCCTTTAGTCACATACAGAAAATCCAAGTGACACATAACGGGGGAATCGCGTTTGGATAAAAATGGTGCAAAACGCCATCATGCGTTTTGGTCAGCGTCTCAATGCGTTTTGGTGTACACCTCAAACGAAATGTAATGGGTTTGGGTACAGTATTTCAGAGTTAAAATCCATGCAATTGACTATTAATTATGAAACACAACAAATATTGAATAATGAACAATAATCCATGCCATCGTCCTTTTAAATAATAATTAAAAAAACTCTACTCACAGTCGTTTTCTTCCTGAAAATCGTGATAATAGCGGTTACTCACGGCTCCTAAATATTTTATTATATCATTATCCAGTGTGTAATGTTCCCACTGTTGTGTATCATAATTATGATAATAATATTATTCGGTAGATATATACTTTTTGTATAACGTTTTTGGAACGGTAAAATCTATTAATTTGCCTCGATTAACGCTTTTTGCCTTCAAATCTGTTTCTGCTTGGATGTTCTTCAATATCGGAATCACTAAATGGACAAGAAATGCGGAGAGTAAAATTGTTTACGGTATTTAACGTGAAACGATTCGAGGCCATTTTTAATAGGCAATTAGCTGATTATTGGGGCAGCTGCCCATATTGTTGGTGGAAAAATGCATTGTTGTTTAATATAGTTAGTCAAAACATGGTAAGTGAAATCCATCGCTTCCGAAGGAGCATAGCTTTAGAGTGGTGAATGCGTCTTTATCTATAAAACCATTATAGACCTGTTCGTGTGGAAGGAAGTTCAGTGATATAAAATTGTCAGCCATATACATGTTTTAGTTTTTTGATAGTTGGTTTTGCAGATGCTTTTAGCGAATTTTCGTAGAAAATGATCCAATGGCTCCAAAAATTTCGAAAACCATCTTCATTGAAATCCGTTTTGAGGTATTCTGAAACGAATCCTAGAGTTTAACGATTTTATATATAAATATATATACCTATCTATTATATATATATATACATGTGTGTGTGTGTGTGTGTGTGTGTGTCATTCCAGACGATAACTCTCCTTAGGATTAAGATAAAAATTCCGTTCTTGTGCCAAAAATAAAGCTTTCTAAATTAAAGGATAAGTTCGATGGCCAGCACTTTTTGAGCATGTTAAATTGGTCAAATTTCAAAAAATGTGCTGAAACATCACTAAAAATCTAAAAATGACTAAAAACAAATAAAACTCGTTAAATTTTTATTTTTAGCAGAATATTACTCAAACAAAGTTTATTAACTATGAAACTACGTGGAACCACAAAAAGTTTATTCGGGGATGTTGATCGCTTCGCTCGCAAGGTATTGCTGTATATTTGTAGGAAAAAATCCGCTACGCTCGCCTCCACGTCCAGCCGGGGGGCAAGCCCCCCGGACCCCCCATTAAATTGCTCGCTTCGCTCGCAAAGTGTGGCAGATAGGGAATGTTGCTCGCTTCGCTCGCAAAGTGTGGTATGTAAGGAATGTTGCTCGCTTCGCTCGCAAAGTGTGGCTGTATACATGCGATGTATTACAATTGAAACATGTAGGGGATGTTGCTCGCTTTGCTCGCAAACGGTAGATCCCTAAGGGTAGGTTTAACGTGTGTAGGGGATGTTGCTCGCTTCGCTCGCAAACGGTAGATCTCTAAGGGTAGGTTTAACTTCTGTAGGGGATGCTGCTCGCTTCGCTCGCTTGAGGAAGTTATACTGCCCAGCCAACTTGGCAGACGTTTTTTTCAGTTGGGAATTCTTACAAACAAATTAAATCTTATAAAACTACGTGGAACCACGAAAAGTTTATTCGGGGATGTTGCTCGCTTCGCTCGCAAGGTATTGCTGTATATGTGTAGGAAAAAGTCCGTATTTATTCTGTTGAAATGGCTCTCGCTTCGCTCGCAAGGTACCTATGTGTATCTGCTCGCAAATGATAGATCCCTTAGGGTAGGTTTAAAGTCTGAAGGGGATGCTGCTCGCTTCGCTCGCTTGAGGAAGTTATACTGCCCACCCAACTTGGCAGACGTTTTTTTCTGTTGGAAATTCTTACAAACAAATTAAATCTTATAAAACTACGTGGAACCACGAAAAGTTTATCAAGGAATGTTGCTCGCTTCGCTCGCAAGGTATTGCTGCATATTCCGACATGTGAATAGCTAAAACTACCTACGAATTTGCACCGCTTGGGATTTGGAACCCCAAAGGGTGTTAGGGCATCATTAGCGACTGTTATGTGACCGTTATGAATAGCTCGCAAGAGTGCAAGAGCGAACTTTGAGTCCCTTCAACTCGCATTATTGTGAAACAGCGGCCCGGGTCGATTAAAAATGTAATTTTAAACGCTTTGCTCGCTTCTTCTCGCAATTTGACCGACTTAACGTCACTTTTTTCGATATCCGATTTCGGATTCAGATTCGGCGGACCCAAAGCTGTATTTCGCCCGCGAAAACCGTTCCGAAAAACGTACCTTTATGGGGTATATTTTAATCGGAAAAAACCAAGTTTTTCGGCGGACTTTTCGAGAAAACGGGTCCGTACTCTCGCATTTTTTTGACGCATTTCCCGATACTTTTTTCGCGATCCGATCGCGCCGTCGTCTTCCTCGTAGGAAAACCTACGAAACCCGTATTTTTCCGGAATTGTCAACGGCCGTTTAGAGGGGTAGGGGAAGCGGGGAAGTCCAAAAAGCGCACATTAATTATTACTTCGACCCCCCTCCCGCCCTACGGCCCATGGTTCGGGTGGGATTAGAAAATTTTAAATTCGCTTATACACCCTATCGGAAAATCCCAAAAAGATCCCCTCACTCGTAGACTCCCCCCACTCAGCCGTTTGGCCGTGCATAGACACGACAGACAGACAGAGCGACAGACAGACGGAGTTTCATTCTTATTAATAACTAGCCGCTCCGGCTCGCTACGCTCGCCTCCACGTCCAGCCGGGGGGCAAGCCCCCCGGACCCCCCATTAAGTTGCTCGCTTCGCTCGCAACGTGTGGCGTGTAGGGAATATTGCTCGCTTCGCTCGCAAAGTCTGGCATGTAGGATATGTTGCTCGCAAAGTCTGGCATGTAGAAAATGTTGCTCGCTTCGCTCGCAAAGTATGGCATTTAGGGGATGTTGCTCGGTTCGCTCGCAAACGGTGGATCTCTAAGGGTAGGTTTAACTTCTGTAGGGGATGCTGCTCGCTTTGCTCGCAAACGGTAGGTCCCTAAGGGTAGGTTTACCGTCTGTAGGGGATGCTGCTCGCTTTGCTCGCTTCAGGAAGATATACTGCCCACCCAACTTGGCAGACGTTTTTTTCAGTTGGGAATTATTACAAACAAATTAAATCTTATAAAACCACGTGGAACCAGGAAAAGTTTATTCAGGGATGTTGCTCGCTTTGCTCGCAAGGTATTGCTGTATATGTTTAGAATAAAGTCCGTATTTATTCTGTTGAAATGGCTCTCGGTTCGCTCGCAAACGGTAGATCTCTAAGGGTAGGTTTAACTTCTGTAGGGAATGTTGCTCGCTTCGCTCGCAAACGATAGATCCCTAAGGGTAGGTTTAACTTCTGTAAGTGATGCTGCTCGCTTCGCTCGCTTGAGGAAGTTATACTGCCCACCCAACTTGGCAGACGTTTTTTTCTGTTGGAAATTCCTACAAACAAATTAAATCTTATGAAACTACGTGGAACCACAAAAAGTTTATTCGGGGATGTTGCTCGCTTCGCTCGCAAGGTATTGCTGTATATTTGTAGGAAAAAATCCGAATTTATGCTTCTCGCTTCGCTCGCTTGAGGAAGTTATACTGCCCACCCAACTTGGCAGACGTTTTTTTCAGTTGGGAGTTCTTACAAACAAATTAAATCTTATAAAACTACGTGGAACCACGAAAAGTTTATTAGGGAATGTTGCTCGCTTCGCTCGCAAAGTGTGGCTGTATACATGCGATGTATTACAATTGCAACGTGTAGGGGATGTTGCTCGCTTCGCTCGCTTGAGGAAGTTATACTGCCCACCCAACTTGGCAGACGTTTTTTTTCTGTAGGAAATTCTTACAAATTAAATCTTATAAAACTACGTGGAACCACGGAAAGTTTATTAGGGGATGTTGCTCGCTTCGCTCGCAAGGTATACCTGTATATCCTTGAGGAAGTTATACTGCCCACCCAACTTGGCAGACGTTTTTTTCTGTTGGAAATTCTTACAAACAAATTAAATCTTATAAAACTATGTGGAACCACGAAAAGTTTATTAGGGGATGTTGCTCGATTCGCTCGCAAGGTATACCTGTATATGTGTATGACAAAGTCCGTATTTATTCTGTTGAAATGGCTCTCGCTTCGCTCGCACCTATGTACCTATGTATACCTGCTCGCCTCGCAAGGTTTTGCGTAGAAGTGCAAATGGGAACCCCCCTGTGAGGGTCCCTTCTGGTAAGCAACGTTGTGCAACGGGCGGCTCGGCTCGATCAAAAACGTCATATTAAACGCTTCCCTCGCAATTCCCCTCGAAATTTGACCTACTTTCCGTCACTTTTTTCGATATCCGACTTCGGATTCAGATTCGGCGGGATCAAAGCTGTATTTTGCCCGCGAAAACCGTTCCGAAAAACGTACCTTTATGGGGTATATTTTAATCGGAAAAAACCAAGTTTTTCGGCGGACTTTTCGAGAAAACGGGTCCGTACTCTCGCATTTTTTTGACGCATTTCCCGATACTTTTTTCGCGATCCGATCGCGCCGTCGTCTTCCTCGTAGGAAAACCTACTTGCTCGCTTCGCTAACAAAGTCTGGCATGTAGGATATGTTGCTCGCTTCGCTCGCAAGGTGTGGCTGTGCAGATGCGATGTATTACAATTGAAACATGTAGGGGATGTTGCTCGCTTCGCTCGCAAACGATAGATCCCGATAGATCCCTAAGGGTAGGTTTAACTTCTGTAAGGAATGCTGCTCGCTTCCCTCGCTTGAGGAAGTTATACTGCCAACCTACTTGGCAGACTTTTTTTCTGTTGGAAATTCTTACAAACAAATTAAATCTTATGAAACTACGTGGAACCACAAAAAGTTTATTCGGGGATGTTGCTCGCTTCGCTCGCAAGGTATTGCTGTATATTTGTAGGAAAAAATCCGAATTTATTCTGTTGATATGGCTCTCGCTTCGCTCGCAAGGTATACCTGTATACCCTTCAAGACGTAAGTGCGTAGGCCTGGGTTTGTGTACCTGCTCGCAACCCGTTCCCCCTTGACGTCTTCGTAGAGCCTTCTCGCGTCCGGGGCAAAATTAATTTCTGCTATTAATCGTTTCGCCTCGCTTCTGCTCGCAATTTGACCGAGTTCTCGCCACTTTTTTCAATATCCGATTTCAGATTCAGATTCGGCGGGGTCAAACCTTTATTTCGCCCGCGAAAAACCGTTCCGAAAAACGTACCTTTATGGGGTATATTTTAATCGGAAAAAACCAAGTTTTTCGGCGGACTTTTCGAGAAAACGGGTCCGTACTCTCGCATTTTTTTGACGCATTTCCCGATACTTTTTTCGCGATCCGATCGCGCCGTCGTCTCCCTCGTAGGAAAACCTACGAAACCCGTATTTTTCCGGAATTGTCAACGGCCGTTTAGAGGGGTAGTGGAAGCGGGGAAGTCCAAAAAGCGCACATTAATTCTTACTTCGACCCCCCTCCCGCCCTACGGCCCATGGTTCGGGTGGGATTAAACAATTTTAAATTCGCTCGCTCCCACTTTTGGAAAATCCCAAGAAGATCCCCCCACTCGTAGATCCGGCCCACTCGCTCGCAAGGTATTGCTGCATAGGTGTTGGGAAATACCCGTATGAAATTCCGTTGAAATGAGTCAAGTGCGTAGTGAGTTCCCTGTGAGGTAAGCAACGTTGTGTAACGGCGGCCCGTGGTCGATTAATTTCTGATATTAAACGGTTCCCCTCGCTTCCGCTCGTGATTTGACCGACTGCCCGTCACTTTTTTCGATATCCGATTTCGGATTCAGATTCGGCGGACCCAAAGCTGTATTTTGCCCGCGAAAACCGTTCCGAAAAACGTACCTTTATGGGGTATATTTTAATCGGAAAAAACCAAGTTTTTCGGCGGACTTTTCGAGAAAACGGGTCCGTACTCTCGCATTTTTTTGACGCATTTCCCGATACTTTTTTCGCGATCCGATCGCGCCGTCGTCTTCCTCGTAGGAAAACCTACGAAACCCGTATTTTTCCGGAATTGTCAACGGCCGTTTAGAGGGGTAGGGGAAGTGGGGAAGTCCAAAAAGCGCACATTAATTATTACTTCGACCCCCCTCCCGCCCTACGGCCCATGGTTCGGGTGGGATTAGAAAATTTTAAATTCGCTTATACACCCTATCGGAAAATCCCAAAAAGATCCCCCCACTCGTAGACTCCCCCCACTCAGCCGTTTGGCCGTGCATAGACACGACAAACAGACAGACAGACAGACGGAGTTTCATTCTTATTAATAACTAGCCGCTCCGGCTCGCTACGCTCGCCTCCACGTCCAGCCGGGGGGCAAGCCCCCCGGACCCCCCATTAAGTTGCTCGCTTCGCTCGCAACGTGTGGCATGTAGGGAATATTGCTCGCTTCGCTCGCAAAGTCTGGCATGTAGGATATGTTGCTCGCTTCGCTCGCAAAGTCTGGCATGTAGAAAATGTTGCTCGCTTCGCTCGCAAAGTATGGCATTTAGGGAATTTTACTCGCTTTGCTCGCAAACGGTAGATCCCTAAGGGTAGGTTTAACTTCTGTAGGGGATGCTGCTCGCTACGCTCGCTTGAGGAAGTTATACTGCCCACCCAACTTGGCAGACGTTTTTTTCTGTTGGGGAATTCTTACTTACAAATTAAATCTTATAAAACTACGTGGAACCACGAAAAGTTTATTAGGGGATGTTGCTCGCTTCGCTCGCAAGTCCGTATTTATTCTGTAGGGGATGCTGCTCGCTTCGCTCGCTTGAAGAAGTTATACTGCCCACCCAACTTGGCAGACGTTTTTTTCTGTTGGAAATTCTTACAAACAAATTAATTCTTATAAAACTACGTGGAACCATGAAAAGTTTATTAGGGAATGTTGTACTGCCCACCCAACTTGGCAGACGTTTTTTTCAGTTGGGAATTCTTACAAACAAATTAAATCTTAGAAACTACGTGGAACCACGAAAAGTTTATTCGGGGATGTTGCTCGCTTCGCTCGCAAGGTATACCTGTATATGTGTAGGACAAAGTCCGTATTTATTATTTGAAATGGCTCTCGCTTCGCTCGCAAGGTATTGCGTAGAAGTGCAAATGGGAACCCCCCTGTGAGGGTCCCTTCAGGTAAGCAACGTTGTGTAGCGGCGGCCCGTGGTCGATTAATTTCTGATGTTAAACGCTTCCCTCGCAATTCCCCTCCCAATTTGACCTACTTTCCGTCACTTTTTTCGATATCCGACTTCGGATTCAGATTCGGCGGGATCAAAGCTGTATTTCGCCCGCGAAAACCGTTCCGAAAAACGTACCTTTATGGGGTATATTTTAATCGGAAAAAACCAAGTTTTTCGGCGGACTTTTCGAGAAAACGGGTCCGTACTCTCGCATTTTTTTAACGCATTTCCCGATACTTTTTTCGCGATCCGATCGCGCCGTCGTCTTCCTCGTAGGAAAACCTACGAAACCCGTATTTTTCCGGAATTGTCAACGGCCGTTTAGAGGGGTAGGGGAAGCGGGGAAGTCCAAAAAGCGCACATTAATTATTACTTCGACCCCCCTCCCGCCCTACGGCCCATGGTTCGGGTGGGATTAGAAAATTTTAACTATAAAATAGAACATTAAAAAATGTATGTACAAAGTTATTATGAAACATTTAATTAAATTTCATTGAAATTTGCTTAAAAAAATGTATAAAAACTACAAAAAATAAAAATAAAAATCCAAAATCTCTTTTTGAATAGCAGATTATTATTTAGACTAAGTTTTTACCCATACAATTAATAGTTAACAATTTCTTTGCACTCTACACTCAAATTTCAAATATATTTAACATAGTACAGTACAATAATTTACGAAAATTCGTTCATACGATCATGCTGCATGATTGGAACTTTAATTTGTTGTTTGCAATACGAAAGATGTACGGCAGGGATGAAACCTGCATCCTTAAATTGTTTCATTCCTTAAAACATGCCGTTACTACGTTATGTCCGATTTTTCGAAATCAACGTGGAAAACAGTCCCTTTGAAATCCGTTTTGACGAGAGTCAAAGTCAAATTCCTGACATTCACTGTTGTTTTTGCTGGTAAAAACGCGAAATCCACTGGTATGTTGAACCCTTGCACATGAACATACAGAGAGAAGATTTGCACAAAATGGTTGGGGGCATAACTTAAAGTAGCATTCATTATTATGTTCAGAGTTGGTCAGGAATTTCTGGTTTGGCCTTGTCGTAAATATGGGTTACCTCCCGTTCTTCGTGTTATTGTGTACTTTCACTGTCAATTAATTTTACCAAAACGCTTTGTGCACCTCATACCCGAACGGATTGCTTTATGGGATACCTTTCTCACTAGATTAATCTAAACGCATTCTCCTCTAGTTCGGGATTTACCAGAAAATTAATTGCGTGATAAGAGGCAGAAGGTTTGATGATCTGGAATTATGGAATTGAACGCCCAAATGCCGGAAGCCATTGAGTGAGACGGCTAACAGGATGTTTTAAGTTGTGATAAAATTTAGAAATTTGAAGAAAATGTCAAAAAACTTGTGATAAGTGGCAGGCATGAACTAGTTGGATTTGGCTCAGACCTCATCCTTGCATTAGGCCGTATCTGACAATTTTCTGGATGCTTTCTGTGAATCTGACAAATTTTAAATTTTTGAAAAATTGCAAATTACGTCATGAGTGGCAGGAATAGAAATAGCTTCATTTCATTCAGATGACTCATCTTAAGCATAATTCAACCGAATCTGACAGTTTCCAGGAAGATTTTGGTGAATCTGACAAGCCAAATTTAAAATTGTGTCCAAAAATTCGTGATTAAAAGCAGGAATGAAACTAATAGGAATTGGCTATACCACATCCCTGATGGATAACTTGACCGTATCTGACAATTTTCTGGATGCTTTCCGTGAATCTGACCAATTTCAGAATCTTAAAAAATGAGGCAGGAACAGAAATAACTTCATCTCACTCAGACACCTCTTCTGAAGCATAGTTCAATCGAATCTGACAATTTTCTGAAAGATTTTGGTGACAGACCTAATTCAAAATTGCGTTAAAATTTCAGACATACGAAAACTGGTTTTGTTTCGGCTCAGACCGCCTCCTTGATTATTAGTTCGATGTAAGTCGTTGTAAGGGTCATATAATTTGTGATGAACGTATAAAAGCTTTCATTTCACGCGGGCTTTTAGGCCTCCCCAGGGGCGGATCCAGAGCCATTGTTTGGTGGGGGGTCAATCTTTAACTCTTAATAGTCGTAGTTGATCATGATAGACTTATCATCTTTTAAAATAATTCCAAGTAAATTTCCAAACAGTTTTGAGATACGAGGGACCTTCAGACTATAGGATCGCGAACTAGGGAGCTTCAGACTAAAGGTTCGCACATAAGTAAGAAATTGTCACACTATCAAGTGATCAATATATCACTTCTAGTTCTAATTAGACATGAAATCTATTATAGTTGGAATAAAATTGAAAAAACAAACATTGTTTTGATTGATTATTGACGTCAGAAGTGTATTGATCTACCGATGAAACAGGAATCTGCCTATTTAGGACCATTGAGAACCAGAGATTAGTAAAGATACTGCCAGCTCAATGAGATCAGTAACTTGGGCTCTTGTGAGTAAAGATACTCAGGTACATATCGGTGTTTATCATAGCGCTCCCCCTATAAGATATATGTACATGGGTGCTGTGGACCAATCAGAAACGGTCCACCTCTCGGGTCATCCATAAGCCCGAAGTCTTCTATTCGTGCCCTGGATTACGCGCCATCTCCTGGATCAATGGTAGAAAGTATGCCGAAAATTAGCTGTGGCGAGAGGAACAACTTTTTTTTAATAAAAAAGGACAAGATGAAATCCGGGAGGAATGTTTTAGAAATTTGACTCAAGGTGACTAGTTCTACGAGATATCAGATCTATACTGCAGGAAAATTAATGACATTGGAGATACATACTAGTTGATCTTTGAAGGCTTCAAATAACCTTATGTGATTTGGAGACAACTTGATTCTAAATTACAAGAGTAAGGTTTTTCAAAATTTGCGTAATCAACCCCGAAAATGATACATTTACAATGATGTATTGGAAATATCTCAAAACTGGTTAGAGATTTACTTGGAATTATGTTAAAAGAAGATAATCCTATCGCGATCAACTACGACCTTTGAAAATTATAATTAGGTTAATTTTATTCTGAGCTGTGAAGAGACCGATTACGCAGAGGTAAAGGTTGGTACACAAATCTTCCAATCTTTAAATTGTCTCCAAATCTTTTGGAAAATTCTCAGATTCGATTAAATTATGCTTAAGAAGAGCCGTCTGAGTGAAATTAAGCTATTTCTGTTTCTGCCTCTCATGACGTAATTTTTGACATTTTTTTAAATTTTAAAATTTGTCAGATTCTTAGAAAATATCCAGAAAATTGCCAGATACGGTCAAGTTATTCATCAGGGATTTGGCCTGAGTCAATCCCAACAAGTTTCATGCCTGCCTCTTGTCACGAGTTTTTTTGACATTTTTTTCAAATTTCTAAATTCTATCACGACTTAAAACATCCTGTTAGCCTCTGACTCCATGGTTTCCGGCATTAGGGCGTTCAATACCATAATTCCAGATCAACAAACCTTTTGCCTCTTATCACGCAGTTTATTTTGTGGTAGATCCCGGACTACTCCACATAACTGCTGAGGATCATAAATGAAGCATTCCGGTTCATCTGGAATACAACCCTGTACACCGGTCTAAACGTACATTCTATTGAAGAGGTCATTCGAAGCACGTATAGGAATTTTAACAGCAGTATGGCAGATCATGGGAACACATTGATTTCCGAAATCCTTCCCAATACCTAGTCTCGTTCAGAAAAGGGCCACAAAAGAAAAAGTCTGCCAAGTTGGACGGGCAGTATAGCTTCCTCACATGTTGTGACATGGAGGTATAGAATTCATTGAAGAACAAAGTGCAAATCGAAATAATTGATAAGGCGACGTTATAAGAAATTAAAGTTTGCGCATGCGCACAGACTACTATTATTCCAACGGCAATGAAATTTATAGGGGAACATCTGGTAGCTGAACCGCACAATCTTTGAAAATTTCATAATAATCGGTCCATTAGTCCCGGATTCTCTGTGTCGATCAATTTTGGTTACGCGCATGCGCTATAGTTATTACTTCATCAATCGCAATATAATTCATAGGGAATTTTTCTAGAAGATTAATCTATCTACTACCCGAGTTTGAACAAAATCGGACTAATAGGTGATGAGAAATCGACGTTATGATGAATTAACGTATTCGCATGCGCAGAGACAACTATTTACGTGATGGTAATGAAAGTTATAGGGGACCGTCTAGGAGCTATCCCGCACGATCCCTGAAAATGTCATCCAAACCGTTCCATTACACTCGGAGTTTTGCCTGTGTCAATCGACACATTTCGTTCGTCAATCGTTAGTTTCGCGCATTTGCAATGGTTATTACTTTACCAATCGCTATATAATTTGTAGGGCATTTGACGAGAACATATTCCCATTTACCTACCGAGTTTGAACGAAATCGGACTACCTTACAGATGATGAAAAATCGACGTTACGAGAAATTTACGTTTGCGCGTGCGCAGAGACAACTGCTGATTCGACGGCATTTATAGGGGACCGTCTAGGAGCTAACCCGCACAATCCCTGAAAATTTCATCGGAATCGGACTGAAATTCCGTATAGTTTTGGGTGTGACAAGGATTTGTCGCCGACAGACAGACGCGGAACCGAAATTGATCAGCAAGCTCTGAAACGCAAAAAGCAAGTGGAAATTTTGGTTTTGGAGGACACAAATTTTTCGACTTCGATCACGAACACAAAGCTTCCATTGTGAGGAAGCAAATGAAACCGTTCCAATTTTGAAGCTTACGTAGGTAATTAACATGGTACGTGGTGATGCTGTCCTGCTCTAATTTAAATTTTATTAAACGATTATAAATAATGAAAAGAAGTAACAATAATATGAGTTAAGAATGATAAATAAATATCTGAACTGGGTATTTAACAAAAATGTCAACGGTGGAAGGTTTTCCTCAATCGATAAGAGACACACGCTTTTGCTACCTCACTACTGAAGGTAGGAAAGCTTTGTGTTCACGATTGATGTCGAAAAATTTTGTTGTCCCCCAAAATCTAGAAAGTAGCGTAATAACCATTAAGCATGCGCGAAACTAATATCGATTGACACATGCGAAACTCAGAGTCTAATGGAACGGTTTTGATGACGTTTTCAGGGGTCGTGCGGAATAGCTTCTGGGCGGTCCCTATAACTTTCATTGCCGTCACATGAATAGTTGTCTGTGCGCATTCGCAAACGTTAATTCATCATATCGTCGATTTCTTATCACCTATTAGTCCGATTTTGTTCAAACTCAGGGAGTAAATAGATTAATGTTCCAGGAAAATTCCCTATGAATTATAATGCGATTGGTGAAGTAATAACTATAGCGCATGCGCAAAACTAAAATTGATTGACACAGACAAAACTCCGGGGTTAATGGACCGATTTCTATGAAATTTTCAAAGATTGTGCGGTTCAACTACCAGATGTTCCCCTATTAATTTCATTGCCATTGGATTAATAGTAGTCTGTGCGCACGCGCAAACGTCAATTTCTTATAACGTCGACTTATCAATTATTTCGACTCGTACTTTGTTCGTCAACTAATTCTATACGTCCATGTTACAATGTGTTGGGGAAGCTATACTGCCCACTGAACTTGGCAGAAGTTTTTTCTAACTGCAACCTTTCAGTTAACTCGGAATACATTTTTAAGAAGTACTAGCTGTGTAAAAAATGTATTTTGCTTATTTGTTTCCAAAGGGAGAGACTTGTTGTTCGTGCAAGAAGTCGAAAAAATTGTTACCCTCCAAAATCAAGATTTCCTTTGGCTTTTCATGTTTCAGAACTGGCTGATCAATTTCGGTTCCGTGTCTGAATATCTGTCAGTTTGTGTGTCTGGGGCAATTCCTTGTAATGCCCAAAACTCTACTGTTATTGTAATATTTTTTTCACTTTAATGAAATCATCATGGTTTGTGCGGGTTAGCTCGTAGCCGATCCCATATAAATTTCCTTGCTGTAGTACGAATAGTAGCGTGTGCGTAAATGCAAACGTGAATTTCCTATAACGTTGATTTCGTCGAACTCGAGGGTTTCAGAATGGTGCCCTGTTGATTTTCAAATGGTTGAGTTACATAGACAAAAACAAGTAGAAGGAAGAAAGGCATACTGTCATATCGATGGTATCTGCAGTTTTCTCGACATTGTACGCTCTATGAACTGTTTGAATCTTACCTATAACGACCAATGCGTTCTGCTCGGTATTAAACAAATCTACAAGCCTTCGAGACTAATTCCCATCAGGTTTCAGAGCCGGATGCGGTCCTACTTCAGTTTTGATTCTGAAGGGAATACTAGCTGCAGCGATAATAACTTGTAAACAAACTGAATATTCTAGTTGTTTATTTTTGCAAATAACCCGATTTTGTTTAAACATGAATCTGTCAGCACAACGTTCGAGATTTCCTACAGCTCAGTTAAGAAGCTTTGAATTTGATTTTGGAGTGTTGACTTAATTTTCTTAATAAAATAATATTTGATTTTGATTTATTTTTTCTTGTTGCTACAACTGTTATATATTATTATTACTAATTTATTGTACAGTTATTACAACACATTTGTTGAACGCATCCATAATGGTCTTTCGGACTTTTTGGAACTCAATTTAGTTCTGATATTCCCACAATGACTATACGCTCATTCTCAAAAAAGAAAAAAGACTCCATGAAAAATGCCCAATTGCGTCTCAAGTTGCATTTCTTCTTTTGTAAATCAAACAACCGTAGAAAACAGATTTTTGGCATTCTGGATTCCTCCATACCTACCACACAATTTCACCCATCGATTCAAGGTTCTATTAATGACCTGAGTTCTACTGAGGACAAGTCCAAACGCGGTGCGAACTATATAATCCGGAGTATTATTAGCCCAAAAGAAACCAGTTTTAAAAGCGCGGATCTGCACCCTCCCTATCACCTCAACATGGGGGAAGCCCCAAACCTCTGAAGCATATAGGGCTGTTGCATAAGCCACTGAAAAACTGTTGTATATTTCGAAATGGAGAAGTTTTAAATTTGATTTTGGAGCGTTGAGCTGATTTTCGTAACCAAATATGTTTTGAGATGAACATGTCCAAGTTGGTAACAAAACTGGGTTGGTTGATAGGTGAGATGAGAATACTATGAACCAAGGTAACCTGGTGTTGATATAACAGAGTTTGTTGTAGGAAATTTGATTTTAATGGCAAGATCCAAAGCAGAATTACCTAATGCGTGAATCCTGCGAAAGATACGATACTCGTACAAGCGTTATTCGAACGAATTTTTATCGGCGAGAAGCTTTGATATATTTTGAGTAGAATGTCTCCGTTGTATGGCTTGTTGGACTCTCGGTTTTTGTTTGACGTTTTTTCAAGTCACTAAGGGCCGATTTCACCAAACTTTTTAATTTATGTTTACTCATGAAACCGAAGATCTCTGCTGTTAAACAATGATATTCGGTTTCACTATCTCCTGTTCAGATAAATCAATGATATACGCACAAAATCAACGACTAAAACCGACAGGCCGAATTTGGGTGGTTAGCGTTCAACAACCTAACATACATGGATTGTAAAAATACGGTTGTAAAATAGTGTTATGAAATAGCCTCGGCTCATTACAATTTGAAATGGCACAATGTGTCTAGATGGCTAATATGTGTAGGCTATATAGTTAAACTTGGATAATGATATAATATCATAGGTTCCATTTAATGTTCTGTAGATACCAGTGAGAAGAAGGGATATCTAATATAGAGATTAACAATAAACCTTCAGCATTCATTTGCAGCGTTTTATAAATACTGTACTAAATGAATAAATCATATTATTGTTTTGGTGATTATTGCACATTTTCTTCAAGCTCTCCAAGTTATTTTTATAGCAACTTACATTTTTAAGCCTGTTTTTTTTTTTTTTTTTTTTTAATTCTAAAAGAAGATTGGTACTAGCAAAACACTGTTCCAGACTTTGAAAATTTGCATCAAAATGATGTAAAACCGTTTAAGTTGGTGCTGGGCGTCCAGGGTCGAAATCCGTACAATAAGTAACAGAGGAGAGTTGTGACAGCCCCTTCCCTTAATAGCGCATAAATAAATTGGGCTATGCCCGATCGCGGCAGATCGAAAACGCGAGAAGCGGCGTTCAATTCAACGCTGAGATAAAGGTAGACGCGCTTCTCGGAAATGACGGGTACTATCACACCTCCCCCCTTAAAAGCATACTTGTTTGAAGAAAAAGTATGTAAAATGTGGACTGACAGTAGTATGGGCTCCAATCCAGGAAAGGTCATCTGGGAAACCACAAAGCTGATTAGCTTCCTTCGTAAAGGTACTACTGAGATAGTTTTACTGACGGAGAACTTATGCTCCTTGATAAATAGCTGCATTGGCGATTGGGAATAAAACGTGGAAATAAAACAGGATGGATTGTTAATGAATATTCAGGAATCGTCATCTGAAACATTCATTGCATGAATCTTCAGGAATTGTCATCTGAAACATTCATTGCATGAATCTTCAGGAATTGTCATCTGAAACATTCATTGCATGAATCTTCAGGAATTGTCATCTGAAACATTCATTGAATTAATATTTAGGGAATTGTCATCTGAAACATTCATTGCATGAATCTTATTCAGGAAATGTCATCTGAAACATTCATTGGGCTGCTAACCCCCAATAAAGGATTGGAACAATCGGGAAGGGTAACTTGTACAACTTTGGAGAGTTACAACGTAGCAAAAAACTACGTTAGAAATATTAGTAATATGCCCTCTTTGGGGACTTTGAATAGTGGGAACTTATGACCTGTAATATAGAAATGGGAACTTCTGCCCATAGAAATATGTAGTAATAATACTAGAAGTAAGGTGAAGGCAGAGACACCTGGAATCATCACCAATTAGGTGAAAAATAGAAAATTAATAACTCTTAATTGACCAATGAAATTATTTATATGAAAAGGGATAAATAGGATTCCTTCTGGGATCCTTGGGCACTATGTTTCTTTTGAAACATTTAGCCCTCAAAAATAGTGGATCGGATTACTAGGTGATGACTGTAACGCAATCATAACCACGCTCATGCTACCATGTAACAGATTATGCTAGGCATCCGGGGCCGAGATCCGCACATTAAATAACAGAGGAGAGGTGTGACAGCCCCTCCCCTTAACAGCCTATAAATGTGCTGCGTTAAGGGAATATCCTTCCCGATTAAACGGGTGAGGCTGTCCCCAATCGCGGCAGCTCGAAAACGCGAGAAGAAGCAGCGTTCAACCCAACGCTGAGCGAAAGGTAGACGCGCTCTATCGAATATAACGGGTAGGTACTGTCACAGCAAATAAGGAACAAACAAGTTTTGGCACGAGAAAAAAAAAACGGGCCGGTGCATAAACAAACTAATGTTTTCTAGGTATGATATTTGTAGTACCTAATTAGTCAGTTTTTTCCACACTAATATCACAACAAACTGAATTGTGCAGGAGAAAATCTTTTGACTATCATATTCAAGTATACATAAATTAATATTGGTTGCTATTGAACGATGGACTCAGCAAATCGCTTACGACATATAAAGTTCTGATGGCATAGTTACCGAAGTGGAGTCACTTACAGGGAGTCTTATGGGCGTCGTAAGCCTTTTGATTCCAGCCCGTCCGACGCACGTATAATCAGTCGACCTTGTTGGTCGGCGGTAAAAACTTAACCTTCGCCTCCGCCGCCACAACGCTAAGAACAAGGTGCTAATGAAATGAAATTGCCCTTCAGGTAGCTTTGCCCGATATTTTACAACCTGCCGTAAAATCCCTGCGTAAACTTCGGCCGTGCGGTAGCTCTCGCTCCCTCCATTCAAACTGTTACGATTCTTTTTGTTCAGAAATTGTGAATGGACACGAATTTAATTTCGTTATTCAACTGCCAAATACGTTAGGTTTGATGGCGTTTTTGGATCAATCGGCCCGAAGTTTGAAAATTCAATGCTTCAACGCAATGCAATTGAAGGCCAAAAAACACCCAAGGGAAAAAAAAGAAAGAATGATCACTGTGCATTGTGATAAACTCTCAAATAAGTCTTTATATTATATTTTATATATATATATATTTATATTTTTGGGTGGTGACCAATCTAGTCTTGTGGTGTAACAAGACTAGATTGGTCAACACCCAAAAACCCTCGTTTCTATCGAATCCTACTAGTCAACAAGATTTTCCTGAATTAGATATTTATATATATATTTTTTTAGATGAGAAAATTGAGGTTGAGAAATGACGAAGCTAGTCTTATGTGTGGGGAGATGTTTATTCTATGACGTTTCGGTCCTGCTCCAGGACCTATTCATTCGGTCCTGCTCCAGGTCCTATTCATGTAGATAGTTTTCAATTTAGTTCTTCATTAGTAATTAAGTGGTCATTGCACTCAAGTTTGTTGATAGTCAACATTAACAGATAAACACTTTTAACAAAACTGTCACGCACATGTCCTAGTTCTAAGTGTTTATCTGTTAATGTTGACTATCAACAAACTCGAATACAATGACCACTTAATTACTAATGAAGAACTAAATTGAAAACTATCTACATGAATAGGGTCCTGCTTCAGGACCGAAACGTCGTAGAATAAACAACTCCATACATAAGACTAGGTCATTTCTCAACCTCAATTTTCTCATATTTGACTAGTCCAGAAGCTCACCACAATATATATATATAAATTGAAAAAATTAAAATCTAGTTCGAGGCTTCACATTAATTTTTCAACTTGTATTCTTGTGTTTAGCTGTCATGGCCAAAACAACCTCGCAAATCGTTTGCCAGATAGGTTGATAATTTTATTTGCCATCACTCATGAGTGCATAAGAATAGTCGGAACAAAATAAACAAGTCGATCCGAGATCCCCTAGCCAAAACACAGAAAGCAAACACTAATCCAGCCAAACATCTAGGTATAAACTACAAGTATACCAAACGTTCATTCATAAAATTCATGATCAAATTCAAATTCATGAAATCAACAAACAATGATAGATGAAATATATATATATGTATAAAAACTAAATATATATATGCGACAACAATTCTTAAAATGTTATCACAGTTTACCTAAAAGCTAGCTCGAGTACTTTTATAGAATTCCTTGGCTGCTGACTTAAAATTTACTATGGCTATAAGACAAGCATAATACCAGTACACGAATGTAAGTACTGAAACAACTCCTCGTCAGTCTTACCTTGGTGTGCAGAAGCAAAATACTCTTTAAAATCAAAAATGTGCTAAGTTGAAAAGAAATTCGGAGACGGTATTTTTAAGTTGGTCGGATGAAAGAGAGCGAATATTTTATTAGACTGAATTGAAAATTTTTATCGCCCACCAATTACACGAATTATGTATACGTACACTCCATGTAATGGCAACGATGAATCATCAGAGTGCCGCGTTTGATAGGTATAAGAAGCATTGCTATATCTGTCAGAGTGACTCTGCACAGAAAGCAAACATTCACGAATGTCAATTTCCGGCAGTGTTCATGCAAGGTCAGACCTGACTAAAGGTTTACAGTCAAACCGCTCTTATTTTGCGTCACTGGAAACCAAAAATTAAAGAGGAAGTTGCTGTATGCCCCCAGCAGAAAATGGCGTACGGTTATTTACTTTGAAAAAAAAGAAGGATGGACAATTTAGGAGTCCTTCTCTGAGCTTACGGAGCAGAAGCGTAGTTACTATTCAAAGTTTTGCCTAACTGTTCACACTGCAACTTCTAGTTTAACTTGGGGTCAATATTTACACCAAGAATATTCGTGCTAGGTGAGTTATATTCAATTGAAAAAACGTCCTGGAGTCCAAAAAACATACAATTTGGTTTTGATTCATGACCTGATGAACCACTTGAATTGAACCACTTCAGTGATCGATTCCATTGTTATTTCCAATGCAGCACATTGTAATACTTTGTAATTTCCATTGTATTTTCATTTTGAAAAAATGTTATTATTATTTTGCTTTTCTTTGTTGTAATTTCCTTTAAATTTTCAAGGAGCTGTTTCGACAAACTATTGTCGAATCGTCTGCAAAAAGGACCATTGGATTAAATACTTTCTGTGACAAATCATTTATGTAAATTACGACAAGAACTTGACTTAGCACAGTTCCCTGCAGAACTCCATGAAATATAGGGAGAATTGAAGATAGGTATTCTTAAGTAAGGAGTGGTATTCAATGTGCCTCACAGCTTATACCCTTCTATCTGCTTATTGTCTATCTCATCAATTTTAAAGCGGGATCAAAAGATGTACTTCATTGTTTTCAACTAAGATATTATGAGAAACGCAGTCAAACGCTTACACTACCTCCACAAAAATTAGATGATACGTACTGGCGGGAGTTTCCTGACTTTCCTGGCGGCCGCATAAGAGACCGTCTGATACCCGAGCAGAACGAAAATGGAAAAGCCCATCTGACTCCCAGTGTACATTTCCACAAATTTTCCTTCCCACTATACAGAATTCGACTGTCTCCACGTGTAGATGTTGCAAGCAATAGTTAAAAATTTGTAAAGCAGAAAAACATCTTGTCGAATGCCTAATCTAAATATCAGATCCTAGGTAAACTTGGTCAAGCAATTGACTTATACGTTGTTCTTTGCTTGGGAGAAAGCGCTACCATACTGTCTGTGGTTCTTATGTACTCCTTGCATTTCTGCGAGTTTTTCACTGCGCTCACCCACCTCTCCTCACACGATTTCAACATTTTGTGCAACAAATATCTGTAACTATTGTAGCGCATTGCGCACGTGCGCAATTGACATAAACTTTGTTATTTTAAATAGAAACTCCCATTTTTTATTGCAGATTTGGATTCTACATGAAATTTCATGGAAAAATGACCCATAACTTGATTTTTTAGGTGCGTGGAAATGGGCTCGATTTCTTTCCAAAGTGCGGAATTCCGCTCTGAAAGTGCAAAAATTGGGAAATACCGAGTTTTTGAAGATATTCAATTGCCACATGTAATACATGATTTTGGAGTATTTTTATTGGTATTTGCAACACCAACTTGTGAGAACACCGAAAAATTGACCAGAATTGCACTTTTCTTACATATTTCTACAAAGCACAGAGAGTACTAAAATGTAGGGTTTTCGGTGTTTTCCTAAGTTGTTCCAATGCGCAATTTTGTCATTTTTGAGATCCATACATTAAAACATTAGGATTAGGAAAAATATTTGTTGACCCATTATTAACGATTTCAGCAGGGGGGGGGGGGGG
Source organism: Adelphocoris suturalis (assembly GCA_030762985.1). NCBI lineage: Eukaryota > Metazoa > Arthropoda > Insecta > Hemiptera > Miridae > Adelphocoris > Adelphocoris suturalis. The sequence goes on along the minus strand of CM061045.1, from coordinate 65,886,745 downwards.
GGGGGGGGGCACCATGTATATTGAGACCTATACGCATTTAACAGGTCGTCCCCCAATATTTTTCACATTGCATAATTAGCTCGTACGACTCACAAGGCGGCATCCGAATATTGAATAAGACGAAAACAATTTTATTTTCAGAATCGGGCAACTATTCGTTGTTCATCATCATGAATGAAAGTTATTGGGGCAATTGTGAGTTCCAAATGAGATAAAATTACAAAAATTGACAGGATTTCAAAAACGCAGCAAATTGTTACACAAAGGTTTATTATTCCTCTATTAGATCGCCCTTTTACGGAGATCATTGGTCTATAATTATTATTAAGCCATATATATATATATATATATATATATATATATATATATATATATATATATATATATATATATATATATATATATATATATATATATATATATATAGTAAATTATAAAAACTTGGCGCATCGTGTCTCCCAAAAGGATTCACACCTTTACAGCTCAGGACCCCGCAATTTTACGGTTTAATGTAGGTGAATGATGAAAATTTTTCTAAAAATGTCAAAACAACAAAACAAAAAACTTGGTAAAACGGCAGGTTGAAAAGGAAAGAAATTAGTCTCAGAGGCCACATCTGCTCTTCAGAGATCCTCCGAACCTCGAACTGTTTTTGAGGTGTCCCGAACGAGCTCCATTAAATTTCAGAAACGTGAGTCGATTAGAAAAGAAATTGGCAGCCTCGCAGGTTCCAAAGCTGATAAGAATAACACGAGAACTGAGAATATTACAGAAATATAAAATAACCAGGTGACCCAGAAAGAGTACCGCTTAGGCCACCGGAAAGTTTCAACGACCCACTGTTTGAGCACAAATTGAAAAGAACCAGAACTTTTTGATCAAACATTGATACACATATCAAAAAGCATTAAACTCAAGGAATTTCAAAACGAATTTCCATGAAGAAAATTTTGGATTCATTACAATAGCCTTATTTTCTTAGAAAATTTCTAAAACGTTCCGATCTTGGTAAACTCGGAAGTAATTGACCTTCTGTTGTTGGAATAATAATTTAAAAGATGATAATTTAATTAAGAGTAGTTCCTAACTATTTACTAATCAATAATGTAATAAATTAATGTAATTGAAGTAGGTAATGATGTAATTGAATTAATGTAATTGAAGTAGGTAATTACCGACCTACGCTTCACAAGCCCCATAGGGTACAGAAGTTATAATAAACTCGATTTTGGGAAGTCAGAGTTCCACTTGAATTATATTATCAGCTGAGACAATTGTTATGGTTTTTGAAACTCAGAAAATCATTACTGTTACATAGAAAGATTTCATGATCTCGATTTTTGAATATTTCAGCCCTTAGGTTCTACCCTTTAGTGTTGATCAAACGCGATGCCCATGTTATTGGCTCATCCCCGGCCGTTAAATGATTTTTAAGCCAAATTTCTTAGTCCAATACTTGTTGAGGAAAGTTTCGGACGGCGTACGAGTTTATTCGATTTTTGGATTCTACGCATCTTGAAACGAAAAGTACTTAACAAATTTTGAGGGTGGTTAAAATTTTTTTTTTCTTGGTCGATTACAAAGATTCATTATTGAAAATAATAAGCTAAAAGTTGGCAAGATTATTTGTTCTACATAGACGGAAATCGTCAAAATTTGAGGTTTAATGTCGTAAATCGCTCAAAATCGCTTAAAAAAGACTAATACCATGACTTTACACCTTGAAATTTGGTGTTTCTTTTTTCTTCTTTTTTGAAAATATACTTATATATTTGGTGCGTATATTCTTGATTTTAGGAGGGTGTATTAGAAATCACCGCAAAATTTCCTATAAGAATCGCTTGTAACATTGCCATGTCTAGAAAAAAATGCATTTCGCTCTACTGTGCGGCGGGCTTCGGGGAATGATATGTGCTTGCCCAGAGAAACTGTTCTCGCGTTTTTGATCTTCCGGGAGTCAGTCGGGTAACGCCCCTACAGGTCTGTGTTGAATACATTCAAAATCAATTCCGGTTCACTAAGTATGGCATCACTTGTTGATCTACCGTTTCTAAATCCAAATTGCTGGTTGATAAACAAGCTATTAAACTCAAAATAGGCAGTATTCTGAAGTTTTAGTACCTTTACGTAAATTTTTGAAGAAACTAGAAGTTTTGAGGTGGAAAGATTGCTAGAAATATCTTCTCGATCACCTTTCTTGGGTAATTCAATAGGTTATCTTCAGCCCGGGTGGGAACAATCCATGGTAAACTCATTGATTGAATGAGTGATGAGAAACACAAGACCCAAGGAAACTCGTCCTCGTTCTAGTGGTTCGCGCGAACTTAACAAAGCCAACTGTATTTTGCAAATCAGATAGACAATCAATAACCAGGTTTATTTAATAATATGACCAGAAACACGAGGAGAACACGAATCATAAGAAAATGACATGGAAAAAAATAATGCAATAGTTGCATAATAAGCGCGAAACAGAATTATACAAAAAAAAAAAAAAAAAAAAAAAAAAAAAAAAAAAAAACAGATTAAAAAAGTTATACACATATAGGCATTCAACAATATTCACGTATAAAAAATTTAAATGGCAACAAATAATAAGAAATCAGATTGTGTTTCTGATGGTTGTATTAACGGTTAATGAATGGTCACTCGGAAGGGCTCAGGGCTGTCAGTACATTGCGGCGAAAAAGGGGAAGGCTGTCACCAACCAGATCCAAGTACATTAAATTTGCATTGCTCTGCATCCAAATCAATGGCAATCTTTGGCGAGTTTGGCTCAACACTCGTGATATTGAAAGGCTGGGAATAATTTGGGAATATAGTGTTAAAATCTACTGGATCACTCTTCATGTTAGGAAGCTGAGATACAATCTTACTAGCAACAGCGGTAAAATATTTGTTGAAGTCGTCAGAGGTAAAAGGACTCTTAACATTGGAATGACTGCCCTTAGATTTCGGTCTTGATTGATGAACTCCACCATATTTTTGAAGGATTAGAAGTAGAGAAGATCGAATTTGCATTTGCCAAAGCTTTAGCATTTCTAATAGTGGCCTTATACCAATTGCAAAATAACATATATAAACTCGATATCAGGATCCAGCCCATATTCATCATACATTACCTTATAAAAGTCAGCTTTTGTTCTAAGTTTTCGAATGTCTGCGGAGTACCAGTGTTCTATCTTCACTTTTTTGAGCAGTTTTTAGAAATATATTTCAGCGGGAATGACATACTCGGCAATTCGAGACATTAAGGAGACAAGCCAATGCTACCGTACGTCAACCAAACTGTCGAAAACAAAATTTCAATTTGTATTGAACAAACAACATTCGAAAATATGAAGCTTATCATCACTGATGTGACGAAAAGTGGTGTAAATGAGATTTCACTTTTTAGGTTTGCAGAGAATGCAAATTAAGAAATGTGCACAATGATCAGAAAAAGATCCATCATCAATGTGGGGGGTGTCCACATCCTAGAGGAAACAATTGATAAAAATATTATCGATACACCTTCGAAAACAAGTTGGTTTATCCAATAAATGATGATAATTGAAAGAATGAAACAGATCATTGAGTTCGGAAATCTTCAACGGTTCAATCATTAACATCTTTATAATTGTCACTTAGATATAATCAAAATTAGAGGAAGAAGAGGACAAGAAGAAATTCATCCACCTTCTTATTTGGAGACCGATATACATACACGATAACCACATCATATGCATTCTAACTCGCACAAATTCACAAACTCTGGATAATGTTAAAGAATTAATAGACTCTGCATTGGAAAAAAATAATGTCACTCTTCAACAGGATGAGACCAGCACCATGTTCAATAATCGGTTTGCTAAAAGCTACTCGAAGCCATCGACTTTTACGTATGTAAATTTTTCTTGTTTTAACCATTGCCCATTGATTGATATAACGTGTGCCATAATTTTGATGGATCGAGGGTAGGCTTATAAGAAGATGACTCTATTTCATAATGGACTTGATTTTGAGATGCATACACACTAAATTTTCATGTTGATATTCTCTCCATCGAGTAGTCTGAAGATGGGAAACATCAGCAAGTGGGGGAAAAGCTAGTTCGAATTGGCTACCGGTTGTACAGTCATGAATAAGAGCTTGAACAAAAACCACCGAATGCAACGTCTATCACTGAAGGGTGCGATGCATCTCACAACCTTTCAGCCACATGGTTATAATTTCCCTTCCGTTCTGGTTATAATAGACATTATCAGGCTTGGAAGAAATCATACTTTTGTCGACATAGGTCAGGTCAGCTACTTCAGCAAAATCGAACTTTTTTGGCAAGCCCTTCAAGAATTTATTTATTCGAGTAATTTTCTCTTTCACACCGGACCGCCAAGAAAGAAGGTAGTTGAAAGGTGTTTGTACAATAATATTCCTCGAACGGTAAGGTGAACAAAAACAAAAAATGACCCGTTCAAGTTCAGCTAACTCATTGTACGCAACATCAACACGTCGACTCAACAGAACCAAATAATCAGGAGTTTGCGGTAGGGAAATCTGATTCACGAAACAAATGCTATCACTCACGCATATATACTTTAATTCATATAAACATGAATAAGGATAAATTGAAGACAGGCATCCCACAAAAAATGTTCATTTCTTAGCAAATGTCACTCTTACTGGTTGTTATTTATATGTTCGATCTAACTGTTTAAGAAATACTCCAATATGTCACACATTGGGATGGTAGGGTTAGCAGTGTTGGTCACGCGGGAGTGTGGCCTGAAATATAGTAAGTAGGTACTTGCCTAACCGTAATGTTGCTAGAAACCTTTATCTGGCCTGTGGGTTGAAACAAGAGTTCTGTAATATTCTATATTTATAATAAAACTGCTCAGCGAAAATGAGGATGATGAGTATCAAAAAGATCGCCCATTTCGGCTCAACAGAAACCCTAACAAATTGGTACGCAAATTGAAGCCCTGGATCTCCTGACCAACAAAAAAATCTTAGTTTTCCAAAATTTCAAACCATATTCGTTTAAATTGCGAAAGTTTGGTTATATCAAAGAACAAAGGGTGGCCCCCTTCGTTTGAAGAGGGAGATATACATGACTATGAGTTTTAGTGATTTTTTGAGTAAATTTTTTGAAATTTGATCACTATAATGTTCTCAAAAAGTGTTGACCAACGAACTTATCCTTTCGTTTGGAAAGCTTGATTTTTCGGTGCAAGAACGCAATATTTATCTCAATCCTAAGGAGTTTTTTCGTCCGGAATGACACACACATGTATATATACATACGTTTTAAACGCCAGGATTCGTTTCAGAATGCCTAATAACGGATTTGAATGAAGAAATTTTTCGAAAATACTTTAGTATGTATAAATAGAGAATGACAAAAGTGCTGGACTGCTACCCTCGTCCAACTGTAGTAAGTTAAGTGAATGAGAAATTCGATGGATTTGCTGGACTGCATAATAATTTCTGGCTCTTTGTAGGAATGAGTCCCTTACTTAAATATGTGAGTTTCGACTGATATCAGAGTATCCGTATCTAGTAAGTATTACCTATTTATAATTAAAATGTATAATGATGTTTACTTTATTATCTATCAACGTATTACCACTGCGCCGTCCGAAGCTTTTTTTCCCCCTCAGAAATTACATATTGGGCATTGATGGGCTAGGAATGTAGGCATATTTTTCAATCAACCAGTGCTAGGGATAAAGTACGAGGGTAATTTATTTTTTCGTTTGATTTTTATATGCATATTTCTCTTTATTGAATAGAATGGAATGCCCAGATCAATGTGTATCCAACCTTCCGTGCTTCGCGTGGTAAATACGTACACAGACAGTTGCAACTAGAAAATATCGTTAACAAATTTGAAAATCACGAAGCGAATTTCGGACGCAGAAGAAGGCTGAACGAGCCGATTCGGGTTGACTCTATTAAGTTATCCCGTTCAAAGAATCCATACGTTAGCTAAATGGGAAACATGAATATGTGAATGATTCAATCACCGCAGTTATACTATTGAAATAATCAAACCTTGTGTTATTATTTACAGTGTTTGTTGTTCGGCTCGGAAAGCGTCCGCAATGCGATTTCTTTGGCCCAAGTTCTGAAATGTAAATTCAGTATGTATGAGTTGTCACGGTTCGGAACAGCGGCAATGGAGCTACTGATCAAGTCTAGTGGGCACTTAAACTTCCAGAAGGACTTGACTGTTATCGCACCTCAACAATAGGCTTGTAGATATCTACAGGGGTTGAGAACAGATTGTTGTAGTGATCAAAGTGGAAACACCTTTTTGAAGGGGATCCCCGGACGATTTCTCCCTCCTTTCCAATTAGAGGTGGAACCCTCGTCGAACTGAATCATGACTCTGCGCAAAAATGATATCTTATAAGAAAGGAGTTCGTGAAGTGGGGCCAGTAGGAGTCAGTGAAGCTATTGGTTCGAGGATTGGAAATGCTTTTCCAGGGTCTGGCGCTGAGAGGGGAGGGGTTTGTATGCCGACTGGAGGGGACAGAGTTGGAGGGGATCGATTAGGATTTCACTCCGACCTTCCTCCAGCCCCATGCCCCCCCCCCCCCCCCTCAATCTCCCGCCCATCAACCCCACATCGCCAACACCAACCTCACATCTTCGAACCATTTTCAAGCCCCCCCATTCGAGTTTACTCTCGCTTTTCTCTCAGAACACCTCCGTCTCACCCAGCCGGTTTATTCCATTAAGCTATCTCGATGTATTTCATTTATTTGTTACTCATTTAAAGCACACGGGGCTCAGTAATTTGTAATAAATGTTCTCTATTCGTACATACATATAGGTGAACATCTACTAATTTGATGACTCTGCAACGAATAAAGCACATGATGCACTTGTATGAAAACTTTTTTTTTTTCAATTTCAAAATGAATCGTGACAAATTTCATTATAGATTTTTAGGTATTTATTTTCGTTTAATACAGTGTTGTAGAACTCAAAATCCTTCCTCCCCCTTCATTACACGTTGGTTATGTATAACTACAATAACCAGCTGTTAGTGATTGTCAGAATTAATTAATAAATACCTTAATTAATAAAAAACTGTTTGACCGAAGACACTAGGGGAACACCAGCCGAAAACAATAACTTTTAGACTACAAACACAAGAAATTTGAACAAATAATTTTTTTCTGTTCTGCAAACAGTACGATTCAATTGGTTATTTCATACAATAGGATGACATCTGAGAGTTGAGGAGTGCCCCAATGTATTCCTTTCGTCCGAGTGAATATGGTTGTTTTTTATTAATTTTATTCTCTCTGTTTCCAATTTGATTACATGATGGGCAAAAAAAAAAGAAATAAAAAATGATCCAAGTATTTCATTTAAAATAATAAGAATTTGCGAAATAAACACACACAATGGAAGTCTTCTCATTAGAAAATATCAAGTTTCTCTAAATCAATTTTGTGAATAAAATCTAAAAATAACTTCTGATGGATATTGAATGAGGTTCCACTCGGCTCAGACCGCTGACTCCTATATATTTCACAAAATGTGTGCAATTATACACGATAAGCTCGCACAACTCGGATCCACCAATCGCCTTGATGTATGGTGATCGAAGCCTCTCCACTCATTCCCCTAAAATTCTTGGCTAAGCGAGCCAGCAGATTCATCAGCTGAGATCCTTTCGCACAAATGCAGGCAACATGAATATGAAAGCCACTCTGAGGTAATTTAAAGTACAAACCACGTCAGCTTTCGATCCTTCGGGTACATCTTCAGCCCTCTATAGTCTTTCTTCTCCGAATAATTCTCAAGAATTTAGTATTTTCCGGGTTGAAAGTTAGTTTAGACTTCCACGCCCAGTGTCCAATCCTGACGATACCCTCATTAGCCAGCGTTTTTGGCGAACAATCCATGAGTAGATCATCAGAAAATGCGTAAACTGACACTTTTGAAGGATGGCTACTCCAAGACTTGATCTCACCAAAAACTGGGACCGCAGCATGACTCCTGCGGACAACCGATCTCCTGCTCTTTTTCTTACAAGGCTGCAGCCATTTTTAAAATTGAAAGTCTTCCCGCAGAGTATAAACGGGCAAGTCGGTAAAGATTGTGAGTAGGCCACATCAACTACAGATTCAACAGCGTATTTAGCTGCAGCACCGACAACCACATGCCAATTTTTATTAGCCACTGTGTCCGCAGAACATGCCATAATGGTATTCCGATCAACAGAACGGATTTTGGCTGTGGCCGAATGATACGCCAGATCATGTTCTTCCCCGATCGAGTCGTCGTTGTCCACGAGTGGACCATTATTTATTGGACCATTGGGGCAAAAGTATTTGAACCCGTAGAGATGAAAACCCTTTTTTCGGTCATCGAGCTTTGATACAAAAACAAACAGAGAAAAAAAACAAGAAAGGCAAATTACCTTGTGATAAAAGGAAAATGAGGCTGGGGGCCCGAAGGCTCCTCGCGCTTGGGGCTGGCTTAGCACTCCGCGGGCTTAATGTCCTTCCGCTCGCGGTGAATTCACTATGCAGAAATCATATTATTGGGCGGAACGAAATTTAATAAACATTGCTGCGAAATTAGAGGTACGGTAGCGAGGAGGTGTTGACTCCGCGAAAACCAGAACTGAACTGAACCATTCCAGAACTGTTGCATTTGAGTCAGAGTTTTGCTAGAGTCATTCAATATTAGTTTCGCGCATGCGAAATGCTTATTACTCTGCCAATCACGATATAATTTATAGAACATTTTTTGGAACATACACCCAACTACTTACCGAGTTTGAATGAAATCGGACCGACAAAGAAATTGTCGTTTTTAGAAATTCATGTTTGCGCATTCGTACAGGCTACTGTTGATCCGACGGCATTGAAAATAATAGCGGACCATCTAGAAGCTACCTCCCTGAAAATTTCATCGAAATCGGAGTGAAACTTGGTATAGTTTTGGGCGTGACAAGGATTTACCACAGAGACAGACACGGATCCGAAATTGATCAGCAAGCTCTGAAACGCAAAAAGCAAGTGAAAATTTTTATTTTGGAGGACACAATTTGTTTCGACTTTACGTTACCATTTTAAGATTTTTGATATCTTCAAAAATGAAAAAATAAATGGCTGGTCCGTTGAATTTTAGACACACTATATGTGTGTGTGTGTGGTGTGTGTGTGTGTGTGTGCGTGTGTGTGTGCGTGTGTGTGTGTGTGTGTGTGTCAGTGATAATTTTGTCGACACTGCCCCATCATTGACACTAGATTTAGTTTATCCAATCCCAATGTAAGTGTGATTGTGCAACGAACTCCAAAATTTTGAATTAAGTATTGGAGGAAATGGCGGATGTACTGCCGAAAAAACGTGTTTATTTCTACAAATAATCTTGGGAATTTTGATTGGCCGTTAAAAGGAGGGATATAAGGGAAATCAAGGATCCTTTTAAACACTGCCCATTCAACGATTTTCAACCACTTTTCGTGTTTTTGTATTTTTTGTATTTTTTTTTTTTTTTTTTTTTTCTCCTTTTTTTTCAATTAAGAATTTGGTGTAGATGTGAGACATATTTCGGGAGTTTCAAATTTCATTTATGAATGAGGTAGAAGTTGTCGATTTTTTTAATCACAGTTCCTTTTCCAAACTTAGTTTTAATCATTTGATTTAGATGTGCGAAAAACCGAAGGTTTCATTTAGCTTGTGAGGAGGAGTGATGGTGAGTCATCAACTGCAATGTATACTGACTTTTGTGATTCAATTTTCAGTTCGAACACTTAACAATACCCTCGGTATTTAGTACCTCAGTGAATTTAAATTTCGTAGTGAGGGAGATAGGAATAAACCGTGATTTTTTCAACCTATACTTTCGAGAATCTTTCCTAGTTCTATTTTACCATATGAAAGAAAGTTCATTCTTCATCACGGTTGTGATAGAGGTGGGAGACCGAGGGGGAGGGGGGGGGGGTTTATTCTCTGAAAACATACATGATGGGTTTTAATGAAGGTGGTACCCGCAGTAAAATCATGATCTATTCGCTATGTTCTCACCAAACGTATATACAAACCAGACAGGGACGTCCCTGTGTTGCATGCTGATTTTATTATTATTATTATTATTTTTTTTTTTTTTGAAGGTATAAACCCCTCCGCCATTCAAGGGAATTTGTTAAATAGAGGTAATATTCGTGGCTAGGTTGTTTCTGGGTGCCCCGAAATATTTCCCTCGGATAGATTTTTGAAGATGTAGCTATTGAAATATTTAAAGCAATTGCTATAGCATAACTTTCGATTCATAATTTCAATAATGATGAAAATTTGTGTTTGAAATCATTAGAATTCGTACATTGTTTCGGATTTGTTCGGCTTTCATCCAACTATCAACGAACTGGACTCCTACATGTTTAGTCTTATCTTAATTTTGAACAACTTATAGACGTTTATCTGCTGTAGTTTATGGACGTGAACGCAACCACATTCACTCGGCTTAGGGGTTGCGGGAGCTGAACATCTGTGAGAGTAGCGGCGGTCCCCAGGAGACATCTAGACATCCAGCCACCCGTGTCTCGGGCGAGTGAGGGTTCGATGCCTACATGACAATGGGATGACTGAGCTACGGGCCCCACCGAATGCCTTTCGCATATTATATGAGCCTCCGTTCAATATCAATGCCTTTCATTATTAGGGTATCATTACTCCGATAGGCATTCTTCATCATTATTACTGGCAGTAATAATATCGACATTTTCATACTAATTTCATACAGAAGAACATATAATATGCGATGTGATTCCTTGTGTTTAGTTGTTTTATTAATCTTTCATACCAAGCGAAACGGCTGGACTGAGTTTTAAAAACTGTAAAGTGTAGGTTCAACTAAATTAAATCTTGGAATAAAGATACCTACCGAGGGAGATTTAAAACCATTTGAGTTTGCCCTTCATTTGTCTCTGGAATTTCAAAAATTAGACAAAATACTCTGCTGTGAAAAATTAAAAGATCACTGTCGAAAAAACTTAGTTGTGGATTAGTGGTGGTCGAATCGTACAATACTTGTCTACTGAGACAAATTCTCACTATTCGGTAAACCGACATCTAGAAAAAGAGTTTACGACAAATCACATCTTAATAGTCTAAAGTCTTGTCTAAAGTAATCCAAAACACTTTTTGTAAAAATAAAAATCAGTAAATAAAAAAATCTTCAAAAATGGTTCATTATTTAGGGGTTTAGATCCAAAAATTCACTGAAAAATGTAAGCGATTTTTGGAAAAATTGTGTTAAAAATTAAGGGATCACCATGTTTTTTGTTTTTTATTGGGGTTTTGAGGCTTAGCTGAGCTGGGGGCGTAAAAGTTGGTTGGTAGGAGTACAACTGTCACCAAAAACATTTTAAATAGATGGACTGTTCTTAGATGATTCAAGTTCGAGATGACGGTTTGAAATAAATTTCTTGCTTAAAAAATTATCCGCACCTTCCTGCCATTGAGGGTCCTTAGTCATTGGCAAGATGGTGCGGATAATTTTTATAACAAGAAATAATGGTATACCCCACTTCAATCCGCCCTCTCAAACTTTGATCGTCTGAAAACAGTAATTTTTTTCTTTGACGTTTTTTTTTTTTTTTTTGTAACAGTTTTACTCCTAACAACCAACTTTTACTCCTCATAACCTCAATAAAAAAAAAACACAGTGATCCCTTAATTTTGAACACAATTTTTGAAAAATCGCTTAGTGTTTACAGTGAATCTTTGGCAATAAACAATTAAATAATGAACCATTTTTGAAGATTTTTAGGTTTATTATTTCCAATAATAAGCCGTTGTAATTGTATAGGAAAAAAATTATTTTCTCTCAAGCGTTGCCACTTTACGTTTCAAGGTGCGTAGATTCCAAAACTGCAATGTCCGTCCGCCGTCCGGCCCATAAAAGGCCTTTAACTTGATGAAAAAAATCCGCTCATTTGCACATGGACTCTACTTGGGGTCTAGTTGGTTCTAAAGTCTAGCAAGCCCGATCGATTCACACCCATCAATGCTATGAGCCAAAAATGGGCCAAAACGGGTTTTTTCCTCATACTTAGGTTGTCAACCACATCTACGGATCAATTTCAATATCGCGTCCCTCCTATAATATGCGAAGCCTTCCTAATATGACCTAGCTTCAGAGGGACGTCCTTAAAGCGAATTTGACGTTTGAAACCCAGCCTATTTGTCTTAAATCTATTTTAAAGTAAGTAATGGTATTGAGATTAATATTATCAAATCTTCGTGCATTATTGGTCTATTGTTTTCAATTATGAACCTTTGTGATTCTGTTCATGATATTTAAAAAGTAAACTTCGAATTTTGAGGATTGCTAAACACATTTTTTGTTATGGTCGACCTTTGTAATCGGCCAACCGACAAAATTCGAGGTTTATGTTTTAAATTACCAATAGAATGCATAACCTGGATCGTCAACACAGCTGCCAATCGAAGTGAGACGTACTGACGAAGGAATTGGCTTAACGTCAGCGGATCGGCCTCTCCCATTTGGTTTTTCTATTTAAACTGTCATTTATCCTGTGGCATCTGTGCCTAACGTTCCTAACAGGGCCTTTAAATCTATGTCGTTTCCTTACCAATAGATCTTTTTTCTTAACATTTACTGCGAAGCGTAAAATTTCGGAGTTTTGGAACTAGAAAGGTGGGTGTGAACACTTTTGAGAAGCACAATGCACCATATTCTGATCATATTACACACGGGGTTTAATAATTATAGATCATCGTAGAAGGGCTATCTAACACATAAGCCGGGATCATTGGGTTTAATGATTATAGACCAGTGATCTGCGTAGCTATCTAACTCAGAAATAATAAACCTTTTTGTAAAAATCTGCAGCGTTTTTTTTATTGTTCGACACGAATTCAGCTTTTTAATGACCTATACTGTTTTTGTAAACCCTTGAAAGCGACCGATTCCTTGAAAGGTGACCATTTGTTTGAAGACGCGAAAACCGATTTTTTTTTTTTTTTTTTTCAAAATGTGTTCTTGGTTTACTTCGAACTGGACCATCCTATTGAGATGGGATTTGTCGTAATCTCTTTTTCTGGATGTCTATTTACCGAAAATTGAGAATTTATCTTAGTGGACAGGCACGAGTATTTTACGATTCATCCACCATTATCCGAAACTGAGTTTTTCGACCGTGATCTCTTAATTTTTCACAGCAGTGTATATGTTTGTATGTTCCTCAGAGTGATATATGTTGTTCTTGTTTCCAATTTGGCTTGGGAAACACGTAATTGAAAGAACCAGTCATATAGCATGGCCATATGAGCAAATTTTCGTTTTTTTAAATTTACGTTAATTTTTTTTAATTTTAACACTGCGTGCTCAGTAATTATCAACTGTACATTTTAGGAAACAAAAAATTCTAAATAATGTGTACAAAAGTATCAATCTAGTGGTGACAATAGGAGCAGAAGCTTCTGTAAGATTTTTTTTAATCCGTATTTTTATTTGATCTTGTTTATCTTACTAGTTGCTGATTCCCCAATAACCTCAATTACAGCATTTTGTGTGCTCAGAGGGTTCGAAAAACTTGTTCAACAGATCCAATAATACCATTACCGTATTTTCTATTGAACTATGAGGAGCATCCTGTACTTACGTAGTTCATAGCTAAAATTACTTTTTGGCTTCGTAATTTGAATATCATCAAATCAACAGGGCGAAATCCCCCCTCCACCGTTGAGCCCTCTAATGATTAGCTTCCATACAGCCTTCCTGTTGGAAGAAATATAGGAAATTTATGTATCTTATCTAAGGAATAACGTCTTTCCTATAAATACACACCTCAAAAGAATTAAGGGATCACTTTTCCTTGTAGACGCAAAAGACACCAGATCAATCGGGCAAAGTTCATATTATATCTCATGATAGGGTACCTAATGAAGATGGGGTGCACCCTATTCTTTCTGTTTTTTTATTAAACACGGAGAGAGACCAGCGATATCAAGTTCCGACTTGAGCTAAAACAGAATGCATCGCGCTTCTTCATGGTTATCAGCTCTAATCCAAGAACGGAATAAGATATCGCAATTCTAGCTTCACCATCGTAATCAGCACTAAAAAATCTTGGAAATGAGGTGTCAGTCGGCAAAAAATGGGAAAATTGTTTTCTAAGTATGCAAAAACCCAAAAAAATTTGGATTTTTTATTTTTCATTATTAATTGCTTAAAATTTAGTATCAGACACCTCATAAACGCTCTCCTAGTTTCACTTCGATATCTCAAAAATTGTGGGGGGAAAATTACGGGGGACGGGGTTACTTCTCTTGAGAAAAATTCTCAGATTTCATTCTGTTTTGGCTTAAGTTGGAGCTTGATATCGCTGGTCTTTCTCAGTGTTCGAGAAAAAACAAAAAGAATAGTGTGCATCCCATCTCCATTACTTACCTAATCATGAGATATAGAATGAACTTTGTCCGATTGATCTGGGGTCTTTGACGTCAACAATGAAAAGTGATCCCTTCATTCTTTTAAGGTGTGCATTATTTCATGGAGAAGCACAATTGACGACTGGCATCTTCATGATTCAATATTGTTATAATGTTGCAGGGAAAGACTGCGATGAGGTGAAGCGGCAAATTCTAGTCAACCACGGTAACGGTGGTGAAGTCAAAAGCCTTGGGCAGGACCATCTGGGACATCATCATCACCACCATCACCATCACGGGCTGCATCAAGGAGCTCGGCTGGAGTTCGCAGCAGCTGCTGCAGTCGCTGCAGGTCTCTCCCTACAAGGCCCGCAGGTCAATGACGACAACTCCAAACCTTCCAAGCAGAAGAGGCACCGGACGCGGTTTACTCCCGCCCAACTCAACGAGCTTGAGCGGTGTTTCTCGAAAACCCACTACCCAGATATCTTCATGAGAGAAGAGATCGCACTGCGGATTGGCCTTACAGAATCAAGAGTACAGGTAAGACTTGAAGGATATTCGATAACCTATTCTACTGTACCTTGTTAACCCTGGAGCGCCAACACCCCGTTGCTACCCTATTGTTAACAATAATACGCAAAAGAAAAAGACGAACAAAAAATCACATACTAGCTCATTGAAAGAAATTTTTAAGAGAATATGATTCCAAATTTAATGTAAAACTTGAAAATATAATTGAGATTATCTAATAAATCTAAATAAATCTTTCAGTGGAAATAATGATCTAATATTGTCATAATTCTATGGATATAAAACCAAACTCAGCACACGCACACACCCACACACACACCCACACGCATTGCATTTCTAAATTTATGTAACTATCAAGTCTTTTTCATGTTTCTAATTTTCAGTCTTTGAAGGAAAACGGCTCTTCTTGGCTGTTTCTTCCCCACAAACTCATTTAGATAAACAGTATACAAAGTTTGTACAAAATCAAAATAGCATAACAACGAAATTCAAATTTTTCTGAGAAGCATGAAGAAACTGTCTATACAAGAATATAATTTAAAGAAAATATCATCATATGAAAATCATAATCATAATGAAAGAAAATATACGATGCGACAACGTATTATTGGCTCTGTATGAGTTAATCATACAACTAATAACGTAACCTAGCTTTGTTTGAGAAGCAATGTCTACGAGCAGATTATTTCGATTGTTGTACAGAACGGTTATGAGTTGAGTGCGTGGTGTACAACAACAAATTGTCAGAAAAAAGGGTTCAAATTATATGTATGTATATACAGCCGCACCAACGGCATTGTTTTCTATGTCCTTTTGGACACTGCAAGGGGCCTATGGCCGAGTCTATGTGGAGTCATGCTGACCCTCCTTCACTGTATACGAACCGTGGTGATGGGCACCATGGGCAGATAAGATTGGGAAGAAGAAAAAATTTAATAATAATAATAATAATAATAATAATAATGAAATGAGAATAAATTTAAAAGATACACAAATGAAATCCCGCTGAGCAAGCTTATGTCTGTGTGTGTGTGTGTGTGTGTGTGTGTGTGTGTGTGTGTGTGTGGGGTTGCTGGGGTAGGGTAACCGTTGGTGTTTTTATCTCTTCGGAGCTCCTTCATATCCCTACCCAAGTCATGGTCATACGTCCCCGTCGTGCAACCCGGGCACCCTCTGGTTAACCAGAGGGTGGCAGAATGACCCTCTGGCGCTTAGGGGGGAGGCTCATGTCAATGGGTCTCCCGACCCTTAATAACCGTCTCCCCAGTTATGGACAATAATAAAAGAGAGCCTCATAACCCCCGCCCGTCCATTGGCCAGCGGGGTTCTAGGGGAGGCGCTCGGGGGCGCCCCAGGCAGGGGCGTCGGTCTTCCTCTCCCTCTTCTTCCTCCTCTTCTTCCTATCCTTCTTCCTCTTCCAATGCCCCTGGAGATGTCCATCAGTGTGCCCACTGTGAGAGAGCCTTCAGTTCCAAGCGTGGCCTCGGTGCCCACGTCTGGCAGAAGCATCCTGTACAGGCCAACGCTGCAATTGATATAGAGCGAGAGCGGCCCAGGTATGCTTCTGAGGATTTGCGGCGAATGGCAGCAGAGGAGGCAGAAGCTGTGCGTAATGGGGTACGCAATATTAATGTATACCTGCAAGCACGTTTTCCCATGCGCACGCTCTCTGCCATCCAATCTCTTCGCCTGAGGCCCCACTATAAGCAGCTTGTCCAGGATGCAATCCTGGCAAATAGCAGTGGGGCCTCCTTCGCATCTCCCACAGGTGTGGGACAACATCCCGTCATTCAGCAATCCTCCCCCGGGACCTCCAGTCTCCTTGAGGAGTAAGACTGAAGTATTGAGGCTCGGGGAGCAGGTAGGCCGTATTGAAGGCTATGAGAGCGCCTACCTGCGGGAACTGGCGAGGCGGGCTATTGAGAGGCCTGTTGGCTTGGAAGATGAGATCGTGGCTTATGTACAGAGGATCTTCCTACAGGTTGGGGATGTGACCGTGGCGGGGCATCAGGGAGGACATCCTCCTGTGTTGGTGCTCCCTGGAGGTCGCAAAGCAGCCAAGCAAGCAAGGAGGCGGGAATACCAGCAGGTCCAGAAGTTGTGGAGGGAGCATCCGGCTCGTGTAGCTGGGGTGCTGGAGGGAGCTGGGGATGAACAAGTTTTACCCCCACTCCAGGAGTTTGTGGAATTTCGGGAGCCACTTTTGAGTGCTCCCAGCCACAACCCTGGTGTGCCGGTGGTACCCCCAGCTTCCACCAGGGATTCCTTACGTGGCATTATGTGCACGCCAGTGCTTCATGACGAGGCACATTAGTGCAGTGTCAAAAACTCCACGTCTGCTGGACCTGATGGTATTTCTGCCCGACGCTGGAATAAAGCCCCAAAAAGTGTCAAGCTGCTTATCCTCAACCTGTTACTTCTATCGGGAAGGCCCCCGAAAGCGTTGACCCGTGCCCGAACCATCTTCATCTCAAAGAAAGGAGGAAGTGGGCCTGGAGGCTACCGTCCGATTTCAATATCATCGGTAGTTTTCCGCCACTTCCAAAAGATTCTGGCATCTCGCTTTCAAGTGGCTGGTGTCATAGGTGACGTCCAGAGAGCATTTCGGCCAGCGGATGGCACAGCAGAGAACCTAACAGTTCTTCAAACTGTCATTTCGCTGGCCCGCATCAAGAAACGGCAGCTCCATCTTGCCGCTCTGGACGTCGCTAAGGCCTTTGACACAGTTAGCCACTTTGCCCTGACCGATTGTCTTCGTGGTGTCGGGGCCCCTACTCGTTTAATTGAGTATGTTGCCTGTCTGTACCACGAAGGCGTGACGGTCCTCGAGGCACAAGGTGAGATGTCAGGGGATGTTGTCATTGGGCGCGGGGTACGCCAGGGGGATCCTCTGTCGCCACTCCTCTTTAACCTGGTCGTGGATACAGCCTTGGGTAAGCTGCCAGATGAAATAGGGTTTGATCTCGCCCCTGGGGTGCGAATTGATGCATTGGCTTTTGCCGATGATGTCATCCTACTCGCAGAAACCCGCGAGGGCTTGCAGGTCGCCCTCAATGCCTTTGCTGAGCAGCTAGCCAGGTGTGGTCTAGTGGTCAACCCTTCTAAGTGTGGGTCGGTCTCCTTGGTCCCGTCCGGCCGCCAACATAAGGTGAAGGTGGTGGATGAGGAGTGTTTTGTCTTAGGACAGACACCCATCCCCGCCCGATCCGTGTTGGAGGTCTGGCGGTACCTTGGGGTCGACTTTATGGGTGTGGCCACTATAGCCGCAAGCCGTGTGGACCTTGGTGGAGCATTAGCTCGTGTCACCAAGGCTCCATTGAAGCCACAGCAGAAGCTGCGCCTCCTTCGCACGTACTTACTGCCAAAGCTAACCTATGGGTTAGTCTTTGGCAGGTTTACTGTGGGGAGGCTGCTTGAGTTAGATCGTGAAGTTCGCTCTGCTGTGCGCTCTTGGCTAGGCTTTCCACCTGGTGTCCCAAGTGCTTACATCCATGCACCGGTCAAGGCCGGTGGGCTCGGTATTGTCTCTCTTTCTGCCAGCATCCCATCTTTACGCCGCCAGCGCCTGCTCGCCCTTAGGGGCTCGAGCTGGGAGGTCGCCCGCACAGCTGCTGACCTGGACTTTGTCCAGCAGCAGTTGTTGTGGTGCGATCGAGCAACACCAACTGCTCCCAAACCCAGCTCATCTGCTGAGTTCGCTGCTGCACTGCATGAGTCAGTAGATGGTAAAGAACTCCGACAGTGCTCTGAATCCCCCATTTCTTCCCAGTGGGTGGAATGGGCTTCAGAGGGCATTGGGGCCCGCGACTACCGCCATTTTCATGCCGTCCGGGTGGCCACATTGGCCACCTCGGTGAGGTGTTCGAGGAGTAGTCGCGGGACAGTGGATACCCTTTGCCGTGCCTGTCGGGGTAAAAATGAGAACCTGTATCATGTAGTGCAGCAGTGTCCTCGTACTCACGGTGGCCGCATTCTCCGTCATGATGCGGTTGCCAAGCAGATAGCAGGCGCTCTGTCATCCAGCGGTTGGGCTGTTGAAAGAGAGAGACTATATCACATGCCGAGTGACCGGGGCAAGAAGCCGGATATCGTTGCTGTCAAGCCCGATGGGTCTGCCATTATCCTGGATGTCCAGGTTGTCAGTGGCAGCGTGGACATGGAGCAGACCTGGCGGGCTAAGAAAAGTAAATATGATAGAAATGATCTGCGACGGGCGATATCTGAGCTAAAAGGAGTGGCACCTAATAACATCAAGGTCATGGCTGCGACCTTGTCATGGCGCGGGGTGTGGTGCGGGAAAAGCGCCACGGAGTTACTCGAGTTGGGCATCTCTGCAGGAGTACTCCGTGGTATCACCACCCGCGTCCTGAGGGGTTCTTACTTGAACTGGTGGTCATTCTATAGGGGCACTTCCTTTCATCCCATTCTTCCTTCTCGTCCTGCAACTTCCCTTATCCCTAGAGCCGGCGTCGGGTAAACCTGGGCGTCCTCCCCACTTTTTTATTTTATTTGTTTATTTTTCAATTTAATGGTGTGCCCCCTCCGCCTTTGAGGGGAGTTTCATAAAAAAAAAAAAAAAAAAAAAAGTGTTGTATTTATTTATTTATATTTATTTATTTTTTTCTATTCGGACAAAAAAAACATGCTCCACATAAGTACCTACTACATGTTGTGTAGTACTCAATAACTCAAAATTGAAACAAAATTAATAAAAAATACAAAAATTAATTATCCCACTGTAAGAAAATCAAATAAAAGTAACTGAATCAAATAAAGTTCATCCATTCAAAGAATGTCCATTTGGTCAAAACTATGAACCTTCGAAGTGGCTGTAGATGCAGCTCCAGGAGATCCTGATCAGATGAAGGCCACTCCCCTCCCGTGGTGACAATTTCTCGGATGAATGAAGCTCGTTGCTTCTCCTACAGGGGACAATCGAAGAGTAGATGTGGGAATGTCTTGCGGTGTCCGACCATCACGTGAACACAGAGGCGTGGATATCACACCAAAACGGCGGAGACAGAATCGGCAGCGACCATGGCCTGTCAAAATTTGAGTCAGCCTGTAATCATCTGGGATCATCACCTGCGGTCGGGATTCGATAGATGGGAAAAACTGTTTTGTATGTCCCTCGTTGACACGTTTCAGTGCACCTCCCACTCTCTCATACCAGCGTTGAACGAATGGTACCTTAGAGGTGTTCGAGGGAAATAAGAATAGGTGCTAGCTCTGTCCAGCTCAAGTGATGCCTCCTTGGCACACCTGTCTGCCACTTCGTTGCCCGCATCACACGCGTGTGCTTTAACCCACTTAATTCTCATGGACAGACCAACATCGCCGTGGTCTACTATAAGTCGTCTTGCTGCTTCAATGAGACGACCATGGCAGTTCGATCTCTTGAGAGATTCGAGGTTTACTTCGCTATCAGTGAACACAGCAAATCCTGTCTGCTCGTAGTTATGGTGGGTGTACTTTATCCACTCAAGCGCCTTCACGAGAGCTAATGCCACTGCTTGATTATTCGAGCAGCAACCATCGAACTTCGTCTTACTACCGTCAGTGTATGCAGAGATTATTAAAAAAACGGAAGTAAGTGAGAAAACGTTGTCTATTTCCACGAAAAATAAAGAGTTATAATGTTAAATCGATTTCGACGGTTATGCCATCATCAGTAACAAACAATAACTGAACACACATTAGAGGGGACACAGCTCATATAGTCACAGGTGAAGGTAGATTGAATCCCATTGGTCGAAAGAAAGGAAAAGGGGCTGGAGGTATAACCAATTAAGTGCAAGCAAAGTGAAGGGGATAACAGCAAATCAGATGAAGTGAAAGGAGGGGAAGAATTACTGGTTTCAACAGTTTGAAGGGATAATTCCAAGCTTTATGGAAATGGACTTATCAGAAGCGAAATATATTGAGAGATATCCTCATTTAAACATTTACCAGATCTGTCACTTTTGATGAATTTTTCAAGTACATTCAGCATACCTTTGGACAAAAATGAAGAAATTCTACAAACTGTCAATCTGTCAAATCAAAATTGTTAGTATGATTGGGTTCCTTAAGATGTTTTGCAAATAGAGACCTACCCTTATTTTCCCTGAAATCTTCCTGATGCTCTTCTATTCTTTCCCTGAATTTTGTATCAGTTTGACCGCAGTATTTGTAGCCGCAAGAACATTTTAGTTTATAAACCCTACTTTTATCCTGAACGTTGATTTTGTCTTAAACGGAACCTAGTAATGCTCTAAGACTATTTCGAGTTTTTAAACCCACTTTATAACCCCTCGATGATAGAATTTTGCCGATTTTATCAGAAATTTTCCCATAATAAGGTATACTTATCTATTGTTTTTCTTCTAAAGTTACATCTTTCCTAACCAGATTGGAAACTTTATCTCTACTCTTTTTCCTAAGAACCATATCCCGTATGGTATCAACGATATCTCCTCCGTAGCCATTACTAACCGCTATGCTTTTGATAATGGATTTTTCTTTTGATAAATTTTGTTCACTCATTGGAATAGAAAGTGCTCAGAGAGATTGTTTGTTCCATGAAATCCTGGGAATTCAACCCCTCAGCCTCGTCGCCCACCGATGGGTGGCTCCATTTTTCCGGTTCCAGTGTGTGTGTGTGTGTTTGTGTGTGAGTGTGCGTGCGTGTGGGTGTGTGTGTGTCTCTTTGTGCCAGTATTCATTCGATTTTGAATAAATTTTATGAGAATGTGGAAATTAGGCTGAGGATAACCAATTTCATTACTGATACATTATGTCCATGAGCAGAGTCATCATATATATTCTTCAGATCTTGCTTGAATTCATTGGATAGTTCATTGGTAAAAGAGGATATGTTAGTAGCTGCTACGCAATAGAGTATCTGAAATCTCTCGTAAAAGTATGCCTTCTACATCATTGAGCATTGATTTCTGATTAGATTCATGTACCAAAATGCGATAATGAAGTTCACCAGATAGCTTTTAGCGAATTTTTGTAGAAAATGAAGCTATTTAATGGCTCCAAAATTTCTTGAATAACAATGTTCAAAAAATTTCTTCATCGGAATCCGTTTTGAGGCATTTCACAACGAATCCTAGAGTTTAATACTTTTTCGTGCACAGGGTGTATTGCAAGGAGATGACAATACTCAAGGAAGTTGAACTCGACCGAAAATGTAGTTCAACGCAGCCAACTGCACCGCTCTATCTCAATCCTTTCCAGAGATATGTCGTTTTTAAGGTTTTGTAGATGAAGAAAAAAAAACTCGTTTTTTTTTTTTGTCATTGGAACCCCGATTTCTCCATTTTATTTCACTTTATCTTAATATTGGACCCCATTTGCAGGATCGGCGTTAAATTCAACGTATGACTAGTGGGCTTTTTTCTTGAAAAGTACCATATAAAAACCCTAATAGCCTTCAAAAGTTTACCGTTTCTAAAAAAAAAAAAGTAGCTTTTCTTATAATACTTGATGGTTTCCTATGTTTCTAAAAATGAAAACATGAAAAAAATAATAATAATAAAAAGATGAAAAAAAAAAGCTGCAAACTGGTGGATCTTACAAAAGTTGGGGAATTTAATCAGCTTTTTAACGGTATGCTCAAAAATAAGATTACCTTCAAATTTCATGGAGAAATATGTTGCAGTGTGTAAAAACGTTAGTAGATGGTAGGATACATTGGTAGTAAAATTCTCATAAAACTAACGTAATGTTTATTTTCTAATTTTCTAAATCTGAAATATATAAAAATTACCATGGAGTAAATTAAAATGTTAAACTTTAAAAAAAGAAGAAGCATGATTTTCGAATCCTGGTTATCGGATGGTCTCTATCTTGAATGCGCACACTGTAAACTTTTGACTTAAGAATAACCCATTCAGCGGTGTCAAATGAAAGTTTCGAGCCGGCTAATGTACAGTACCATATCACCCTACCCATATTTCAGGATAATTTTGATTGAGGAAATTCGTTACTTCTCGTCCGTTATGTGCTGGACACCCGTCCATCTGTCATCAAGTGAAGAGATGAGAGCAAACCACAAAGACTATCGGCTAAGTCAGCGGTACCACTAAACAGATGCCGACAGTGGGTTTGACAAAAGGGAGGGTCAGTTCCAGCAACTTTAAGTTTGTTTATTTCAAGTTCAACTTGGTTCATGTACGGAAGTTGCCTTATTTTTGGTAGAATATTAACATTTGAAGTTATTCCATGATAATTTTTATTAATTTCACAATTAGGAAATTATAAAAGAAACATCACGTTAGTTTTATCTGAATGCTATTGCCAATGTATTCTACCTCCTACTAACGGTTTTTTACAAAACCGAAAATGAATTTCTCTTTTTCTTGAATTTCTCTATGAAATTTAAAGGTAATCTTAATTTTGAGTATACCATTGAAAAGCTAATTGAATTTCCCTATTTTATTGTGATCCCGCAGTTTTTTTAAATGAAATGTTACTTTTTTAGAAACGGTAAAATTTTTAATGGCTTTTAGGGCTTTTAGATGGTAGTTTTCAAGAATAAAAGACGATCACCCAAAAGTCAACCTAAAAACACCGACATGGCTTCTTGAAATATCCAATCTTCAGAAACAGTTCAAAAACAGGTGGACAAGGTTCCTCAATCAGCCACTAGAGTGGGTAGGAGTTTACACCTCTTCTGTTATCATGCCAGGAAAGTCACCTGTTACAAGTTGGTCAGGTCTCACACACAAGGGTGGGAGGGTAAGGCAAACAGCCAACACATTCTACCTACAGACATCGACTGGCTTCTTGAAATATCCACCCTTCAGGAGCAGTTCAGATGCCTTTTGTTAAATCTAACGAAGACTCTGAATGGGGTCGAATGTTAAGATGAAGTGAAATGAAATGGAGAAATGGGGTTTTCTATGACAAAAACCACGTTTTTTTCGATAAAAACTTTAAAACGACATATCTCTGGAACGGATTGAGATAGAAAGGTGGTTGGCGGCGTTGAACTACATTTTTAGTTTAGTTTAACCCCCTTGAGTATTGTCATCTGATTGCAATACACCCTGTATATATATATGTATGTGTATATAATAATTCTCCTTAGGATTGAGATAAGGATTCTAATCTTGCGCCAGAAAATTAAGCTTTTCAAATAGAAAGAGTTTGTTGGTCTGTTTTTTTTTTTTTTTTTTTTTTTTTTTTTTTTTTTTTTTTTTTTTTTTTTTTTGCTCATTGTGATTTGTCAAATATTGAAAAAAAGTTCTACGAAAATCACTAAAAATGGCTAAAAACGGCTAAAAATTGATAAATTTACTTTTTTCAATAGAACTTTGGTAAAAAAAAGTTTATTACCAAACATAGGACATGGAAAATTATTGTGGTTATAGGACATTAAAATTTTTTGCACAAAATGATGATGAAAAATGTGCTTAAATTTAATTAATTTTTGCTGAAAAATCTATAATAACTACTAAAAATTGCTAAACAATCCAAACTCTTTTTTGTTTTGCAGAATATTATTTAGAACTAATTCTTTTGCTGTAAAACTGGAAGTTAACGATTTATTTACACTCAAAATATTCAAATTTCAAAACAATGTAACAGTATGATACGATAGCTAACGAAAATTCGCTCATACGATCATGCTGCATGACTGGGACTTTTTCATGATATAATTGCCCGATTTGCCTGATAGTGGATTACTTTTTAAAAATGATATTAAGAACTATACTAGGAATCTATCGCGAAGGAAACCTCATTCGTGATTGTAAAATTCTCATTGTCGGACAATGAGCCAAAATGTTTCAGACGTGACGAAGTAATGTTACGACGAAGTAGCTGAACCAACATATTTCTTTTACTTCTAATATTGATTACTTTCAATATTAACGTTTCATTTGGTCACTAACCTACGCAATATGTTTACATTACTATATGTGAGTAAGCTATAATGTCCACTTGAGTTGCTAAGTTCTTTTTTCCTCAACTCCAAACGATTTCAACAAGGGCACACGTTCAAACTTTTTTTTCTACTCCAATTATCCACAAGTTTTTAATCCATCGTACACAGCCATTAGGTATGCCCTGGGGGTATCCAGGAGGCCCACAGTATATTAATTTCTAAACCAAATATCTGGTTTTAGAAACAGATGAACGAATGTGAGAAGATCACAAATTTGTGCTTTCTTACTGGTGTTCGTCAATATATAGATATGGTGTTATACCTTGATTACGGGAAAATCGTCAAGCAATACCCACATTAAATTAAACTGAAAGCGTGTTCTAATTTAACGAACTTATTGATACTAATTTTAATTTTGATAACCTACAGTGGTTCTGAAATTCAGAAGGGTTTAAATTACATGTTTTAATTCAGAAAACTAGTTTTCTAAACAATTGTATAACTACAAACATAATTTAAAACGTAAAAATAAAGTAGTTCACCTTATGGGAATGCTACTTGATGTGGAGGTATTCTATTGTGTATGGCGATTTGACAATATATATAGATGTAAGTACATTCGGTTTCTGAATAAATCATGAATGTCAGCTGATTATACAGGGAGCACGTGGGTGAGTCGAGCAAGAGCAAACATTTTGAGCGGCACTTCTGGCTGTAGTTGTTGGATGTAATTTGCTGTGGAGTCACTGCAGATGTACAGTTTTAAATAGTATTCACCGATTTCATTGTTAAATCAAATTGAAATTCCATTTCGGCTCGGAATGGGTGACCGTGTTCACCGCGGCCCCTGTTTGACATATGCATTTACCGTCCAAGCACCACGCACTCAGTTTCGACAGTGTTCGTACACTCCCTTTGCATTCACACTTCCAGCCTTTTCAACGAATAAACTCGGGGATTTACACCTTGTTTTGCCTCGTGATGACTTTTTTCATTCCTTCAAATCGGTTGATAATGTACTCTCCATGTCGGAATATATTTAGGAAAAAACATGTAGAGGTTCACGGGCGTGTTATATCGAAGGTGAACTCCCATAGTAGACATTCCTGTATCAACGTGAACACGTTGTTCAAGCTTTGAGATGAATAAAACATGGAATGTTACTCGAGAGTTTTCTGTGAAAATTAAAGCCTTACACTGACAATGTTTATTTTTAATCTGAGTGTTCGCCCGGCATTTAGAACGTGTTTTGATAAACTGCAAGTCTTTGTGAATGTTTAGTATCCATGCTCTCGATGGATCTGTTAATGGACAACTGAATAAACTTACACATGAATTTGAGAGTTAATGAGATTAGTCCGTTAGAGTTAGTTAGTGACTGGATCAATAAACTGGTTGATAGATTGTTTGTGCTTTAAATTTGATGCTAGTTATCGGATAAATTTTTATGTTTGTGAAAATTTATTTTCATTGTTTGTGCAAAATTTTTGTTTCTATTTTATTTTTAAGCGGTTAGCAGTACAGAAACTCAAACAGTAAGATATTTTGAAAGAAGCACGTACTCCAGGGCATCCTAAATACGGACGCGGACCCCTTAGAGGTTCTTTGGCTGTTTCTAGGGGGTCCGTGACTACCTTTGACCAAAACTGGAAAGCTATTTGCAAAATCATCAATTGAAAAAAAAAAAAAAAAAGAAGCAATTCATCGATAATTTCTTTATTTTTTTATATTTTTTATTGTTTCGTTTGAAAAACATGTATTTTTACGTCATTTCAGCAGAAAACGATCTTTGTACTTTCTGACAGAGAGAATGGTTAAGTTGAGGACAGGTCCTCTCTGTGTTCATATGAATTTCCCTAATTATCAGAAGCTAGAATATACCAGTGCCTTTATTACCAAGAACTGGTCCATCGAGAAATATCCACAATTTTCCACTGCCAAATAAATAAAAGCGCCGTTCAACGTTGATATTCTTTCGTAAGGCATCATGGTCAGCTTATTATTTCGATGGATCAGTGGCTGAAGACGGGATCATTGATAAAGGGAGCAATTTCTCCATCGGCCCAACAGTAAGAGCTCCTAGTTAAAATTAATGAGGAAGCAGGATGGCCAAATGATGAAGAATCACAAGAAGCACCACAGTCGGATTTATTGTGCTGAAACTAATTTAGAATTGTGATCTCCCAAATGTGTTGAACGAATGGAACGCAACAAGTATCTAAACATAATGAGAATGCAGACAAATCTAATAGTCTCTTGTTATTTGTTCACATTCCACTTTGAACCAGCCTCTTGACTTGGGTTAGTGGACAAATCGCACTAGAATTAGGAAGCTTTCAATTCCCATATAGAATAAAGGTTCAAGTCGGGCCGAGCTATCGCATAAATTTATAAATTGGGAGATTACAAGAAATACTTAATTTTTTTAAAATAATCATTTTATGTATTCCGATGTTCGGTTAAAGGGAATAAACGGGATATGGAATGGTGCTTATCTTCCTTCATGATTTCTTCACCCTTCATCCCAAAGACTGCAGATCCGCTCCTTCCTCAAGACCCAAACACCTGGAGTCTCGCCTCGTTCCCTGTATCCTCATGGCCACTCCTTGGATGATGACGAATTGAACTTTAATCCTCGTCCATGCTACCATTTGTGAATAATATATTGGCCATTTGAGGGAGAGCACAGACGCTAACTGCCGTAGGAAACGGTCAAATTCCTTGTGCAGAGACCCATCATATGAACAAGCTAAAGGAGTGAAAGAGCCTCTTAGGTCTTCTGCTTCTCATTCATACTTGGTTTGATTGGCTGGTGCAGCATTCTTGGCCATACCAGCCCATTCTAGGAGGCCCTTTCCTCACGCCACACCCCATGGATCTTGAGGTCTGCCTCCAGAACTGGACTACATGTACCACTTTCGCACAGAACGGGTCGGTTACCACACCACTCCATGTTAACCCTGCCATCTGAGCACATACATCTCTTATTGTGTCATGACCACATTTTACAATACCTCCTATCTTGCAATTGAGAACATGGTTGAGATGTACCGCCTCACCACAGACATCACAATCGCTCGGCAGTTTCGAAGAGTTCCACCCATAGTGGATCGCCAAGAGTCGTGAAACTGAGATTGCGTCATGTCACAAAATCGTCTGCATTTGGGGAACCACTGTGAGCCACTGTGACGCAGTTTTAGTTCGCTGAATGACACGTGTTGTTCAGGAGGTAACTGGGACAGTACATGATCGTATCTGCTTTCTTGTACCAGCCCTCTCTGACTTCGTGCTTGGCGTAGGACGCGTGTTATTTCATCTTCGTGTTTATACAACTGAAGTTCATTTATAGATTTTATTGCACCCTCTCAATTAGAGGTTAGAGTACGAAATATAATTTCATTCGTCTATCGCAAATTTGGCTGTTTCTATCATACCTTTTGGAACGTTGGGGAACTTAAAAAAATGCAGGAGAGTCTCACAAACCCAGAATCCTCAGTAATCCTGTCGGTTATTAAGATTGAGTCGCAATCTTTGTACGACGTGATGGTCGTATATCGGTAAGACGAATATTAGTGGCAGTAAAGCATTCTAATAACGGCTACTATAGCAAATGCTTAATTGACGAACGAAGTGAGCTTCTACTTTGACTCGGCTAGTATTTTTCAGGGTGCATGCGTCCGTCCGTGCGTGCGTGTGTGTCCCGCTTTACAGGCTGCAATTTTGGAGCTATCAACTTTAAATTTGGTAGTTAAGACTCTTTCGACATCCGGAATTAGCTGTACAAAAGATATTTGTCGTCGGCAACTACGATCGTCGTCAAATTAACCGAAAATCGAGTTTGGTATCGTTTTCAATAGTTTTTGTCAAACTTTGCGAAGAACCTGGTACGATCCTCCCACGATTATATTTTCAAACAAGAATATTGTCTACCTGATGGAAAACGCAGATAGCAGAGTTAGCACCTGGCAAGAGGGGGGAGGTTTCCGGATCGATAGCAACTACCAGTTATCAATTGAAAGTTAAGAGATTGAACGTGTAGAGGTAGAAAAGGAGGATATGAAACTTGAGTTTTACGCCCCGAGGCCTCCTTGTTGGTACCTCCTTCCCCCAATCCTCCCCACGACGCTTTGCACGGCCTTTCAACTTATGTTCAAGATTGGGTAATAAAAACTTTCCTTTACCTTCTCCTCTTTTTTTCTCTTTAAACCGGTAGAGTGTAGGAGGAGAGTGAGAGGGTTGGTGGTGGAGGTAACGGGAGGAGGGGTGTAGAGGAAAAGGCAATTTTCGTGCCCAAGTGGGAGGTCTTTTATTGTGGCCCTACAACCGTCAGCTTTATGACTTGGAACAGAAACCTTCTTGACGAATACACATTTTATTCAATCTACCAAACTCTCTCACTCTCTCACTCTCCCGCCGCCTCTCGCTCCCTCTCCCGCCGCCTCTCGCTCTCTCTTTCCACTCACTTCCTCTCCTGTATTACACTTCACTTGCCGCTCTCTTTCATTTTATCTCATAACATGTATATTGGACTAAGTTTTATACGCCTCCTTGTTGGGCTTTATTACATTTATCATTACTGCCAGCCTTAGCTCATGTAACGTCACGAAAAACGAAATTTAATAACGAAAATTTAAAACAAAATCTGGAGCTAGAAATCGCTTCTTTTTTTTACAATACTTAAGTATACCTTTTCAATTTACATGAGTTCTATTAGAGTGTTCTTATTTGAAATAACCGCTGTGATAATTGGTCATAAAGAATGACTTGAGAAGCGATTAAAAAAAAGACTCCTTTTATCAAAAATATTTGTCTTTGAATCTTGAAAGCTTGGAATGAACTAAATATTGTTCTCTTATACGAAACTAATGAAATTCAACTTTTTGTCGTTAGGAACTGATGAAAGATTTACCGTAATTTTGAAAAAACGAACCAAGGCTGAAATCGTGGAGAAACATCAGACAAACGTAGTTGTAAAAGCAATTAGAGAAAAGGAATTATACTTCATCAAAGAAGAAACTCCCAAAAAATCATATTTCGTAATTGACATCGGATAGCAAAAACTTAAGGCTATGGAACCAGAAATTAGCCCACCTTTTAGCAGATATAAAATTTGCTGAACAAAAAATTCATGGGATAGATTTCAATTCAAATACCGAACTATGTGATTGCAAAACTTTTGGAAATATAAGAGCATAAACAATCAAAAACCACGAAAACCACATACTTGTGAGCTATCCCCGATGAAATTAAAAATCGCAGCAGTAGACTCGTAAACATTAGTTACTGAAATTAACTTGCCAGGAGTGCAATCCCATGCCCAACACCTATTGAACTGACTATAGCATCGAATTTATTTCTGTAAAGGAACTGCTAGGGTTCAATCAACATCATCATCAACCTTATCGATGTATTTTAATTAAGTTTTTTGGCGACAGTACCCCACTAATAAATTTTCAGTTTCTCAAAACTAAAATAGTAAATACTTTGATTTCGTAGGAAATTACTTGATCAGTATTTGATCTGTAGTCCAATGGTTTATCTAGATTATCAATATTTCAATGCATGTCGTGCTACTAATGAGCCAATAAGGAAGAAAGGCTTGCGGGAGTTTGATCAATCAATCAATCCTCAACGGGATCGATGATAAAGAAAATTTCAAACTTGGGGAACTTTTTGGTGTTCATGCTCACACGCGGGCCATGAGGAACCCACTATAATGAGGGAAGCTAATGAATCTTGGTATATCTGGGCCTGTTGCTTATTGATCTGCAAGTGGCTTTATAAGAATGTTGAAAGAATAGAAAGGGAAAAAAATGCGTACTAAAGCACCTTTCTAAATGCGTCACTCGAGAGATACTCTCTACCTGATGTCCAAAATTCTCCATATATACCTTTACTGCATGGACAATTGGATGAACAACTGTCCTCAACTAAAGCCGTTACTGTCTCTTGTTGAACTTGGCTGACTCTTCTGGACTGCTGCTTGATCGGAGCGTATCCCTGCACATCAATGCCATATCTTCCAAAATTGCATTTTCCCAGTTCCTTCTTATTTGATGCAAAAACATCGGAGTTCCGCTGGAGTGAGTTAAAGAGGGCTTGCTGCTTTTCCCTACCTTCGAATGTGTCCGCTGAGCGTTTGCATGAGTCTCGCAGACCATCATTCAGCTCTGTGGACTGTTCAGAAAATGTGTACACGTTTGAGTATCTTCCTTTGTTGCAACCTGGATTCTCGAGTTGCCCATCTGTAGGGTTCGTTTTTCCACATTAATCACACGGTAGGTAGGATTAATTTTTTAGGATAGGATTCGTTTTTCCACATTAATCACAGGTAGTATTCAAGAAAATCCATGCCCACTATACATTTTTAATGGATATCAGCCACTACACACTCGTGGAGTCTTGGCCTTTTGCCACCCAAGTCCATTTGGACATTGGCCCAACCCTTCACAGGCATTGTATCACCACTAATTGTTCCAAGGCGGCCATTAGCTCTAATCCTACTTTCTCGTCAGCTAGAACCGAAGGGTGAATCACAGAAATAGTAGCCGCTGTATCCAAAATTATTTGGCAAGGTCGACGTCGATGCGTCCCTCCATGACTATGGATGTTCAGAATGTTCGGACAAGCACTTCTGACACAAATTATTATGCAGAACAGCATTTCAAAATAACAGATCTGTATTAGACTTCAAACAACAGAAACTAAAGCACAACAATTCATCAGTCACCTAAACTCAACAACCAACATTTCTTCAGTAACAACACAAACATTCCTTCCAAATACATGATTCTCATAACAATATATAGAATTTCCTATTAGGTACTTGAGTCTCATAACAGTATGCATCCAATGATACTGAAATACCTACTTTTGGTGTCAGAACCATGAATATTGATTTAGGACTCCGCCGAGAATTCAAGTTTCCTTTTATTGTGGCAAACTGAATTCTTGTATAGCTGCCTTCACTGTAGCCATTCGTTCTTCCATCTCCTGCTCGGCCTTCGTCTTTTTAGTAATTTCAGTAGGTTGATCGCCTATACGCTGCGCCATGCAATAACCCTCTGTTCATTTTAACCATAAAATAGTAGTAACTCGGTGGATTACAAGATCGAAAACTAAACTTTTATATTGCATACAAACATACAGAGTTATCTTAACAATATAATCCCATGATTAGTTCACAACAAGTAGTTAGTGAGATGAAATGAACCCCCTTCAGAATTTAATTAAAAAAACCAAAATAAATCACGAATAATGATCATATTATCTTAGTTTTGTCATCCGTTAAAATGAATTAGTATTTGAAACTCTATCAAAACTTCGTTATTTCATCCTAAACTGACTATTTCAGATTTTAAAACGACTCTAAACACAAACTGTTTCACGTGGTTCTAAGAATTACTACTGTGCAATTACAACAAAGATGTTCTCTCAGATGTGCAGTTCGCACGATTCCAGAGGTACATTTTTTCACATCTTCAATAGAAGTTTTGTTTAAAAAGACTAGCGGTGTAAATGAAAAATGTAACTACGGTGGAAGGTGAAAAAGTATACAGAAAGAAAAAGGAAATTCCCCTGGGGAGTAAGAGGGTTAGCGAAAAAAAGCTGGATAAAATACGCTGGAATTACAATGAGGTCATTACATTTATACGGGAGCGAAGAGCGAGGATTATGAAGCTGAAAACCTTTGGGTGGCGGCAATAGTGGAGGGGGATGGGCGGCCGCAACGTGGAAGGGGTGGGAATGCCTTTTCTTCTAATTAGGATCTATAGCCAGACCCAAGCCGAAACTCCTCTAAATCTTCTGCCCCTTAAACCAACGGCCATAATTATTTCTGATTTAGGGATCAGGTACATGCTCTTTGCAGTTCGCCTAGGATCTCCCTTAGCTACCACCGCGTCTTAGTTTTTTCCTGTTCAGGCGAGTGGTTCCATGAAGTAAAGAAAGAAAGAGAGGAGGAAAAAAAATTATTTTTCTGATTACATCCAACCTACCTACTGGGATGATTTTGCACTGAAATTCGGATGCAATTAACATTCAAATGTACTTGAATTTAAACAATGGGCAATTTCACCAAATATCATTCTATTCCATCAGCTGAAAGATCTCGGAGAAAGCTTTCAAAAGAGGTGCTATATAGAGAGTATTTAATATTTGGAAGTGGTCAAAATAAAGCTGAATGGCGTCATAAGGGCCCTCAGCCCCTCGTCAACCTTGGGGGGGGGGGGGGGGGCAGCGCCATCTTCCTATGACGTTAATGCATTTTCTTTCTAGAGTGAAATCTCCAGTTCGTGAACGACACCCATTCTGTGGACGGCAAGGTGCTCAGAAAAATGGCTTGAACAAGGACTGTAGTACAATCTAGTGGATTACCGAGTGTCCCTTAGTTACGTTAGGATATCACAAAAGTCTCTAAAAAGTTTCCAGGCGTTAAGTTTTATGTGAAAAAGAAGAAAATTATTTCAGTGTTACATCTCCAGTCAAGGGTCAAACATTACGATTATTTTACTTATAAGTAAGATATAAGCAATTTTATTGAACTTAATTCGATGTTTGTTGTTATTTTGGGTTCTTCGGGTGCTTCCTCATCATGAAAATGCTTCAGAACTTGATTGATTTGAAGGCCTAATTGGGCGTTCACATTCTGGTACGACTGAAGATGTGTTATCCAATGTGTGGACTACAGTTAAAATTATGTTTATATACCTTTCTAAGCGAATATGTACATTCTGTATTAAAATAATATAGGTACTTACCGGTATTAAAGTTCCTATTTGAGAGTTGCATACTAAATTTGAAATACATATTGGCATTCCTCCCATATACAGAGTGTACACATTAAGGACGCACCACCAGCCAGGGTTGGATTCAACAACTAATTTCTGATCAAAAGTGTCTAAGCAATTTTTTTTACTCCGCCAGAGAGTTTTTTTTTTTTTTTTTTCATTTTACAATTTTTTCTTGTTTTCGACGTTATGATACTGGAACAGCCATAACTCCATCAATTTTGTAATTAGAATCAAATCTGAGAAGACCGTTGTAAAGAGCATTAAATTTTCTATTTTGCTGATGCCAAACCAAAATGTTTCGTTGGGAATGAACGGGGGATAAATCAGCCTAAAAAGTGAAATAGATCAATTTTCGAAAATCTTTGGTTTTTCGAACTCTGATAGGTCCTAGTAATTAGACACGTGAATTTTTGCAGGTAAACCTAAACACTGCGCCAAAATCTCAGCTTTCCAAAAGCATAATCAATTTTTATTCTACTTTGTTAATTAGGGGAGAAAAGTGTGTTTGTACGTTGACAAACGTGGTGTTTTGTATGAAATCGAGGGTTTTTGTGAAAAATGACCCCCTTAGAAAATACGAGTTTGGGCTCGGTTTCTAGGTATTTCTTCACGCTGAATTGAATGGGAACACCCGCAGATCTCTCCAACTCTATTATAACCGTATTCAATATTTTAACAAGTTTTACCCACAAAAAACACATAAAATTGAGCATAAGAAATGCACTAAAACTAGTTATTTAAAATCACTATATTTCAAATGGCCATATTTCAGCATTTGGCTTTTGTAGTCATTCTATACGCAATCAATCTGAATTTCTCATATAATTTCAATTCGTGAATAGATTTGAATCACTTGGTGCCCGAAAAACGGGAAATGATTGAATAGGAACTAGGTAATGTATTTATCAAGTTGGAACGTCTACTCCTTAATCCTTTTAATCGTTCACACACCGTGGAGAGGTCATCCTATCAGTATTTTCCCTAACCGTTTAGGGTTTCGTGCTGGAAATTCGCAATGTGAGGTTTTCGAAGGTTCAAAATCCAATTCATTGATCAAAAATTAGAAATTCCAACATACGAAAGTTGCCTATGGACGAATAGAAAATTTATTGACATTGGTGCCTACATAAGCTATGGCATATCAAAGAAATAAGCGTTTCTTCTCATTAGATTTGGAAGATTGGATTTGGTGAGGTTCATTTAAGGTTACGGCGCTGGTTACGGCCTCCTAATTTACTTTTTTCATTATTATATACTGGTTCTAGGTCATTACAACCAATCAGATTTACCGTATCCCAGTTGCTGATTCCATATTGTGCTTTAAATGAAGAAAACAGATGTTAATGCAAATGTCGTTCATTTTTCACGAAATTAATATTTTGTGGAAATGGAAAAATTTTCATTTGCTTCCGTTTTCTTCGTTGAAATGGATTTCCACAACTACGTCGCGATTGATTTAATTAGTTGTAGGTACGTTGAACCCACTGAGGTGCTTCAAATGAATTGAACATATTTAAATGCGTTTTTACCCGAGTTGTGATTTTTAAATTCGTTTATTCTGGCGGATTCCAATAAAAATCAAATGATATATGAAAAAAAAATGTCTTATCTTCTCCCAACCATGGTATTCAGAGATATGGACACTTATATACAGAAATAGTAATGTTGGTGTACCTGTATAATCTGAATTCACGCCTTTTTTACGTGATAGGCAGTCTCTCAATATTGCATGACGTCTCTCATTTTAATAGCTGATGAAATGACCGGGATTTCCTGGTTAGCCAAGATGCTTATAAAGCCCCGGCGAGAGCAGTGTCCAGCTACTTAGAAGTTGGTCCGATTGTGTACAAAGGCGGACGGCTAATGACATGCGGGTTGCCAGCCAGGTGTCACTTTCAGAGCCTCACTGTGAAAACAGCAAGTTCTTACTATCTTTTGTCTCTTCACCTCGCCTTGACTCAGTCAAACACCACTTCTCCGCTGGCTACATGAATATTAACTTTTCTGTTCAAGTTGAACGTTTTATTTAAAAATGGAACGACCTCTCGTCATTTTCATGAACCTAAACTTTGATAAGTACTATTTCCTTTACTTTTCTACGAAAAATTACACTTTTTATTGAGTGATATTCTAAACCATCGAAAATGTCATTGTAAACAATAACCTATTTCCATATTCTCAGGTTCATTCATGCGAAGAGAAACTGACAAGGAGATTTATAAAAGAATGAAATGATATGAAAACGACGTAATTTTTGAGTGAAAGTTTTTGGTACCGAAGGCTACCTAACGGAACATCAAGTCAAACTAACCATATCAACTGCAATAAATTTTATTTTAGCTGTAAATGCACTAATTCGCCAATTAAAATTCAGTATCAGCACTAAATAATTACAATAAAGAAAACAAAAAACTATGCATAAGACAAACAGAACAAAGAAGATGGATCATTAGTTTGGATTCGGATGAGGAACCCAAACACTCCACTAGACACCCTTAATTCTCAGGGACATCATCTTTCCGAGATGTACTCGTAGCTCATTTTATAGCTATTCGTGTTTAGTTTGATGCTTAAAAAATGTAATGATGATTAAATATGTTCACAATAACTTTTTTTTTTTTTTTTTTTTTTTTTTTGGGCCATTTTAGTAATTTGACTTGAATCTTTTAATATATTATTATTCTTTATTTATTTATTTTTTCATTTATATTTTCTTCACTAGTAAAGCTGGAAATATGCTATTGGTTTCATTCGAAGCAGGGCTGTCTGACCTTCCAAATAGTTCATCATTTTAATGAAAGATAAATGTGTTCATAAAATAAAAGAGTTATCAAGAAAGTCTGTAAAGACGAGGGTTTCACTTCGGGTCAGCGTTTATTTAAAGTATTCATGGGTTACGACAAACAAAAAATTAAATTTACGGTCATATTTGGATTCAGGGCATTATTAGTAAAACTAGTTCCTTTTCGTGTGATTTTAGTTTTGGCTGGAGAATCTCGAATACCATTTCGTGAATCACCATTGCTTTCAAAATTAAGCTAAAGCTCAAAACATTGTACGTCCCTCAAAACCCCTTCATTATTTTTATAAAAGCTCAATGTATTAAAACGAAAAAGACTTGTCAAGAAACTCTGGAAAAATCGAGGGTTTCATGTCTTTCTCAGTTATTATTTGAAGTTTTAATGAAGTAACATCAATAAAAAATAAACGTTTGAGTCATAAGGGGATTCAACTTGACATTTCCCGTAAAACTAGTTTCTTTTCTAGTGATTTCAGTTACACCTGGAGAATCACGAACAAGAAGTCGTGAAACGCCATAGTTTTTGAAAATGAGCTGTAGTTCAAAACATTGGACTATTGAGATTTTCGGATACGTCACACTTGAAATCCCTAAGAGAAGGACTTCTTATATGTTTTTTTATTTTATTTTCTTTTTCTTTCTGTCTCTTTAAAGCTGTATAATGCGGAAACCTCGCTTACAGTTTAATAAAAAGTTTATGAAACTACCTGTTCGACTCTGAGCCTGGGGACATAGACTCGTCTAGACTGGGGAACTCGTCTAGGTCATATCACTACTAATCTCGAATTGGTTTTGTTGGTTAAAAGTTCAATTGAATAGACAATACACATGCTAGTTGGCAACAAGTAATAGGCAACATCCGCGCAGAGAATCAGTTGTACGGGGTATGGACAAATCATCAAAAGCAAACACATGATTGACCTCTCGAGCTCAGACATCTGCGAGCGCTGTGGTGGTTGAGCACAAAATTTCGCACTATCCTCTATACTATGAAGAATGACAACTCTGCAGCTCTCATGGTTTGGAGTATCTCCATTTTTTTTTTTTTTTTTTTCCCCTAAGAAAGTGAACTTCAAAAAACTTCAGCGACAATTGACCTACATGCGGAACGCATGCATCACCTCGAGAAGACTCCTTCACAAATAATCATTTAAATAAAAAAAAAAGGTATATATTACCAGTTGCCATTTTGTTTAATAGTGAAATAATAATTAATTATTTTGTATTATGAAAAGGATTACCAAAGTATTATTGAGAATTAATATTATAAAATGTCACAGGGCAGCCATCTAGGTCCGCTGTTCTTCCTCCTCATGATCAAAGGCGTTAACGAGATCTTCAGAAATGGTATCCAGTGTCTTCTTTTGTAATGAACTTGAGATTTTTTATCAGATGGAATCCTAGTTGGACTTTAATTAACTAAAAGTCGCCTTAGACCAGCTGGATGATTGGTGACAGTAAATCATTTGTGTTTGAACCCTGCCAAAGGCTCAGTCATTGACTTCCACTGTCGGACACAACCAATAATTTCGACTTATATTCTTGGAGGAGAACCTCTTCGTCGTTCTTTCGAGTGTGCTCTCTGGCGAAAACTTTGGGTTTTATGGCCATATTGAGAACCTTACGGGCAGCTATGAAGACACTCGGTTTCTCAAGAGAAACAGTAGGGAGCTCACAAGCATTTCGGCTATAGTCACACTGTACCTACAAAGCCTTCATCCTTCCCATCTTGGAATACGCATCCACAGTCTGGTCCCTGCCTCATACGCTATACATAAGTATCAGCTTGAAAGAGTTCCAAATACGATTTTGCGGTTTGTGGCCTTCGAGCTCAGTGTTCCATCTAAGGAAGTTTACTACAATTTTTTGCGAGATGAATGCAACCAGGACTCCCTTGAAAGGTGAAGTATTTCGGCCTATCTCATTTTCCTCCATAAACTGCTAAATAACAAAATCGAATGCCCATCTCATCTTTCGAAAGTACATATTCATGTTCCTTGCATCGCTGCCCGTTCTTCATCGCTATTTCACGTCCCGCTCTCTCCCGGAAATTATCAACGAAACCTGCCCCTCAATAGAATTCTACGTAGTGCCAACCTTATATTAACTTTACATTCCTTTTTCTCTCCTCCCCCTCTTCATAAAAAAAAATCTCTCGAGCTAACAGTACAGCATTTACAATATACAAATCTGACCAAATTTCCTATAAGTTTGTGCTACTTGTGAAAAATCTGAACTGTATAATACTCCATGCCTTGAGAATGGTAATAAACTTTACCAAAAATTTGGCAAATCAAATTACTTATGACTGATCCATCTCTATTACATATATACCAGTCAATAACTTCACACTTCATATATATATATATATATATATATATATATATATATATATATATATATATATATATATACAGGGTGATTCCCTCGCAGATGCAAAAAAAAATTTGGGTAAAACTACATCAAAAATGGAGTAAAATGCCGCCAACCGCATATTTTTATCTCAATTCGTACTCGAGATATGATTTTTTAAAGGTTTTTTCAGGAATACCGTGTTTTTTCATTTTAAACTCGGATTTCTCCACTTTGCCTCATTTAATTTTAACTTTCAACCTCATTTTCGGTATCAGCATTAAATTTCCTATAAGAATAGTGTACTAGGGTTCTTAAAAAGTACCATCCGAAGACCCTCACATCAGCTCAAACATTGACGATTTTGAAAAAATAATATTTCTGAAAATCTTTAAAACTTTACTACTCTTTTAAAAAGAATCCTGGAAACTGGCAAATCTCATGAAAACTGCTTCATCTAATATGCTTTCCAACGGTATTATCAATTTTACTTTTATTGTGTTATTTAGGGGAGAAAATAATGTTTTAATGTTAAAAAATGTGGGTTTTTCAATGAAATTGTTGGTTTTCTCGAAAGATGACCCTTCATGAACCAACGAATATGGGGTCGGTTTCTATGTATTTTTTCTCGCTGGATCGAATGGGAACTCTTGCAGGTCTTTCAACTCCGTTATAATCGAGTTTTACACTTTAATTAACTAGTTTTTCCCCATAACACACATACATTTAATCGTAACAAACAAACTAAACATATGCGATTTTAAGTGTAAAACTCGGTTATAACGGAGTTGAAGAGCTCTAAAAATGTTACCATTCGATACAGCGTGAAAAAATACATAGAAACCGACCCCATACTCGTAGGTTCATGGAGGGTCATCTTTCGAAAAAATCAACAATTTCATTGAAAAACCCACATTTTTTAACATTAAAACATAATTTTCTCCACTAAATAACAAAATAAAAGTAAACTTGATTATACCGTTGGAAAGAGTATTAGACGAAGCAGTTTTCATGAGATTTTCCAGTTTCCAGGATTCGTTTTGGAAGAGTAGTAAAGTTTACTTAGAGATTCAAGTACTTAGATTCAAGTACTTGGGCTGCCTCATCAATGAATCTATGGATCCGGACATGGAGGTCAAATGTAGAGTTGAGAAGGCTCGTTCTGTATTCTTGAAAATGAGAAATCTTTTCTGTGATAAGAACCTCAACTTCTCTCTCCGATGGAGAATGGTAAAATGTTATGTATGGTCTGTCTTGTTGTACGGAGCGGAGGCTTGGACCCTAAAGGCTGCCACCCTGAGCAGAATAGGAGCCTTTGAGGTGTGGCTCTTGCGTAGGATGTTTAGGATCCCTTGGACAGCCCACATTTCAAACGAGGAAGTTCTCCAGCGGGCTCAAGTTCAGAGGAAGCTCCTGGTTACGGTGAAATGCCGTAAAATTGCATACTTGGGACATATATTGAGAGGAGAAAAGTATCGGCTACTTCAGTTGATTATGAAAGGGAAGATCGAGGGTCGGCGCGGTGCTGGAAGAAGACGGCTCTCCTGGCTCAGTAACCTGAGGAAGTGGACGGGTATACAGCGTGCGGAGGAGCTTTTCAGAACTGCGGAGGACCGCGACGCTCTCGCCGCAGTGATTGCCAACGTCCGGTTAGCCGGATAAGGCACATAAAGAAGAAGAAGTAAAGTTTAAAAGATTTTCAGAAAAATTGTTTTTTCAAAATTGTCAATGTTTGAGCTGATGTGAGGGCCTTTGGATGGTACGTTTTAGGCACCAAAGTACACTATTCTTATAGTAAATTTAATGCTGATTCCGAAAATGTGGTCAAAAGTTAAAATTAAATGACCCAAATTTTTTTTTTTTTTTGCATCTACGAGGGAATCACCCTGTATATATATATATATATATATATATATATATATATATATATATATATATATATATATATATATATATATATATATATATATATATATATATATATATCTTCATCTTTTACGAATTTCGTGGTATATATATATATAATGTATATATATATATATATCTCATCCTCATCTTTTACGAATTTCGTGGTAAATGAAGGCCATTCGACCGATCGGTTATCACCATTGTTTTCCCCGTATATTTTTCTGTAGGAAATTACTTTCAAATGCGAGACCTTCCGCGATATTTTTCAAGAGGTTCTAATACGATGTTCAGATTAGGTTTCGAAGGAGTAAGAAGAGCGGTAGCTCGAAAACATTCGTGTTCGTCTACATATTCGTTCATTATACTTGGAAAGCACAATTTCATGCCTCGAAACTTGAATGGAACCATATTGGAATGCCAACGAACTAACCCATCATTAGGGTTAGACTAACCCTAGCAAAAACCGTCAACATTTAAGGTGCGAACAAACTTAGCGGAAATGAATTTTTTTCGTTATTTTCTGCTTATTATTTTTGATGATTTCTTCGAAAATACAGCATCTTTCGGCAATTTTGATGGTACCATCGCATTCAGTGAGTCCAGGATCGTAACTTTGTTCCTGCAATACGAAGTACTTTTGATCAAATTTTAATGTGGCAGCCGATAGAAGATCGAGCGCTCGGCCAAACAACACGCATTAAACGGGAGTCCCACCCTCCTCACAACCTCCAGCCCATGGTTCGAGTGGGGGTAGAAAATTTTAAATTAGCTTACAATCCCTTTCGAAAAAATCCAAAAAGATCCCACCATTCCTAAATTTCCCCTACTCAGCCGATTGGCTGAAAACAAACGGAGTTTCATTATTATTATAATAAGATAAGATTAGATGACATGACTAGTGGGGCAGGACGACCGCGCTCTTCCAAATCGAATCACGCCCGAAAAAACATGTTCCATGTTAAAACACACATCATAAACAAAACAACAGATTTATAATTGAAGGCACACATTACGTCTCAATACAGAAAGAAGGTACAACTACCACCAACTGTGGGAGTCCATAACATTGGGGAAGCTGAACAAGAAAGTCTCCTCAGAATGGGCCACTCGCAGTACGGATAAAGGTCGTTTGAGATTGACATCATGAGCATTTACGGCCAGTTTGGAAGTGCAATGACGTGACTTGGGCCACTCAAGGGGTAGATGGGTGGAAAGGACACTATAAAACACGACGCCGCCTCCGCCATCTCGAAATAAGCTAGTATGTGAGTAGGTACCTACCACCTACTCGAGAACAGTTATCTTCTTGCAAGGGAGGACTCGGTAAAATAAAGTCAAATAAATGGTGGCTTATGGTCAATAATACGAGTAGTAAGAAAAGCTAAGAAGTTATAACGAATGTGGTATGGTTAGGTATGTAAGAAATTCTCTTGACAGTATTCATATTTAAAAACACAATTAAATTTGTATGGTCGATGAGCTGAAAGTACCCATTCAATGGTAATACATTCCTTTCACTATATGGGTCTACCCCAATGCGATGAATAAAAATAAATGTCATCACATGGTTTGCATTCGATAAAATTATGAGGTCAGCTGTAAAAGAGAAAAATAAATTATATTGATTAGATAAGGCGAAATGTTCTCAAATTGTTCCAAAACCTACAACTCTCATGCGTACGCACTCTCACACGTAACACACTGCTCTGTCGATAAAGTCCGTCAAGGGAAGGCATTTCTCAAATACGTTTCTAAATGCTGTCATAGTTTCCAAATAAGCGCTTTATATTTCAATTCGTATTCACTATATTTTTATCTACAAAAATTAAGTCTTATGGTCGTGATTGAGCCTGAAAGTAATATCCATTCGACATTAGTGAAAAGGCTATAAGGATATTTGTTTTTATTCGAAAAATACAACTCAGAATTCAAGAACTGCTGCAGTGCGTTTGGGAGATTATAGCACATCAGTACTATGTTGAACGGTGGTCTATTTTGGGCCAAAACTTTTGGCTGCGCGTTCTTCCTAGCTGAGAATATCAGTCTCTCACTCAAGAAGTACAAATATTTAGCAAATTCATGCCAAAAATAAAGATAGCTTTCACCGATAAAGAATTTTTTCACCATAATAGGTATACAGTTACTATTGGTTTAATTGCGCATCGAATAAGGTACCTACTGAAAACAACGCGAGAGGGTGCAGGCGTCTGAAAGCGCTCTATGTGAAGACATTTGTTTTCCAAAGTGTTCTAGAATTTGTTCATATAGAATAATCGAAAAAAGGTAAACCGGCCAATTTATTTTATGAATTTTCTTGCGGGTTAATAAACGTTCTCAAATATTCCATGAGATATCTGATCAGCAATTACTCCTGTGGAATTTTAAAAATACTACTGTGAGCGCACAGTCGTCCTGAATGTGAGTTTCTCGCGAATTAAGTTGTATTATCAACTTTTATCGGAGTAATTACTGTTATCAGATGTACCATGGGATATTTTGAGAACAATAATTATTCCTACTTAAAATTTATAAAATTATTTGGTTGATGAATTTTGTACGATTTTGCCCCTTATAATAAGCAAATTCTTGAGCACTTCTGAAGACAAATGTTATCAACGAGAGCAGACACTCGCACTCCCCTGAAATGTTATCTGTACGAAACTGGATGCGTAATTTAACCATTAGTAACTGTATAAATATATTTTTTTAAATCTTTATCCGTTGAAATCATTTTCTTTTTGCAAAAATAATCATCAGCAGATAGCAGGAACACAGCCAAAACAGATCACCGTTCAACACAATACTGATGTGCTATTTAACTCATTATCCACACTCTACCAATTCTTGACTTTGGAGTTGACATTTTTGAATATAACATTCAAGACTGACAAAAACCAAATTTTGTGTTGTCGTTAAACTGATTCGTACCCTGATATTCAGCTGCTATTTAACCTTGTAACGGACTTAGGATATTAATAAATAGCTGCATTGGTGATTGGGGATAAAAAAGAGAAATTAAAACAGGATGGATTGTCAATGAATCTTCATATGAAGCATTCATTAGGTAATTAACCCCCAGTCAAAGATTGGAACAATCGGGAATAAACGGTTGCTCAACTATGGAGACTTATACCTATAGGGAAATAAACTAGATTTAAATATATGTGCCCACGTTGGGGACTTAAATTGGGAACTAAGCCCTGGAAATGATGATTGGGAACTATGCCCTTACATTAGAATTGGGAACTACGCCCTTGAATAAAGAATATATGTATAATAATAAAAAAGGTAAAGGCCTGATGCCATAGGTATGAAAATATATTTTATACGAGGGGAAGAATTGAGAAATTAAAATTCAAGAACCAATGAAATTATTTATGTATCCTAGGGATAATAATGGCATTCCTTCTGGAAACCCAGGCCGTGTTTCTTCTGAAACATATAGCCCTCAAAAATAGTGGACCTGGATGTACTAGGTATAATCATTCGTAATCCAGGAAACCACGCTCTGCTACCATGTCACGGTCTTAGGTACCCTCTAGGGGCCTAAATCCGCGCTACATAGAGAGAGGGGAGT
This sequence comes from Adelphocoris suturalis, assembly GCA_030762985.1. NCBI lineage: Eukaryota > Metazoa > Arthropoda > Insecta > Hemiptera > Miridae > Adelphocoris > Adelphocoris suturalis. The sequence continues at coordinate 65,842,496 of CM061045.1, read as the reverse complement.
GTGACAGTACCATAAAAGATATCAACTCGTACTAATAGCGTATGTGCTATTTTCGGAGAAGTTTTTTTTTTTTTTTTTTTTTTTTGTAGTAGCAGAGCGTTTCCGGTTCTCGGATCCTCATCTATCATTCCAAGAACGCAAGAATGACGTTCAACCCGGTGCGAGAGCGACGGATAGTCGCGCATTCTCTTGGATCTGACTGGAACTGTCCCAATCTTAAAGTTGAAAATAATAACACCGTTTGAAAGATTGCTCTGCGATTCAAAATATTTTTTTAAGGAGTACAGTGGAGTAGAGGGGAGTCTTGGGCTTATGTCCTTACTTTAGGAAATAACAAACCTTTGGAATTTCGGATAGCTGTCGAGGTGGGGGGTGGAAGGGATAATTACCGATTCTTTCAAGCGCCATCCAAGCTACAAATCTAGATCGATTTTCGTTATTCTTATTTTGTTCCATTATGGATTCGATATCGTTTTGGAACGTATGTCAGGGGTTTGAAATTTCATCATGGGAGGGGTGAATTGAGAGGGTAATCCTGATAAATCATGATGTTTTAACAATCCTCGCCCGATTTCCATGATTCATTTTTGTTCATATATGAATTTTGTCTAGTTTTGGATCGTATATCAGGAGTTTCATAGTTCATTATGGAAGAGGGTAAATAAAGGGATTAGTAATAAATCGTTATGTTTTATCTATTCTCGTCAAATTTTTGTGATTATTTTGCTCAATTATAAATTTGGTTTAGTTTAGGAAAATATATCAGGAGTTTCAAATTTTATGCTGTATGTTCTATGATGGAAATTTACTGTCGGTGTAGGGGGCAAATGGGGGCAAGGGTGATTCGAGAAGTCATGATATTAATTTTTGTTTCATACCTCTCCCCAAAATCTCACCAAAATAATATACAAGGGGGTAAATGGAGGGGGTAAAAACGATAAATCGTGATATTTTTATTATATTCATCAGACTTTTCATGACTGTTTTTATTGTTTGTTCCATCCAGATTTTAGTTCAGTTATGCAACCTCGGAAGTTTCAAATGTGATGTCGGTGAAGGGGTTAAATGGTGGGATGAGGGGGGGGGGGGATTTTCGAGATATCATGATACTTTTTTCTTTTATTTTAATTCTCACCAAAATTATATACAATCTATTCATAGGGACGTCCCTGTAATGCACGCATTACTTACCAATGTGTTTGAGTTCCAAGTATTTGAATCAGGTTGTTGGAGCTCAGTGAGTGTTACAGAGGTATTTACGATTATCTGAGATTTTCCGGCTAATTCACTTGTGCAAAGAGGCTCTGGTTGTGATATGAGACGGGTTTTTACCTGATCAGGCTACGTAAATTCCATGTAACGTTCTAGTTTCTTTGTTGTATTGTGACATGACATCACCATTTAGGAAAAATAGAAAAAGGTTATTTACTTCCAAAGTAATTTAAAATGGCTGTCATCGGCGTTGATTTTTACGTACTGCCATTTAGTAATGGAACCGGAGGGTAAGAATTTCGATTCACATTTGGGATGAAATGGTGAAATTAAATAGTTTGGACACAAACGTAAGTGACTTAGTGGGTATGACGCATGGTTGAGGTAGAGGGTAAATATTGGTTTACGATTTCAGAGGATATCCAAGTGCAGTTACAATAGCCATGTATTTGGAATATACCTAGGTAGGGATGTTTTCTAGGGTGCACGTTTTAAAGTATTCCGGGTTTACAAGGGTACGTATAGGAAATATACTGTTTCTTTAATGTCTACGTAACATCAGACACTAATGTGGGTTTGTATTTCAAACAGGTTTTTGCCTTTAAAGTCCGTAAATTTGTCGCCGTAATATTGGCTTAATTTCTGTAGTTCGGCAAACAGTAGATAGGATTTTATTAAAGTGGGGTGAAAGGATCTGGTTCTGCAGGCCGTTGAATAATTCTCTACGTCTTGATCGGAATCCGTAATCATGTTGAGTACAATAGTTGATGATGTTCTAATTTTTCTCTCGTTGCCGATATGTGGACAACGTTTTGGAGTGGACGTTTTGATGTTGTAACGAAGTTAACTCTCTTTATGGTTATTTTTATTGTACTATTTTATTGTAGTTAACTTGTACTGCTATGTTGATTTAATATTGGGCTTGAAGCTGATACTGGAAGTCTTTCTCATTTTTCTGAATTCGTTCTAATATTGAATTACATCTTTCTTCGTCCTGAGAATCTAAGTTACTTGTAACGAATTTTACTAATAATCCGAATACGTTGATTAGTCCACGTTTATTTCGGTCGGGTGTTCAAGGCATGGTTCTATGGTAAGTTCTGGTTTAGTCCACTCAGTACGTCAATATTCCTTCCATGTAATATTTATTTTCACATCGTATAGCCAATTGCCTATGTAATGTCATCAGGTATGATCTGGTTACTTCTGGGCCAAATGTATTGCATTTTTATCTAATTTGAGGTCCCAGGCGTTTGCTACCGAGTCTGTTAAAGTTTTGGGACGATGTATGTTAGAGATCTGAATTTTCCCTTTGGTATTGAGATGAAGTGGAATCATTAGGAGCAGTTTTGCGTTCCGGATTTAATTTGGATTGTTTCTTTTACGTACACCCCGAGTAGGATCACAAGAATTTCTTCTCTTTTTTTTTTGTTATTCTTCTCCAAGACTTTTTCTTTGTTTAAATGAAGTATTTATTCGGATCAACTTGGTCAAGGTTTCGGTTTAACAAGAGGTCCGTCAGACTATACCTAGGAATAATTATTCAGTTATACATGATAGTAATAAAATCTTCATCATCTTCAGAGTTGGCAAGATAGTGTTAAATATGCCCATAAATAGAGGCAGCGTTTTCAAAGATATACTGAATAAATTTACCCACAAAGTCTTTTTCAGTGTTTTACCGAACTTTTGCAGAAAATGAAGCTATCGCAATGGCTCCAAAAAATTTAAAATCAAAATTTTCGAAAATTTTCATTGAAATCCGTTTTGAAGCATTCTGAAACCAATCCTATAGTTTAACGTTTTTTCATATATATGCGTGAGCATATGTCACTCCAAACTATAACTCTCCTTAGGATTGACATTTTAGAAAAACCGTTCGCTCGTTATAAACTCAAGCTTTCCAAATGAAAGGATGAATTCGTTAGCCAGCACTTCTTGAGCAAATTAAATTAGTCAAATTCCAAAAAAGTGTGCTGAAAGAAATACCCAAAAACAGCTGAAAACTGTTAAAAATTTTCATTAATAAAAAATTATTATCATTATTTTTTTTTAATTATTATTTTTTTGCCAGAATTTTAGTTTAAAAAAAGTGACCAACAATGAACTAAAACATTAAAATTGTATGCGAAAAATTATGTTGAAATATGTACTTAAATTTCACCAACATTTACTGACAAATCGATAAAATCTGAAAAAATACTAAAACTCGAAAGTCTTTTCAATTTGCAGGATATTATTAAAAACGAGTTATTTTGCCGTAAAATTGTTGATTGGAAATTTCTTCGCACTCGAAGTGTAACATAGTATACCTAATATTCGATAACTTACGAAAATTCGTTCAAACGATCGTGCTGCATAACTGGAAGGTTTCCATCCATTTCCATCTTTCTTGTGAAAGGAACTAAAATTTACTGTCTAACCTCGAAAAATATTAATAAAAATATCCCTCTTTTCCTTCACAACTCTCTTACACAGATAAGAGAAATTTAAAATATCCTTTGCCATCACAACCAATTACATCCCCGTGTGAAAACGTAAGAGTGGATGATCGGATATGTTAACCTTACCCTTTCTCCTAAGGAACTTTTCGGGCTCAAATTTCTATAATTTGTAATCACCAATCGTTCCCAGGCACCTGCGGATTTCCAGACTAGAGAATATAGAGAAATCATGCGCTGCTTACATTGTTATATAGGCGACTGTGACTCAGTGGGTAGAGTGTCCGACTCTGATTCGGGGGTGGCGCCGGCGGTTCGTATCCCAGTGGAGACCAATACATTTTTCAATTCTTTCTTCCTAGTCACTTTCAGAATTTTATTTATTTATTTTATTTTATTTTTTACGTTTATTCATTTTTTTTAAATTGATTCATTTATTTTCTTCTGGTAGGTGACATCCTCCAGTTATATTTTGATAATGCGCCATAAAATCTGTCTGATAAGTAATTTTTTATGAACCAGTGTTCTGCATAGAAGTACTATCTAATACAGAAATAATAAACCTTTGTGGAATAATTTGCAGCTCTCTTTATAAAACTTACTATGAACGGTTTAGGGGGGGGGGGGGGGGGGGGGGTGTCGTTTGCTGAGACACCCTGTTTATATCGGTTTAATGACATTTGGGACAAAACTATCGTTATTATCCATAGACTCTCCGGTATGTAAGAACGCAAGTTGAACCGAGATAAGAACGGATCGCAAGATGGGCACAGAGAGAGCAAGGTGCCATACCTCCTCACCGCAGATTAACTTGTATTAGTCACAAAGCCGACCCTTAAAGCACTGTTCCTTAACAACTTGATCTTTCCACTTAGAGGATTAAAACTCTTCCTTTAATTCTGTTACTGGATATGCAATTGATATAGTTTCACAACAAGATTTCGCTTTAAAGAACGAGATATTCGATACGGTGTGACTTTCTATATGTTCAATGTCGCGTCTTTAAATACTCGAACCAACACAGTAGTACACTGTGCTTAAAGTTGAGTATATTATCTAAATCGTTATAGTGTTTCAATCTTGCCCGTTCAATTATGAAACTTACCTAATAATGCCGAGTATTAATAAATCAAAACGCAGCTCAAATTATAAAACGTTTCATCATTATTTTGTCGAGAATCAAATTCAGTTAAAATCTGTATTGGGGCAATCCGAATCGAAACCCGAATTTCAAAAGGTTTTCAGGATATGTAAATATTTTTGGGAATCTTTTATACAATTACCTACCTGTTACTAATGGTATTTGTTGCATAGTGACTAATAAAGACTCAGTTTGTGTTTGGATTTCAATGAGTGTAGTCTTGTATACTTAATTTTTAGGCCCATAACATTGGTGTCAGAAGTGGGATAATTGTGTACATTCCAAGCCCTAGAACTGAGAGAAGGGAGAGCAATGTTGATTAGCATCAAGGGGCAGATTATTTTAGCTCTTTTTCGACCTACCTGGATAAAGCATTTTTGGAGCTAAAGACACCCTCATGTTGCTTTGGACTATTACCTTTGGTAGTTGGAAATCTGTTAAAGATTTGGAAACACGATTGGCTGTCTTGGATGGATGCTGAAAAGAACCAGGGTGAGCCACGTGCACTCGTTGCGAATTCGGCAGTAGCTCTCAGCATGGCTGTAAAGTTGAAAGTTGAAGACACCAGTGAGATTCTACGGGTTCATCAAAAAGAAAATTCTGTTTGACGCCATGGGAGTCGTACTACAATCACAATGTGTAGGGAACTTACTTGCTTGCTACACAAAAAAGGTGAGAATACTGTTAGGAAGTTTACATGGGCAACGCAGGTAGTGACGGGGAAACTGTTTACAAACTGTTATAAAAACTAAAAATACTCACTTTGTGTTCCGAATTTACAGTGTTTGTCGCGGTTTATCGAATTAATAAAATTGTGCTCAATTCATCCGGGGTTTACAATTTTACAATACGTAGGCCAATGGTGTGTTGGAATTGTCATGGTTCGGGTCACGCTAGTAGGGATTGCCTTTTGCAGGGTCATTTGCAAGTCAGAGGAAGAAGGCACCACGCATTGTCTAGCTGGCAGTGTGTGCAGGCAGGGCATCTTCATCGAGAGTGCTTGTATAAACCTGAAACTGGGTGGAATGACAATCCAAATGTTGAGAGCAGACGCAAGTTGGTAGATAGTATCGATAAATTAAAAAATAACGAAGAAGAATCAGCTCATACAGATGGAGGAGTTAATTTTGGAGAAGATGGTGGGAGTGTTGAATTTGTTCATCAAGAAGATGGAGTTGAACACGAGGAGACGAAAGAAACAATGTCAGATGAAGAGGAAAATAGGAATTATGGAAAACAACATCAAGGAATCTATCATACAAGAGAAGATGTAACTAGGCAAAAGCTGGTTATTTGGAGGTCTGTTAGGTAACTCAGACGATTAACGAAGAGATGATAGAAATAGCTGAGTAAAAAAAAGATAACACGAATAGGGAGAAAAATTGCGATGCTTATAGCAAGAAGATAATGAAAATGAAAGATAAGAGACACGAACAAAGTTGCACGGAAGTCCATAAGAGGGTAAAACGGTAGGCAAGCAGCATCACAAATTCGATGAAGCTTTGTCCAGGAAAAACCATCTAAAGATAAGAACGTTGCTCAGATCGGGGAACGCACGAATACCAGACCAGCTAGTCTTGGAAGATTTTTTCAAGGACCTTTACCTCCGGACGCCAAACGAAAATGGATGGCGTTTATAGTTTTAGAGAGGTTCTTGATAAGGCTGAGGACGTTTAGTCCTTATGGGCAAGGAGCATGCAACTAAACAGAGCTTCCCAAATCACAAAAATCAATGTGATTATGGTTTATTTCGGAGCTTAATTTGTTGTTATAGTTGACGGGTGATAACAAATTTAAAAGGATTCTGGGAATAATTGTGGTTCATATTCAAGTTGAGCAGTAGACATCTCATCCAACCTCGTGCAAGAATTCAACTTAGAAGAGACTTGAAATATAGAACTTGGTTCCTTCCACAATAGGAAGAGGGAAAGGATAATGTTGAGAATCTATTATACAGTTACCTACTTGTGAATGATGGTATTTGTTGAATGGTGACTGTTGAAATACTCAGTTCGTGTTAGGATTTCAATTAGTTTTGTCTTGTATACTTAATTGTTATGTTCATGACAGACGAAGGAAGAATACAATGAACACTATGATCATGCCGTTGAATGCACGTCACCTATGAAGTTGCGGAAGACTACAGACGTTATAGATATCAGACGGTAGCTTCCAGCCTCACTCAACCCTTTTTTGGGATGACAATTATCCGAGCACGGGCCAACGGTTTCGGGGGCTTTTTAGATAGAAGCAACAGGTTGAGGATGAGCAGCTTAACTGTCTTTGGTACTTTATTCCAGCATTGGGCAGAAACACTATCAGGCCCAGCAGAAGTGCAGTTTTTGACATGGCACTTATGTACCTCTTCATGAAGCACCAGCATGCACATAATGCTGTGCAAGGAATCCCTGGTGGAAGTTGGGGGCACCACCGGCTCACCAGGGTTATTACTAGGAGCACTCAAGAGTGGCTCCCAATAATCCACAAACTCCTGGAGAGGGGGTGAAACTTGTTCATCCCCAGCTCCCTCTAGCACTTCCGCAGTGACACGATCCGAATGCATCCTCCAGAACTTCTAGACCCGCTGATATTCCCGCCTTCTTGCTTGTTTCGCTGCTCTGCGACCTCCATGGGGTACCAAAGTTGGAGAAACCCCGTCCCTGATGCCCCGCTACAGTCGCTTCTTCAACCTGTGGGAAGATCGTCTGTATATAGGCCGCGACCTCGTCTTCCAAGCCATCTGGCCCCTCAACAGCCCGCCTCGATATATTCTGTAGATAGGCACTCTCATAACCTTCAATATGGCCTACTTGATCGCCGAGCCTCAATACTTCAGTCTTCAGGAAGACCGGAGGTCCTGGGAAAGGATTGCTGAATGGCAGGCTGCTGCCCCACGCCTGTAGGAGATGTGAACCCCACGACTATTTGCCAGGATTGCATCCTGGACGAGATGCTTATAGTGGGGCTTCAGGTGAAGAGATTGAATAGCAGAAAGCGTGCGCATGGTTAACCGTTGTTGCAAAAATACGTTAAAATACGATATATATTGCACACTGCCTCTGCCTCCTCTGCTGCCATTCGCCGCAAATCCTCAGAAGCATACCTGGGCTGCTCTCGCTCTATATCAATTGCAGCGTTGGTCTGTACAGGATGCTTCTGCCAGACGTGTGCACTGATGCTACGCTTGGAACTGAAGGCTCCCTCACAGTGGACACACTGATGGGCACTAATCAGGCAGAGGGAGAGGATGAAGGGTAAGATAAAGGGGATTAAGGTGAGGGGAAGGATGACCAACGCACTTGCCTGGGGCACCCCCGAGCGCCTCCCCTGAGACCCCGCATGCCAATGGGCTGGCGAGGGTTATGAGGCTCTTTATTGTTACTGTCCAAGAGGAGGGAGACGCATTAAAAGGGACGGTAGACCCGTTGACACGAGCCTCACCCCTAATCGCCAGCGGGTCATTTTGCCACCCTCTGTTCACCCAGAGGGTGCCCTGGTTGCACAACGGGGACGTATGACCTTGACTTGGGTAGTGATATGAAGGAGCTCCGAAGAGATAAAAACACCGACGTTACCCTACCCCAGCAACCCACACACACACGCGCTCACGCGCACACACACTCACATATATATTCCAAGAACAAACTAACTGGGAAAAATACATATATCTATGTTGAGAAGGTCTAAACCTTATGCGTCTCAAATCAGTTCGGAAATGCAAAGTACATAAGAAAAAGACTTACTCCAGGAATCATTTCACAGTGCCATAGTATTGAATGAAAACTGTGCAAAATTGCGTTTTTAGCCATTGAAAAAGCTTAATTTTCTTCAAAAATGAGCTTTAAAAAACGAATTCATAGTAATAAGCTTCAACAAATTAAGATCGGTCTTTTCCGTTAAAATACGCCCCAATTTCCTCTAATCGAGCTATGGACCATTAAATTATGGAATGACTGACAATGACATTTATTACACTTTCGAGAACTTGTAAATGATCCAGGAAATATGACGTAACTGAGGATGTGTACCAAGATTATGCTAATTTTTTTACGAGAAATCGGAATGCGTACTTTGCAGCGCTCCATCTTCATAACGGAGTTTTCCGAGTAGGCAATGACCCGCAAGACCGTCCAGTCTTGAAGGGGGGGTCGCAGTTTTGCGCCGTCTTCAAACAAGTACACACCTATATACCCAGTACACAAGTAGCCCAGTTATCTTTCAAATTTTCTTTCAACAGTCTAAAGGGTGTAAAAAAAGTTTTTTAATCCACAAATTTAAAAAATAAAATAACTCAGAACTGCCTTAGTCCCAGAGGATGAAAAACGGAAATTAAATTAAGTCTTAATATCAGTTATTGTTTGTCACTGATGATGAACTAACCGCCAATATCGATCTAACAGCGAAAAATTCAAAAACTTGGTATATATATATATATATATATATATATATATATATATATATATATATATATATATATATATATATATATATATATATATATATATATATATATATGGGTCATTTCACGCGAACGGCCAAACTTTTTTTTCGATATTTTTTAAAAGTCCTGATTTTCTAGTATATTGTACCCATTGGTAATACAAGCTAGGAGCCAAATTTTCAGACCCCTTCTTCGCCCAGCCTTTTCTCTACAACTGTCCGAAGTTTTGGGGTGTGCGCCAAACACTAACTTTTGTTTTAATTGCTCAACCGTTATTGTGCCCAAAAAAATAAGTAAGGTGGCCAATTCTTATGGTAAATCGTCTGCTCTTTCTGGTAGTCATGTCAGAATTTACAAAAAACTTAAGCTTCCTCATGAAAACTCAAAATAAAAACTTCTTTTTCACATTTCATCGATTTGGCATTTTTTGAAAAAAAAATTTTGATCTTAAATCATACCTACTAGTATGTAGAATACGAGGTTAGGAGGACGTAATGGGCCGACAAACGGTTTGTTGCCAGTGGTACTTAATGTACGGCCTGAACTCCCAAAAAAACGTAAGCTTCCCCATGAAAACTCCACATTTCATCAATTTCGTATTTTTTGAAAAAAAATATTTTGATCCTAAATCATACCTACTAGTATGTAGAATACGAGGTTAAGAGGACGTAACGGGCCGACAAACAGTTTGTCGCCAGTGGTACTTAATGTACGGCCTGAACTCCCAAAAAAACGTAAGCTTCCCCATGAAAACTCCACATTTCATCAATTTCGCATTTTTTGAAAAAAAAATTTTTTGATCTTAAATCATACCTACTAGTATGTAGAATACGAGGTTAGGAGGACGTAATGGGCCGACAAACGGTTTGTCGCCAGTGGTACTTAATGTACGGCCTGTACTCCCAAAAAACGTAAGCTTCCCCATGAAAACTCAAAATAAAAATTTCTTTTTCACATTTCATCAATTTCGCATTTTTTGATCTTAAATCATACCTACCAGTATGTAGGACTGTACGAAGTTAAGAGGACGTAAAGGGCCGACAAACGGTTTGTCGCCAGAAGTACAAAATGTACGGCCTGTACTGCCTAAATAAAATAAAAATTGAGTTTTCATTATAAAGTCCCCAGTTTATCAAATTTGCTTAGAACTAACTTCACATTTGACGGCACATCAGATAGGTGCAAATTTTATCATGAAAATTCAATTTTTCTTTTATTTTGGTAGTACAGGCCGTACATTAAGTACCGCTGGCGTCAAACCGTTTGCCGGTCCATTACGTCCTCTTAACCTCGTATTCTACATACTGATAGGTATGATTTAAGATCAGAAAAATTTTATCCAAAAAATGCGAAATTGATGAAATGTGAAAAAGAAGTTTTATTGTGAGTTTTCATGGGGAAGCTTACGTTTTTTGGGAGTACAGGCCGTACATTAAGTACCACTGGCGACAAACCGTTTGTCGGCCCATTACGTCCTCTTAACCTCGTATTCTACATACTGATAGGTATGATTTAAGATCAGAAAAATTTTATCCAAAAAATGCGAAATTGATGAAATGTGCAAAAGAAGTTTTATTTTGAGTTTTCATGGGGAAGCTTAAGTTTTTTGGGAGTACAGGCCGTACATTAAGTACCACTGGCGACAAACCGTTAATCGGCCCATTACGTCCTCTTAACCTCGTATTCTACTTACTAGTAGGTATGATTTAGGATCAAAATATTTTTTTTCAAAAAATGCGAAATTGATGAAATGTGGAGTTTTCATGGGGAAGCTTACGTTTTTTTGGGAGTTCAGGCCGTACATTAAGTACCACTGGCGACAAACCGTTTGTCGGCCCATTACGTCCTCCTAACCTCGTATTCTACATACTAGTAGGTATGATTTAAGATCAAAAAATTTTTTTTCAAAAAATGCCAAATTGATGAAATGTGAAAAAGAAGTTTTATTTTGAGTTTTCATTGGGAAGCTTACGTTTTTTGGGAGTACAGGCCGTACATTAAGTACCACTGGCGACAAACCGTTTGTCGGCCCATTACGTCCTCTTAACCTCGTATTCTACATACTAGTAGGTATGATTTAGGATCAAAATATTTTTTTTCAAAAAATGCGAAATTGATGAAATGTGGAGTTTTCATGGGGAAGCTTACGTTTCGAGTTCAGGCCGTACATTAAGTACCACTGGCGACAAACCGTTTGTCGGCACATTACGTCCTCTTAACCTCGTATTCTACATACTAGTAGGTATGATTTAGGATCAAAATATTCTTTTTCAAAAAATGCGAAATTGATGAAATGTGGAGTTTTCATGGGGAAGCTTACGTTTTTTTGGGAGTTCAGGTAGTACATTAAGTACCACTGGCGACAAACCGTTTGTCGGCCCATTACGTCCTCCTAACCTCGTATTTTACATACTAGTAGGTATGATTTAAGATAAAATATTTTTTTTTCAAAAAATGCCAAATCGATGAAATGTGAAAAAGAAGTTTTTATTTTGGGTTTTCATGAGGAAGCTTAAGTTTTTTGTAAATTTTGACATGACTACCAGAAAGAGCAGACGATTTACCATAAGAATTGGCCACCTTACTTATTTTTTTGGGCACTATAACGGTTGAGCAATTAAAACAAAAGTTAGTGTTTGGCGCACAGCCCTAAACTTCGGACAATTGTAGAGAAAAGGCTGGGCGAAGAAAAGGTCTGAAAATTTGGCTTGTAGCTTGTGTTACCAATGGGTACAGCATACTAGAAAATCAGGACTTTCAAAAAATATCGAGAAAAAAAAATTTGGCCGTTCGCTTGAAATGACCCATATATATATATATATATATATATATATATATATATATATATATATATATATATATATATATATATATATATATATATATATATATATATATATATATATATAACAGTCATTAATTTAGCTTCCGGTATATTGATGCCGAATTGACCTCGAATTCCCCAAGATTGCTGTGGAATGTCGTTACTACGTTCAAAATTTGCATAATTTTTTCATTTGAGTCAATTTTCTCTTTTAGATTTACTTCCAGTAAGAGAAGACAGCTCACTGATAGTTCTTGGAGTTTCGCGTCCACAGCAAAATCCATCGATGAGAGTGATTCATCATTTTTTAATTAACGAATTTAATTTAGTCATACAAATTAACAAATTGAATTGGTTATATTCAGCAGTATCGAATTTAAGAGGAAATTAGGGAGGTAAGAGGGAACTGGGGGGTCTCCCTACTACATAGATTCTGCATTTCAGAAAAAAGGAAATCAACAATTTATTGAGAAGCTAAATAAATAGGTAGTTCCGTACAGAAATTGTACAGCATTTCCCTCTTCACTGCATTGTTTAGCATAGGCATGGGGATGGAGAATATTCCTTTCAAATGGAGAATAGAAAGCGTGCATCTGACAGGAGATTACATCAGTGGTCTGAAAGACTACGGTTCGCGTATCATTAATCTCAAAATACCCACGGAATTAGCGAAAACGAGAGATTTTCTTACAGATATGTTGCTGGGACTTGATGACAGTCCCTCAACTAATTGGCAATCAAATTCACGATAAACTATCCAGTAAGTATTTCCGTGTGACAAAACACCGAAGGTGGAGAACCGTCCCTCTTAATTTTTATACTCGTATGTTACATCAACGAGCTAAATAAGGTGGGTACGTACATTAGGATGTCCTCCAGTGCCAGAAATTTGGAAAATTAGATTTTTTTTCTATCTAATAACACCTGATAAACCCTTCCCCATTTTCATCACCCAATGATAATGAATCTTGCAAATTGAGTGTGTTTACCAGGTTCTTTATGTCCACGTCAGAACAGACTAGGTTTATCAACATTCAAATGGCAATATTTCACTGTCTTATTACCGACTGCCGCAGATTGATTAAAGGGAATGGTACCTGGTAAGATGTTGGAAAAATAACAAAGTTATCTGTAGGATAAAGACTATCCTTACATTATACTTCAGAATTTACCAAAAGTAGTAACTTTTGAGAACTGAAAATTTAGCCTTCCGAAAAATAAAAACTTCATCTCACATTTTACGCTTTAGACCTTCCTGAACAATTTTCGTCCCGTGTCTCGTCTGTCCGCTAATCCTTGATTCACGCATAATTCCTACATTTTGTCTCCAATGTTGATGAAATTTTCAGGGATTGAGCGAGTTAAGCATGTCTCTTATGATGGTGCCCAAGTAGGTATGTTTTGAAGTAGCTTGTAGGTACTGGGTAATGCATACAACATTGTATCGAAAATATTTCTAATATATCAGAACTACTCCCGCAAGTAGACCCATATCCAAATCGGGGGGGATGCAAGTCGATGATGACCGTGATATAGATGTGGACTCATACCTACATAGAGTAACATGATTTTTACGAAATCACTGAAATTCAAGTTAGTTCAGTACTTCTCATGAACTGAAAGTAGGCATGAACATACACCCGCATTGTTTTCAGATTGGAAGAAGTAGATAGACATTTCGTAACATTGGAAGATAGATATTTCGTAACATTTTTCGTATGTAGATACCTACTCCTACCTACGTTTATAGAAATGTGGATTTTCTCTTTGTCATCTTTGCGTTGATCAGTTCCAAGTCGAAAACATTTCGACGCTACTGAGAAACGTCCAGAACAATTCGTTCAGTGCCATCTAGTGGCAGCAGGTTGTATTGCAGATTATATATGGATAGGGATAGAAACTTTTTCTATGACTCGAACATAGCGAGCATATAGGTACCTACTCGACTTGCTAGTTGCGGCAGGAATTCCAGTAAGGCACGTATACCATTATTGTATAGTGAGCATAGTTTGATAAATTAGTTCATTAGTGTTTGCTCGTTAAGTGCAAATAACATTATATGCTATGCTCAAACTGAACAAAACTTAATAAGTTGTGAAAACTTAATAAAGTTGTGAACATATCTTAACTCTTTGTGTGTGAAGTGAACAAAACTTAATAAGTTGTGAAAACTTAATAAAGTTGTGAACATATCTTAATTTTCCATCTAGTTGCAAATTTTGACTATTTCGGTGCAATGTATTTGTTTGTGAGTTGATCAGTAGAACATTATTCATAACATCACGTCTTTTATTTTGCTGCAGCCTGCCAAACAGGGTTGGGGCCTCGCCTTTGGTGCAGTGCACCAATGTAAGGCTCAGTCCTCTGCGCATTATCTGATAAACAATGTATAAATAGATAATTAATAGATTATTCATCAATTTAAACCATTAATAAATAGATAATTTTTGGAAATAGACCCGTTTTACCAGAATTCCCGTTATTACGAATACATTCACAGTAGGTACCTACGTATTATGAACGCAAACACGAAAAATGAATGAATAAAATAAAATAAAAAACGCTGCAAATTCTTGACACAAAGGTTTATTATTCCCGTTGCAGATAACCCACTCCGTACATATCACTTCCACGTTTAACACTATCACATTTTCCGCGATCAATATTGTTTAAATGTTACCGATACAGCATCCCTCCAATCCAGACAATTTTATCAATCAAAATAAATCTGTGAGGATAATATTATTCGTTAGTGTTGTTTGGTACCGTAGGTACCTCGATTACTTGATTTACGTGAATTCCAGGGATTGTGCGAATTAGTTCCTAGATTGTATCATATAGGTGAATTTCATAGCATTCGTAGCATAAGTAGCCTCTGCGCATCCGCAAACGTTATGTACCACAAACACCAATATCTCATGAGCGAATGAACGGATTTCACTCATACTTTCAGGGATTATGCGGACATGACTCTAGATTGCCTCCTGTGAATCTCGTTGCAATGAATC